>CM032455.1:72739583-72779583 GCA_019049505.1 Pachyrhynchus sulphureomaculatus
ACCTCACTTGATACGCCCAGAGACTTAAAAGTGTACGTAAAGTTCCTTCCACCAAACACTACGTCAATATTACAACCTATGGACCAGGGAGCAATAGCAAACTTCAAAGCTTATTACCATCGCCGCACTTTTAGCCAACTAATTCATGAAACTGACGGGGAAGGAAGACAGTCTATGCGAGAGTGGTGGAAGTCATACAACATTATGAAGTCTATTCACAACATAGAAGAGGCTTGGAAGGAAGTTAAAATGAGTTGTATGAATGGGGTGTGGCGTAATCTTTGGCCAGATGTAGTGGAAGCACCTAGAAGAATTGTCCAGATGCAGAGACAAGTGCTTGAAGACATTGCTGCAATGATTGAGGGGTCTGAACTTGAAGATGTCACGGTAGAAGATCTCGTAGAACTTGTAGCAACGCACGACGATCCTATTAGCAATGAAGATCTGATCGAGTTACAGAATAATCCTATCTACGATGAGGAAGAACAAGTAGAAGAGAAAGTTTTATCTTCAGGGGAAATACAAAATGCACTTTCAAAAATTTATTCAGGTTTGGACATATTGCAGAGTATAGACAATAATGATGACCGTGTCTTGACCGTGTGTCAAACAATTAAAAACAGTGTTGGGTGTTATGAACGTATTTTACAAGAACGTAAACAAAACGTTACCCAAAAGACAATAGATGTATTTTTCCGTAAAAAATAAGAGTATGTATTGCATAAAGTGTTCTTAGAATTAAAGTGATTGATTAAAATGATTTGTATTTTTTTGTATTAAATTTTGACTATGTTTAATCATAAACCTCGATATACGCGAATTTCAGTTAACGCGATTTTTTTCGGAACGTATCCCTCGCGTAAAGCGGGGTATTACTGTAGGCTATAAGAAATAACCGGTCAAGTGCAAGTTGAACTTGCGCAATTAGTGTTCCGTACGTTGATTGATTTTGAAATAAAAAATTTTGTTACAGATGTATAAAATGATGTATAAAGTGATTTTACAAAACATACCCCAAATGAATTTTCAACAAAGTTTGTTTCCAATCTTTACTGAAATCTGATGACCTTGAAATTTTTGTTTTTTTTTAAATACAGTAATACCCCGCTTAGCGCGACCCCGTTACGCGCGGTTTCACTATAACGCGAATTTCAAATTTCGCGCTCATGTAGTCATTAACTTCTCTATGGTCGCGGGGGGATCCCCGCTTTCTCTGAATATTCTCTTTGAAGAATTGGGAATTCCCTGTCCTTCGACTTTGTTCTATGGGGATTTCCTCGTTCGTTTCGTGTGTTCATTTGTTCCGTAATGTTAGTTCGGTCGGCTGGCAGTTTTGTTTTAATATTTATTGGAGATACATACATACATAATTTAACCCTACGTTAAAAATGCCGCCTGTAAAGAAAAAAGAGCGTAAAAGCGTCACTTTGGAATTGAAGATGAAAGTGTTAAGAAGAATGGAAAATGGAGGCAAAGCAACAATTGTTGGGAGAGATTTTGGACTCTCAGAATCGACTGTGAGAACGATTTATAAAAATCGGGAAAAAATTAAAATCTCCAGCGAAGGTTCAACACCTATAAGTGCAACAAAACTTTCTCGTTCGAGATCATCTATCTTAGAAAGAATGGAGAAATTACTGTCAGTCTGGATCGAAGATTTGAATAAGAAGAACACACCACTAAGTCAAGATCTCATATGCACAAAAGCAAAATCTTTGTATGAGATGCTGAAAACAAAAGAAGGAGAAGGGAGTGCCACTCCGACTTTTGCTGCCAGCAGAGGCTGGTTCCATCGGTTCAAGCAGCGTTCTAATCTTCACAATATCCACATAACAGGCGAGGCGGCCAGCGCGGACATTCAAGCTGCAGCTGAGTTTCCAGACAAGTTTCAAGACTTCGTTAGACGAGAGAAAATTCCTGCTTGTCTCATCTTCAATGTTGATGAGACCGCACTTTACTGGAAAAAAATGCCATCTCGAACATTCATTTCTAAGGAAGAACGTCAAGCCAGTGGTTTCAAAGCTGCGAAAGATCGACTAACACTTCTGCTGGGTGGTAATGCCACTGGTGATTTCAAACTGAAACCTTTACTAGTGTACCATTCAGAAACACCCCGTGCAATGCGAGGCACAGACAAGACAAGTCTACCAGTTGTGTGGCGATCAAACAGAAAGGCGTGGGTTACACGGGAAATTTTTCAAGAATGGTATTCTAATAGTTTTTGCCCATCAGTCAAATCATACTGTGACAGCAATGGGCTTGAACCTAAAGTTATATTACTCTTAGACAATGCCCCAGGACATCCAACCTCACTTGATACGCCCAGAGACTTAAAAGTGTACGTAAAGTTCCTTCCACCAAAACACTACGTCAATATTACAACCTATGGACCAGGGAGCAATAGCAAACTTCAAAGCTTATTACCATCGCCGCACTTTTAGCCAACTAATTCATGAAACTGACGGGGAAGGAAGACAGTCTATGCGAGAGTGGTGGAAGTCATACAACATTATGAAGTCTATTCACAACATAGAAGAGGCTTGGAAGGAAGTTAAAATGAGTTGTATGAATGGGGTGTGGCGTAATCTTTGGCCAGATGTAGTGGAAGCACCTAGAAGAATTGTCCAGATGCAGAGACAAGTGCTTGAAGACATTGCTGCAATGATTGAGGGGTCTGAACTTGAAGATGTCACGGTAGAAGATCTCGTAGAACTTGTAGCAACGCACGACGATCCTATTAGCAATGAAGATCTGATCGAGTTACAGAATAATCCTATCTACGATGAGGAAGAACAAGTAGAAGAGAAAGTTTTATCTTCAGGGGAAATACAAAATGCACTTTCAAAAATTTATTCAGGTTTGGACATATTGCAGAGTATAGACAATAATGATGACCGTGTCTTGACCGTGTGTCAAACAATTAAAAACAGTGTTGGGTGTTATGAACGTATTTTACAAGAACGTAAACAAAACTACCAGAAAAATTATTAAAGGTAATGCACTCGTGATAATTTTCGTTCAATCTACACCCTGTGGAGAATATTCCAGAATTTTTTCAAAATTTTTTGATAAGTACTTTTCGAGATAAGGCGGGGGACAGCGATTTTTCGCGATTTTTTAAAAATAATACAAAGAAAAGTATTACATTATATATATATATATATATATATATATATATATATATATATATATATATATATATATATATATATATATATTGTACTCGTCTTTTCACAAGCTTTCATTTGACACCACACTCGACGGCCTAGTAAAAAAATTTTTTTTTTCACTCTCAAAAATATCACTTGAAGCACATCCAAACCACTTTCTCATGTCCTTCAACCAAGAATTTTATCATCTTCCGATCGATCGTTTGCCCTTTATTTTGCCTTCAATCATTAGACGTAGCAATTCGTACTTTGGGCGCCTCATCATATGTCCGAAGTATTGAATTTTTCTTATTTTTATGGTTGTTAGTAATTCCTTCATTTTGTTCATTATTTCCAGTACTTCTGTGTTTTTTATTTTCTGTACCCAGGAGATGCGAAGAAGGCGTCTATAAATGTACCTTTCAAAAGATTCCAGTTGTTTCTCTGAGCCAGGGTCAGGGGTCCAGCGCTCACATCTACGGAGAATACATACGCTCTCACCATTCTCATTCGGAGTTCGAGATTGAGACTTCTGCGATGGAAAAATTTATTCATATTCATGTATTACTCAAGCCTGTTTAATTTGGGAATATGTTTCCTTTCTTTGGTCCCACTTGTCATTTATATTGGTTTCAAAATATTTAAATGTGGAGACCTGTTCTATAGTGTTGTCCCTGATTTCAAGGGATTCTGGTAATAGATTTTTCTTTGTTATTACCATCTACTTGGTTTTTCTTCTATTCATACTTAATCCAAATCTTTCGTTCGCTGCTACGACTTGATTTGTCAGTTGCTGAAGATCTTTAATATTATTTGCTAATAGAACAGTATCATCAGCATACCGCATGTTGTTCAGTGCACTCTCATTAACTATTATTCCTTCAATAGATTCATAGATGGCCTCATTAAACACAGCATCAGACTAAAAACTGAACAAAAGTGGTAAAGAGTGCATCCCTGTTAAACACATCATCTTGGGTTATTTTTATGCTTTCGGACTTTTCCAGCCCAATTTTAACTTCCACTGATTAATTCCAGTACAGATTTTTAATAATATTTAGATCTCTTTTGTCTATATTTTTTGTTTCTAGAATTTTTACTAATTTCTGGTGCATCACACAGTCGAAAGCTTTATTGTAATCTATAAAACATGCATATACATCTACATTCATATACAGTGCGACCTCGATAATCCGGACTAATTAAAACCGCGGTGATCCGAATTAGTAAATAATTCGAATTACTGAAGCAGGACATTATTTATATTAAAAAACAAATCATTTAATACGAAACAACTAAAAAATAGTACATACATAAATAATATTTAAAATAGAAGTATATCTTATCAAGTAAAAAAATTTGTAATTTTTGTTTGGTTGACCCTTCTCTAGTTCATCATAAAAGCAATTTCTTTTAATCTGTGAAGTACAAGAACATCACTTAGAGGGATATCATTTCTTCTGCCTATCTCATGCACATATTGAAACTTTTAACTGCCTCATCATTCTTCACAGTGTTCTTAACAGTCTGGTTGGTATTAGTATTTAACTCTGAACCTTCATTATCACTCTTGTGTTGTTCATCTGTATCATCTATATCTTCCAGTGGTAACAAATCTTCGTTTTCAAGCAATTACATATTTCCACGTTCGTGAGATTCTGCTCAGTGAGAACATTCAGCATATCTGAAAAATCTGTTTAATATTTACGAATTAACCAAAAAAATACTAAAAGAAAAATTTCAGGCTTTACATTTCATTTCTTCATTCGTGGAAAGCAAATTGTGCCGCAATTCACTCAGAGGAATCAGATCTTCAGCATCATATTCAGTGTCTGGGTTGGTATCTGCCACATAAGCCATAATTTTGTGCCAGCACTTTTTCAAGACTTCAGGGGAGACTTTTTCCCATGAATTGCATAGTAAACATATAGCATCTTTTAGGTTAATGCTTTTTAATAACCTAACATTTGATAAAATAATTTTGTCAGTCTGATTGCATTCTGGTTCATAGGCTGCAAAAGTGCAGTACAATTTGGTGGAAGAAATAATGTTGTAAACTGTCCATCTTCACTAGTCAGCTCTTCTATAGTTCCATGGCTCAAAGCGTTATCAACGATTAGCAGAGCTCTTTCAGGCAAGTTGAGACTTCTTAAATGACTTTTGACTTGCCGAATAAAAGAATGATGAAACCAGTACTAAGGAAATTGCTGTAGTCGTCCATGCATTGGCAGATGATTTGTACTCAACAGGTATGTTCCCTTCTTTAAAAGCCTTCGGATTTTTTACATTTCCTATCACTAACAACTTTAATTTTTGTGATCCATCAGCATTGCAACATGCTAGAAAGGTAACGCGTTCTTTGTTTATTTTTCGACCTGGTGCGGTCTTTTCCTGAGAACGAACCAGCGTTTTTTCAGGCAACATTTTCCAATACAGAGCTGATTCATCTGCATTGTATATTTGAGTAGGTCGAAGGTTTAATTCTTTTATCTTATCTGTGAATAAAGTTAGGAAAGGATCAACGGCACTTTCATCATTGGATAGTTTTTCGCCACAAACTTTTAAAGCACGGAGACCATGTCTTTTTCTAAAGTTAGAAATTCATCCTCTGTTAGCTTTAAAATTATCATTCCCGTAGGTTTCAGTGTAAAACTGTTTTGCTTTGCCTGATAAAATTTCGTAGGAAATTGGGACGTGCCTTGATCGTTGCGTACAAAATCATGTATACAAACGAGTTTCCATTTCTGAATATTCGGCTTTTCGTAAGGTTTTTCTGATGCCAGGACCGGAATCACATTTGGAAATAACTCTAAAAGAAGTTACACGTCCATAGTGAGTGTCCAAAATTATCTTCAAAATAAATCATATATACATACCTTTTGATTTTCCCTTGCTTCTTTTTTATATCCGAAATTGTGGATGTTCCTACTCCGTATTCATTTGCCAACACTTCTCCGCTTTCACCAAGAACTAGTCTTTCTATTATATCGGAGTTTTGTTTTATTGTTAGTGTAATATGTTTTCTTTTAGAAGGCATTTTAATATGTAGGTACATATACGTAAAAAAACGTTTACATACTTATATGAACCACATAAAGTAAAATAGAACGTAGGTATATTGTACTTGTGACAATAAACAAACAACTACCAAGTCATTAACCTTTAGACGCGATACGCGATGCGTTGTAGGCAAATCAAAGGCACCTACAGTTTGTGTGAATCCCAGATGTATTTGACTGGAAGTTAGGGGAATCCCCTCACTATCGATTTCAGTTTTCCCATGTAGTTTAAATTAAGTAGATGTCTAAAAACGCAGGTCCGGATTACCTAGTACTATCAAATCCGGATTATAAAGTACACAATGCAATAGAAATGTTTGTCCGGATTATTAAAGAATCCGGTTTAATGGAGATCCGGATTATCGAGGTGGCACTGTATTTACAACGCTGGAACAGCACGTTTAATGAGAATAAAGCTTTCCGTGTACCCATGCCTGCTTCTCGTTTTTTATATATTTTGGTATGGATGATTTTCAGGAATATCTCGACAATGTGACATTAAACTTATTAAGCGATAATCGTCACGTTTCACTGATTTGACTTTTTGGGAATTGGAACGAAAGTCGTCTTTAGCCAGTCAGGAGGGATTTGTCCAGTTTCATAGATCTTGTGAAATAAGATTACCAATCGATTTATAAATAGACTTTTACCCGAAAACATTTAGAGGATTTCTCCCTTTATCTTATCTGGACCAACTGCTTTCCCATCCTTTTGTAGTTGTATAGCGTGAGTAACTTCTCTTCTTGTTATTTCTGGTCCTATCTCATTATTCCTGTTTAGCTGCAAGTTTTCCAATATATGTCCATTGAAAATTTGTTCTATGTATTGCTCCCATGTCTTTAATTTGTCCTTAATATCTATTATAATTGCATTACTTCCATTTCTCAGAATTGTTTTTTTTTATCCTCCCAATTCCTTCACCTTCTTATGTCAGTTGAATGTGTCATGTTTCTCTTACAGTTCCTCTATTTCTCGGCATTTCTTGCTTAACCAGATTTCCTGAGTTTCTCTAGATTTTTGACGTATTACTCTGTTTAGTTCGTTGTACTTTGAGACATTTTTTGTTTTCTGTAATCATATTTCGTCCATCAGATTTAGTATTTCTTCTGTTTTCTATTCCTTTTTTCTTCTAGTCTCCGCTCGACTTTCTCTTGTACCGCTATTAATTCATTTTTGATCTTAACCATTGAGATTCGACACTCGCGTTTTCTGTTCTCATTTGCTTCTTAAATTTCTCCTCCATTCGGTCTGATATTTGTTTTTTAATTTCAGGATTCTTCAGTTTGTTTGTATCTATGGGGTTTATTGTTTGTTTTTTGTTAATCCTTTTGAACCTGTGCGTTCGAAACCCAATGAACACCAGATTGTGATCCGAACTTGCGTCTGCCCCAGTGTAGGTTTTTACACATTTTACGACTTTTCTCATATTTTGTTTAACGATAATAAAATCTATCTTGTTCCTAATCTTATCGTCAGGTGATTTCCAAGTGTACAATCGCCTAGGTGGGAGTTTGAAAAATATGTTGCGAATAAAAAGATCATTCTCGATGTAAAATTGAACGAGTCTGTTGCGTCGATGAGGATTTTAACTATAAGTAGATGGTCGTTTGTTCCATACTCTGAACGGAAACCTGCCTGTTCATTTGAAAGCAAAACTCGAATTTTGCTTTTTGCCTCTACTACAATATTGTCTTCACCCGCAGCTTTGTTATTTTTCATGTCCTTCAAGGCTGATGTGATTTCTTCTTCTGTGATGTCTGGGATATCCTCCGACCCCTGATTTAGGACTTTTGGCATGTTGATTTCTGTTCTTTTATCTTGTAAAGTATATAATTGTTGATAAAATAACTTGATGATCCGTAAAATATCTCGTTTGTTTGTTATTACATTACCATGCATGTTCTTAATCTTGCATATGGTTTTCCTTCCCATGGTGTTCTTCCTTCTCAAGACTTTTAAGCTTTTATTCTATTCTACAACGTTTTTAATTTCCTCTGCATTTTTTTTTTGTCTATTTATACTTCTGTATTCATCTGTAGTCTTATCTACCATTTCTCTCCTTTGCTTAATTAGATGTTTTACTCTTTGATTTTATTTCTGTCCCTTTTGTTGTTTTGGGCAAGTTTTGTCAATGGCATTTTCTATACTTCATGTTTTCAAATATGTCATCAACTACTGTATCTTCATTGTGTTCCAAGGAGCTTGCGATCTCTCTTCTATAGGAATCCATTTCTTTTAAGAATCATGTTATTTCTTTCCTGTTTAATGTTAATAATCATATTTGCTCTCACAATACGATGGTCACTCCCAACTGAACATCTATTTAGGACAGTTACGTCTTGGATAATGTCTTTTCTGTTATTGATTATGAACTCTATTGCATTTTTTGTTTTACCATCTGGGCTAGACCATGTTCATTTTCTGTTTTTGTTCTTTTTGAAGAAGGTGTTCATTACATATAAATTATTTTGATGTAGTAAATCTATTAGTGTCCTCCCTCTTTCGTTTCGATCTCCTAGCCCATGATGACCTATTGCACTTTCCTCTTCGTCCTCTCTGCTTCCAGTTTCGGCATTGAAGCCACCGAACAATATCGTAAAATGCGTTTTTCCATCTTCTGGAGCAGTGGAAATTTCTTCGTAGTATGTTTCTATTTCATCCTCTGAGTGGGTGCTCGTTGGTGCATAGACCTGAACAATTTTTAGAGAGTATCTTTGTTTTGTTGGATTATCAGATATATGACTCTCGGACTAACACTCTTGATTTCAATAATTTGGTTAATATGTTTCTTATTTACCAAGAATCCGACTCCTCTAATCAGAATTTCTTCACCGGCATAATACAGACAGTTTCCAGAGTTCAATATGATTTGATCCTCTCCAGTTCTACGGACTTCGCTTATATCCCATATAATTCTTTTAAGTTCCTCTTCCAATTCTATTAGCTTTTCATCTGTTGACAGGGTTCTTACATTATATGTTGCTATATAAAGTGGCTGGAATATGCGATTGTCAGATCTTTTGTTGTTTGGTCGTAAATTTCTTGCCTCCCCTAGAATCCTTGAGGCAGACCTGCTATCTAAATATCTTTACTAAAATGTTTAGTTATTCTAATTAACGACTAAAGGTAATCTAAGAGTTTAATTAAAACTTTTCATTATTCTACTTTTTTAAACTTCGTAAAATCTTTAAGAAACTGAAGACTTTCTGGTCTTAAAAAAATAATTTTAGTCAGTAACTTCAATTCCGCTATTATTTTTTTCAACTTAAATATTAATTATAACAGCTTTTCGTTCAGCTAATTTTATTAATATTTCACCATAAAGATGACAGCATTAAGTTATCATTTAGTGTGTAAATGTGAAAATTTAGTTTATTTAGAACTGGATGTCTGAAAGAAAAGTACTGCGTAAATCACTTTACCAATTTTTTAATTCTAAACAACTACTTTAGGGAACAACATTTTAACTAATTATAAATCGACTATTAAAAACTATTAAAAATTTATAAAATACTAGCCGTTCCCGCGGCTCCGCTCGGGTTGACTTGATTCACTATTATCGTCACTGCTTATTTCTTATGTTACCTAACGTAATAAAATATATCCTATAACCTGGTCAGAGATCATATGTTTTTTTAAAAAAAAAACACGTAAATCGGATAAATGGTTCTTAAGTGCTAAGGGCACTAACGGACAGACAGACGGAGAGACGTTGCGTTTTATATATATTATAGTTTTTTTTTGATAAATATTAAGTTAAGAATTTTAAAAAACCACGTAAATCGGATAAGTGGTTCTCGAACGATAAGCACACTAACGGACAGACAGAAAGACGTTGCGTTTTATATACATTATATAGATTATTATTATTATTATTACATAACCTGGCCAGGGAACATTATGTATGAATTTAAAAAAAAAACACGTAAATCGAATAAGTGGTTTTCGAGTGACAAGCGCACTAACGAACAGACAGACAGAGAAACGTTGCATTCCATATATATTATATTCTTTGCTACACGATATTGTTCCATATTTAATGGTTTAGGTTAGGTATTGCAAGAGAACGCGCTAGCCGCAAACTTTTTTTCCGAATTGATTCACTATTATCGTCACTGCTTATTTCTTATATTACCTAAAGTAATAAAATATATCCTATAACCTAGCCAGAGAACATATGTATAAATCTAAAAAAAACGTAAATCCGGTAAGTGGTTCTCGAGTGATAAGCGCACTAACGGACAGACAGACAGATAGAGAGATGTTGCATTTTATATATATTATAGATTATTATTACTATACAACCTGGAAAAAGAACATATGTATGAATAAAAAAAACACGTAAATCGGATAAGTGGTTTTCGAGTGATAAGCGCATTAACGAACAGACAGACAGAAAAACGTTGCATTTTATATATATTATATTCTTTGCTTTACGATATTGTTCCATATTTAATGGTTTAGGTTAGGTATTGCAAGAAAACGCGCTAGCGGCAAACTTTTTTCCGACTTGATTCACTATTATCGTCATTGCTTATTCCTTATGTTACCTAATGTAATAAAATATATCCTATAACCTAGCCAGGAAACATATGTTTTAAAAAGTGACAAGCGCACTAACGGACAGACAGACAGACAGAGAGAAGTTGCATTTTATATATATTATAGAAGATTATAGGTAACCTGGCCAGTGAACAAATGTATGAATTAAAAAAAAACATGTAAATCGGATAAGTGGTTCTCGAATGATAAGCGCACTAACGGACAGACAGATAGACAAAGAGACGTTACATTTTATATATTGTATAATTATGTAATATATATATATTTTATATATATATATATATATATATATATATATATATATATATATATATATATATATATACACATTGTATTCTTTATAGAATATATCGTATAACCTGGCCAGCGAACATATGCATTTTTTAAAGAAAAGCACGTAAATCGGATAGGTTCTCGAGTGATAAGCACACTAACGGACAGACAGACAGACGTTGCATTTTATATACTATAGATATTAAAATAATTATTGTCATATAACGTTGCATTTTATATATATTATAGAAGATTATAGGTAACCTGGCCAGTGAACAAATGTATGAATTAAAAAAAAAAACATGTAAATCGGATAAGTGGTTCTCGAATGATAAGCGCAATAACGGACAGACAGATAGACGTTACATTTTATATATTGTATAATTATGTAAATATATATATATATATATATATATATATATATATATATATATATATATATATATATATATATATTGTATTCTTTATAGAATATATCGTATAACCTGGCCAGAGAACATATGTATTTAAAAAAAAAAGCACGTAAATCGGATAGGTTCTCGAGTGATAAGCATACTAACGGACAGACAGACAGACGTTGCATTTTTATATATATTATAGATATTAAAATAATTATTGTCATACGTTATATGACAATAATTATTTTTGTGTGCTAGAAATACATTTTATTTTTCATTAATATTTTTAAAAACCCAACAATCCAAAGTTCTGTTTAAAGTGCGTAGTTTTTGTTCATTTAAATCATATAAAAGTTGACATTTGAACTGGCCTTATTAGACTGCAAATTAAAAACATAAAATATGTAAAATATCTATTGTACTTCTAAGGGAAAAGTTCGAGGACAAAACATTTTTTGAATTTTAAAAATTCAAAATAGCGCAAATCATTCTTTCAATATTTATTTTTGACAGGTTGACAATGAAACGAAAATAAAAAATACTGGCTGAACACAAAACTCGCCAACCCGTCTGGCAAGCGTGGTGAGTAAAAGCCAACCCCCCCCCCTCATGAGATATGGATAGACATAGGAATAAACGGCCCTTAGTCCGCAGCAGTGCTAAGAACACCTGCGAGAGGAAAGGAAACTGACCATCATGACATATAATAAAAGGACGATGAGTACTGAAAATAGGGTGGAAGAATTGGAAGAGGAAATGAAACAGATGCAATGGGAGATAATGGGTCTGAGCGAGACTAAAAGAAGGGGAGAACAATGCATAACACTAGATTTAGGAAACATATCGTATTACAAGGGAATAGCGGTAGAAAGCGAGGAAGAGAATATTGAAGGAGTAGGTGTTATAATAAATAGAATATAACGCAATATCAAGTAAGGTAGCCTCTGTTGTTCTAAAGATGACAAAGTACTGAAAAATAAAAATAATTCAGGTGTACGTCCCAACCACATCACACGATGAGGATTCAGTAGAATATTTCTACGACGAAATAAGAAGTGCCACCGAACGGGATTGTTGTAATTATACACTGGTGACAGGCGATTTTAACGCCAAGATAGGCGGTCAGGTTGACGCAAGTCAACAAAATAGGTAAATTCGGTTTAGGTACAAGGAACGAACGTGGTCAAATGTTAATAAACTTCGTAGAACAACAACAATAATTCGCTAGGAACACCTTTTACTACAAAAAACCACATAGAAAATGGACATGGGTAAGCCCAAACGGAGTGGTAAAAAAACGAGATAGACTACATATTATCATCAGAAAAAATATAGTAAAGGATATAACAGTTATTAATAGAATCAACACGGGAAGTGACCACAGAATAGTCCGCATAGAAAGAAACCAAAAATTGATACACACATCTTAAGAATAAAGAAAGCAAAATACTAAAATGAAATAAAAAAAGAATTAACTAAAACCGATGACCATGATAACAAAAACATAAACGAAATTAATGAAACACTGACGAATATCTTCGTGAAAACAGGAAAGCAAATAGCTAGAAAGAAGAGCACCGAAACAAAAATATGGAGCATAAAAACCGAAGACCGGTTTGAAAAAAGACTGCTAGCCCAGGGAAAGAAAAATATTATTCAGTTCGTAGAAATTAACAAAACCCTTAAAAAGTCCATTAAAGAAGATAAAAGACAACAGTTAGAGACAAAGATAGAAAAAATTGTAGAACAGAACAAAAACATGAAAGCACTCCGACAAAGCCTAGGAAAAATTACAATACACAACTTAAAAGATCAAAATGGAGAAGATGTGAAAGATCAAGTAACACACATGATTCAAACATACTATGAAAACTTGTATGAACAAAAGAACTGCTCACCAAATGACCTTAAAGAACGTCGAAATAAAAAGATAATCAATGTTAACTCAGAAGAAATACCAGAGATACCAGATGAAGAAATATTAACAACACTAAAAACTATGAAAAACAATAAAACACCAGGACTTGATAGAGTATTAACAGAATTAATGAAAGGAGGAAATTTAGTGGTACAGGTGCTGAAATTCTTATTCAATAAATGTCTAGAAGAAGAGAAGATACCAGAAAATTGGAACACAGCTTTAACAATTTTACTTTTTAAAAAAGGTAAGACTAAGTTAGATAATTACCGTCCAGTATTATTACTTTCATAAATATACAAATTGTCTACCAAAATAATAATTAATAGATTGGAAAACAAGCTGGAATTAAGCCAATCGGTAGGGGACAGGCTGGCTTCAGGAAGAGTTTTAGTAGTTGTGATCATCTCTTAACTATCAGAACTTTAATAGAGAAAGCAACAGAATATAACTTAAAGTTGTACCTCGTATTTATAGATCATCAAAAGACTTTTGATAGAACACAGATAGAAAAGCAAATCCTATACCGATCAAACGCGGAGTAAGACAGGGAGATTCCATGAGCCCAAAACCATTTATGACAGCATTGGAAGAAATTTTCAAGGAACTCGAATGGGAAAAAAAGGGATTAGTATAAATGGACAAAAGTTAAATCATCTGCATTATGCTGATGATGTAGTGCTAATATCAGATAATTTTGATGGCATACAGGAAATGATTACTGAACTACAAAATGAGAGAGGGTAGGACTACTGCTGAATAGAGATAAGACAAAGGCTATGACAAACGAAGATAGTCCGCGAGACTTGAGAATAGAGGGCAGAACACTTGAATACGTAGATGAATACATCTACCTAGGGCAAATAATAAAGTGTGGAAAAGCAAATCAAACGGCAGAAGTACAGAGAAGAATCAGACTGGCATTGGCAGCATTTGGCAAACAAAAAAAATACTAACCAATAAAAGAATTCCTCTGAAACTAAAAAAGATGGTATTCGATCAATGCATTCCACCGGTTCTCATCTACGCGGCCCAGACATGAACATTGACTAAGAAGATGATGGACCAACTGAGTAGTAACCGGTTTGAAATGGAGATGGGCAGGTCACGCAATGAGACAAGATGAGAGATGGAATAAAAGAATACAAGAATGGAGGTCATGGCTGGGACAAAGATCCAGAGGAAGGCCCCAAACAAGATGGAAAAATGACCTGAAAAGAACAGCTGGTTTAGGATGGGTCAGAAAGACGCAGAATCGAGAGGAATGGCAGAAGGAAGGGGAGGCCTATGTCCGACACTGGGTGGAAGAAGGCTTCTTAGATAGATAGATAGAAGCTGTAACTCACGCGACTTCACTACCCTTTGACTATAAACCTAAAAATACCATTCAATTTTATTTCCGAAGTTGCCAAAAGTGGAAAAGAAATTTTATTTTATATTCTGTGTTTTTAAGAGCTTTTTTGTCTTTCCAGTGAAAAACTTTAATTCAAGTAGGAAAACTTTAAGCCATGGAACGATTTTGTCAAATTTGAAAAAAGCAAACTATAAAAACCAAAAAGTTTCATTTTAAAGGTAAGAGTAAGCTTCATTATTTTTATTAAACATTGGCGTTGTTAGCAGGTTTACTAAAGTAACTAAACAATCGAACATAGTCGCAGTAAGATACTAAAAATTGTTTCTATGGCTGGTTAAACTCTAAAGTTTAGAAGAAAACTTAACCTCAGTTGGGGACTTTTAAGGCCACAGACTGGCAGAGAATTTCCCAGCTAAGCTGGCAACTATTACCGCCAGGTAGCGCGTTCGTCGAGATTCCACTCTAGGAATATAAAAATTAGTATCAACGACTAAAAATTAATACAGTCCATATTTCAGCAGTGACCTTTTTCCTATTTAGCAATCCATCCATTTCGGGGCACATTTCGCTGTATCACGGCTCATCAGCCGAACTAGGATTGACAAACAAGTGTACAAAACCTTTAGCATTTATAGTAGTACTAGCGGAACATCGCGGTAAAATATAATAAATTGTATCTCTGGCTGGTAGCCTCAAGTTTAAAGACATACCCATCATTCGTTGGGAGTGTTTAAGGCCACAGGCCGACAGAGAAATGTCCAGCTAAGCTGGCAACAATTACCGCCAGACAAGTAGTGGGGACCCTGAGAAAACTGTCGTTGAATAGTGTAAGTATATTAGGTGTTTCAATAAAAACATTTTTAACACTTAATACCGAAAATAAAATAGTAAACAGACTGATTACACTGGTCAACAAAAAAAAGAAAATTGCTTGTTTCCTGTGATTTTTTTTTTTGTTTCTATCTCAAATTGACGCGTATTTTTTAAATATGGCAACAATTTTTCTCTAACAGCTTTTTTGTTTTTGAGTTATAGCTAACTACCCTCATTTACTATTTTTACTTAGATTTTCGTTTTTTATTGGACACTAAAATATATTTTGTTGTTGTTTTAGATATGGCTTCGTCAAGAATATGTTGTGTGCTTAATCCCGATTGTTTTTGCTATATTTGTGGTGAATATATATTTGTAAAATATCGAAAACCTATATCAGACTTTGTGAAAACTGCGTATCATCAATACTTTAAAATAAAATTGTGTAATCAGGACAAGCCATGGGTTCCTCATATTGTATGCCAGAAATGTGTCGTATGTCTACGGTTATGGTCCAGTGGAAAAAGAGATGCAATAATGTTCGTAACACCCATGATTTGGCGAGAACCTCGAAACCATCATGACGATTGCTACTTCTGCGTTGTGAAAATAAACGGAATTAACCCTGGAAATCGAAGTAAGTGGTCATATCCTAACTTATCTTCTTCTCAACGACCTCAATTAAAATCACAAGAGGTACAACCCAGCACATCTAAATCTGATCTGATGATCCAAATCTCTGTGAACCCGAACGAAATACATCAAGTGAAGACTCTGATTCAGACTACAAATGTAGCCTTTCAGAACCTCAACCATTTAATCAGAAAGAACTAAATGACTTAGTAAGAGATCTGAACTTACCAAAAGAAGCTTCTGAAATTTTAGCATCTCGTTTAAAAGAAAAAAATTTGCTTACTCCGGAAACCAACATTACATACCCGAGAAAAAAATCTGTTACCGTATTTTTCTCAAGAGAAGGATTTAGTTTCTTGTAACGATGTTGGTGGTATTTTGCAGCAGATGGGATTAAATCAGTACCAACCTAGTGATTGGCGTCTTTTCATAAACAGCAGCAAAAGAAGTTTAAAGTGTGTTTTGCTTCATAACGGTAACAAGTACGGATCTATACCTATTGCACATTCGACGACTTTAAAAGAAGAATACGTAAATGTTTCTAAGGTTATGGAAAAAATTAAGTATCAAGACCACAAATGGGTCATTTGTGTTGATCTGAAAATGGTTAACTTTCTTTTAGGTCAACAAGGGGGGTACACAAAGTTCCCTTCTTTCATGTGTCTCTGGGATAGTCGTGACAAACAACACCATTGGTCACAAAAAGTTTGGCCAGTGCGGGAAGAGCTAAAAGTTGGTACAAAACATGTTATAAACGTGCCTTTAGTTAGCCGAGACTGCATCATACTTCCACCAATTCATATTAAAATCGGCATAATGAAACAGTTTGTGAAGGCGCTTGACAAAAGCGGCGAATGTTTTAATTTTCTTTCACGCAAGTTTCCAGGATTAAATTCAGAAAAATTGAAAGCTGATATTTTTGATGGGCCACAGATTAGGCAACTCGCGAAAGATCCTAATTTTGTCAAATCAATGACTGAAGTCGAATCCAAAGCTTGGAATTCATTTGTTTTGGTTATGAGTAGCTTCCTAGGCAAAAAGAAATCTGACGACCATGTTGAGCTTGTTGAATGTATGCTATCGAACTTGCAAGAGCTAGGGTGCAACATGAGCATAAAAATCCACTTCCTGCACTCGCATTTAGACCGATTTTCACAAAATCTGGGTGCTTTTAGTGAGGAGCAGGGTGATTTCTTCAGGATCTTCGGACAATGGAAGAGCGTTATCAGGGGCGGTGGGACTCACATGTGATGGCAGACTACTGCTGGAGTTTGCAACGAGATCTACCTAAAGTCGTTCATTCAAGGAAATCTTATAAAAGATCATTTGCTAGTGTTCAATAGAAATTTTGTTAACATAATGTATTATTTTTCTGTATTTTTTTTGGCAAAATAATAAAACTGTATATTTCAAAAGGTAAAGCTGTTAGCAATCTCCCAGTATTTTTTTCATAGTCAGGGCCATAGAAATACCCAATAACAGAAAAAAAATAAAGGAAACAAGACTTGTGTTGACCAGTGTTATAAGAAGCATATAAAGCTCACGAATAATCTACGAAGGGCTTTCAGGTAACATCAGTTTTTATATATTTTGAGTAATTTGTTGATAGATTTTTATACTTGTAAATACAACACCAACATTTTTTCTCTCCATAGTCGTACCAAATATACATAATTCTTGAAGAAAACGTGATTATTTTTAGTATTCCGTACGGAATGTTTATAAGATCACTCCGTTGTCTGTCCGTCTGTCACACCCGACTTTCTCCGAAACTATTTGAAATAGAAAGTTGAAATTTGGTACTAACATAGGAATTGATGGCCTCATCAGAGTCGTGTAATTTTAAAAGTTAAATTTTGAGTAAGGGGTTAGTTTTGGGGGGTGAAATCGGAAGTGAAAAAAACATTTTTTTACTAGGTCATCGAGTGCGGTGTCAAATGAAAGTAAAAAGACGAGTTCAAAAATATATATAATGTAATACTTGCGCACACTTTTTTTGTAATATTTTTTAAAAATTGCGAAAAATCGCTGTCCCCTCCCCTTTATCTCGAAAAATACTGATCAAAAAATTTTGTAAAAATTCTGGAATATTCTCCACGGGGTGTAGATTGAACGAAAATTATCACGAGTGCATTATCCTTAATAAGCATATAAAAAAAAACAAAAATTTCAAGGTCATCATTTTTCAGTAAAAAATCGGAAACAAACTTGTTGAAAACCCATTTGGGCTATGTTTTCTGAAGTTACCGATCATTTTATACCCCCGTAACAATTTTTTTTTTATTTTAAAAGCAATCAACGTACGGAACACTAATTGCGCAAGTTAAACTTACACTTGACCGGTTATTTATATAAGAAAAAAACATTTTTCCATTGCACTTATATAACTTAATATATGGAAATAATAGAAATAATCATCAATATAGATATGAATTATTAACAAATACCGTACTGTGGTAATGAATGCAAGTAATAATGAAAAATTTGAAATGTAATGATATTTGCGGTATAACGAATTTAATTGATGTTATAAATAGACTAATCCATAATCATTAAGAAAAATTACAATTGTTTTCTTTAATTATTTAAGTCTATATGTACCATATCTATTTCCTTGTCTATGCTAAACATCGGTCAAACTTCCAAGCTTATAGCTTGATTACACAGGGACATTTTTTTAAGTGTTTCACCTAATTCACTATTTTCCTATTTTACATACATAAGAAAATTCTTCTAGTACTAGACCTAGTTCTTTATGAAAGTCGAATATGATAACAACAATTTTGTCACTTGTCAAATTTAGCAAATTACAAAGCCAACTAGGATTTTCTTAAATGATCCCTCTATATATGAGCACACCATTAAATAGCATTTTCAGGCTGTTTACAAAAATATAAAACATTTGTTATTTATTTTCAGTGTTACCGATATACAGGGCGTTCAAGTTATTGAACTGAATTTTAACTTTTAAGGGGCTCACTCAATTTACGCTTTTCCTATTTGGGTATCAAAAAAAAAAAATTACTTATAAACTTAGCTGTTTGTGATAACATAAAATTGGTTACTTGTCAAATATAACAGTTTACAAAGCCAACTAGGATTTTTTAATGGCCCCTTATATGAGTACACCCTTAAACAGTTTATTCAGTCCATGTATAAAAATATATAACACTGGATATTTATTTTCAGTCGTTGCCGATATACAGGATACTTAAGTTATTGAACTGAATTTTAATTTTCAAGCGGATCACTCAATTTACCCTTTTCCTATTTAAGGTAGCAAAAAAATTCTTTTACTAATAAACTTAGTTTTTTAGGAGGAATCCCAACGTGATAACACAAGATTTGTCACTTGTCGATTTTGACAATTTGCAAAGCTAACTACAATTTTTTAAAACGGTACCCTTAACATATAAACACACCTTTAAAAAGCATTTTTCAGTCCGTTTATAAAAATATATAACACTAGATAATTATTTTCAGTCATTACTGCTCCAATCATACGTCGAGGATGCCACTTTAAAAAAAAAATTTAAGGGCCTAGCACATGTGCTGTAAGCAAAGTCTTAAAGCAATTCATGTTAGTCTTGAATCGATGTAAATTGTACTCGATGGGAAACACAGTCCTGGGCAAATTATTCCAAAGGGATGAGGTTTTCCATATAAAAGACTGCTTGAAAAGGGTTGTACGAGGAGTAAGAAGCTGACTTCATACGGATGCGAAGTATTTCTAACATGCACCGCTCTGGGAGGAATTCAGCGGGCTACATCCATCGTACACTTTCCATGAAAATACTTGTAGAATAGACTCAAATCGCCAACCGTTCTTCGGATATGCCGATGAATCAAGGTTGCTAGTCAGTTCCGGGTCTGCAGACGAACAGCTCTCCTCTGAATAGAATCCAACAAATGCAGTGTATGTTTGGGAGCAGAACTCCAAATATGGGAGCAGTATTCCATCGTTGGTCAAATTTGAGCTTTGTAAAGAATTAACAGTTGTTGTGGAGTGTAAATCTTTCTCGTTCGAAATAATATTCCCAGTTCTTGTGAAGCTCTCTTTACTATGCTTGTAACATGTTCATGTCAAGACATATTTGCTCCCAAATTCACGTCCTGCAAATTGAGTGACTATGCTAGAGGAATGGAGTGCACCGACATAACTGTCGGGTTCAGCAACGTTAACTTTTTTAGGAAAAACTGCCGCCTGGGTTATTGTAGCGTTAAATTCTACTTGGTTACTGCCATTCCAAGATAGAATTTCTTCCAGGTCTTTGTTAAGTTGAACGGCCTCCTGCTGCCTGTGGATATTTGCATGAGTAGCCGATGTTCCAGCGTTCAAAGTGAATGAAGAAATAACCGTACTGTCATCTGCAAAGCTGTAGATTGGATTCCTAGTCTTCTCCAGCAGATCGTTAATGTAAATGAGAAAGAGTACGAAACAGTATGGAGCCCTGGGGCACACCGGCGTTGATCGTGAAAGTGTTAGAAAGAAATCCGTCGACTGCAGGCATACCAGAAGAGCGCAGCTTGGCCAACAATCCATCGTGCCAAACACGGTTGAATGCTTTGGATATATCAACAGCAGCCGCTCGAGATTCTCCAAAGTATTTAATTGCGTTGTTTCAAACATACAGTTAGAAAATCTTCTGTTGAACTATGTTTACGAAAGCTATATTGGTGGTCGCTACTAATATTGAATCATTTAAGATGTTTTAGAAGATGCTGATTGATACCCTTATCTATGACTTTCGATATTATTGAAAGCAGTGCGACTAATCGGTAGTTGTTTGACAAGGTCTTCTTGCCTTTTCTGGCTATTGGCTGAACTGGAGCACATTTCCAGCGGGAAGGAAATATTTCCTTTTGTGAAGGATAGGTGGAAAAGTACAGAAAACTGGTGTTAGTTCTCTTGCGCAGTTTTTGAGAACTATGGCAGGTATTTCGTCAGCGCCAGAAGCTTTTTTGGTGTCTAGCTTCATTAAAATACGTTTTATGATATGCTGTCTGAAGACAATATCGGGCATCCTTGACTGTACTATGGGAACAGTAGGTGGTGTTTTTCCTTGGAAATCAACAGTAGAATACGAAGCAAAGAGTTCAGCCAACAAGTTCGTTTTCTCAACAGGTGTTACAATAGAATTATCTGGCCGTGTGAGTGGTGGTATACTGAATTTGGTGAAATTTTGCCTTAGCGACTGACCAAAAGGACCTGGAATTGTGTGGGGTAAGCAAGAAGTTTGTTTCTAATTCGCTGATTGTCGGCCTTCTTGGTTTCGTCGATAATATCTTTGCATCTGTTCCGGGCACAAACAAAGATTCTGATGTTACGATTTATGACGTTAGGATATTCACGGAATATCTATAGGCAAGATGTTTAGAAGCAACAGCTTCTTTGCATTTTCGGTCAAAATGAGGCTTGCCGTTAGAATAGCATTTCTTCAAAAAAGGGATATAAGCTTCCATACCAGCCAAAATAACATCGGACACCTCCTTAGCGCACTCAGACGAGTCGTCGGATCGAAAACAAACGTCTAACCAAGGGAACATTCGAAAGTATTCCATGAGCTCTTCTCATTTAACAGTTTTGTAGTGCCAAATTGTGCCTGGTTTATGAGTTTCTCTGTCACTGATCGATAGGATACTCGATGTCGAAAGTAGCTTATGGTCGTAAGAACTTAACGGCGAATTTACGGTGACAGTGTAAATATGGTATATGGATTGGTGGTTAAAAACAGATCAAAAGACTGGGGAACTCTCCGTCTCGATCAGGGAACCGTGTTGGTTCGTCAATAAGCTCAGTTAAGCCACAACTGAGAATGATTTAGCTTCACGACCTTTCTCATCGGTAGTATTTGAATACTTAAGCCAGTTGATGTAGACATTAAAGTCACCCAGGATGGCAATTTCGGCATTAGTTAATCTGTAAATGATCCATGGTGACTGCAAGAGAAGTGAAAAAGATTCTAAAGTTAGTATCACTTGGTGGTCGATAGAGGCAGCAGATAAACCTTGTGGCTTGTTAAGTTGTTATTTTTAACCATCGATCGATGTTTCGGAGCTCCAGAGCCTCCTCTCGTTGACAAGAGAGGTCGCTTCTGACAAAAAGATAGATTCCAAAGTTACGCTTAAACCGAAAGTCGTACCCAGGATAAAGAAAGTTGACGGTGCTGGTCGATGAAGATGGTAAGAGAGGTCGGTTCTGACAAAAAGACAGATTCCAAAGTTAGGCCTAAACCCAGGATAGAGAAAACTGGCTGTGCTGGTCGACGAACTGACCTTGATCTCACAGAGAGTAAGTACATGAGGTTTATTTGATTGCAGATGTTTCAAATTTTGGATGGTTGTAGCTTCTACTTGATGGAAATTCATTACAAATATATAATAAAAGACTGTTTTTTAGTCAATTTTTTTTGAAATTGACTAAAAGCAGTCTTTTATTATATATTGCAGATGTTGGTGTACTGAATTTATGTTCGAGTTTAAACCTCGTATGTTACAAAAATCTATTTCAAAGTTATGATCTCTGCACGTTGAAAAGTGACGCATTTTTTGTTATCATATTTGTCTTCTTCATGAAAAAACTAAGCTTCGTAGTGAAAGAAATTTGTCGATATGCCAAGAAGGAAAATAGTAAATAGGGTGAGCCCCTTAAAAGTTAAAATTCAGTTCAATAACTTGAATGCCCTGTAGATCGGTTATGATTGAAAATAAATATCAAGTACTATATATTTTTATGAACGCAGTGAAAAATGGTATTTAATGGTGTGCTCATATGTAGAGGATGCCACTAAAAAATTCAAGTTGGCTTTGTAAACTGTCAAATTTGATAAGTGACAAATTTTGTGTTATCATATTTCTCTTCCTCGGACAAAACTAAGTTTACTGGTAAAAGAATTTTTTTGGTACCCCAAATAGCAAAAGAGTAAATTGAGTGAGCTACTGAAAAGTTAAAATTCAGTTCGATAACTAGAATGCCCTTATATCGATAACAACTCAAAATAAATATTAAGTATTGTTTATTTTTTACACGCACTTAAAAAAAACTATTTAATGGTGTCTAAAGTCTTCAGCGGGAGTCGTTTTTCGAGGCCTTCCTGAACGCTTTTGGTTGGAATTCCATGTCCCGCAGAAATTTTTTTTACAATATAGTCCACCGTTCTCCTTGGCATCCGCATATCACTCTAGTGACCATTTTGATGTCTCGCAATTATCAGAGCCCGATTATCAACGAAAACTTCTTTCGTTTTTGGCATTTTTAAAAAACAATTGAGCCTGTATCAATGACAAAGTAATGTTTGGGAATTGTTAATGTCCAAAAGGGCAATGGTATTTAAGCATAGTTTTTATCATAAAATGTCACTAGGAATTTCCATAATCCCTAGAAACTTGTTCTTACCTCAACTGGAATTCTCAGAAATCGCCTCAAAACGATTATCATGCAAAACTTGGAAATTTGTTCTAATTGGTTTTTAATATGTGATTTCGCCAAAAAGGCTTATCTAAACAATTTTATGATGAACACTTGTTAAGAACAATTAAATTTACCTAATGTAATAAAAGGGTTTAATCAGGTATTAAATTTTGGCAGTTACGTTGAAATTTTTTGGTGAGCAAATACTTTCTGACTGTTGGTAAGCGTGATATTTTTAACGCCGAATATTCTGCCATGATAAAACAATTTAATTTGAAAATGTGGACTGCGGCCCAGATAGAAACTGAACTGAAAGAATTTCATCTGACCCAGCACTCAAGACTATTTATTATTGGATACATAAATCTAAATGTTGCCGTACGAGTACTGCATGTGCTGTACGTTCAGAACGCCCGATTGAGGTTTGTTCTGAAGAAATTGTCAATTAAACTCATGGTATTATGATGGAAGATTGTCGCATTAAGCTTCGTAAGATTATCGAGATTGTAGGCATCTTATATGAACGGGTACATAACATCTAGTTCTAAAAATTAGAAAAGATGAGTGCGCGATCCTTGCCGCGTTTTTTTTGACTCCAGATAAAAAACCCAAGAGGAAGGACATTTCAAAATCGTATTTGGAAAAGTTGCAGCGTAATACGAAGGACTGCTGGCGTCGTTTTATGATTGCAGACGAAACGTAGATTCATTTCTATATCCCGGAGGCAAAATGTAGTCAAAACAGTGGGTTGGCGAAAGTGAAAGTGCACCGAAAAAACGGAAACTGTTTTATCAGCGGGAAAAGTGATGGCAACTGTTTTTTGGGACTTACAGAGAATCTATATGATTGACTATTTGGGACAGAGTAAAACAGTGACTGGCTCTTATTACGCAACATTACTGAACCGTTTGTATAGTGATTTGAAGCAGAAGTGACCAAAAATAGCGTGCAAAAAAGTACTCCTTCACCAGAATAATGTGCCCGCTCAAAGATCGGCCATTGCAATGGCAAAAGTGCACGAGGTAGGTTTCAAAATATTTTCCCAGCTACCTTATTCCCCAGATTTGGCCCCAAGTAACATTTTTTGTTTCCTAATGTAAACAACATCATCTCCGCCTCTGTATAGAAAAATACAGCGTGAGAAGTAAAATATCAATTAATCACCAATGCCCTCACCTTGTTTAGATTACCTAGATTAAGTTATGTTTAAGTTACTGTTATTGACAAATCTCAAATTGCAGACCCTTAAGAGTATTTTTATGTGACAGGTTTGGCTATATATTATATTAAGATTATGTTTTTGGGTAACGAATGTAGGGGGTATGCATTTCATAGAGTATTATATTTTTGAGAGCCGAGGTAGACGGCCAGTTTGTAGATGTCAATTCAAATTCTTAAAAGTGTTTTTACCCAAATTTAGTTTTTAGTGCAGCGGTGGGATTGATCTCACTGTGCCGAGTGATTTTAAGTTTTTGTGCTTGAAAAATAAAGGAGTTCCTGTGTGTTGTTTTCCTACCGGAGTGTGATCTAATGTTTAGATTGTTTTCGTAAACACTGTGTTAGGCTCACAAAAGTGCATTTAATTAACGTACAAATTAAATTACACTTTTGAAGTGAAGTAATAAGTTTAAAAAAATAATATTAGTAAACAAAACGAATAAATTAGGCCTACGTAAGGACGATATTTGATTATTTATTTTATTCGACTATTGTGTATCCTTTCCAGGAACTGGACTCGATATTTAAGTCTACCTGTTTATTGATAAAACAAGTAGAGATAAATTTTATTTGTTGGAGGTTGCCGATTTAAAATATTTTGTAATATAATATATTGTAATTTTGGAACAAAAAAAAAAAATTTAGAGTCTAATTAACGTACAAATTAGGCATCGTATTTTATAGTTGGAATAACTATCATTACTAATCTAAATGTTGTAGGTATATGAAGTTTTGATACTTGTTATTGTATTAAAATTATTATAGTAATATATTAGGTTTTATTATTAGAGTTGACACATTTTGAGGGGAAACCGTAGTTAACGTATAAACTTTACGGTGTCATTGCGTCATAGTTAATGTAATATAATTTTTTTTACCAATTAAGCTTTAGAACTAGGGTGTAATAATATGGGACGCTCAAGATCACGTTCGCAAAGTTCAAATACGAGCTCGCGTGATAGTAGTTATGACCGCAAGCGTCGTCATCGTCGTCGGAATCGTCGGCTGGAAAGCAGTGATTCGCCCGTACAATCGACGGTACAAGTCGTTGAAGCAACAACGCGATCTAGCGAAAGAAGTTTTATTCCACCTCCACAAGACAATGTTCAAAGACTTGAACTTCTGGTTGAAAAACTCATAGAACGCGACGTCACGTCAAGGTCAGGTCCCAGTAGGATTTTCGTAAGACCCGAATGTATACCGGAGTTTAAGCCGGGAAATCCTAACCTTAACTGTGCTAAGTGGCTCGAGAAGATAGAACAACTGAGGAAAATTAACCAATGGGACAATTATGCTAAAATTTTCCACATGCAGAGCCGATTAAGTGGATTAGCTCGCAAATGGTATGACAATCTGAGCTCATACGACCTAAGCTGGGCAGAATGGAAGCAGTTGCTATTAAAATCCTTTCCCGAGCATCAAGATTATGCATCCTCGTTAAGAAAACTACTCAATAGACGAAAACTATCCACCGAAGGTTGGGAAGAGTACTACTTTGATAAGATGGACTTGATTAATGCATGCGAAATAAGCCCGAAAAACGCAGTTTCCTGTATGATAGACGGGATTAGCGATCCGGCGATCCAAGTGGGAGCGAGAGCCGGGCGATACGAAACACCTGATGCTCTTTATGCAGAATTTCTCTCATCTTTGAAACAACAAATTGTTCCTAGAATATTCGAAAATCCTGGACCCCCTGAAAAACGTTTCTACTCGAAGGATAGATTTAACTTTGAAAAATCAGCAGAGAAAATTGAAGGTAACACCAAGAGCGAACAGAAGTGTTACAACTGTAGGCAATCGGGGCATTTTTCCAACAGCTGTCCGAAACCACGAATTGAGTGCTCACGTTGCAAGAGATTGGGCCATATTGAAAAAGAGTGTCGCCGTCATTTTAGAAATTAGGTGGTAAAATTCGACGATTTTAGAACAGCGCATAATGAGAGATATTTCCTTGAATTCATCATAAATAGAAAACCTTTCAGAGCCTATGTTGACACGGCTATGGTACAATAATCAGTAGGGATGAACAAGCACGATAACTAAAATTAAAGATTTTACCTAGCTCGTTAACGATAACCGGCTATGGTGAGTCCATAGTGGCCGTACTGAAAAAAAAAACAGGCTCTACCATAGAACTAGACCATGCAGAAGTAAACGTAAAAGCTTTTGTTCTACCAGATTCGGCTCAAGAAGTGCAAGTCATGGTTAGTTAACCCTTCTTGAATTTACATCAAGTAGTTATGACAATGACTGATGGAGGAGTTAGAATATTTTCTTTACCCAACGATTAAGCGAAGTCCTACGAATAGGGAAGAGAAAAATACCACTATGGGCTAAGGACAGTATTTTTCCACCTGAAACATCAGTGTTGGTTGCTGTTACATCAAAAGGTAGTCTCAACTGAGAGGTATACATCCAAGGGGCTTACGACCGGTTCCCAACAAGGAATGTTACATCGGGAATGCACTATACGAAGCGAAAATAGGTACATTTCCATCACAAACGTTTTCTCCCAAGATATCAGGGCGAGTTCTAAAATTACTTTAGTCAATGTGTTCACTGTTTTGAAGATAAATCTTTTACTGGTAAAGCTATACAAAACTCTCAATTAAAATAATTAATCTTGAACCATTCAACAAAAACGATTTGGTCTTGTATAGCAGGTCACGTCTGAACAAGTAAAACGTCTGCTTGTTCTAATAAATTCATTTAAATGTTGTTTTGTGAAATATACGGGGAACTTGAGTTGAACAGATATATTCAAAATATCAATTTTTCATGCAAAAAGTTGAATACCTTGGTCATGAACTATGTCTGGAAGGAGTACAGCCTGAAAATAGAGCAGTTCAAAATTACCCAGAATTCACAGATGTTCATAAAGTAAGGCAATTTCTTGATTTAACTGGATACACCCGAAAGTACATTAAGGATTTTGCAACGATAGCAAGGCCCTTGACATCCTTAACGAAAAAGGACGTAAAATTTTGTTGTTAAAACAACGTAGAGCATTGGAAACACTTAAGAAAATACTCGTTTCAAGGCTTCTGCTGGCTATTTACGATCCCAAACTTAAAATAGAAGTCCATACAGACGCCTCAAAGTGGGGTATCGGAGGAATTCTGTTACAAGAACATGATGAAAAGCTCAAGCCAGTGATGTATTATATGTATTATTTAAGACAAACAAGAAAAGGGGAATAGAGATACCATTCCTACGAGCTGAAAATTATTGCCTTAGTCGACACACTAAAACATTTTTGAATTTATCTAATAGGGATTGTGCTCAATGTTACCGACTTCAATGTTGTTCGAACAATATTTCGACTTTGTTCCTCAAATTGAAAGGCTAGTCAGATTTGACATAAAGTATCGTTCAAGATTTAAAATGTCTCATAGTGATGCACTAAGTAGGAACACATCCAACGAAGGCTGTCGCTAATTTTCTTGTGTAATCTTAAATGAAGCCAACATTAATAACGCTGATTGGTCTTACACGCCCAAATGATGGACGAAAGGTGCAAGTTTCCTGTCGAAATATTAAATAAAGTCGCGAGCAGATCGAGAAAAATAACGTAATCATGGGGAATACTGCTTTGAACATGGTCGACTGTAGAGAAAGTTACTTGAAAGGAAAAGAATGCACCCGTATGTCAAGAAAATTTATTACCGCTTGTCTGCCGTGTACGTGTAATAAGTAGCCGGGCGGAAGATCGCCTGGGGGTTATGTGATCGCCTGGACACTTGCATCAAATTGCAAAGATAGCTACTCCATTTGACACCCTTCATATTGACCATTGGAGACCGTTCGTAAGATCAAAAAGGAATCGCCTCAACCTCACCCAATATCTCAGCAGCAGCTTCCTCAACCTATGCCTCAACCTTCACTAAATTTGCAATTTTTTTTTTTAAAAAAAGGAGCTGTACCATCCACTAAAACGCAACCATTAATCACATTCTTAGACAGCGTTGTAGAAAATTACGAGTTATCGAGAAGGATTATTTCTAGTGGAGGGAATTACTTCAAGACCAAGATCTTTAATAAGTTTTGTAAGGATCTAAATATTAAACATGAATTAAATATCTCTGCAACTCCACGAGCGAACGTAAAAGCTCGGCTTAACGAAAAGCAACGATATCTAGATAACGATATCTGGATAAGAGTAGAGCGAACGTAAAAGCTCGGCTTAACGAAAAGCAACGATATCTTGATAATGATATCTGGACAACAGCGAACGTAAAAGCTCGGCTTAATGAAAAGCAACGATATCTGGATAAGAGTAGAGCGAGCGTAAAAGCTCGGCTTAACGAAAAGCAGTGATATCTGGATAAAACTAGAGCTAACGTAAAAGCTCGGCTTGACGAAAAGCGACGATATCAGAAGGCACGATTTGATGCGCATCGTAAAGCAGTAGTCCTTCAATGTCGTTAGACTCAGAATTCCGACGACGGAAAAAGCGAGAAACTACTCCCCAAATATAGTGGACCATACGAGACTGGACCACGATCGGATACGCAGTGGAAGATCAAAGAGGATCTTCTCGATCACAACGAAAATATCATGGGATAGTTTCGATCGACAAAATAAAGGCCTTAACGTAAGTGTTAGTTCTGACTCCGACGTGGAGTCTATTACTGACGAAAGTTAACAAACGCTTATTACGTAAATACGTGGAGAGCTGATCAACAGAAGCTGTTGATTGGCGCTCCTTCTTGTTATTTTTTTTATTGATTTATTTTATTTATATGACGTATACTTATGGGTTTGTATGTATAAATCGTTATTCCCTCCCCCGCTGATGCACCGGCTTTACATAAATTATGTGTTACTTACCCCATTTTGTTTGTTTTCAGTCTGCCTTACCGGAAGCAGTGTGGAGATATTATATATATTATTTTGTACATATAGT
Source organism: Pachyrhynchus sulphureomaculatus (assembly GCA_019049505.1). Classification (NCBI taxonomy): domain Eukaryota; kingdom Metazoa; phylum Arthropoda; class Insecta; order Coleoptera; family Curculionidae; genus Pachyrhynchus; species Pachyrhynchus sulphureomaculatus. The sequence goes on from CM032455.1 coordinate 72,769,282, forward strand.
ATATTAACTCATCAACTTAGTATAAACAATATTTTGATTGATTTGTTTTCTTTACGCAGGTTTAATAAGTCCACGGAGTCGTGGACAAGATAGCGTGGCCGACTGTAAACAACATCATCTCCGCCTCTGTATAGAAAAATGCAGCGTGAGAAGTAAAATATCAATTAATCACCAATGGCCTCAACTTGTTTAGATTACCTAGATTAAGTTATGTTTAAGTTACTGTTATTGACAAGTCTCAAATTGCAGACCCTTAAGAGTATTTTTATGACAGGTTTGGCTATATATTATATTAAGATTATGTTTTTGGGTAACGAATGTAGGGGGTATGCATTTCATAGAGTATTATATTTTTGAGAGCCGAGGTAGACGGCCAGTTTGTAGATGTCAATTCAAATTCTTAATAAAAGTGTTTTTACCCAAAATTAGTTTTTACTAATCTCAGAAATTGGTTTCTAATGGAAAACTGATTTGATTCAATGAACGACATATTTTTTTTTTTTTGGTGTCTAGGCTAGTAACCAAAACTTTTAAATGATAGCTAAAAACCAATGAGCAAAAATGTAAAAATTATACAATTTTAGTTTTTGGACATTGAAGTTTTTCTGGTCTACTTTTATCGTGTTTTAATGTTTTAATACTAGTTCACTCGTAAATTTATGGGCAGTTTCTAATGCATAATTATCTACTACAATATTTCTGTCATCAGATCGCCAAATGGGGTTGGTTTGTGGATGTCAAGGGTCTAATCTACACATTCTTTCATGGGAAGTGTTTTATGAATGTGGCCTGCTTTATTTCACCCAGAAAGGTGCAGGCTAGGAATACAAACGCGCTAATGGATCTCATTTAAATGAGGTTCAACTTGTATAAAAAGGTCATGAACTAAAAATAAATATATGCAGATGCGCTCTGGGTTCAGTTATGAAAATGTGCTTCGTTTCTTTGAAGCTTGGTCAAGTATGAACCAATTCATCATCATCTTTTTATGTTCCGTACGGAACGCTTACAAGATCAGTTTAGTGTCTGTCCGTCCGTCTGCCCGTCTGCCTGCCTGTAACACCCGATTTTCTCCGAAACTATTTGACATAGAAAGTTGAAATTTGGTACTAATATAGGAATTGATGGTCTCATCAGAGCTGTGTAGTTTTTAGAAGTTAAATTTTGACTTAAGGGGTTAGTTTTGGGGGGTGAAATCGCAAGTGAAAAATTTTTTTTACTAGGTCATCGAGTCAAATGAAAGATTGTAAAAACACAAGTTCAAAAATATATACAGGGTATTCCGTGTATATAGAGTGTGGATATGGATTTCTGGGATGAAAATATGATCATTTAACCCAACTTACCTTAATCCAAAAATTCGTAATTTTTGAAATACAGGGTGTCAAAGTTATTCTTTATTTTAGTTTTTCTTAAGTAGCTTTCTTAATAATTGTACTATTTGTACAACATTCGGTGCTAAGGGGCTTTCTGAGATGAGAAATCAAAATCAGCTCACAGGTTTGTTGTAAATTGTAGAGGGCGCCACTTATTGCATTGTGTATACTTTTAAATTGTCATAACTTTTTTATATCACTCTGTATGACATTTTTCATTAAATATTCATATTTTCTATATAAAAATGCTCTCTTGATAAATATTGCTCCGAGCAACTGTTTCTGAGATAATGGGATGTTTGCTTCCATTTTTTAATTCCATTGTCAAATTCGCAAATGCGTTCCTTCACACTTCATCCAGGAGAGGTCTAAAAGAATAGTCTTTGAATTTTGAAACATGTTTAAAGGTAAACCGGCTAACAACAATAATAAATTTAAAAACCAACGGGCCAACAACAGTAAGAATGTAAAAACCAACTGGCTAAGGGCATAAACGATTACCCACAAATTGTAAAATTCGAAAAAAGTTGAATCGCTCAACCGAGAAGCTATTGGTTTCACAATAAATGTTTAATATGGCCGCCACCTTCGTTAATGTATAAATTAATACGTCGCAGGAAATTCAAATGTACTCTTCTTAAAATGTCTTCATCATCTAGACCTATTTCACAATTGCTCAATGTTGTCGATTTGAACTTGATAAACTTTCGATTTCAATGGACCCCAAGGGAAAAAATCACATGGATTTAAGTCTGGGGAACGATGTGGTCAGTGAATAGGAGCATCTTCATCTCTTCCGATCCATTTATCGGGGTAATTTAAATTCAAAAAAATTCTCACATTACGCGCACAATGGGGTGGTGCACCATCGTGCATGAAAAACATGTCGCGACGTAAATTAATGGGTAAGTTTTCCAATAATTCAGGAATAGTTTCACGGATGAAATTCAAGTAAATGTCACCATCAAGTCGATCTGGTAATGTAAACGGCTCGATCAAATAGTTCGTGATAAATCCCATTCAGACACTGAATTCGCGTTGAACTGTCTTTGTTTGTTTCTTCAGCGTAATTTGTTATATCATGTCGAGTGACGCGTGTTTCGTTTTTAAACAGAATTTTAGTGTGAAAAGCCGGAACAGCCGCTATGCATGCTCGAATAATTTGTGAAAAATGCAAACAAGATCCAAGATCTGGAGGTAAAAGTTCCCGGTCGGACTGTATATGAAAGAGGTGAATAATTTGTTGTCTAATGACCCGGTTAGTTATACTCCTTGATATTCCCATTTGACCTTCAATTAAACGAGCGCTGATTCCAGGATTATCGTGTACAATTTCAAGGATTTCCTCTCTAACATCGGGAGCTCTAGCTGGAGAAGGCCGCCCAGTATTATTCCTGATCGGCTTAAATTGTCCAATTTCTCGAAATTGGCAAAAGTCTAATGGTTAGGAGTTCGGCGATGTGGAAAACCAAGCACTAAAATCATATCAGTTTGCGCACCAAAAGTGTACTCCATAATAATCTAGATTTAAAACATTGTTGAGCTTGAGAAGGGATTAATTCTCGTTAATATTCGTAAAACTTGTTTGATATCTATCAAAAATTACTTTCTGTCAGTATTACTACAAGCCAGTTAAGTCATAGAACATATGATATCTTAACATCATTGCCAGAGTACTTTTTGAGCGTTGCCAAGTAACTATACAATGTGAAGGAACGCATTTGCGAATTTGATAATGAAATTAAAAAATGGAAACAAACATCCCACTATCTTAGAAACTGTTGATCGGAGCAACAATTACCAAGAGAGCTTTTTTAGACAGGAAAAGGCGCAGAATACGAATAATTAATTAAAAATATCATATAGAGTGGTATAAAAAAGTTATGAAATTTAAAAGTATACACAGTGCAATAAGTGGCTCCCCCTACAATTTACAACAAAACTGTGAACTGATTTCGATTTATCATCTCAGAAAACCTCCTTAGTACCGACTGTTGTACAAATAGTACAATTATTAAAAAAGCTATTTAAGAAAAACCAAAATAAAAGTATAACTTTGACACACTGAATCTCAAAAATTATGAATTTTTGGGCTAAGATAAATTGGGTTAAATGGTCATATTTTCATCCCAGAAATCCACAGTAAGTCTATGTACACGGAATACTGGGACACCCTATATAATGTGATAGTTGCGCACACTTTTCTTTGTATTATTTTTTAAAAAATAGTGAAAAATCGCTGCTCCCCCTTTATCTCGAAAAGTACCGATCAAAAATTTTAAAATAATTCTGGAATATTCGCCACAGGGTATAGATTGAACGAAAATTATAATGAGTGCATTACCTTTAATAATTTATCTGGTATAAAAAAAAATTCAAGGTCGTCAGTTTTTAGAAAAGATCGGAAACAAACTTTGTTGAAGACTCATTTGGGGTGTGCTTTGCGAAGTCATTGCTCATTTTATACCTCCGTAACAAAATTTTTTATTTTAAAAGCAATCAACGTAAGGAACACTAATTGCGCAAATCCAACTTGCACTGGATCGGTTATTTTTCATGAAAAGTAAAATTATGCTATTAAATATGTTTCACATATTCTCGTAGTCCTTAGCATAACTGAAATAAAAAAATATCTATTAACATGTTTTTTGTAAACTTATTATTCTCGTAGTTTACAAATTTCAGAATTAAATTGCTTATTTTTTAGCTAATGTTTAGGTTAATATCCAAATGCATTTAACAAAACATCTATAAGTAATTTAATGATGTAATAATTAATGAAATTAAAAAAAAAAAAGAACAAGGGTTTACCTCCTAATTCCATTTTGAAGGTAACAACGATTAAGATAAAACATCGCTATCTTTGAGAAATACATGTATGTGTTAAGGTTCTAAAAAGGATTAAACTGTCTACGTGATCCAAAGCCTTATCTATAGTTGTCCTATTTTCCTATAAAAATGTTTATATAATATATATATATATATATATATATATATATATATATATATATATATATATATATATATATATACAAATAATAATATTTACAATAATTGGAAAAACAAAGGCAACAGGAGAAGTAGAAAATAAAGAGTGACCTTATTCCTGTTTTTGCAACTTTCATAACTTTGAGACAAAAAAAGCAAACTTAACATAAAAGGTCTTAAATTAAAGCTAATTAAAAATCTAGGATATATTTTTCCATTTTTTTTATTTAGGTGTAACTGTCCCCTATTTTGAGAGTTAAAATGGTAAAAATAAATAAGTTTTTAACAGAAAATAAAAGATTTATGACGTGTAATTCATGAAAATGGGTCACTTTAATTATTTACATATTCTCTACCTATATATATATATATATATATATATATATATATATATATATATATATATATATATATATACATAATATATATATATATATATATATATATATATATATATATATATATATATATATATATATATATATATATATATATATATATATATATATATATATATATATATATATATATATATATATATATATATATATATATATATATATATATATATATATATATATATATATATATATATATATATATATATATATATATATATATATATATATATATATATATATATATATATATATATATATATATATATATATATATATATATATATATATATATATATATATATATATATATATATATATATATATATATATATATATATATATATATATATATATATATATATATATATATATATATATATATATATATATATATATATATATATATATATATATATATATATTATATATATATATATATATATATATATATATATATATATATATATATTATATATATATATATATATATATAATATATATATATATATATATATATATATATATATATATATATATATATATATATATATATATATATTATATATATATATATATATATATATATATATATATATATATATATATATATATATATATATATATATATATATATATATATATATATATATATATATATATATATATATATATACAGTAATACCCCGCTTAGCGCGACCCCCGTTATGCGCGGTTTCACTATAACGCGAATTTCAAATTTCGCGCTCATGTAGTCATTAACTTCTCTATGGTCGCGGGGGGATCCCCGCTTTCTCTGAATATTCTCTTTGAAGAATTGGGAATTCCCTGTCCTTCGACTTTGTTCTATGGGGATTTCCTCGTTCGTTTCGTGTGTTCATTTGTTCCGTAATGTTAGTTCGGTCGGCTGGCAGTTTTGTTTTAATATTTATTGGAGATACATACATACATAATTTAACCCTACGTTAAAAATGCCGCCTGTAAAGAAAAAAGAGCGTAAAAGCGTCACTTTGGAATTGAAGATGAAAGTGTTAAGAAGAATGGAAAATGGAGGCAAAGCAACAATTGTTGGGAGAGATTTTGGACTCTCAGAATCGACTGTGAGAACGATTTATAAAAATCGGGAAAAAATTAAAATCTCCAGCGAAGGTTCAACACCTATAAGTGCAACAAAACTTTCTCGTTCGAGATCATCTATCTTAGAAAGAATGGAGAAATTACTGTCAGTCTGGATCGAAGATTTGAATAAGAAGAACACACCACTAAGTCAAGATCTCATATGCACAAAAGCAAAATCTTTGTATGAGATGCTGAAAACAAAAGAAGGAGAAGGGAGTGCCACTCCGACTTTTGCTGCCAGCAGAGGCTGGTTCCATCGGTTCAAGCAGCGTTCTAATCTTCACAATATCCACATAACAGGCGAGGCGGCCAGCGCGGACATTCAAGCTGCAGCTGAGTTTCCAGACAAGTTTCAAGACTTCGTTAGACGAGAGAAAATTCCTGCTTGTCTCATCTTCAATGTTGATGAGACCGCACTTTACTGGAAAAAAAATGCCATCTCGAACATTCATTTCTAAGGAAGAACGTCAAGCCAGTGGTTTCAAAGCTGCGAAAGATCGACTAACACTTCTGCTGGGTGGTAATGCCACTGGTGATTTCAAACTGAAACCTTTACTAGTGTACCATTCAGAAACACCCCGTGCAATGCGAGGCACAGACAAGACAAGTCTACCAGTTGTGTGGCGATCAAACAGAAAGGCGTGGGTTACACGGGAAATTTTTCAAGAATGGTATTCTAATAGTTTTTGCCCATCAGTCAAATCATACTGTGACAGAAATGGGCTTGAACCTAAAGTTATATTACTCTTAGACAATGCCCCAGGACATCCAACCTCACTTGATACGCCCAGAGACTTAAAAGTGTACGTAAAGTTCCTTCCACCAAACACTACGTCAATATTACAACCTATGGACCAGGGAGCAATAGCAAACTTCAAAGCTTATTACCATCGCCGCACTTTTAGCCAACTAATTCATGAAACTGACGGGGAAGGAAGACAGTCTATGCGAGAGTGGTGGAAGTCATACAACATTATGAAGTCTATTCACAACATAGAAGAGGCTTGGAAGGAAGTTAAAATGAGTTGTATGAATGGGGTGTGGCGTAATCTTTGGCCAGATGTAGTGGAAGCACCTAGAAGAATTGTCCAGATGCAGAGACAAGTGCTTGAAGACATTGCTGCAATGATTGAGGGGTCTGAACTTGAAGATGTCACGGTAGAAGATCTCGTAGAACTTGTAGCAACGCACGACGATCCTATTAGCAATGAAGAAGTTACAGAATAATCCTATCTACGATGAGGAAGAACAAGTAGAAGAGAAAGTTTTATCTTCAGGGGAAATACAAAATGCACTTTCAAAAATTTATTCAGGTTTGGACATATTGCAGAGTATAGACAATAATGATGACCGTGTCTTGACCGTGTGTCAAACAATTAAAAACAGTGTTGGGTGTTATGAACGTATTTTACAAGAACGTAAACAAAACGTTACCCAAAAGACAATAGATGTATTTTTCCGTAAAAAATAAGAGTATGTATTGCATAAAGTGTTCTTAGAATTAAAGTGATTGATTAAAATGATTTGTATTTTTTTGTATTAAATTTTGACTATGTTTAATCATAAACCTCGATATACGCGAATTTCAGTTAACGCGATTTTTTTCGGAACGTATCCCTCGCGTAAAGCGGGGTATTACTGTATATATATATATATATATATATAGATATATATATATATATATATATATATATATATATATATAATATATATATATATATATATATATATATATATATATATATATATATATATATATATATATATATATATATATATATATATATATATATATATATATATATATATATATATATATATATATATATATATATATATATATATATATATATATATATATATATATATATATATATATATATATATATATATATATATTAGTCCATAAAATTGACGCAATTTATGAGGACAAAATCTGGTCCAGATTAAAGCTTAGGATATGTAGTTTTCAGTAATAAGTGGCATATGAAGAAATTGTGCTGATTTGGGCTCAATACTGACCCAAATCTGAAAATGCATTTCAAAAAATTTAGGAAAAACTAAAGTAATTTCCTTTCTCTGATAATCTTATTTTACCCCAAAAAACCTACAACTTTCGTAGGAAAAGTTTATTTTATGGCCTCAATTTTCGGAAATATTTATCGCAGCGTATTTGCCATATTTTGGATATTCGACAATTTTTTACTCGAAAACTAAAACTTTTAGAGAAAATATATAAAAGGGTTAATATTTATACATTTTAGTGAATCTGGCTGAAAATGTTTAAGAAGTCATTGATGCATTTGTCCGTTACTTCGTATTAAAACATGATAAATATTAAACATAAAAAATTTCTTTAACTTATCACTTATTTATTTTCTACGTTACTGCAGTTTGGTAGATTTACCGCATTTTCAAGCGCAATAACAATGAGGTAAATCCACAAAACTGCATTCATGTAGAAAGGAAATAATAAAGTGTTAAGAAAGTAAATTGTTAATATTTAATTTTCTTTAGTGTCAATAATAAATACATCTAGAATAATTACGAGGAATTATTAAGAACTAAGACTGCATTACTCTTCATCGTTTGACATTTATTATTTTATTTTTGTTTTAGCTCCATATTTCTCAAGGTGTGATCAGTATAGAAATTCCGCATTATTGGAATTTGTACTTATTTTCTGCGTTAATATTTTAAATCGAAAACTATATTGTCGGTTTAAAGAAAAATTTCTACAATGTTGCTTCAAAATGATAATATGACAGACAATCTTACTCTTGTAACCTCTGACGTAACTACCGCGACAAAAATATACTGCGTGTTTCTAATGTTTTTCATAATGACTGTACTTATTAAATAATAATAATGGTTATGTTTCTCGCTTTGGCACCTGCTCTCTCTTCTGCAAAAATGTCCTGATAGTCCTTATAATGAGAGTACAGAATCAAGCACTTTAATGTCAGTAACATTTATTTAAGTCCACTTGAAGCTATTGAAAAGTTCTTAAAACCCTGTAAAGGACTTGTTTACAGAGTTTAAGAACTTTTCAAGGTCTTCAAGCAGACTTAAATAATTGACCCTGCCATCGACCGCGTGAAATTTTCAATTCTGATTTCACGTTTTCAGTTTATCTAAGAAATATCATACATGGGCGGTTGATTATAAGAGAAAATGTAAAAGTAAGTTCGACACTATTGTTTATGGCTTAAATTTTACCGAATAATATTATTTTTAAATACATGTATTTGTCCTGTATTCATTCATTTCTATTTATAACATATGAACAAAATATGTCATAATAACCTTGTATTTGTTTAAACTGTTATAAATTCATGAATCATATGAAAACGACAGGAATTTTTATCTACACAGTGTGGCACTGTTTGCAGTAATAGCGTCTGTTACTAGCTGAGGTACAAAACTCGCCGTGTATTAGCTTTATCAGTAAAGTTATTTAAACATGATTAAAACCGAAAAAATAATTGTCGACCTGTACTTGCATTTTCAGGAAATATATATATATATATATATATATATATATATATATATATATATATATATATATATATATATATATATATATAGTCACTCGATTTTTTCTAAATAAGCCAACAACATAAGTATAGAGATAAGTTTATTCTTCTAATTACTAAATTTAAAAAGCATCTCAGCTTCATCTGCCACTTTATGAACTGACGTAATTGTTTTATTACACCAACTTTTCAAAGGCCTTCGACAAAGTAAATCATTGTGTTTTGCTGTAAAAATTGTCTCAGGGTGTACTGAGAATCTATTTTTTAAATCATATCTGACGGATCTCTTACATTTGTGGTCATAAATAACATGTAACGGTGCTCCTCAGGGCCTTGCTCCTCTAGTATTTTAAATTTTTAATAATGATATAAGTAATATTTCTAGTACTGCTTTGCTATTTGCTGAAAATGTAAAAATATTCAAAGAAATTCAGGACATAAATGATTGTTGTTCTAATCAGAGTGATTTTAAAGTTCTGGATAATCGATGTAGCACCCACAAGTTAGTTGTAAATGTTTCATTATAACATTGATAAACATACTGGATCTCATTAACTTTAATTATCATTTAGGGAGTATACCAGTAAGAGTTCTGACACTTTTGAAGATATCTGGGTCAATTTTTACTCAAAGCCTTATTTTTCATTACATATTAATAGTATTTGAGACAAGCAATGAGAATCCTAAGAAATTCGGGTGATTTTACAAATATTCAGACGTTGAAAACACGTTATTTTAGCTTCGTGAGATGTAAGCTGAAATTTAATGTGGTTGTATGGAATCACATTTTTCATAAATATATTACTTAACTGAAAAATAAATAAAAAAGTTTAATACATTTCTTGTATTTAAAAGAGATGTGGTACATCTTTCTAGAGGTCTGGA
>CM032455.1:72784583-72917083 GCA_019049505.1 Pachyrhynchus sulphureomaculatus
CCTCTCCAGAGCTGTTTGCTGTTACAGGAACTCCCAGCAGCTGTTCCTTTTCGCCATATGAAATAGCTATAGCTATTCGCTCACATTGTTCATTTTTTAAAACACCCGGTAAAAGTTTACCGTCCCAATGGACAACCACGGGCTCTTTTTCAGGAATGTTTACTTTATCAAAATTTTTTTTATTATATTGTTCTCTGAACATTTGCCTTCTATCATATAATAAAGTTTTCGAGACTTTGTACTCAAGAGGGTCAAGGTTTAGTGCTTCTAGAGTAGCTATTAAAATTCTCGTGGCATTTCTGTCGGATACCTTACATCGATCTAATAAAATGGACAATTTCATGTTTAAAATCTCTTTAACGCCCCTTGCAAATGAAACTTTCATCCTCTTGCTCTCAGATGGTCCTGGATCTTCTGCAGCTTCTTCAGGGATGTCAATTTCCTCCAAGCTCTCAAGTTCCTGGTAGATGCTGTCCTCTTCAGTGTCTTCTTCTCCTTCTTCGAACTTGTCTTCACCATCCGTCTCTAAGAAGCAACAAAAGAAAGAGAAAAAAAAAGACTATAAAAACTTGTCGTTTTAGCAGAATAGTAATAATACATAGGTACTAAATTACCTACTTCTAATTATCAAGAGGTATTATTTAAAAAATATAAACTCAATCATAAAGATGCCAAATCATGCTCTCATGTACAATTTTCTTTCAATTATAATGAAACTATTTACTTATTTGTTTATCTATTTTTTAAAATACTAATAATAAAAAAAACTCACCAATATCAAAAGTTGCTTCTTGGATTTGTCGGTTCATTTTTGCAAGTTCCTTTTGCACCTTGATTTCTTCAGCTCGAGACAACTTGAGATCCATTCCAGTCATGGAACCTGGGCGGCCCTTCTGCCTCTGTTTCACGAGAAACGCCTTATCTTCTTCCGATTTCATCAGAGCCAAGGCATCTTGTTGAGCAATATCAAAGAGATCATCCAACTTTTCAACAAACTGTTTAAATTTGTTCTTGGCCGTTTTCGATGTTTTCTTCCGGTCTTTTTGAAGAGTTCTCCACTCGGCGTGAAGTTTTTCCAGCTTAGTAATTGCATCTTGCTCATGTTTAGTCGGGATTCGAGCTTTCTCCCAAAAAATGAACACTTCTCGTATTGTAAGTTTTGCTGATTCTCTTACAGTTAATTTCACAGTACGTAAATTATAAAATAAAGCACACAAAACTTGACGATTTGAGGGTAGTTTACAACCGGTGATCTGGTGAATGGGATAGCCCACAAGAAATATTTTATCCTTGGTCCGGCTTTGTACACCTGATGTGGATGCCATTTCAGAGGCCAATAGGTAAATAACAGTTAACTTGGAAAATGAAACAAAATATATTGCAAACTTTAATTTCAATAAAATGTTTTCAAATCTCTTTTAAAATAATACTATAATAGTTATAAAAACAATAACACACACACTTGGAAAATTAAAAAAAAAAACGTTAAAATATCTTCACTAGATAATTGTTCGATCTAACCAGCTCAAAGGCACTTTAGAAACTAAACTGAATAAATAAAAGGTCGGTTGTACGCTGAAGTAAAATCACCATCCCTAAAATAGAAATTAGATTCACCCTCCTTTTTACCTGTCAAACGGGTCTTTCTTTGGTAAACTAGTCAGGTAATCCCCATATAATAAAAGATTAAATTTGAACAAAAGGTGTTTGAAAATTGAGTTCCAAAATACTTTTTAACAAAAAAATGTTAATTCCGAGACACATTATGTAAAAACCCGTAAAATTCTTAGAATACTCCCAAACTGGCTCCTACTGGTACCAGGTCACGTTTTTGGGGCTAAAGGCTGTTGTAACTCGGTTTGACTTAAAATAACAACAATTATGTATAGAATATAAATTTTGAAGAACAACATTAGCTTTCTTTTGAGATATTAAGCGTGTTTCTATTATTTACCGTTCTGGAGTTATGGCTCCATATGTCAGCTTTTTGGCCAAAAATTTGGATTTTTTCAAACTTTGAGCGACGGGTTAACGTCGTTTAATCGAGCTCAAATTTCTGGAAAGGGGAATCGTTTTGTGGGGTCCAGACGAACAAAATTCCGACATCGATTTTTTGCGGTCACCCTAATATATATATACAGTAGTTCGCAAGCTCGTCTAAAGCTTTCAAACTCTTCAAAATGGGTGGAAGTAACTGCCATAGGGGTCGAATCTTCTCCATCAACATCTGAACAAGTTTCTACCTCTCTAGTCAATCCCGAGATTGAAGGGAATAGAGATAGCTATCACAAAAATGAACTGAGCTGTTATGTAGAACGAACTTTCCAGCTAACGTATTGAAAAAGAAAAAAGAATTAGTAAAAAATTCCTGGGCTTCAGCCAAGAATTCCAGTTTTACAGCTGATGCAAGCGATTTGCGAACTAAATTAAATTATGCTTGATTAAATCCGTACGCACGATAATTTGTGTACTCTAAACGATAGAAGGGCACTCTCTGTAAGCACTCTGTTTAATTTCCTCCTGCCACTGGCACTGTTACAGGGGTTTTAGAATCGTTCATAATTAGGCCATCCACGAGGTCTCCACTAACTTTCACAGAAGTGCAACAGCCGTTGCGAAAGCTTTTCCCAAAAATATGTCTGCGTATATTAAAGAGCAAAGTTTTCACCAAAACATAATTGAAAAAATCGGCAAATTTTTAACATATATCCAACTATTTTCTGTGTGGTATTTTGTGGCACAAATGATATGCATGTTAGAGGAGAAAAGGCAGATGAAGAGGTTTTCTTCGATTCGCAAAACTTACGTATTGAGTCTGGTGACAAGAAATTGAAAGATCGGTTAGAGAAGAGTTGTGAAATACCGTTTTATATGGCGCCAAAAATACAAAATGAATTAATAAGTTTATGTGGCGACGTTTGAGAAAGAATATAACAAATGTGAGGAGTCTTGCCAGATGAAACAGCAGACATCTCTGAGAAAGAACTATTATCTATTGGCTTGCGACTTTACGATGACAGCTAAGGAAAAGTCTGAGAAAAATAAAAAGGTTTTATCAATCAGCGTACTGGAATTGCAGGCAAAGAGCATGGACTTGGTCAAGGCGGGAGAGAATATTAACAGAACTATTGAAGTACTGGTAAGTAAGTTTTTCTGAGTGGGCGCTTAACATTGTTCATATGTTATTTTGTTTAACTTAATGGATTTTCGAAATTTGTTTGCATTTTGCTGTCCAATATGTTTGTTAATAAAGGTTTTATTTTGAGACTGAAATATCTCGGGATCATGCGATTTATATTTCTCTTTCAATAATCTATTCTTTGTTTTGCATATTATTAGAATTTACTTTTGAATAAATGAGTTTAGGTAAAATAAAATAGCTATTTAAAAGTATTTTTAGTGTTCCGCACGTAACATTTATAAAATCACTTCGGTGTCTGTCTGTCTGTCCGTCTGTCACACCCGATTTTCTCCGAAACTATTTGACATAGAAAGTTGAAATTTGGCACTAATATAGGAATTGATGGCCTCATCAGGGCCGTGTAGTTTTGAAAGTTAAATTTTGACTTAAGGGTTTGAAGGGTTAAATCGGAAGTGAAATTTTTTTTTTTTATCAGGTCATCAAGTAGGGTGTCAAATGAAAGCTTGTAAAAAGAAGAGTTCAAAAATATATATAATGTAATATTTTTTTTAAAATAGTGCGAAAAATCGCTGTCTCTCCCCATCTTATCTCGAAAAGTACTGATCAAAAAATTTTGAAAAAATTCTAGAATATTCTCTACGGGGTGTAGATTGAACGAAAATGATCACGAGTCTTTAATAATTTATCTGGTATATATAAAAAAAAAAAACAAAAATTTCAAGGTCATCAGTTTTCACTAAAGATGGGTGAAAAACTTTGTTGAAAACTCATTTGGGATATGTTTGGTGAAGTCACTGATTATTTTATATTTCAGTAATGAAAATTTTTATTTTAAAAGCGATCAATGTACGGAACACTAACTGCGCAAGTCCAACTTGCACTTGGCCCTTATTTTTTTTCAATTCCAAGATAAACAGACCGTTTGAAGAAATGTGATCGTTTATGATGTCCGTGGGTTCTATTTTTGTCACCGAATGAATCAAATTATTATAACTAAAACAGCATAAATCATTTTTGTATGTATTGGAGTTTTGAGAATCCTGGTGTGTTTAAAAGTCTGAGGTATTCGATCGTTGGTGAAATAAAGTGAATTTTTTGGGTTCGGAGATCAAAGAGTTTCTAAATTGTGCTCCAACATCACAAATTTTTTGCAATAGATGATGAGGAAAATATTGAATATGTCAATGCTGCTTACTGAGCTTATAGGTTATGCTTGTGTATTTTTAGAAAAGTAATCTGTCGTAGTTAAAAATTTGGTTTTCTCAAATGTAAATATATCCATATGGAGAATGGTTTAGAAGGTGTGGGTGTATATTATTTGTTTTTATATTTATTGGGCTTCGTTTATACTTACACTGTGGAAATTTCGCAATTATTAATATATGTTTAACTGTTATAACGTTATAAATAAAATTTATGGAGTTTGGGGTTGGTTCTGGGTGAAACATCTTAATATTTACACTTTTGAAATAAAATACAGTATAAGAGTTTCACTGAATTTATTCAGAATAGTCTGGCACGTGTTTCGGCCTCGTGACCATTTTCGAAGAGGTTTACAATAATAATATTGTAATAATTATTATTGTAATTATATTGTATTACAATAATTATTATTGTAAAAACCTGTTCGAAAATGGTCGCGAGACCGAAACATGTATCAGAATAAACTGAATAAATTCAGCGAAACAGTTTTACTGTATTTTATTTCAAAAGTGTAAATGTTTAACTGTATTTTTTACATTTAGCCAGTAGTATTTTTGTTGAATTTTAAGTCTCGTCTACTCCAGGGTGATTTCTTGCTTTGGCCATATTTGTTGATTAATTCTTCCATGCAATTTTTGTTTGTTAGGGCAATCGGTTTTTTGTACAACTTTTAAATTTGAATTTTACTAGGCCATTCAAAGTACTTCTGAAAATTTACTGAGAATGTTTTGTATAGTTTGAGGTCTTCAAAATAAATGTGATATCGTAAGTCAAGTGAAATAATTCTTTTGACAAAATCAATAACGAATCATTCAAAATTATTTTTTTGGTAACTGTACTTTTCAAATAAAATCGTTATTTTTGGTTTTGCAGGAGGATGTAAAACAGATGTGAGAAGTAACTGATTACTGCTACAATTTACTGCAGTGTCCCTTATAGAAATACCTACTATAAGATCTTGTTTGGCGTCATGATTGTTGACAGATTAGGGTACGCGTTTATCTCGAAAAACTGATCAAGCTTTAATTAATCAGTTAAATACAATTAATTCTTAATTTTCATATTCGAAATTATTTTTTCGATTAAATCCGAAGGATTGATTTCATCACGAGCTTCAATACCTATTTTATATCTTTCATGTACGTGAGGTTGAATGTGTGTATTTCGTTTATTTTTTTAGTTTAAGTTTGTTTTGAGTTTTATATTTTCATGTTAACTCATTCTTTACTTGGCGTTTGCCATTTGATTTACGGGTATATTTAGTATTTGGTCTTAGAGTTTGGTGTTTTTTTTAATTTTATTGATTCGTTCGGCGTATATAGCGATATTTGTAAAATTAATATCTTTTTCTGCATTTTGAAAACTTAATGCTTTACAATTAAAGAGTGTTATAAGAAATTCATTTTCGGAATCTAAATCAACTTTTAATAATATTAAATTGTCTAAACCCTCACAGTTTTTCACTTTGTGGTAAACTGAAAATATTCAAGATTGGCATTGAAACATGAGTTGACTTGTGAAAAACGACAGAGATTGTGAACTGGCATGTTAAAAAACTAAAGGGGCCGACATATCTAAATAAAATACAAACTATTAATTTATTCATCAAAATCTGAAATCCACTTATGTCATTATTTTTTCCAATCTTCAAAACACTTGTTATGGTCAGTTTTCGGCGATGCTTTTAAGGTATCTACAGAATTCTTTAGCCTTTATAGATTCAAAACGAAGTCCACGGAGTGGTAATTTCAGCTTGGAGAATAGGAAAAGTCATACGGTGCTTGTGGAAGGGGTGGAAGGGTCGTCGTTTTATTTTTATTTGAAAAGTTAAGAATAATTATTACATTGTTCGATGTGGTGTTTCAGTGATGTAAAACTCATAATTGTTCTGCCTTGATTCAGGCTAGTTTTTTTTTAACAAAATGTCACATGTAAACGATGTATAGCGCTTAAATAATACTCCTTATCAACAGTTTGGCTAGTTAAAACTTACTATTTGTGCACAATATCACGATAATTGTGGTAATTCAAAGTGGAATTATTCAAAGAGAGCATTTCTTTAGTGACCTGAACATGATGATATTTTTCAAGAAAATTTAGTTGTTTGGAACAAAATGAGATAACACACGGGACATGTCCAAGACGTTCTTCAACACTGATTGTGTTGATTTAATTGATATTTCAGTAAAGTCTAAAATGCGAGGGCCGCTTATTAAGTTTTTACAACCGACTACTAGATGGCATTATTGAGATGTGACATTACCATTGTTGTAGAATTTGACTTTTATTATTTTTAAAACAGTGGCAGCTCAGAAATTGGCCGAGTAGTTTGTTTACTGTGAGCGTTTAAAAAAACAATTTTGTGAACAAATGAAAATTTTACAGAGGTTCAGGAAGGTTTTTGTTGGAATTTTAGTAAAGGCCTAACTCAACAACAATGCATCGAATCGTTTCGTTTAATTTTTGGTAATGAATCGCCATTAGAAAAGACTGTTTACAATTGGTTTTCAGAATTTCATCATGGCCGTGCTTCCGTCAGCGATGAATTTCGTGAAGATCGACCAACATCGGTGCCAAGCGCAACATAATTGAAGAGGATAAGCATGTTACTTACCGTGAGATAGAGACATCCTTAGGCATATCAAAGACTGCAGTTCATTCGATATTGCATGAATATTTAGTTGTGAAAAAGATCTGTTCCCGATGAATTCCGCATAATTTGACCGAAACTCAAAAACAGTGTCAACTGGTGTAAGCAAATGCTCAAAAAATTCGACCGAGGACATGCAAAAGCCGTATACAACATCGCAATGGGAGACGAAACTTGGATATAGTCGTATGAGCCGGAAACTAAGCAGCAATCAATTGTTTGGGTGTTTTAAAATAAACCGAATCCAACAAAAGTGGTTCGATCGCGAAGCACTTCCAAGAAAATGATCGCTTGTTTCTTTGATTATATTAGACATGTTCCAACCACTGCTTTAGAGGATCAAAGAACAGTTAATGCTGAATGGTATACAACAATCTGTTTGCCAGAAGTCGTCGATGGTATCAGCAAAATCAACTGAAAAAGTCGCATCATTCTTCATCATGACAATGCCAGCTCTCACACATCACGTCAAACAATTGATTATTTGACGAAGAAAAACATCGATTTAATGTCCCATTGCCTGATTTATCGCCTAAAGACTTATTTTTGTTGCCGAATGTTAAAAAAAGCGTTCACAGATTTTCATCACCTCAAGAAGCTGTTGAATCCTTCCAAAACCATGTTCTTGAGGTACCAATTTCAGGGTGGAAAAAATGTTTGAAGAATTGGTTTGAACGTATGCAAAAGTGTATATAATTTAAAGGCGAATATTTTGAGAAACAATAAAACGATTTATACCAGGATTTTTTTTTCTTTCGTTGTTTTTGTAAAAACTTAAAAGGTGGCCCTCATAATAATACTCTCATACTCAAATGACGATTACTCAATACAATAACTTTTTTTTCATATTTTCTATTGTACGTGCGATCTTCTAGAACGAGGTTCTACAAAATTTAACAAAAAAAAAATGAATTCCCTTAACTTTTGAAATAGTAGGATATTACGAGGCATGTTTTTTAAGTAAGTACCGTTTTGGAATTAAAAAAAGACGTGCAAAGATATCGCTATAATTTTATTTTTACATGAAAGCCTGTACCTTAATCTACTTTTCTACATAATTTCCGTGAATATTGAGGCACTTGTCATAACGTGGCACCAGTTTTTGAATACCCTCCTCATAAAATTCTGCCGCCTGACTTGTTAACCACTGTATCACAAATGTTTTGACTTCGTTATCATTATCATGGAAAGCAGTCGCACAATGATGAAATTGTAAAGCGTCTGTTTTCTCTCACCTTTTCGTCCACTTTCTGCACCAAATCTTCATTAACGACCGAAGGACGCCCACTCCGTTCTTCATCATGCACATTTCTGCGGCCATCTTTAAATGCTCTCACCCATTTCCTTACCATTCCATCACTCATAATGTTTTGTCCGTAAACTTCACAGATCTCACGATGAATATCGATCGGTTTTTTACGCCTTTAGCACTAAGAAATCGTATAACAGCCCGTACTTCACAATCGGCGGGACTCACGATTGTCGGAGGCATCTTAAACACTCAGTAAACAACGTATACAATGAAGAATCAGACTGTAATGGCGTCAGTGCGTAGACATGAGATGTAGGTTACCAGCGCGCATGCGCGGAACGCCGACCGTATCGCTGCGGCGGCGGAATCGCAAAACGGTACTTACTTAAAAAACATGCCTCGTATTAATTGTAAATAAATTTTTAATGGACATTTCAATCAAATCTTACATGAAATACAGCCTTGCTTGTAATAATCTTACATGGACTTAGAGCTGTCGGTAATAAAATTATAGTAATTGAAAAAGTAATGGAATAATTCATTCATTCACTCAACTGACTTAATTCTACCATCTTTTTTTAAAGGGTAATTGTAATTTATTTTCCAGCAATTGGTAATAAGTAATGTTTTCTGGGTAAAAGAATTACTTTCTCAGTAACTGAATTATCAGAATCATAATTTAACTACTTCCATAGTAATCAAATTACTACTATTATTACTCTAAGATGTTAGGATTAATGGGATAGGAGAGAGGGCGTTAGAGGAGCTATTTCGTGTATGTTGCATAATATATTTTTTCGGGGTTCTTAAACTTTAGAAATATTGGGTTATTTTTTCCTTATTTTCAAATGGTCAAACGTATAAGATGGTAAATAAGGTAAGGGTGGGGTTGCTTCGCTTATATCGAGCAATACGTTCTTTTCATCCTCACTCCTTTCATTCGGTGGGATGTTAGAGGGGTTACTTAGTATATATCCTGCTATACATTCTTGTCATCGTTATTCAGTTTCATCCAAAAATTGTGTGTTATTTTTTATTATATTAACTTATTATTTCAACAGTCTCAAGCCCTTTCTCTGCCAATTTTTTTTTTTGTAATTAATATCTTTGCGTAAAGTATCTATCATTTAAAATATCGAGTTGTAATGTCCGGTCTAAGTTATTTTTTAGTTTGAGAGCCGAATTCAATAATTGTTTTAGAACTGTGTGTTGTAAGCCAAGCAGTGGGTACTTTAGTACTAATTTATTTTTTGCTAATTTTTATTTGATTAAAAATTTTTATTATATTAAGAGGTAAAAAGTTATTTATGTTTTATAATTTTCAATTTAATTTGAATTGGAATTTGAATATACAAAGTTTCACAACCCTGAATTTTTTACTTTTAAAAATATAACTGTTTGCAACATAACATTATCAGATCTGTCTGTCTGTCACACCCGATTTTCTCCGAAGCTATTTGACAAAGAAAGTTAAAATTTGAAACTAATATAGGAACTGATAGCCTCAATTTTGAAAGTTAAATTTTGCCTTAAGGGGTTAGTTTTAGGGGATGAAATCGGAACTGAAAAAAAAATTACTAGGTCATCGAGTGGGGTGTCAAATGAAAGCTTGTAAAAAGACGAGTTCAAAAATATATATAACGTAATACTTGCGAACAATTCTCTTTTTACCATTTTTAAAAAAGTGCGAAAAATCGAATTTCGAAAAATACTGATTAAAAAATTTTGAAAAAATTCTGAAATATTTTCTGCAGGGTGTAGATTGAACGAAAATTATCAGGAATGCATTACCTTTAATAATTTATCTGGTATACAAAAAAAAAAAAAATTTCAAGGTCATCAGGTTGTACTAAAGATCGGAAAAAAACTTTGTTTAAAACTCATTTGGGATGTGTTTGGTGAAGTCACTGATCATTTTATACTTCCGTAACAAAAATTTTTATTTCAAAAGCAATCAACGTACAGAACACTAATTGCACAAGTCCAACTTGCTCTTGACCGGTTTTTAATGTTCCGTACGGAACACTTATAAGATGACTTCGGTGACTGTTACACCCGATTTTCTCCGGAACTATTGGTCATAGAAAGTTGAAATTTGGTAATAATGTAGGAGTTGATTGGCTTATCAGAGCCATGTAGTTTTAAACGTTAAATTTTGACTTAAGGGGTTAGTTTTGGGGGGTGAAATCGGAAGTGAAAAAAAATTTTTTTTACTAGGTCATCAAGTGTGGTGTCAAATGAAAGCTTCCTACTCAGTATATATCACCACAACACCAAACACTTTATTTTTGCACTCGATGCGCGTTTCGCTAACCATGTTAGCTTCATCAGGAGCGATGATTGACTAAAGCTAAACTACAAATCTACCCTATTTATACTTACTCAAGCGAAACTAATGACATAGGCAAGGCCATCAGTTCTGGTCAAGTAACCAGTAGAGGGGACTATAAGGAATAGGCCCTCTGTCTTTATTTAAACTACTTTTACATTTTATGATTTCCATACTTTCGTATGCGTTCAACAATCTCCTATCAGATACATTTTTTATTAATCTTAGATTATCTAATGTTGACAGCTTCAAGGGCATGTTCGGCAATGCTAGACTTTTCTGTTCTATTGTATTTTAAGTGTGCTAAGTTTGATACAAAAAAAGCAAATATTAATGATTTTGTTTCTAAATTAAATAGCCAGTATGATTCCATTAAATTCACTTACGAAGTTGAGAACAAAGGACAATTGCCTTTTCTAGATATTTTAATTATAAAAAATTATAATAGATTAGAATTTGATATCTATAGGAAGGACATAGTAACAGATAGATATATTCCTAATGATTCATTTCATTCCAAACAACATAAATTAGCCTCATTACATTTTTTAGTTCATCGTTTAGCCACTTTCCCTCTGAATAGAGTAAACTTTAATAAAGAAAGGAATCGTATTAGAAATATAACTAGAGGTAATGGTTATGACGATGACATAGTAAATAAGCTAATAAATAGACATAAGTTTAGGTTTAATATTCAGAATTCCACCTTTTTTACACGCGAAGAAAATAACACCAAGTATGTCTCCATACCATATAATCCGAAATATAGCAAGGGACTTAATAAGGTATTTAATAAGGTAGGCCTCACCCTAGTCTATAAGTCATCAGACAATCTGAGGAATATCTTAGGAAATCCCAAAGATAAGATTCCTAATTGTGAGAAAAGTGGAATTTATGAAATTAGTTGTAATGATTGTGACAAAAAGTATGTTGGGCAAACTAAAAAGTCAGTTAAAACAAGATTTAAAGAATACTTAGCACACTTAAAATACAATAGAACAGAAAAGTCTAGTATTGCCGAACATGCCCTTGAATGCTTGAAGCTAATCATACTGTAACATTAGATAATCTAAGATTAATAAAAAATGTATCTGATAGGAGATTGTTGAACGCAGACGAAAGTATGGAAATCATAAAATGTAAAAGTAGTTGAAATAAAGACAGAGGGCCTATTCCTTATAGTCCCCTCTACTGGTTACTTGACCGGAACTGATGGCCTTGCCTATGTCATTAGTTCCGCTTGAGTAATTCAAGGGTTAGGCTAAGTATAAATAGGGTAGATTTGTAGTTTAGCTTTAGTCAATCATCGCTCCTGATGAAGCTAACATGGTTAGCGAAACGCGCGTCGAGTGCAAAAATAAAGTGTTTGGTGTAGTGGTGATATATACTGAGTAGTATTATTGTGCCAAAGATTCCACATTCCCAACTTAAATGAAAGCTTGTAAAAATACGAGTAAAAAATATAAATATAAAGTAATACTTGCGCACACTTTTCTTTATATAATTTTGAAAAAATTCTGGAATATTCTCCACGGGGTGTAGATTGAGCAAAAATTATCACGTGTGCATAACCTTTAATAATTTATCTGGTATATAAAAAAAACAAAAATTTCAAGGCCATCTATTTTCAGTAAAGATTGGAAATAACCTTTATTGAAAACTCATTTGGGGTGTATTTTGTGAAGTCACTGACCATTTTATACCTCCGTAACAAAATTTTTTATTTTAAAAGCAATCAACGTACGGAACACTAATTGCGCAAGTTCGACTTGCACTTGACCGGTTATTTTTATTAATTCTGGAATAGTAATATTATAGTCCTAATTAGTAAAATGATTTGCGTGAAACGTGTAAAATTATTCTCTCACTTTTCCAAACTTGGCTGTTTACATTATTAATATTTTGTTGAAGTCAGGCAAAATAATTTAAAAAATTTTACTTCATATTCATAAATATTTATCAATTCAGATCAGCAGTTTTTAATTTTTAACCAACAAAAATTGCTTTCGTGGCCTTTGATTTATTTTAATTGCGGTCTACTAGGTACTCAGTTACATTTTAAAATTTTATTATTAGGCACTTCGGTATTTAATAGTTTTATTTCAATTTAGTTAGTGTTTACCCTTTTTACCCTAGTTTCAGGTTAATATAATTTTTTAGTTTGTATGTGTAATTATAGGATCCTGATCGTCTTCGCAGGTTAGGTATCCTTAAAAGTTATTCCTAATTATGGCCTGCTAATAAGTTAAGGTAAGCATTGGTGAATTGTTTTATGCACATATAGATCAAAATTTTGAAAAGTTTTCTAGTTGTCAGAATACGAAAAAACAAGAAAAGGTTTAATTAAATTTATGTCTGAATTTTAACTATATTAGTTATTTCTTGAAACCAAATCTTTAAGTAATTTGTATTTAGTGTTTGGAAGAGATTGTGCATGGGAATTTAGAATAAGTTGGTGTTTGTTTCTGCATTATGATGATAATTGTTTATAATTTCAAAGAATTCTGGTAATTCAATTTATAACTCTCTGTGTATTGACTCTATTTGTAGAACTTTATTCTAAAATATTTGCAGTTTTTTAAAAATTATTTTACTTAGGGTGCACCAAGAGTTAAACACACACCTCTATTAAATTTAAAGTACTTGGGTTCCAAGTAATTTCTCTATCAAAGTGAATGCTAAGAAACTTAATTTTGGTAGAACAGTCGATCGGTTTATTAGAGATCTTTAATTTTGTTTCTGGGTGTGCAATCATAAAAATACTTAAGGCTTATAAGGAATCGCTATTTTTTTTGAAAAAAAAAAAATTACAGCAATTACTTGGTTTTTTCATTCTCGAGCGCCCAAACCTAAGAAAAATAAATCAATAAAAATAAACATACAAAAAATTATTTCACCATTTCATTCATTATTTCACCATTTCATATATTACTTTCTACGATACATTTTTTATGTTTTGGAATAACTAGTTATTTAAAAATGTTGAGTATTGTTACTGTAAAATCCTTTTTAAAAATATATATTATAATCTATAATATTTAAAATGCAACGTCTTTTTGTCTGTCTGTTTGTCCGTTAGTGCGCTTATCACTCGAGAACCACTTATCCGATATATGTGTTTTTTTATTCATACATATGTTCTCTGGCCAGGTTATATAGTAATAATATTAATAATCTATAATATATATAAATTACAAGGTCTCTCTGTCTGTCCGTTAGTGCGCTTATCGCTCTAGAACCACTTATCCCATTTACGTGTTTTTTTTTAATTCATACAATTGTTATGTTCTCTGGCCAGGTTATAGGATATATTTTATTACGTTAGGTAACATAAGGAATAAACAGTAACGACAACAGTGAATCAAGCCAGAAAAAGTTTGCCGCTAGCGCGCTCTCTTGTAATACGCTACCTAAATCGTTAAATATGGCCATTATCATGTATATAATAGTAATATAATATATACAATACAATGTCACTCTACCTGTCTGTCTGTCCGTTGGTGCGATTATTACTCGAGTATTACTTATCCGATTTACATGTTTTTTTTTAATTCATACATATGTTCTCTGGCCAGGTTATATAATAATAAAAATAATCTACAAAAAAGGCTATGGAAACAAGAACAAGTCATCATTGTCCCCCTCGTCATATCAGCCACAGGCCTTACACCAACATTTCCACTATACTTAGTACAATTAGGACTCAACACAAACATACATAAAAATATTCAGAAGTCAGTGATTAGGGAAAACATGTAACATTTTCCGGTCATTCCTTAATACACGATGGTAATAGCGTTTGCTGTGACTTAGCTTAAGCCCGTCAGCCAAACATGGAACCACATTGACTAAATGTGAGAAGGAGGAACAAAAATCGTAATGATAATAACCCCTCAGGGGCTAGGGAAATCCCAGGATTCTCCTAGTACGGGCATTGACGATCCCGAAGTCATGTTGTGTTGTCTTGTGATGTCCAAATTATTTGTAACAATTATGCAATCTTAAGGTGGTTACCGTGCCAAGAAGATGAGTGGCTTAGCGGTTATGAATCGCGAACGGTTCCTCCGGATACTGGGCGCCCTCCGGGAGTAAGTAACCTTACTGTGGCATCCAGGCTTTACCGCAGTCGACCTCCCTTTTCTAGGATACTCGTGGGAACACTATGTCTAATAATAATAGTAATGCTAATGGCAGGGTGTCGCGGAGGCGGACCCCCGTCGTACAAACTGCTACGGCCCCACCACAATAACAACCACTACACAAGAAATTACAGAAACAATCAAACACACACACAACTGGAAATGCCCTGGAAAAGACAATATACAAAACTTCTGGTACAAACAGTTTACCACCACACACGAAGCACTCACACACCAAATCAACAAAGCTATTCTATAACCGTACACATTCCCATATGTCAAACCCATCAGACTACCGACCTATCACCTGTCTTCTAATCCTATATAAGATCATCATAGTGACAATTTTCTAGAAAATAGAACAACACCTAATAGACAACAATATTCTCACAGAAAAGCAGAAGGTGTGCAGGAAAAATAGCCGAGGATGCAAAGAGCAGCTGATCATAGATACCGTGATCATAGGGCAAACCAGAAAAGAACACAGAAATCTTCACACCGGTTACATAGATTATAAAAAAGCCTTCGACTGCATACTCCACAGCTGGTTAATTAGAGCCCTAGAAATCTACAAAATCAACCTAAACTTCAGGCAATTTCTCGTGCAAATTATGAAAATATGGAAAACAAAAATCCACTTAAAACACAAACCAAACGCATCCAAATAGAAGAGCTGTACATCAGGAAAACTCGCTCAGCACTCTATGGTTTTGCCTCTGTCTCCATCCACTCTCAAATACACTAAACAGAACAGACCATGGCTTCTGTACCAAAAAGTGAACCAACATAAAATAAACCACCTCCTGTATATGGATAACATACAACTCTACGCTGCCACAGACACACAGCTGAAAGAACCCCTCAAAATCACAGAAACATTCACCTTAAATATCAATATGGAATTTGGTATAACTAAATGTAAAGTGCTCCACATCAACAAAGGCCAATGGAAAGGCCATCATGAGACAGAAACCATCAACAATGGAACAATCGATAACATGCGCGACAAAGAAACATACAAATATCTAGGCTTCCATCAAAGCACCAAAACTCAACTCCAAAAATCTCACTAAAGCCATCAACACGTTCGCATCTGACTAAAGCCATCAACATGTTCGCGTCTCTCTGTCTGCTTCTCTGTCCGTTAGTGCGCTTATCACTCAAGAACCACTTATCCGATTTAAGTGTTTTTTTTTTAATTTACATATATGTTCTCTGGCCAGGTTATAGGATATATTTTATTATGTTAGGTGGCATAAGGAATAAGCAGTGACGCGAATAGTGAATCAAGTCCACGCGAGCGAAGCCGCAGGACACACACACGTAGCTCACATAGAGTCGTAATAAGTTTGACTTCGATGCATGCATTTTAAATTATATTACTAATAAAAATTGCGTAGTAGAACCAAATTAACGAAAATATGTACACGTGAACCAGAAGCTACTTTTAGATATTTTAATTTCCTATTCCGATCAGAAAATTTGTAGTTGCTTATTTCTCTTTGAAACAAAATACGAGGCGTATTCGAAAAGTAAGGGCCGTTTGCTTATATTTAAATATTGGGGGATATGAACAAAATTGTACACATGCAGCGCCATTTATTGATTGTTTCCGAACCTACTGAAATTACTGTTTGATTCAGTAGTAATTTGCCTGTTGGTGAATACAGACAACAATCTCCGCGAAAATTGTTGCTCCCGCCAGTTGCGAAGTGAGTGCTGTGATTCGATTTTTGTGTGCAAAAGGATCATCAGCTGCTCAAATTTATCGGGAGTTGTGCCTAGTTTATAGACCAACGGTAATGAGTAAAGGAAAAGTTAGACAATGGTGTCGAGACTTCAAAAATGGCCGCACAAAGGTGCATGATGAAGAGCGGAGTGGCAGGCCAAGTATCCAGACCGATGAAATCGTTCAGCAAGGGACCAAAAACTGCTATCTGATCGGAGATTACCTTTGAAACCGTGACTTGGTGGACAACGGTTTAAAGACGACGAGGAACTCAGACTTCAGTGGTCCACTGGTTCAATTCCCAGGCGGAGAACTTCTACGCAGAACGATGAAAGAAGCTGGTGCAGCGTTGCAAAAAGTGCTTAGAATTGAACGGCGATTATGTGGAAAAGTGAAGTAGGTTTGTATGAAACTAAAACCGTCAATAAAAACTTTTTCTGACGAATATATATATATATATATATATATATATATATATATATATATATATATATATATATATATATATATATATTTTTTTTATGAACAAACGTCCCTTATTTTTCGAATATGTAGTTGATCACAAAATTCTTCAATTCACATCTCTACTGTTAAGTATAATAGCAACAACATGACGTTAATACAGGTTAACTGTCAGGACGAAGACAATTTGATAGTAACGCTTTTTCTGTATATATTTTTCTAAATAAATAATGAAATGATTATACAATCTATGTTGGAAATGTGGAATCTTTGGCACAATGACACTACTCAGTATATATCACCACTACACCAAACACTTTATTTTGCAATCGACGCGCGTTTCGGCAACCATGTTAGCTTCATCAGGAGCGACGCGCGCTTCGCTAGCCATGTTAGCTGCATCACGAGCGAAACACGCGTTGAGTGCAAAAATTAAGTGTCTGGTGTAATGGTGATATATACTGAGTAGTATTATACAATTTGTTTCGAGAACCTTTTCATGTTATAGCCCATTTAACTTCACTGAAAGTATTTCTTGTTTCTCAAAATGATGAAGCTGAACTCCTCCTTTGACTTTATTTTGGACTTATTTCACAGCATTTATAGTCTAATAAAAGTGACTACAAATGATAATTTATAAAATTTAAAAAATTTTGGTCAAGATTTTGCACATATACGAGTATATATATATATATATATATATATATATATATATATATATATATATATATATATATATATATATATATATATATATATATATATATATATATATATATATATATATATATATATATATATATATATATATATATATATATATATATATATATATATATATATATATATATATATATATATATATATATATATATATATATATATATATATATATATATATATATATATATATATATATATATATATATATATATATATATATATATATATATATATATATATATATATATATATATATATATATATATATATATATATATATATATATGTATATATATATATATGTATATATATATATGTATATATATATATATATATATATATATATATATATATATATATATATATATATATATATATATATATATATAGTCGACGGCATTCTAATAAGTCGGATCAGACGTCATTTCATTTTCTGAATTAAATTGAAACAAGCAGAGTTCCCCAAAATGTGTGCGAAGAAAATTTGGCAATTGTCAAATTTAGTTTACCAGTTGTCAAATTTGATATTGGTAAGTTTAAAATTTCAAGAATTTCGCATAAAGGGTTGCGTTCAGCATTCAATAAAATACAGTTAACAACAGGTTCAGTTTTAAAATTAGCAAAACTTCACACCAAGTTTAAAAAACATCAAAACATGATAAATAAGTACAAAGCTTTTTTTTTAATCAAAGTTAGGTAAGGACTGAAATTAGAATAAACTATGTACGAGTATTTTAAACAGAATGAAAGGGAACGTACATAAATATAAAAAACAATCATATACTAAAATATATCTACCCAGGAATATTATATGCTCGATAATATATGTATAAAACACGTTTAGTAAATAGAAATCGGAAGTTTCTTCCCGTTGTTCTTAATGACATGTTTCACAAAATATTTTGACAAGAATTTTTAAAGCGATTTTCTAAAAGGTTGCGGAAGGAACGCCTTGAGTCCTATTTCCTAAATATCGAATTATTTTATTATGTATAACATACCTATAGAGTAGTCCACGTAAAATAAAATATTACACTGTACACATACCATATCTTGGAAAGTTCTAAATACTTATATCAACAGCATTTAAACATAGCATAGTTACTTTGAAGAAAGGGGGACACTTTTGATGATTTTGTTTTCGCGACAGTCACCCTTCTTAAGGGAGGGGATCACTTTCAAAAATTTAAATGAAATAGGATATTTCTTTTTTCCAGAATCGATAATCGATTCTATTAATCAAAAAGTGTATGCACGTCTTTTTTTTTAAATCGATTTAGTATATAATTTTAATTTGAACGAAAATTGGCAAAATTTATGTTTACTGCTTATTTATTAAAGCAACAGTTAACCACATTTTAAATCACTTTTACAGGCTCGTTAAAAACAATATTTTTTTCCTAAAAAAATCTTTATTGTGGTGTTCTATCCCCACCCCTTCTGGTATCACGGTTTTTTTTTACGTTGAATTGGATTCTATTTTTTTTATTTATTTAACAAGCAAAAAATTTTTATGAACATTAACTTTTTTTCACAAAACTTAAAGGACCAAATTTTCCATTTGATGGCAAGAAAAATCACGCATACGCTGCGCGCTGTTTGTATAAGCTGCACACAACTTATGCATTTATTACATATAGGTATGTAGGTAACAACTTACTTCAAAAATGGTGCTTAATTTATTAAGCTACTCTAAAGAGGAGCAAAGAATTCCTTTAGAAGGCGGTAACTTACATAACTTTTCAAACGATGAATTATTTGTTTATTGGTCGCAGAGTAATTAAGTATTCACAAAATTTTCTTCTAATCTACTACAGTTTAATAGGTTTCTAAAAAACTCTGAATATCAAGCGTTTACAAACTGAATAAATCGCTTCGAGTAGCAAAGAAAATAGTAACGAAATTTCAGTAAGGAAACTGTGTACAGTCGCATAGATTTTGACATTAAACCGACATTTCATTGCAACAGTTAAGGTTAACCAAGACCCACCCCTCAAAAACAAGAACTGATAAAACATATGTTATACTCGTAATAAATACATCAGATTTGTCCCCAATCCTTCTTCTGAATTATTTTTATTTTACATTTAATTATATCCCATTTTAAATTACAATAAAATATTTCGGATTGCTTTAAACATTATATTTAAAATTTCAAATGACACAGAACAGGTAAAATGGACAAACTGAACAATAGTGCAATAAAAATATTATACCCTGGCTTATAATATTTACCGCCAATTTATTTAAATTGATAGTATAAACCTTCATACGTTTTGTTTAGAATTTTTTTTATTTTGATTCTAGTAAAAGTTGCTTAACAACAATTAACGACTATGTGAGTTTTTATTTGGTGGGATGTAAATTGCAATACACGAGGCACATTCGGCAAGAAGAAAAAATAAAAAAATGGCAACATTAATATATTAAACACTAAATATTGTATGCTATTTTCATTCATATGGCATTTTACCTGTTACTGCTGATACTGGTTAAGTAACCTATCTTGCAAATACAATGTTACCGTTGTTTAAAATTTCGACTGGCACATTCGCCAAAACTAGTAAATATCCTTCGGTCTCTGACTTAGAAAAGTAAATGTTAGTTTTTCTGACATCTGCAGCGAACCGATGTTTCTATAAAACACTCTGTGGTAGGATTTTTCTGTGTACTGCCTATAAAATTGTTTGTTCCGCCGTTTTAATGACTGTTTTAAGTGTAGGCTGTTCTAACTGTTGTTTGGAGATGTCACTGAGGTTTACTCGCCGACCAAGTTGTTGAGCAGTCCTAAACAGAAAGGCTCCCACTCCTCTTTCTTCATGGCTGCACACCAATTCCACTAAAGCTTTCTGCAATCTTACACGCTAGTCTTATCACAATTTGATTATGCAGACACTCTAAGCTCAAAAGTTCTCTTCCACCTTGATGACGGTATATTCGAGAAACAGAGAATCAAGGATGGAGACTTTCTATTCATGTGCATGATTTTTCGTGTGCTAACCTTCAAATTTCACAGTTCATTTGTCCACTTCACTACTTTAAAGGAATAGAAAAGTACTGGTATAGCCTACGTAGTGGTAGTACCACGTCTTGTGAGTTCTGACGACCACACCGTTTGAGTCGTTTCCTATACTTGCTGCGAAGTTTTGTGTTAATTGTTGCTGTTTCTTGCATGGGATGTAGTTTTGTACGTTTCCTAGGAATTTTAATGGTGTAAAATGTTTTCATCAGATAACGTCCTCCGTTGAGCTGGACAAGAACACATTTATCTAATCCAAATTTTATACCAATATCCCGCGTGTACTATTCGACTACTCTAAGTGATTAATTTAGGTTTCGTTCTGAGGCAGCATATAAAATAGGTAAGCGACCTTATGCCTGTGATTTCCTGGTGAGAGGAAGCAACGAAATACAGAATAAAAGTGGACTTAAAGAGTCACCTTGAAAGATTCCTCTTCTAACAGTGACCGGCTCCGTTTCTACCTTGTGAGTACCTAATGTTATGGTAAATTTAGTTTTCCACACTGGTATTAGACGTTCTATGCAATTAATCAAACAAGGCGCTACTTTGAGTCTTTCTAACAGGTAAAGGATGAGTTCGTGAGATGTTCTGTTGAACGCTTTCCGATTGTCAATCCGTATCATCGACAAACTTCTTTTGTATTGGGTGATACATCTATCAACCAGAAGATTTTCCTTGTAATCTTCAGGTCCTTTTTTCTGCACGCTGCCTCCTGATGTCTTGAAGAACTGGATCAATCCTGCTAAGTGAACTGTTAAAAATAATGCGAGTGAATTTTGTAACAATTCGTTTTTAGAGTTGGTCAACTTTCCTTTTTTTTGGAATAAGTATCATTTTTCCCTTTATAAACTATTCAGCAATTAGTTGACCCTCATTCAACGATGTAGTAAATATTCTAGCTAGATGAAGTCATCTGGTCCTGGGACGTCTTTGTAATTGCCTTACTAAGTTCGTTCTGCTGTTGAAATTGTAAGCGGTAAATCCCTAAGCAGTCTAGACCGAGAGAGTCTGCATTTAACGGTTTCTTTGATCCATAAATGTCCTTCCAGAAAGTGGTTACTCGTTCTATAGATGGAGGTGTTTTAACTTTTGGTGTCTCTTCCTCAAGTAAGCGAAATGGTTGTGTGAGGAAAATCTTATTATCGGCAATAGAGTTTTAATTATTATGATTATTATATTTATTTCTTCTTTCTCACGTTTGGTCAATGTGGTTCCATGTTTGGCTGACGGGCCCAAGCCAAGTCAGCACAAACGCTATTACCATTGTGTATTAAGGAATGGCCTGACAATGTTATGTACGACTGCTTTATATTTACAAGGTCTTATTCTATGTGGTATCTGTGTTTTCCATGGAGTATCTTTTTTTACTACGTTTTCATCTTTTCCTATTACAACTGGGTGTGTAGCTTCTCCATCTCCTCGTAACAACGGGTTTTCCGAATTAAATGGAGGGTTAACCCATTGGCACCCGACGTTTCAGGTATTACATGGGCTATTGGAACGATTTGAGCGCCTATGAGTCACAGATGTTAGTCGTGGTCCTTGAACTTTCCTGACCGTACCGTTTTACTTCGCTGTGGTTTACTAGGTGATTTCCCCAAGCAGAAGACACCAGACCAGATGCCACATTACTATTATTATAATTATGATACTTTTGTTCCTTCTTGTCACATTTGGTCAATGGGGTTCCATGTTTGGCTGATGGACTTAAGCCAAGTCAGCACAAACGCTATTACCATTGGGTATTAAGGAATGATCTGACAATGTTACATGTTTTCAAAATCACTGACTTCTGAATGTTTTTGTGTATTTTTGTGTCGAGCTCTAATTGTATTAAGTGTGGTATGAATGTTGTTGATGTAAGGCTTGTGGATGATATGACGATGGGGACAATGATAAATTTTTCTTGTTTCCATAGCCTTTTTATTTCTGTCGCAAGATCTGTGTATTTGGAGATTTTTTCTGTCTATTTCGTTTGGATGTTTGTGACGTTGGGGACAGTTATGTCAATTAGATAGGTAACTTTTCCTTTTTTGTATTGAAAAGTAATATCGGGTCTATTGGCGGGGACTGTTTTATCTGGTTATTGATGTTCCAGTAGAGCTTGTAATCCTTATTTTCAAGTATGGATGTTAGTATGTATTTTTAGTAGGGATCTGTGTTTTCTGTGAGTTTGTATATTGTGGCTAATACTTGGTGAACTACTTTTGACGCTGAGTCATGTCTGGCTATGTATTTTATTCCGGCTAATATTTTACATCCGCTTGTTATGTGTTCGATCGTTTCTTTATGCTGGTGGCATTTCCTGCATCTGTCTTTTGTAATAGTTGGGTCTTTGATGTCTGATTGTTTCTGGTTAATATGACTTTATCCTAGATGGCAAGTAAGAAGCCATCGGTTTCAGGAAATAGTTGCCCATCTTGTAACCAGGTGGATGATTGTTTTTTATTTACAAGGTCTTGTTCTATGTGGTACCTGTGTTTTCCGTGGAGTGTTTTTTTTACCACGTTTTCATCTTTTCCTGTTGTAACTGGGTATGACTGTGTGTGTCTGCTGGGTGGTCCGCCCGAGATAAGTCTCGAAGTGTGTAGTTTTTGTCTTCTTTCACTGTTGCTGTGTGGAGGCTGGTTTACTTGGTGTGAAAGAATTTCCTCAGTGCTTGTATTTGTTTTGTGTGTAGTGATCTTATATCTATGATTACTCTTCCTCCTGCCTTTCTCTCGATGGTAAGTCTAAAACAAATGGTTTAAACTTTAAACAATATGCAGACTTAATAAAAAATACCTATCTCGAAGTTAGTTTCGTCCGACCTTACGATATTAGGCCAATTCTCTTCGAAAGATTTATGTTTCTGGGCTGATGTCCAGTGCATCTTTTTAATCTTCTCCGATAGCCAGGGTTTCTTTTGTAACTTTATAGCCTTTGAGACTAGCATTTGAAAGCCTTCCTTTTACTGTTCAAGCAGAAATTTTCTTTCCAATATGTTCAGAAAAATCAGCACATAGCTCATATGCATGCGTTGGGATGTAATTTCCTGTGTTTGGTATGTCTGTGTGTGATCATTTGATGATACCAAATGAATATGAGTATATGTATAGCAAACGTGTTGATGGCTTTAGTGAGATTTTTGGAGTTGAGTTTTGTTTGTATAAGTTTCATGAGTCTGTTTTCGAATTCGGTTCTGAGTCCTGTTTTGATGTCGGCGTGATTCAGTTTGGTGCTTTGATGGAGGCCTAGATATTTGTACGTTTCTGTGTCGAGCATGTTATCGAGTGTTTCATTGTTCATGGTTTCTGTCTCATGATGCCCTTTTTGTTGGCCTTTGTTGATGTGGAGCACTTTGCATTTACCTATACCAAATTCCATATTGATATCTAAGGTGAATATTTCTGTGATTTTGAGGGAGTTCTTTCAGCTGTGTTTTTGTGGCAGCGTAGAGTTTTATATCATCCATATATAGGTGGTTTATTTTATGTTGGTTCACTGTTTGGTGTCTGATGCAGAACCCACGGTCTGTTCTGTTTAGTGTATTTGGGAGTGGATTGAGACAGAGGCAAAACCATAGAGCACTAGTCTCCCTGAAATATACCCTGTCTGATGTACAGCTCTTCTGTTTGGATGCGTTCGATTTGTGTGCGATAATTATTATTATTGCTATTATTACAATTGGTATAAATTAGAATTAGCTTTCCACCTAAGTGATAATAAAAATACTTGGAACAATTTTATAATTTCTGAGTATTTAAATTCAAATTTATTCTTTACCGTGAGGTTAAACAGTTGAATTTGCACGTATGCATATTTACCCTCTTAGCAAATAATATTGTAAAAAATTAAAATTTCATTTGCCAAGGCTGACAACTAGTATTTCCGGAATGATTTGTAATAAAAACACAAATCATATTTTTGATATAACACTGAAAATTGCAATATAATTAATTGTGTTATAACACATAGGCATCGCCACGTAAATCCATGAGCAAGTTAGTGCAAAGAGTACCATAGCTTATTCGATATGATACACATTCCCAGTTAATACAAACCCTAAAACCTGTTTATTTTTTTTTAATTTTCCCAGTTATTTGTCCTCTCTCCGCTGTTAGATATATGTTGCATAAACATTGCCACCACTTTGTAAATAACTGCCTGAAGATCGGTCAAGAATTAGAAATGTGCATTCGTAACAGTTTGTATAAATAAAAATATTATTTTAAATTATGTTTTCTGTTTATCTTGTTTTATAAAACAACTCATTTTCTTAAAAACGAACATTACAAACATACATACCTTTTTCCTGTAAACCTGGCTTCCCCATTTTCATAAATAAATTTGGAATCTTTATAGCCCCAACCATTCCATTTCAGCAATTCCTGTCTGTAATAAAAAAAGCAGAATATTAAATATAATATAAAGAAGAGATTCTTATAGTATTGTACTTCGAACAAAAAAAAAACGGTCAAGTGTAAGTTGGACTTGCGCAATTAGTGTTGCTTACGTTGATTGCTTTTAAAAATATATATTTGTTACGGAGGTATAAAATGATTAATGACCTCACAAAACACACCCCAAATGAGTTTTCAACAAAGCTTTTTTCCGATCTTTACTGAAAACTGATGACCGTGAAATTTTTGTTTTTTGTCTACCAGATAAATTATTGAAGGTAATGCACTCGTGATAATTTTCATTCAATCTACACCCTATGGAGAATATTCTGGAATTTTTTCAAAATTTTTTGATCAGTACTTTTCGAGATAAGGTAGGGACACGATTGTTCGCGATTTTTTAAAAATAATACAAAGAAAAGTGTGTGCAAGTATTACATTAAATATCTTTTTGAACTCATATTTTCACAAGCGTTCATTTAATACCCCACTCGATGACCTGGTAAATTTTTTTTTCACATCCGATTTCACCCTCCAAAACTAACCCCTTAAGTCAAAATTTAACTTTCAAAACTACACGGCTCTGATGAGGCCATCAATTCCTATATTAATACCAAATTTCAACTTTCTACATCAAATAGTTTCGGAGATAAATTGAGTGTGACAGATAGACACCGAAGTGATCTTATAAGTATTCCTTACGGAACACTAAAAAGTAAAAGCAGCATTTTACTAATTTAGTTGAAGAAAAAATATTGTCTTTACGTTTGGCACAGTAATTTTCATATTTTCTTAAACAAAAGTTTACATGAGCACTTGCATAGACACTTACAGCTCTATCAGTGGTTTTTGAGTTAAAATGCGTTCCAAAGGAAATTACAATGTAAAGAAAGTGTCCTCAAAGCCCAATCATGTCTTTATTAAAAGTAATGGAGTAACATGTTTTATACATATCTATAGAGTAAATATATGACTATTTTTATGTATGTTCAAACAAACTTAGGTAATCTACACTAACATATTTCTTTACACAAAATAAACTAGAATATATGCGAAACGACGCAAAATAATCACATGTTAATATTTTTACCCGTTCAACACCGAAAACATTATTCGCATGAATCATTCTCAATCAGCTGTGGCTTAATTTAACTTATTGACGAACCAACACGGATCCCTGATCGAGACGGTGAGTTTGCTGGTTTTCTTGATCTGTTATTAACTACCAATCCAGAGATTGACACTATCACCGTAAATCCACCGTTAGGTTCTTCTGACTATAAACTGCTTTCGACATCGAGTATTCTACAAATCAGCGACAGAGGGGTGCCTAAACGGCGCAAAATTTGGCACTACAAACCTGCTAAATGGGAAGAACTCAAACTTTCTCTTGGTATGAGGTTTGTTTTCGATTTAATGTCCCATTTGACTACGCCAAGGAGGTTTCCAGTGTTATTTTAGCTGGTAAGGAAGCTTACATCTCTCTTTCGAAGAAATGCTTCTCCAACGGCAAGCCTTGGTTTGGCCAAAAATGCAAAGAAGCTGTTACTTCTAAATATCTTGCATATCGACAATGGCGTGAAAATCCTAACGTCATAAATCGTAACATCTTTGTTCGTGCCCGGAACAGATGTAAAGAAATTATCGACGAAACCAAGGAGGCACACAATCAACGAATTAGAAACAAACTTCTTGCTTGTCCCAACAATTCCAAGTCCTTTTAGTCAGTCGCTAGGCAGTTAGTCAAAATTTCACCAAATCCACCATACCACCACTTACACGGCCAGATGATTCTATTGCAACAACGTCTGTTGAGAAAGCGAACTTGTTGACTGAACTCTTTGCTTCACATCCTACTGTCGATTTCCAAGGAAAAACACCATCTACCATATTATTCCTATAGTGCAGTCAAGGATGCTCGATATTGTTTTCAGACAATTTATCATAAAATGTATTTTAATGAAGCTAGACACCAAAAGAGCTTCTGGCGCTGACGGAATACCTGCCATAGTACCCAAAAACTGTGCGAGGGAACTAACACCAGTTTTCTGTAGACTTTGCAACCCATCCTACAAAAAGGGAATATTTCCTTCCTGCTGAAAATGCACCACAGCTCGGCCGATACCTAAAAAAGGCAAGAAGACCTTGCCAAATAACTACCGACCATTCGCATTGCTTTCAAGGCTATCAATTAACATCTTCTAAAATATCTTGAAGGATTCAACATTATTTAACGACCATCAATATGGCTTTCATAAACATGGATCTTCTAACTTATGTAACACATGTTTGGAACAACGCCATTGAACACTTTGGAGAATCTTGAGTGGTTGCTCTTGATATATCGAAGGCATTTGACCGTGTTTGGCATGATGGATTGTTGGCTAAGCTACACTCTTCTGGTATGTCTGAGAAGTGGCTCTCATGTTTCCTCAAACAGCGTTCTTTACGAGTGGCAGTAGACGGATTTCTTTCTAACACCTTCACTTTCAAAGCCGGTATGCCCCAGGACTCCATACTGTCTGCTACTATCTTTCTCATTTACATTAACGATCTGCTGGAAAAGATCGGAAATCCAATCTACAGCTTTGCAGATGACAATACGCTTATCTCTTAATTCACTTTGAACGCTGGAACATACTCAGACAAATATCCGCTGACGGCAGGAAGTCATTCAACTTAACAAAGATCTGGAAGAAATTCTATCTTGGGGTGACAGTAACCGAGTGGAATTTAACGTTACAAAAACCCAGGCGGCAGTTTTTTCTAAAAAAGTTAACATTGCTAAACCTGACATATTTATGTCGGGGCACTCCATTCCTCTAGCATCGCCACTCAATTTGTTGGGCGTTAATTTGGGAGCAAATATGTCTTGGCATGAACATGTTGCAAGCATAGCAAAGAGAGCTTCTCGAAACCTGGGAATATTATTTCGAGCTAGAAAGCTTTACACTCCACAACAACTCTTAATTCTGTATAAAGCTCAAATTCGACCCACTAAGGAATAATGCTCCCATGCTTGGGGCTCTGCTCCGAAACAGACACTGCATTTGTCGGATTCTATTCAGAGAAGAGCTGTTCGCCACATTGGAGACCCGGAACCGGCCGGCGGCCTTGATTAGTTGGAATGTAGAACGGTTGGCGTCTTGAGACTAGTCTACAAGTATTTTCATGGAAAGTATTCGATGAATGTAGGTCGCTTAATTCCTCCTAGAGCGGTGCATGCTAGAAATACACGTCAAGCAGGGATTTCCCTGCAGCACGTGTGCTAGACCCATAAAAAAAAACAATAACATGAACAAAAAAAAAATAAAGTTCAGAAAAACATCAATAAAATTAAAATAACCTGCAAATAAAATTTACGACGTAAAAAAAAAGATACAGGTAACACATCATAAGATTAACATTTGACCTATTAAAAAATTAGTTAGGCTCAAGCCTGTTATTAAAATTTGCCAACAGAAGTGTTTTACGCGTACAGCCCAAAAGAGACAAAGCATTTAAAGCTTTGTATGCTTAAGAGACTGCGGAGGCAGTGACAGATTTAAATTGAACATTTCCCTGACAGCGATATGACTCTCATACATACATACAGTTCCCCACACAAAGTCACTTATGGCTTGTGGGTAAGGATATCCGTGCAGTGCATGTTCTATGCCCAAAGTAAAAATGGTGTTTCAATGACAATTCAAATTCAGGGGTGTCCAGTTGCGTTTATAATTATATCGGCTTTTTTTTTTGCTAATAGTAATACAAACAGCTAGCCTATACTAGATATCTAATGCATTTTTAAGAGGGTTATTATCAATAATTTTTCTTTTTTAACTAGGTGGTTTAAAGGTAAAACTGAAGCAGGTGATCTTCAGCAGGTGACCTTTGCTAGAAAATAACATGGTTTTTTTTTAGAAAAAAATAATAGATTTCATTGTAAAATCTTAACAGGGACATACTCGGATACTCGGTGCCGTTGGGATTCGAAACCACGATCTTATATGTACGCACTTTACCTACTAAGTCACAGTACCAGCGTACTTTAGCCTGCTGGCCGAAGATCTGTTTTGTTGCTTCCCTTACCTCCTCCTTCGGTCTTTATAATATATGCTAAGGGATAGGTAGACCATATAAACAGGTTTTAAGGAAAAAAAAAATTAAAATTTTCCTGATCATTCATGGTTTCAGGACCCTAAACCATTATTTTCTTTCACAAAAACATATATAACATGTAGCCTGAAAAGTTTTTGGTCTGA
This sequence comes from Pachyrhynchus sulphureomaculatus, assembly GCA_019049505.1. Classification (NCBI taxonomy): domain Eukaryota; kingdom Metazoa; phylum Arthropoda; class Insecta; order Coleoptera; family Curculionidae; genus Pachyrhynchus; species Pachyrhynchus sulphureomaculatus. The sequence goes on from CM032455.1 coordinate 72,813,864, forward strand.
CACATAGATCTCGCCCTTTTCAAAAAAAATCCATACGATTTTTAGGAAGTACCAACCTTCAAACGATACGTGTCAAAATTTCATGACATTTCGACGATTGGTTTACAAGTTACAGAATGGTTTTAGTGGCGCTACTTTTGATATTTTCAAAACAATTAATTAAAAATTGAATTTCATGTGTTGATTAAACACTGATGGGAAAAAATACCGTTCAAGCGAAGTAATGTCTTGATAAGTGTTCCGGGGACTTTGCCCCTAAAAAACCGCTCATCATTTACTGGTATGGGGTCATACAGATACATGATTCTGATCGCTCTGGACGCCCAAATGACGTAATCATACCGGAAAATATAAAAAAATCCACAAAATTGTTTTGGATGACCGTAAAGTAAAATTGCGTAAGATAGTTGACACCCTAAAGATATCAATTGGTCATATTTTGCATGAACATTTGGGCATGAGAAAGCTCTGTTCGAAATCGAATTGGAAAATGCTGGTATTAGAAACAAGAAAAGTCACAAACAAAATTGAAGTTAACTTAGTAATCTACCATATTTGACCAGTGGTAAGAAAACATTAATAAAATGAAAGACAGACACTTCTTATTTTTAAATAAGTGAGATAGTAAAAAAAATGATACTTTTGTTTACAAAAGCTGAGGGCTAGTATTTCGGGAATTAGGAGAATGAAAAACGGCAATCTTATATTAGTGTTCCGTATAAAAAACTTGTAAGATCACTTCGGTGTCTGTCCGTCCGTCTGTCTGTCTGTCACACCCGATTTTTCCCGAAACTGTTTGACATAGAAAGTTGAAATTTGGTGCTAATATAGGAATTAGGGCCTCACCAGAGCCGTGTAGTTGTGAAAGTTAAATTTCGTTGTAAGGGGTTAATTTTGGGGGGGTGAAATCAGAAGTGAAAAAAAAAATTACCAGTCATCGAGTGGGGCATCAAATGAAAGCTTGTAAAAACACAAGTTCGAAAATATATATAATGTAAACTTTTCTTTGTATCATTTTTAAAAAATCGCGAAAAATCGCTGTCCCCCCCCCCCTATCTAGAAAAGTATTGATCAAAAATTTTGGAAAAATTCTGGAATATTCTTTAATAATTTATCTGGTATATAAGAAAAAATACAAATTTCAAGGCCATCAGTTTTCAGTAAAGATCGAAAAAGAAAACTTGAAAACTCATTTGGGGTGTGTTTTGTGAAGTCATTGATCATTTTATACCTCCGTAACAAAAACTTTTATATTAAAAGCTATCAACGTGCAGAACACTAATTGTGCAAGCCCAACTTGCAATTAACCGGTTATTTTTGAAATAACACTGAAAATTCCTATTTAATAGTGTAACATAATATAGGCAATCCCATTTTTAAAAAAATTAAGTTACTGTAACCTTACAAATTTAAGAGGTGACAATTTTTCCACTGTCTATTCATCTTCTATATAAAACATTATATACTGCCGAAAACGGTATAAAAATCAAAGCAAATATCTAATTTTTAAATATTTTTTAAATAGGAGTGAAAAATGTTACACATTACCGTGTACAAAATTTATTTCCATATTCCACCCCTCTCATCCCCTTTGAAGCAATATCGTTCAGAATTAATAATTTTTTTCTTACGTAAATATTGTGTACAAAATTTGAAGTGAACATCTCATTTTGTGTCAATAAACAGAGAGACACCAAAGAAAATTGGATTGTGATATAGGGACATTGAAACATGAAGAAATACCAAAATCAAAAGCCTTACATTTTTTGTGCGAAGGAAGTAAAAGATCAAAGACTAAATCTCTATTCAATAACTGATATGCTTACTATTTTGGAAACGACTAAAGACAAATATCAAAAATCATTCGGTTCTGAAATCTGAAAAATTATATTTCAAAGTGTGACTATATACAGGAATTATTATTTTGAAAAATTATAGTTAGCTATGTAATTTATTCTTCACAATTTTCTTAATAAGATATACAAAAATTTTTCCTAGCATTATACATTAAAAAATTAATGAAAATAAATTGAAGAATCTATTTTTTTTAATAGATGAATCAACTAAAAGTTAAAATTTAATAGAACTGTAAAATGTATCTTAGGCTTAAGTAAAGTAAATACTAAATATTAGATAATTTTATCATATAATTTATAATAGTGTATGATTATATCGAGATAATGACAATTTTTTCCAGTAGCAAATTTAGGTTATTCACAAATAACTACATATTGTTATTAAAAATCCGGCCCTAAATTAGTGCCAAGTACTTATTTTTTAATAGATACCTATTTCTAATAAAAACTTTGAAGCCTCGTATGCCTGAACCAACTGAAAATATATTTAAAATAAAATTTATGGCGGTTGTGGTCGGTTCTAGATGAAACATCTTAATATTTACACTTTTGAAATAAAATACAATATAACTGTTTCACTGAATTTATTCAGCTCACTCTTGACGCATTTTTCGATCTCGCGACCATTTTCGAAGAGGTTTACAATAAGAGTAAACTTAAGTTCTAAAATATATTACATGTGGTTGGTTAATTGGTACTAAATTTAAATTAAGAAGTAATAAAACTGGTTTAATTACAGGTAGTCTATCTTAACACGGCGTCTAATATGTTATTATTTCCCAATTCTATTTGAATGTTCGTTATTTTTATATTATTTCTAATAGCTTTTGTTATGCTAAGAATTTATAAATAATCCAAGTTTTCCTTTTTGAGTACTGTGTAGCAACTTCACCCTTTCGTTATTAAAAAGATGATTATTGTCTATGCAGTGTTCAGCAAAGCCTGTTAACTTTTGTTTATTTAAAAGAGAGTGCCTGTGTTGTGTTAATCTTTGTTGTAGGCTACGTCCCGTTTGCCCACATAGACAGCGTCACAGTCATCACAATTAAGTTCATATATACCCGATTTTCCATATTTGTTAGATCTTTCTTTGTTATTAACTAGATATCGGGCTATATTGTTTTTATTAACACTTATACAGTTTATTTCTAACCTATTAAGGCTATTGTTGATTTTGTTACTAATACCATACCGACATAGACGTAAAACACGAAAGCAGAAAATGGCTTGCTGTCAACTATGTCAGTGGTATTAGTAACAAAATCAACAATAGACTTAGTAAGTTAGAAATAAACTGCACAAGTGTTACTAAAAACAATATAGCCCAACATCTAATTAATAACAAAGAAAGATCTAACAAATTTGGAAAATCGGGTATATATGAACTTAATGTGATGACTGACGCTGTTTATGTGGGACAAACGGGGCGGAGCCTACAACAAAGATTAAAAGAATACAGGCACTCTGTTTTAAATAAACAACAATTAACAGGCTTTGCTGAATACTGCATAGAAAATAATCACCTTTTTAAGAGGGTGAAGTTGCTATATAGTGCTCAAAAAGGAAAACATATGGATTATTTAGAAATTCTTAGCATAAAAAGCGATTTAAAAATAATATAAAAATAACGAACACCCAAATAGAATTTGGAAATATTCCCATATCAGACGCCATGTTAAGATAGACTACCTGTAATTAACCTAATTTTATTACATATTAATTTAAATTTAGTATCAAATAATCATCTAAATGTAGTATCTTTTACTTAGGTTTAGTCTTATTGTAACCCTCTTCGAAAATGGTCGCGAGACCGAAACACGTGTCAGAGTGACTTGAATAAATTCAGTGAAACAGTTATACTGTATTTTACGTCAAAAGTATAAAAAAAAATAAAATCTTGACATTGTATAAAAAAATAACCGGTCAAGTGCAAGTTGAACTTGCGCAATTAGTGGTCCGTACGTTGATTACTTTTAAAATAAAAAATGTTGTAACGGAAGTATAAAATGATCAGTGACTTCACAAAACACACTCCAAATGAGTTTTCAACAAAGTTTATTTCCAATCTTTACTGAAAATTGATGACACCCCGTAGAGAATATTCCAGAATTTTTTCAAAATTTTTTGATAAGTACTTTTCGAGATAAGGCGGGTGGACAGCGATTTTTCGCGATTTTTTTAAAAATAATACAAAGAAACATGCGCGCAAGTATTACATTATATATATATATATATATATATATATATATATATATATATATATATATATATATTACTCGTGTGTTCACAAGCTTTCATTTGACACAACACTCGATTACCTAGTAAAAAAATTTTTTTTCATTTCCGATTTCACCCCCCAACACTAACCCCTTAAGTCAAAATTTAACTTTCAAAACTACATGGCTCTGATGAGGCCATCAATTCCTATATTATTACCAAATTTCAACTTTCTATGACAAATAGTTTCGGAGAAAATCGGGGTGTGACAAACGGACAGACAGACACCGAAGTGATTTTATAAGTGTTCCGTACGGAACACTAAAAAGTTGTTTAATGGTGTACCGTATAAATAAATTTTCACTTCAAAATAAATTCTAGTTGGCCTTGTAACCTGTCAAAATGGACAAGCAACATTTTTTGGTATTTTGGTAATCATATTAGCATAGGCTAAAGAATTATGATTATCGGACTATGTAACTAAATGCGACCTATAGAAAACTAAAATAGTAGTCAGCTCAGGTAGCTAAAGCAACTCTGAGTGAGCAGGAATAACACAAATGGTGTGGACCTGATCTATTACATAGTATATACAATTCACTACAATACATGCTAGTTTCTTCTGGGGATTTTTATTTCCTGTTAAGTAGCGGCTATTTGACTAAATAGTCTATATCATTTTATTTGGATATGATATTAGGTTTCATAAAAAACTATCCTCCTTTTAAGATTGTGTGTATTGTGTGGCTGAGAATTACATCATGGAGTTTATAGTTTCAATTTTAATTTGGTGATAAGTTACATAAATCAGGGGACAAGACCTATCACTTAAAAAACCACTTCATCTAATTGTCTCCTATATAAATTCCTTCTGTTTCTTCCAGATCAACAACAAATTGTGAAATTTAAAAATGGCAATTCCTATATTGCCAAGCAGAAGGTCCATGGTTATAAGCATTAAAAAAACGATCTAAAATTCTACTGTCAGAATGTGGGAAGTCTTCGGACAAAAATCAGGGGTTCCCAAGAAAGTGTAAGTTTGTGTGACTATTCAGTTATAATTATGCTTGAAACTTGGTAAAATGGTTTTTCAGGTGGTGAAGTGATGACGCCGAGATAGAACTTTTATCGCCCTGGTCGTAGTAGTGTTACCAGTGTACTGATGGCTGTTTCTTCCAGGTTCAGATCTACAAGAGTAAGTTTGTGTACAAATCTAATTGAACACACATTTATTAAACTCAAGATTGAAGAGAGGTAATAACCCAGGATCACAAAAAAAGTTTTGTAGTTGAAAGTTGAGATTCCATACCATAGGTTTTTTGGTGTGCTAAAAATGAATCCGAGGTCAGAATTGACTCATCACCCAAGGATTTTGGCATAACCTCAAAAAATACTTTTACAAATAAATTAAAACTGTAAAGGAGCAAACCACCATATCTATACATATTTTTGGGTGCTGAAATAGGCTATGTTAGGTTTAGAGTTTCTGATGTACAGTTCTTGCATTAGGTTAGGTTAGGTTTAGAATTTTGGATGTAAAGTGCTTCCATTGGGGTGAGAGGCGAGAGGACTCACTGTTATCCAGCATCACGAGGGTGATGTGCGAGGGAACCACTTTAATAAAGCAGCCACTGGGCGAGAAGGGAGGAGACTCGCCTCCAGCATCCTTTGAATGAAAAGACTGGACTTTTTGAGGTTATATCAAGATCTTGATTTAATAGGTCAATTCTTTTGGCATAATCGGTTTAAGCACCCCAAAATACGTATAGATATGGTGGTCTGTTCATTTAATTTTTAACTTACTTAAAGACGTTTTTCAGGTGTTTTTTGAAGTGATGTCAAAATGCTGACGTGATGGGTGACTTCTAACTTTAGATTCGATTTTGGCATCCCAAAATACGTATAGATATGATGGTTTGCTCGTTTAAATTTTTAATTTAATTGTAAAAGCATTTTTGGTTATTTTCAAGGTGATTTTTGAGGTTATGTTAAAATCCTGGATGATGAGTCAATTCTGACCTAGGATTTGTTTCCAGCACACGAAAAGACATATGGTATAGTATCTCACCTTTCCACTACAAAACTTTTTTTTTGTCGTCCTGTGTGGTGTATACCGCAACTAGAGAAAAATATGAACATCACTGTCTGGCAGTTCAGGATGTTGCTGAGCGTTATCCTAATTCTTCCTTCACTGTTTTTGGTGATTTTAATCTGCCACATGCCAGATGGTCTGCTGATGAGGATGGCATTTGTGTCGATTGTCCAGAAGATTATCCTGCTCATAATCTGACTGAGATGCATGAATATTTGAACACGGTGCAAGTTAATGACATTCCTAATAGTAAACATGTTTTTCTAGACTTACTGTTTTCAAATGTTCCAAATATGTCTGTGATTCCAGCCGCCGACAACATTTTCCCAAACAGTGTGCACCAATTTAATCTTGAATCTTTGTTATTTGAATAATTTTACTATGACTTCAAGTGTACTAATTAGACTGCTATTAATGACCATTTAGCATCTGTTAACTGAGATAATGATTTTCGAAATGTAAATGTAAATATAGCAGCTGAGTGATTTCAGTCTGTTAGAGATACCTGTCTTACTTTATTTGTACCAAAAAAGTGCCTGAAAACATCGTTGTTTCCGAGGTGGTTCAGTCCTTCTCTGAGGGACCTTATCTGTAGGAAGAAGAAGGACCTATGGTTCTTCTAGATCTAATTGTAATTACCCGACTTTCTTGAACTGTAGGGCCTTATGCAAAGCAGAGTATGGAAGATGTTATGCTCATCATACACGGGAGGTGGAGGTCCCACTTTTGACTAATGCTAGGAATTTTTACAGATAAGTTAGGGGTGCTCGTAACACTAGTGCTCTCTCTTTATGGACTATTTGGTCGGGTAGAGGTTTATTTTTCCAAATCCTTATCTTTTTTCTGTTCTATTAAATGGTATCCAACAAGGTCCACCTTAAAGTGTGTATGGAATGTCTCCATAACCTTTTCGGATTTGGGAATTATTGTGAATGAGCCTGGGTGAATTTGAATATTGGCGTCCAGGAGAGGATGAGGGTGTCTATAATTTGATTTTGCAGAAGTTTAGGAAGGACATAATTACTTTGACCAGATAGTGATGAGATTGTAAAGCGTCAGATAAGGCTAACGGGGCCCTTCTGTGAAAGTTGGAGAATGAGTGATAAAGACGATTAGATTCAGCAGGAAATTTGGAGCATTTAAAAAGAAGGTGGTTTATATCGCTTTCTTCTACGCATTCGCAGAAAGGGCTTTCCAATACTTTTAATCTATATAAGGGTTTAGGATATAAGCAATGATTGCTCCTTAATCTACAAAAAGTAGAGATATATTTTCTACTGAAAGGCATATCTTTAAACCAAGGTTTCTTATATGGGGCTGTTACTAAGGATGCAAAAAAAACGTCTTTTTGTTTCTAAAGTAATCTTCCATCTCTCTATCCAGATATTGCAGATCTTTTCTTTGAAGATGGATATAAAGTCCCTGTAATCCGTCTTAGTTTTTTTCTGTGCCAAATTGGCTAAATGATCAGCCTTTTCGTTACTCGGTATCATCGTGGGGCTGGGATTCCAAGCCAATTCAATATCATATCTGTCATTGACTAAGTCAGATAATTTCTTTGTTATTTTAATAATTATAGCTTCCTGTTTCACATGGCCCGCTTTTTAGATTTTTTTAAAGGATGAAAGAATTAGAACTCTTTTGATGATAAAGTGTTCAACCAATTCCAGCGCCCTAAATACAGCTTCCGCTTCTGCAGAGTTAATTGAAAAAGAGGTAGGGAGACCAGTGGAAAATTCTATATTAAGTTTAGGGCAGAACAATCCAATCCCTATTTTGTGGTTAATCCCTTTGGAGGCATGAGTATACACTTGGGTCCTTGATTTAAAGTTACCTTCCATTATTAGTTTAAAATCGATTGTGTTATAAGTTTCCTTCTGCAAGTTCAATTGGTGGAACCGAAGAAAGGAATATAACTGGTTCTTTCGATTTGCTCAATAACTGGGAGTAAAAAATCCATGGCTTCGACTCCAGAAGTCAAAACGAGCATTGTGATTTATGTAGATACTTTGTGCCTGTTCAACAGTGGGATTGTTTGTTAAGGCTATAGCACAGTAAACATACTACAGTAGCGAAACTGAGCTCCAATTTGGTGACGAGATTTTGACGGCGCGTGCGTCGACGGGTCCTTTTTCAAAATGGCCGCTCAGTGTTTACATCCGATCTCGGAATGTGTCTTTGGAAATGTATTGTCCATCGTTTCTTGATGTGACTGCAGTTTATATGAATATAAAGACAGAAGGAAAAGAGAGTTTGTAGAAAAAGAGAATTAAAAACGTTTGTAAGTGAAGAGAATCGAAAAGGTTGAGAAACAATTTATATAATCATGGGGAAACGAGGTTATTGTTATGCCGTTGAGAATTGCAATATTCCATATAATTATTTTCGCAAATTATTTGCTCGAGTCACACTTTTTTATGCTCTAAAATTTGCAAATAAGAAATTTCTAACTCAATCAGGGCGCGCTAAGACTATTATTCTAAATCATAACTAAATTGAATTATGCTTTATTTACATCACATGTAACCATCAACAGTATTATCCGTCAAAGTTTAAGTTGCTGCATTAATAAGTTTTTTTGCAGTTCCTCTGTTTTTAGTTGAAACAATGATTTCATAGAAATCATGGTATGCGATTAAAATTGTTGGCGTTGTTGATTATTTTAATAACTCTCTATTGCTTGCTTTCACAAGACAACTTTTCACTATCTTAAATGCATTTTTGAAAAATACATATGCATGAAACAATATTATCATTATTAATGTACATTTTGTTTAGGCGTATTTGCTCAAGAGTCGGCCTTCCAGGAAACCTTGATTGATTTAATAAAACGTTCGTATTGGTAGAGTGATTTGGTCATTAAAGCTTGAAATTTATTTCTAAACTTAGTTCGGCTGGTTATTTAAAAAATCCTGACGTGATTGCTCAATTCTGACCTCGGATTCGGTTTCAGCGCCCAAAAATACATATAGGTATAGCGATCTGTTCGGTAGTGAAAAACTTTTTTTGTGTGCCTGTGTAATTTTTTTATGATTAATAAATAATCCTCCAATTCTGGTTTTTAGAAAGATTTATTTTTGTGTAAACTAGTATTCAGTTATTTAAAACTATTTATATTTAATAAATTATAAATAAAACATATTTTTTTTCTAAAAGGTGTATTCTCAAGAGGCTTCAAGTTTTCAATAACTTCATCTGAATTAATTGTTTGACACATCTTTTCTAATAATAAACCTGATAAATTTAACACTGTTTAATTGCAAGTACAATTAATACTCTGAAAGTGACTTTTTTTCTATTTTTCTCTATAAATTACATTGCTCCTTTTTCATGCCAATCTTTCAAAAGTTTCTGTGAATATATTGTAAGGAATACAGAACCCATAACAACATATTTATTATTTTCAAATTTTAGACAGTATATTTTATTTTTTTATAAGCTGGGTTTGAAAGTTTAAACATTAAGTGTCGTATTGAGATCACAAAACTACTGGGGAATGGGATTATTGAAATAACTGATATAAATGGATTATTGACTCAAATATGCTATTAAAATAAGAAAAATTTTAATGTGATTCCAAAGAAATTTTTGTAATATGATTTTGTCAGACGATGTGTGCCAGAGGGTAAAATATTCTGAAAATAAGTTCGTTAAATGGACAGTACACCTAATCGAAGTCCATTTTGATGGTAATTATAGTTACTATTAAAATTTTGAAGATTTAGTTACCTGTTATTAATATTCCTCCTATAAAGAACTTATTTCTATTGTTGTATACCTATACAATAAATTAAATATAGTTATTTTCTTTTAAACTGTAATTGACAATACTCAGTATATATGAGTCAATCATTTCTCCTAATGAAGCTAATATGGTTAGCGAAACGCGCGTCGAGTGCAAAAATAAAGTGTTTGGTGTAGTGGTGATATATACTGAGTAGTGTCATTGTGCCAAAGATTCCACATTCCCAATATAGTTGTAATTGACAAGTCAGCTTGGTCATAACTAAGTATTGTATGTAACTATAATTAGGAAATTACTGTATTGACTCTTTGATCTAAATATTAATTCATTGTAAATAAAAGCAAGCGTTAATTACATTACCAAAAAGCAATACAGATAACAGAACACAAAAAGGTATAGAACCTCTAAGAATCATTTACATAGAAAATAGAGGTCTATACATATACGTTCATAATTCATTAATAATATTATATTAACCTTTCTCGAAGTAACACAATATAATTTTGTAGTTTAAGCAAAAATAAGTACCAAAAAAGTAGTTAGTGTTTTTTAATTAACGAGAGATCTATCACACCAAACAACACAACACTGCTTAGAAAAAATGCTCTTATTAATGACAATTAAAATTACATTAATTTAGTCCTTAAAAAACATCTTTAATCACAAATTTACTTGGAAAATGATGTAAATAAAACTTTAACCTCAAACAGTGACGTTTAACTTTGATAGACTTTTGAATTTTTGGATAAGGTTATTAAAAACTGAAGTTGAATACGAAGAATTCCATCAAATACCTTCCTATCAAGTTTTTCACCTGTATTCATTTATTTTCTAACAAAGTGCTCCATTCTTTTTGTTTTTTTTTTATATCTCATGCTGCATTAACTTTTATATTACTCATGCTGTATTAAATAACAAATCAAAAATTTTCAAACATTTCTATATCTATGATTTTGAATGATAAAACTTTGCACAACTTTATTTGTATTTCAAATCTTGCGCTGGTCCACTTTTAACATGGCGGATTGCCACGTGACCTTCTGAAAACGAACCTGATTTTCCTATGCGATTATCCTTGAGTTTCGCTACTGTATAGTGTGTTTACTGTGGCTATAGCTTTAGTAAGGAATTTTGTAGATAACCAGATCCTACGAAGATCCACAGGCATTTCCTCTGCTTCAGAAAGTAGAACGTTAATGGGGGTTGATTTCATCATTTTCATGCAAGTTCTCAGAGCCTGGTATTGAATAACAACTCATTTTTGGATGAGTCGTTACCATAGTCTAGGTGAGATCTAACGAATGCATTATAAATGGTCAATAAGGTAGCCGCATGGGCTTCTCATCAAGTTCTACATAAAAATCTAATTATATTCACGCCCTTGCTAGCTTTTTGAATCATTGAATTGATTTGTTTGTCCCAAGTGACCTTGGAGTCGAAAATCACCCCAAGATATGGATGGTGATCTTTCCTGGGAATAGTTTTATTATTGATGATGATATCTTGGAGATCAGGTCTGATATTACTTTTTTCAATGAACATAGTCAAGGACTTAGCTGAAAAAAAGTCCAGGCGATGGTTAGTTGTCCATCTTTGGAGGTTTGCTAAACAAAGGTTGATCCTTTCAGTAATTCCTTCTGTAGTTTTTCCCCTTGTCACAATTGCAATATCACCAGCATATTGAAGGGCAGTTATATTTGTAGGAATGACTTTCATTCATGAGTTGCCATAAATGTTAAATAAAATAGGAGCCAGGGGAGAGCCTTGAGCAACCTCTCTTTTTGCCTCTTGTGGATCTATGATGGTGTAGTCTTGATTATCCTGAATGTGTAACTCTTTGTCACGATGAAGGAACCTGATGATTTCCGTGATATCTTGAGGAATGCCTATTTCAGCTAATTTTCTGTAAAGAATATTGACATCTATGCTGTCATCTCCCTTAATGCTTAGGGTAACTAGTATTCCTTTTTCATTATTAAAATAATTTTGTTAAGTTAAGCCGTCAAAATAATCAAATTATCGTACGTTCCCTTACCTTTACGAAACACTGTTTCTACACAATTAAGTTTAGATCTGTTTTTTATGATTCATTCAATTATGTTTTTTATGATCCCCTCAAATAATTTGCCGACACAAGAAGTTAAAGTGATTGGTCTGTATGAGGAAACCACAGAAGGATCTTTTTTGGCTAATCCCGTTTTCCATGATTTGGGAGTCTCTTCGTGGTTCTCCAGAGCCTGGTTGAATTTATTGGTTAGGAAATTTAGCATTTTAGAATCCAGATTCTTAATCATGGAGTATGAAATTCTGTCTAATCCAGAAGAGGAGTTTTTTCTATCGAGAAGGAAATTGTTTATTTCATAAATTGAGAAGGCCTTACTTTTCCAACCTGAGAAATTTACCATTTCTCCTAAAATCGGATCGGAGGGAGGGTGAGATTATTGAGGAGAACTTGTAAAATAGAGTTGTTCAACAGATGGTGTCTACTGGATGATTTAAATAAATTTGCAAAGTTTTTTACAAATTTTCAGACTTTATCAATCGGGGTCTGAAGGGACAAGTTTTCGCAGAAGGTTTGGAAATTCTGCTTTTTTTTTCCTCTTAATACTTTGCGGCAGGCTGCCCTGGATTTCCTGAATCTGACATAATTTTCCCAGGTGGGAGAGGTCAAATAAGCCTTTATTCATTCTCTTTTGCCTCATATGACCTTGTCGCAATTGCTATCCTACCAGGTTTTCCCTTTGTTTTTGTAACCTTTGACTAGGGGGATGGAAGCTGAACCAGCCTCTTGAATTATAGAGCAAAATGTATCATAGTTGTCAATAACTCGATTTTCCAGACACAATGTTATGGGAAAATGTTTCCCAGTCAGCTTTCTTGAAATTGAATCTCTCAGATACTGGAGGCGGATTGATATATAGGTTTGGGTTATTTATCTGGCATAAGCTTGGGAAGTGATCACTCATGTGATTGACTAGGACCTCATATACTAGTTTATGACCCACTGAGGAGTTACATATGGCCATATCAGGAACACTTTTATGTTGACTAGGGGGTCGTTAATCTGGTGGGCCGGCTATTATTAAGAACGAAAAGGTTTAGGTCTTCTATGTTTTCATATAAAATTTGGCAATTTCGGTTGGAAGTTCCTGAGCCCCAGGATAAATGTTGAGTATTAGGGTCTTCTACAATGAGAAAATTAGGTTGGGTGTTCCTAGTGATATTGTATATGTAATTGTTAGGAAGGATTATATTAGGAGGAATGTAAATATTATGTATAAACATTGAATTTATTTCAATACATAAGTGTTGAATCTTTTTTGTTAACATGGTTGTTGGGAGTTTTGATTTCATTCCAGAAAATGCTATCTTTCACAAGAAAGGCGATTCCTCCTTTTTCGTCGTCTTTGTCTTTTCGCAATATATTATATGAATGAGCTTTAGTAATGAGTCTCTGTTGGATTTTATGCTTCCAATATTCCGCTGAATAATTTTAAGTGTATTAATACAGTTCATGAGGGAAGAGTTTTTGAAGTTAGTGGTCTGAACTCCCTGAAGAATTCATCTAGAGATTTTCCTGGGATAAGCTTTTAAGTATTTTTTAATGTTAATATATTCCTCTTTATTTGGGAAGGTGTCCTTGTGTATTATTTGTTCTATGATATTGATGTATTTATCTCTATTAGTTGGCTCCCTGATTATCTGACGATCGGTTTGCCCTTGATTTGAAGGGACATGTTCCATAGGGGAAAAGTATGATATGGGAGTTAATGTCAACAATTGATTCCTATGCTCCTGATTATACCCTTCTGTTCTGGCTGGAGAAGGCTTTTTCTTCTTTGTAATCGCAAAATAGTTTCTGGACGGAGGGGTTTGGGCCCTGTGTGACAAACACTGAAGTAAAGTGTCTGGAAAGCTGTTAAAATAGATATTGGTATTGCCTGAATTTCTAGGAAATTTTAAGTTAGCTTCGTAAAAGGAAATATTGTATCTGGCTCTGGCCTCATTGATTGTGGTTTGTCTAATGTATTACGGGCAGCTTTTACTTAATTCGGTGTGGTTATCCCCAGAATTTATGCATTTCCTGTTTTCATCCTGAACAGAGAGAAATCCTCTGGCTTATGATTTTAGCCGCATTTGCCGCAACGGTACTTTCCTCTACAGTTGTTAGCTCAGTGCCCAAACCTTAAACAGTTTCTACACAGAATGGTAGAATAGATGTATGTAATGACTTTGTTGTATATTTCAATGTCTGTAGGGAGCATGTTCCCAGCGAAAGTTAAAAGGTAGGTATTAGAAAGGACAAATTCTGTTTTCCCATCGTCCATAGTTATTCTTCTATTAAGTCAGTGAGCATCTATTATCTTTGATGGCCACAAATTCCATAACCCTGTTCTATGAGGTCCTCTTCAGTGACTTCGCTATCTATTCTTTTGCTGAGACCTCTACATGTTAACATCCTCTGGGGGATATGAAGACCTCTATTGCTTGATTGTTCAGGATATTGTTAGCTTGAGCCGGGTCATGGAATTCAACACCTACGCGATTTCTACCTACTCTTTCGATTTTTTAAATTCCTTCAACTTTGGCTTCGAACATGATTTTACCTAAGTTCACTGGGTGTAAATGGCCTATGTTCGCGCTGACATTTTCTATTATAGATAAGAACGGAGGAGCAGAGAACTCATCATACTTATCCATCTTATATTTATATTTCCTAATTTGTTTAAGAAATCATTGCACTCATCTGTAATTTTTGGTTTATTCTTGTTGTTCTTAATTAAGTCGACTTCATTTTCCAAGAAGGTCAGTTCTTCGAGTTTATGTCTCGTCAAAGGCAAGTTATTTATTATTTTAGTATAAATTTGGAGACCAAAGGAAGACAATGGGATGTTAGTGTGCCTTTTAGTATTGGTGTTGCTTAATTTCGGGGGAAGACCAGGAGGGTCCCCAGACCCTCCTGAGGATGTGTCCATGTATAGGTTAGAAATAAGCTTTGTGTGGGATTTTTGGTATAATAGTTAGAAAAGAAAAAATAAAGAAAAAAATAATGACTACAAGGAATGAACTCACCCAGGGATGATTTCTATTATAATTCTTTGCGGATTACAATGATAAAGGATTTCACTTTCACCACATTCGCGCCAAAAAATTCACCCCTTCCCAACACTAGTGCTTATCCCAGAAGCATGTTCTTGGAGGCTAACATCGTTGAGACTGGTCAGAATATTGCAAACTTGTTTGCGAAATTTATTTTTAACTGTGTACAGCGGTGCTACATGTCCAGTCCCTGATTTCAGGTTCCAAAATTCTTGTCTCATTTCCCTCCAAAGGTTCTCTATTTCTGAGGTGTTCACAAAGATCAAGGTGCTTCCGGTTAAATTTACTTGTGGCCCTATGTCCCCTATGTGTTTATTAAAAAGTGTATTTTTTACTTTGACCAAGCCTCTGCTTTTCAATTTGCCTCTGGAAACAACTACTTTCCCGGATATCTGGAAGCATAGTTTCATCACTCCTATTTTCAAGTCTGGAAAACCTAGTAATGTTAGCAATTATAGAGGTGTCTGTAATCAATGTGCTATTGCAAAGTTGTTTGACAGTATGATTTACGATCAGCTGGCTTGGAAATGCAAGGGTGTGCTGGATGAGAATCAGTTTAGTTTTATCAGGGAAAGTCAACCATGGACAGCCTTGTACTGTATAGGACTGATCTGTTGGAGGCCTTCAAGAGCAGAATGCATATGCTGCTTATATTGACTTTTGGAAGACTTTTGACAAGGTAAATTTTCAGTTGTTATTAGCGAAGCTGGGGGCTGATCTCTCACTTGTTGCCTGGTTAGAGAGCTTTCTCATGGGCAGCACTCAGACGAGATGTAAAGGTGAATAATTTTATCTCTGTACAATTTCTTTCTGATGTTCCTCACGGGTGATGTGGTGAGTGTGATTGAGCATTCTTCAGTGATCATGTTAGCCGATGACCTTAAGTTGTGCAGGAGTACTGAGTGGCGGAGGGACTCATTGGGATTCCAGAGTGATTTGGACACCCCTTATATATCAGAAAGTGTTGTTGCATCAATTTCTTCAGGGGTACTAGAAAATTCAACGCTGGCTACTCAATTAATGATAGGGCTTTGCAGCATGTTATAATTGTCAGGGATCTTGGGGTCTGGTTCAAAAAGAGATTGTCCTTTGCAGGATAAGCCTGAAAAGCTTGGGTCTCCTGGGTTTTGTGACTAAGAATTGGAATGAATTATCTGTGGATATCACCAAATTGTTGTGTACCTCATAGGTCAGATATGCTGCATAGGTTGAACTTGGACACTCTGAAGGTGAAGCAGGTGCGATTTGATTTGTGCTTTGTCTTCAGACTTATCCATGGATTGATAGACTGTCCCTGTCTCTTGTCCAGAATTAATTTTAATACCCCCTGTCATGACTTGCATAACCTTCAACTCTTTCATATACCATTTCATTCTACCAATTATGGACAACATTCTCTTATCGATGCATCCCTCCAAACTTTAAACAACTTGGACACTGATTTATTTAGTTGCATTCTATGTGGCTTTAAAGCATAGTTATCTAGTTTAATTTGAATGGCTGATCAATCCTATATTCCGTACACTGTTGTGTTATATTGTATTATTTTTATAATTGCTAGTATTGTTACTGATATGCACTGATTATTGTTGCCAACTTGTAAATTATTTTATTTTCCTACTATAAGTTTACAATTTGTAAAATTAGAGTAACTGGTGAATTTAATAAATAAATAAATTAGTATTGTAACATTTGTGTATGATTCTTAAAAAATTGTATGTTCAATAGTTTATTGTAGGAGTATAATGTAAAATTTAGCATTTGGTAATTTGTGATGTAAAATTTTTTTTTTATTAAACTTGTTTCATATCATGTTGCACCTTTTTATGTCTTAATAATTTTTTAACAATAGTGAGTTGTTGCAATGATAAAATATATTGTACCAAGTCCTTGATACCCTGAGATTAAAAATGTTGATCTTAAAAAAGTGAAGCTGTATTTTTCTATTACTATATTTTTTTTGTGAAACAGCTATGAAAGTGGAAGTTGGTAGTAATAGAGTAAGAAAATAATAATTATTTATTGTAATTATAATTAATTTTTCTTCTTACTCACCGTTCTCTAGGTATTACACTCTTTACAACAATAGGATGTGGGTATTTTTCTCGGTTATTAATTGATGACATTTTTAGGATTAATGTACTAAAATAAAAATTTAACTTTACTGCTATTAATTGATTTTTCTTTTAATATTTAAATACGACGATTTCAAACAACGACACTTTACCGAAAAAAATTACTTTTTATTGATTTTTATTTATCAAAACACTGACAGAAATCCTATGCAATGAAACTTTTAGAAGAACAGAAACATACACCAATATTCTACGAATGTTTTTTAAATTCTGACCATCTATTTCCACATTTTGTTGTGGTTTGCCGTGGTTTTACCGATCCAAATAATATTATTTCAATAGCAACATAATAAGGTTATGAACTAGTCACAGGATAAAAATAATTAAAATGTTACATTAATGTATTTCGAGCAAACAGCAGCCATCTGGGAACAAACTACACTACTAGTTTAGAGATGTTTGAGGTGTATCGATTCGTTGTAATATCGATGCATAGGTGATATGTTGATCAGTGGTTTTCTGATGTGACAGCCGTAGATGTTTCGCCAAATTCTCAATTGGTATTATCATACTTACTGGTTGGTGGCTGACTGTAATCTGAGACGTTATGTCTAATGTCACAGAAAATATAGCCATTTCTACAGAAAGATATCCATGTGGAATAAAATGTTGTTATAAACACAGAAACGTGCCTCTTCGAGTTTTTCGGAGATGCTACGCATGTAGAAGTTGTATGTTGTTATAATATATATATATATATATATATATATATATATATATATATATATATATATATATATATATATATATATATATATATATTAGTTCATCGATTCTTTATCCTGGGTACGACTTCTATTCTTTAGGCGAATCTTTGCGATCTGTCTTTTTGTCAGATGCGACCTCTGTTGCCAACGAGATGAGGCTCTGGAGCCCCGAAACGTCGATGTTATGTGGTTAAAAAGAACAACTCAACAAATCACAAGATTTAGCTGCCTCCTCCACTGACTACCAAGTGATACTAACTTTAGAACACTTGTCGCTTCTCGTGCAGACACCATCGATCATTTACAGATTAACTATCCAAATGCCGAAATTGCCATCCTGGGCAATTCTAATGCCCACAACATCAAATGGCTTAATTATTCAAATACTACCGACGAACCAGATTGTGAATCTGAATCATTCTCAATCAGTTGTTGCTTCACTCAGCTTATTGACAAGCCAACACAGATCCCTGATCGAGACGGAGAGTTCGCCAGTCTTCTTGATCTGTTTTAACCACCAATTCAGAGATTTGCACCGTAAATCCACCGTTGGGTTCTTCCAACCATAAACTGCTTTCAACATCGAGTATTCTACCTATCAGTGAGAGAGAGGCGCCTAAACCGCGCAAGATTTGGCATTACAAATCTGCTAAATGGGAGAAACATGTGTAATATTTTCGAACTTTCCCTTGGTTAGACGTTTGTTTCCGATTCGACGACCTATCTGACTGCGCTAAGGAGGTTTCAGATATTATTTTCGTTCGGTATTATTTCGTTTCGTTTCTCAGAAATGCTCTTCCAATGGCAAGCCTTGGTTTAACAGAAACTGCAAAGAAACTGTTGCTTCTACACATCTTGTCTATCGATAATGGAGTGAAAATTCTAACGTCATCATTCGTAACATCTTTGTTCGTACCCGGAACAGATGCAAAGAAATCATTAACGAAACCAAGGAGGCACACAATCAACAAATTAGAAACAAACTTCTTGCTTGCTCCAATAATTCCAGGTCCTTTTAGTGAGTCGTTAAGGCAGTTAGTCAAAATTTCATGAAATCCACTATATCACCACTCCCACGGCCAGAAAATTCTACTTCAACACCTGTTGAGCAAGCGAACTTGTTGGCTGTAGACTTTTCAAACTATCCTACAGAAAAAGAATATTTGTTTCCTGCTGAAAATGCCACACAGTTCAGCCGATACCCAAAAATGGCAAGAAGATCGTGCCAAACAACTACCGACCAGTCGCGCTGGTTTCAAGTCATGGAGAAGTCTATTAATCTTCTAAAATATTTTGAAGGATTCAATATTATTAATGACCATCAATATAGCTTTCGTAAACACAGATCAACAGGAGATCCTCTATCTTATGCAACTCATCTCTGGAGCAACGCAATTGAACACTTTGAAGAATCTCGAGCGATTGCTCTTGATATATCCAAGGCATTCAACCGTGTTTGGCACGATGGATTGTTAGCTGAGCTACGCTTTTCTGATATGTCTGAAAAGTTCTGTTTATGGCTCTTAAATTTCCCCAAAGAGCGTTCGTTACGAGTGGCAATCAACGGGTTTCTTTCTAACACCTTCACTATCAACGCCGGTGTGCCCCAGGGCTCCATGCTTTCTCTTACTCTCTCTCTCATTTATATTAACAATCTGCTGAAAAAGACCAGGAATCCAATCTACACCTTTGCAGAAGACTGTACGCTTATCTCAACATTCACTTTGAACGCTCGAACATCAGTTACTCATGCAAATATCCGCAGACAGCAAGAGGTCGTTCAACTTAACAAAGACCTGGAAGAAATCCTATCTTAGGGTGATAGTAAGCAAGTAGAATTTAACGCTACAAAAACCCAGGCGGCAGTTTTTTCTAAAAAAGTTAACATTGTTGAACCGGACATAGTTATGTCGGGGCACTCCATTCCTCTAGCATCGCCACTCCATCTGCTGGACGTTAATTTGGGAGCAAATATGTCTTGGCGTGAACATGTTGCAAGCATAGCCAAGAGAGCTTCTCAAAAGCTGGAAATATTAGTTCGGACTAGAAAATTTTACACTTCACAACAACTGTTAATTCTGTATAAAGCTTTAATTCGACCAACGATGGAATACTGCTCCCATGTTTGGGGCTCTGCTCCCAAACATACACTGCATTTGTTGGATTCTATTCAGAAGAGAGCTGTTCGCCTGATTGGATAGCCGGAACTGGCTAGTAACCTTGATTCATTGGAACATCGAAGAACGGTTGGCGACTTGAGTATATTTTACAAGTATTTTCATGGAAGGTGTTCGATGGATGTAGCCCGCTTAATTCCTCCCAGAGCGATGTAAGCTAGAAATATACGTCGCGCTAATACTTCACATCCGTATGAGGTTCAGCTTGTTACCCCTCGTACAACCCTTTTTAAGCAGTCTTTTATATGGAGAACCACATCCCTTTGGAATAATTTGCCCATAACCGTATTTCCGACCGCGTACAAGTTACCGCAATTTAAGAGCAACGTGAATCGCTTTTTTCGCACATGTGTCGCTCCTGTAGCGCTTTAGAGATTTTCCTGCAGAACGTGTGCTAGGTCTATAAAAAATGTATACGTAACAATAAGAAGGATGAGGCACATTTTAACGATCCGGCGGTGGCAAGTAATCTTAGGTTGGCGGCAATGTTTTGTTTCACTTGTTTGTTTTTCTGTAGGGATGGCTATGTTTTCTGTGTTAATGTCTAATGTGTAATGTTGGAGCTGTTGCACCTCTATATTTCTTACCGTAAGCTGTTAGGACTATGTCATTTACAGATTTTTATAAAATTATTTCAATATTGTAATATTTGTTTGTCAACCCATTCTGGCCTTGTCTATGGGAAGCATGTAGAGGACTGTTGTATTGCCTTGTTGGTTGTTTGTGTGCTGTATCCGTTTTCTTGTGGTACTGTTTATCTTTTCTTGCCTGGTAGTTTTATAGGTTAGGTGGAAATATCTTGATATTAAAGTATTAGTGCCTACAATTATGAATGGATGGTGATGTGAATTAGCGTGTAGGCTTTTTGTAGACCATGTGCTTCAGGTACCCTTCTGCTTTCTCCTGCACAACCACGTCTAAGAAGGGCTGAGTGTATTTTTCTAGTTCCAATGTAAATTAGATTAGTTGTAAAGAGTGAATTTGTGGAGTTCATTTTCTAAGGGATCACACGATGAATATGTCACTGACATACCGAACCCATAGTTTTGGCTTTAGGGCTTAGGGCGTCGCCATGGGGTCATCTTTGTCACCAAGCATAGCCAACTTCAATAGTTTGAATTTTTTATCTTTAATATAGTTAATATTTATTGTCGCCATTTTTAGAAAGTTTGATAGTACTTGTACTGATAGTACAAGAGTAAACCGATTTAGGTAGCGTTATTATTATAATTTGGAATTGCGTTTTCACACTACTGACAAAATTGACGGAAGGATTTTGGAGTATTATTCGTGATATTTTGAAGAAGTACTGGGGTGGCGACCTGTATTATCGTTATTGTTAGTAAAATTTGTACTAATTTGTGTTCCCCAGTTGAATTGCGGGGTATTATTATTAATATTTCAAGTTTTAACAAATTTTTTGGGAATTTTTAGGGTATTTTGGGTATATAGTAGAAATCACGGGGTGTTCACTACCACAATAATAATCATTGATTTGGTCTCGGATAGTTAAATGAAAAGTACTGATTTAAAGCATTTAAGGCTCTTGATATTGACATTTGTGACCCTGGATCACGGATGTCCTGGTCTTGTTAACCTCGATTTTTTATAGAAATGATGTCTTAAGTTGTTATTGACAACTATGATACATTCTAAATATGCTTTTCTTGATTCTTGTGACAGAAGGATGGGAAAACTATGTTAACGAAATAGCTTGCCGCCTTAAGAGAAAAAAGGCTGATTGATTTTTGTGAAAATCCGTCAGACCCCGATTTTCTTCACTTTGCCAATTATATTAGTATACAAGATTTACTAAATCCAGTCTCACCCTTCCTCTCATAGATCCGATTATAAATTCATTGGCCCACAAATGGCAAATAGAGGGGTTGCCCAAGGCTCTCCCCTGGCTTCCTATACTATTTAACATTTATGTCAACTCCATAATAGAAGCCATCCCTACAAATATAACTGCCCTTCAATATGTTGAACGACATCGCGATTGTAGCTAGGGGAACTAATATAGTAGAAATTACTGAAAGGATCAACTATTGTCTAGCAAACCTTCACAGATGGGCAAACTAATCACTGCCTGGAGTTTTCTCCAGCTAAGTCTTCGGCCATGTTTATCAAAAAAGCATTACCAGACCAGACCTTCGAGACATCATTATTAACAACGAAACCATTCCCTGGAAAGACCACCTTTCTTACCTCGGGGTGATCTTCGATTCTAAGGTCACTTGGGATAAACAAATCAACTCAATGATTCAAAAGGCTAGCAAGGGTGCGAATATTATCAGATTTTTGTGTAGAACCTGGTGGGGAGCCCATCCGGCTACCTTGTTGACCTTTTACCATGCTTTTGTCAGATCTCACCTAGACTATGGCAGCCTTGTTTTACAAAAATGTGCCAAACGACTTCTTCAAAAACTAGATACCATTCAATACCAGGCTCTGAGAAGTTGCATGGGTATGATGAAATCAACCCCTATTAATGTTCTGCTGTCTGAAGCGGGGGAAATGCCTCTGGATCTACGCAGGATATGGTTATCTATAAAATTCCTCACCAAAGCAATAGCTTTAACAAACAATCCCTCTTTCAATCAGGCGCAAAAGCATGTACATTAATTATAATGCTCGCTTCGATTTCTGGAAAAGGTACCAATCCTCACCAATAGTCGAGGCCATGGATTTGTTACTCCCGGTTATTGAACATATCGAAAAATACAGCCATATTCCCTTCTTTCCTCACGGGAAATGGACGTCAAAACGTTTCGATTTCACCAATTTAAATCTGCAGAAGGGAACGAATAACGCTATTGACTTTAAATTAATTATAGAAGATAAATTTCAAATCAAGGACCCAAGTGTATACTGATGCCTCTAAAGGGACCAATCACAAATTGGAATTGGGTTGTCCTGCCCCAAACTCAATATAGAAAAAATTCTCTGCCCTCTCCCTACCTATTTTTCGATCAACTCTGCAGAAGCGGAAGCTATTTTTAGGGCGTTGGAATTGGTTGAACATCATACAATCAAGAAATCTCTAATCCATCTGATATCCTCTCTGATAGTCTAGTTTCCTTGAAAAAAATCCAAAAAGCAGGTCATGCGAAACAGGAAGCGACAATTATTAAAATCAGAAAGAAGTTAGGTGAATTAATCAATGACGGATATGATTTGAGTTGGCTTGGATTTCCCAGCCATACGATGATACCGGGAAACGATAAAGCTGATCACCTAGCAAATATGGGGAGAGAATTACCTAACACTGAAAATATGAAGACGGATTATAGGACTTCTTATCCATTTTCAAAGGCAAAATCCGCAATATCTGGATAGAGAGATGGAAAAACTATTTCTGAAGCAAAGGGACGTTTTTTACGCATCCCCTAATTTCGGCTCCTTACAAGAGACCTTGGTTTAAAGATATTCCTCTTAGTAGAAAATATATCTCTACTTTTTGTAGATTAAGAAGATTCATTCATAATAATTAACTAATCCGAGAAGGTTTATGGAGACATTCCAGACACACTGTAAGGTGGACCTTGTCGGATATCATTTAAGATAAAAAGGAGAAGATAAGGGTTTTGGAATATAAACCGCCACCCGACCGAATAGCCCTGGCAGCTGTGGTCGTAAAAAGCATAGAGAGAGAGAGAAATGATGTCTTAAGTTGTTATATTATAAATATGTTTTTGATTCTTGTGAAGGATAACCGATACCAAAGGCATTGAGAATCCGTTTTTCTTCACTATATTAGTATACTCGAGAGAGTCAATCCCTGACTCTCTCAGTAGCATTGTAACTTTTCAGTTGTCTAAGGTTCTAGGATCTCACGTAGTACAACGTGGACTCCTTTTCTTCAGAGGACCAGAATAAGCGACATTTATATTGTCTAGATGTTTAAGTATTTTTCTATATTCGCTTAGAGAGTCAGAGTGGACTTCGATCCTTTCATTAACAGTTTTACATCATTTAAAATATTTCTATAGCAGGCATTCCATTCCGCGGCGAAATTATTCTCACTTCGAAGTGACTGTCTTTTCCTTTACGATTCGTTAATAGTCTGTATTTATTGAATAACTTGTTATAGTCTATTATCCTAACCGATACAACGTTAACCACAATTTGACTTTGCATATGTAGCCCGCTAGTAGTGGTATAGTACGAGTAACAGAAATTCCAGCGCATCTTATGGAAATTTTACGTGTAAATTTGGGGATCAAAACTGGATAATATTGAGCCGTTTCGACGCAGTACTTTAACCTCTCAGTTACTGTTACCACATTAGTGGACTAGTTACAGCTAACCCATTCTCCAACCTTCTTGCACGAATTGATACTTTTAGAATTACGTGTTTGCAGAGAACTATGCAAACGTTAACGATTTTTTGGTTCTAATTCTAGGAAAGATTCCGTACGTACATATGACAAAAGGTAGTTCTTGTTTGTTCTAATATTCTCTAACACTAAGTAATTGTACTTAGTTGGGAATTCTATTTTACATTAATTTAAATTATTGCAATCTACAGCATCTTATCTGCCAAAATAACCCGAAAGACTGTGACAAATATATATTTTTAGGCGTGTGCGTTGGATGACCAATTTAAAAACTAACAGGCCGACATATTTGAGCATTGTTTTCATTTTAATAGCTTTTTTTTTATTTCACGTATCCTGAATTCAGAAGTATCCGAATTTTCTTTCTATCACATCTCAAAATTAAAAAAAAAACGTTTATTAT
Organism: Pachyrhynchus sulphureomaculatus; assembly: GCA_019049505.1. NCBI lineage: Eukaryota > Metazoa > Arthropoda > Insecta > Coleoptera > Curculionidae > Pachyrhynchus > Pachyrhynchus sulphureomaculatus. The sequence continues at coordinate 72,838,636 of CM032455.1, forward strand.
AAATTTTTAGAGATAAATCAATTATTAAGTTAAAAATATATTTATTCAAACATTTACAAAGAAGAAAGAAAACATCAATTACAATTGTTATATTACGATTATTCTGAGTGATATCTTTTGCGTTTTTCCATAAAATTACAACTGGGAGTGATTTTTTATGGATTGCGTCTGGAATAACATGTTTTATTGCCCAACAGTAATCAGCCATCATATTCACATTCCATCGATCTTGGTATCTTGTTTCCATAGTTTTGATGTTTTGGTGAAATCGTTCTCCCTGTTCTTTATTAAAATCACAAAGATTTTCAGGGAAAAAACCCAGATGTGAATCGAGAAAGTGGAGTTTTATACTCATATTGCATCCCAATTTTTGATATTTATCTAACAACGTTGCGACAATATTTTTATAGTCTGGATGTTTGCGATTACCTAAAAAATTATGTACAACATTTTTGAACGCAAGCCAAGCTTCTAATTCGGTAATAATCATTGTCGGCTTCAAATTCATCATTCATCAAGGATCTGATTTGTGGTCCAACAAAAATTCCTTCTTTTATTTTTGCATCAGATGTAGAAAAATGTTTCACACAGGTACTTAAAACAGTCACTTTCTTTATTTAGGGCTTTAACGAACTATTTGATTAAACCTAATTTAATATGAAGCGGCGGTAACAAAACTTTTTTAGGATCGATTAAATTTTTTCGTAATATATTTTTAGTTCCAGGTTCAAGGAGTCCATTGTTTTTTTACGTAGTGTAGTTGTCGTGCTCTACTATCCCAATCACATAAAAAACAAGGATATTTTGTATATCCTGATTGTTGACCTAATAACATAGACATTATTTTAAGATCTCCACAAAGCTGCCCACCGTGATTTTGATACTGAATTTTATTGAGTAATAATTACAAATTTTCATAAGTCTCCTTTAAATGAACAGAGTGAGCGATAGGCTCAGAAGCATATTGGTTGGAGTTATGTAAAAATTTCGTTTTGACGAATCGATGAAAGGTCTCCATGTTAAAAAGTCATAACATTCTGCACCCAGGTTTTAAATAACAGCAGAAATATTATTCCCACAAACTAATGATCCTTCTTGAGATAAATAAGGTACAAATTCGTTTCACGTTTTCTACACCAAACAAATTCTGTTCCAGGAGCTAATAGGTGTTTCAAATGTAGTCTAGATCCAACGAGTTGAGCAGCATCTTTTGAAAGACCTAAGTCTCTTGTCAAGTCATTTAATTCTCCTTGTGCGAATAACTGTGACTGATTCGTACCGGGTTCAAAAACTTCCGTTGACTCTTGATGTTGTATACTTAGTTCCGATGATGTTGAACTGAGATCAGAGACTGAAAATAAAAGTGGTATAGGAATCTCTGAACCATGTGGAATCGGGCACGTAGCTGAATTCACATTTGGGTAAACTATTTTATTTTTGTTTTTTGCGTTAAAACCTTTTTCACTGGGGCAACAAAATCATCAATATGGTTAGTCGCCTCCCGCCACATCATAGGCCTACCAAAACGCAAAGATGTTTTTTTTTGTTTTGTCCACTGTCATAATTATTCGACACAGCAAATTTTATACCACCTACATTCAATCTCCTTGAAGTGCCATATCCGAGACGGATGTAGGCGACCCTCCCTTCTTTACCTGTGGGTGGTGCCTTTTTAAATGTTTCCACAGACAAAGGGGACCCACAATTTAATGTCGGTTCCAAACGACCAAAGTGAGAGGACCTTACTAGGTATAATACTACAGGTGGTTTGACATTGCCTTCCCGAGAGGGGCGCCCGTCATGCTGTATTTTTTTTTATTTTATTATTATTCCCTTAGCCAAAATATGAACTCGGGTTACTGGTGTAAAAACAGATACTTTACCATTACACGAACGATTTTAAGTGAACTACTAATAGGATAAAGTACTACTACTGTCATTAGAATTTTGTACATTAATTCTTCTTTTTTAAAAAGTCCTTCTTTTGGCAATTTTATATGAGGTGTTGCTCTTAGGGGAACGTACTTGTTTATATTAATAGCGAAATGTATCAAATGTTTTAAAGTCAATTCGTCATCACTTGTTGAAAAAAATCGTCAAACTGAGCTGGAATTTTGTACATTAGTAGATAAAGCTATGTATGTCCTGGACCAAAATCCCATGTAAATTCTTAAGGGCCTAAAAATTGCATTTTTGATGCCATTTTTGACACAGAAGCTTCTTATGCCTCTGTGGATCAGTAGCATGGATGCAATATGTCATGATCCTTCCATTATTTTCGTCTTTTACTGTACCTAGAACTTTTTCGTTTACTTTTAGAATGTTATAAATATTATCAGGACTGAAGTCAGATGCATCAAATCGTAAATAACATTCGTACTTAATGATTTGATAAATATCATTATGTTTTATTTCATAGATCAGCGAATCAGTATCAGTATATAATACGTTATAATCAGAAAATCTCTTTTTAATATAGCTATAGTGGAAATCATAGATGGTTGTCTTTGCTATATCTAAAATACAAATTGCAACATATATTGGTTTATTGAAATACACATTGGTTTTGGCAAGCATCACTATTATCATGTTTTTATCAATAATTGTAGCACTCTGGAACCCGTGCCTTGAGATAATCGCTTCAGCGCCATACCGTCCATTCCATTTAGTTACAAGCTTTACAGTTGAGTGGCTTCTTATGTTCTCCATGGTCTTACCGAACACAGCATTATTCATAAGCTTAAATAAATTTTTCCCAAATTCATTTTTTGCTTTTCGCCTCAGCTTTGTATTTATGTCGATGTACATCTTTAGCCAAGGTACCCGTTTAAAGCATAAAATACGATGTATTTTAGTTAATTTAACACCTAAATTTAACACTTGTTTTAGGTTTCTATAATGTATCACATATTTTTCTTTATTAAAAAGCGCTGCCAATAATTTCGGGTTTTCAGAATTCAACGGTTTACTATGCTCGGGGCAAGGTGGTAAATCTGTAAACTTGTCATGTAACTCTATTACTCACTATATATCACCACTATACCAAACACTTTATTTTTGTACTCGACTCGCGTTTCGCTAATCATGTTAGCTTTATCAGGAGCGATGATTGTCGAGTCAATCATCGCTCCTGATAAAGCTAACATGGTTAGCGAAACGCGCGTCGAGTGCAAAAATAAAGTGTTTGGTGTAGTGGTGATATATACTGAGTAGTATCATTGTGCCAAAGATTCCACATTCCCAACTTAGATGTAACTCTATAGGGATTTATAAAACAGCTTCTATTATGTAGCCATCATCGGCATCATCAGGTTTTAAACAAACATTAAAACTATTAATATCGTAATTGCTCCTTCACTTGACGTCTTTATATGGGAGATACTGCGACATAGCACATCCATATTGATTGTTAATATTGAAGTATGCGAGATAACAAGATTCTTTTCCCTGATTATAGTTTGGTATATACTTATTATTAGCCTCAGCATACCTTTTCGAACATTGACTTAAGCCTCCGCGTATACTCTTTTCGATAAATAAAACCATGTCCATATCGGTGAGCAATTCCAGCTTTTGATTACTTGTATACAACATGCATTGCCAAGCATATCCTGGTAAATTGTACGGGGTCTATGTCTTATGTTTTATGTGATGTAGATCTAAGTTGCTCAAAAAATATCTGCTAGTAATAATATATCCGTTTTAATACACAGTGCAGAACAATCATTTAGGGTTTTACAGTTGAATGTTTTTCAAACATTTTTTACATCTGTATAAGCTTTGTTGCTTATTTTGGCTTTTTTCAAGAATATTGTAAAATGCATGCTTTGGTGGAAGTTGAGAAATTTTTAAGCTTTCCCAGCCATTCACGTAATCATAAGGAAACACTCCTTTTTTACTTAATAAGTTAATTTGTGCTTCTGGTAGTGTACTAAACTGAGATTTTAAAACGGGATAATCTTGTAAATATGATGCCAGTTTATCTAGTCCTGCAGCCATAAATCTGAAGCTGTCAATAAAACGAAAATTTATGAAGCATAAAAATTTGCAATATTTGCATTTTGTCCATATTTTCTTTAAAAAATTATTATTTTCATCATAACCTTTATCAATAAAGCCTTTTTGACCCCACCTCCACGTAAAGATTTTTTTGGCCACTTTTTTAACAAAAAATACCGACCTACCTTTTGTCTTTTTGGTCGTCTATCTTTAAAAAAAAAACATTTATACAAAAAATATCACATTAATGCCTTTAGGACACCTCTTTAACAAAACAAAAAAACAAATAGATAAGGCCTTTTTGACCACTTTTAACAAAAAAATTATACCAAAAACATCTTAGTAATACCTTTTTTGACTCCTCTTTAACAAAAAAAATAATTATGCCAAAAAAAAACACCTGATTAATCTCTTTTTGACACTCTTTCTATAATCAAAGAGGAGGAAAAAGATTATAAGTAAAAAAACTTGTCCCATGAGCTTCGCATATTGTTCCCTCGATATTTAGTAGCAATAGCCCTGCTGTAACGAGTCTGCGCATGCGTATCATAATGGGTCTGCGCATGCGGATCATAATATACTCGTAGTGATATAATATCATCGCTTACCGGTGTATATTCAGTATATGTAGAATTGTGGTAATTATCGTTTCTATTGCGAAGTTTTGTTCTAGAACTGGAAAGTAAGATGGCTTTTGTTTCCGAGGTTGAAAGAATTTAGGAAGTATTAAAGGATGCAGAATTTAGCAGAAATATAGAAGGTATGGTTTGATAATGGTATAAGGGAATGCCATTGCAGTGTGTGGCGATTCAATAAGTTACTGAAAAAAATCAACATCATCTTATGAAAGACAACATCTATTAGCTTGTATTGCTCACGTTAAAGGAATCCTCTGCCATTTCAAAACCTTACAGCAGCATAGTAGCGGACTTATTACAAGAGGAAAAACTCAACGAAATGCTGTGGAATCAATTAGGACTTCAATTCAATCCTCTAAATTGGATATTGCAACATGTCGCAAACTCTTAATGGAATGCAGGCAAATTTAAACAAAAAATTGAAACGAGCTAAATCGGTACCTGAAAAAAAACGCATATTGCCACGTGTTTAAGTGAGGTTAAGTCATATCAATGTATTTTGCAAGATAAAAAGGTTGGAGGCGGTAGTGGAGTACGTAAAAGTGAAACAGCAACTCATAGGGTTAAATGGAATGACGTGAGCTCCGCCTTTGAATCTCGTATCAGGACTGGTGTTATTTCTAATATTCGTCATACTTATCCGAAGCTCTTTTTAATCGATTGTGCAGCAATATTTAACCGTCGTATTCAAATTGCCTCAAAGAAGGACGAAGTTCTAAAGGTTAACGCAGCCCTGGCTGGAGAATTTCAGCGAATTAAGGATACTAATTTAATTGTAAAAATAAAATACTTAAACACACGTAATGTGCCAATATATAAAGAAACCAACCTGGACCAGTGGTTTAAAACGAATGTTAAAGAACCTTTGCTGAACCAGTTAGGTGATTTTGCTGTAAGAGATTCTAACTGGGCATTAAGCCGTGTAGTAAATTTGACTTTGAATATAAATAAATATAATCCTTTACGTGTAGGAGGTTATATTCCTTCCAAAGAGTATTGCTAGAAAAAAAGCTTGCGTTAATATTAAAAACTATGATGATATGTGTTTTGGTTGGGCCGTCGTGAGCACTCTATTCCCCGCCAGCACTCACAGTGACCGTACATCTTCTTAACCTGATCCGCATAGAGTACTTAATCTAACTAATATACACTCTCCCATGACTAAGAAGCAAACTACCACGGTTTGATATCTATAAATGTTTATAAACTAAAAAGGAAATCTGATGAAAATTACTAGATCGTACCTTATTTTATTACCGAAAATAAACAGGATATACGTGTAAATTTACTATTACTTCAAGATACTCATATATCTGATGATAATGTTGATAATCTAATTCCAATTAAATTCCATTATGTTTGGATTAAGAATCTTTCACATTTACTATCTTCACAGTTGAGTAAAAGTACAATGAAGAAGTTTATTTGTGATCGATGTCTTCACTACTAACACACTGAAGAAAAATTGCAGAATCATACTAAAGATTGTATAAAATTAAATAACGGAGTTGTTCCAGAAGTCCCTACAAGTGATAAAGCTCTCATTGAATTTAAAAGTTATGGTTGGAAAGTACAGTTTCATTCATAATTTATGCTGACACCGAATGTTTGCTTGTTCCTGTAGATGATGATCCAACTAAAAACACACAAAAATACCAAAAACATGTTCCATTTAGTGTTGGATATTATGTTAAATGCAGCTATGATGAAACTTTATCGTTTTTATCGATCGTACACAGGATTTCGCTGTATGCAGTAGTTTGTGAGAGAACTACATCAGTTTGCGAGCAATTTAGAAACAGTATTTCTTTGTCCTTTACCAATGGAGCATCTTACACTTAAGGAATGGAAGAAATTTCACCGTGCCGCACAAGATAACACATTTGCGGGAAACCATTTGCTACAAAAAATTAAAAAGTTAGGGATCATGACCATCTTACTGGTAAATATAGAGGTCCTGCTCATGAAGATTGCAACCTTAACTTTCAAGGTAGTTGTATGGTACCAGTTATATTTCATAATCTAATTTCATATAATGGGCACATGGTAATTAAAGCCTTAGCTGAAACAGATGGATGCATAGATGTATTACCGGTTAACAAAGAAAAATACATCTCATTCACCAAACATGAAAGCTTCATAAATTTTCGTTTTATTGACAGCTTCAGATTTATGGCTGCAGGACTAGATAAACTGGCATCATATTTAGAAGATTATCCCGTCTTAAAATCCCAATTTAGTACACTACCAGAAGCATAAATTAACTTATTAAGTAACAAAAGAGTGTTTTTTTATGATCACGTGAATGGCTGGGAAAGCTTAAAAATTTCTCAACTTCCACGAAAGCATGCGTTTTACAATACTCTTGAAAAGAGCCTTAAAAGCTACAAAGCGTATGCACATGCAGAAAATGTTTGGAAAATATTCAACTGTAAAACCCTAAATGATTATTCTGAACTGTATATTAAAACGAATATATTATTACTAGCAGATGTTTTTGAGCAACTTAGATCTACATCACATAAAACATACGGCATAGACCCCACTTGGGCGTACAGTTTACCAGGATATGCATGGCAATGCACGTTGTATACAAGTAATCAAAAGCTGGAATTGCTCACCGATATGGGCATGGTTTTATTTATCGAAAACGGTATACGCGAAGGATAAGTCAATGTTCGAAAAGGTATGCTGAGGCTAATAATAAGTATATGCCAAACTGTAATCAGGGAAAAGATGTTATGAAGTTATCTCGCATACTTCGATATTAGCAACCAATATGGATGTGCTATGTCGCAGCACCTCTCATATAAAGACTTCAAGTGGATGAGCAATTACGATATTAAAAGTTTTAATGTTTGTTTAAAACCTGATGATGCAGATGATGGCTATATAATAGAAGCTGATTTATAAATCCCTACATAGTTACATGGTAAGTTTACAGATTTACCACCTTGCCCGGAGCATAGTAAAGCGTTGAACTCTGAAAATCCGAAATTATTGGCAACTTTTTTAATAAAGAGAAATATGTGGTACATTATAGAAACCTAAAACAAGTGTTAAATTTAGGTGTTAAATTAACTAAAATACATCGTATTCTATGCTTTTTTAAACAGGCACCTTGGATAAAGATGTACATCGACATAAATACGAAGCTGAGGCAAAAGGCCAAAATGAGTTTAAGAAAAATTTATTTAAGCTTATGAATAATGCTGTGTTCGGTAAGACCATGAAGAACGAAGAAAATAAGAAGTCACTCAACCGTAAAGCTTATAACTAAATGGGATGGGCGGTATGGCGCTGAAGCGATTATTTCAAGGCCCGAGTTCAAGAGTGCTACAATTATTGATAAAACCATGATAAGAGTGGTGCTTGCGAAAATCAATGTGTATTCCAATAAACCAATATGTGTTGGAATGTGGATTTTAGATATAGCAAAGACAACCATCTCTGATTTCCACTATAACTATATTAAAACGAGATTTTCTGATTGTAACATATTATATACTGATACTGATTCGCTGATCTATGAGATAAAACATAATAATATTTATTAAATCATTAAGCACGACTGTTATTTACGATTTGATACATCTGACTTCAGTCCTGATAATATTTATAATATTCCGAAAGTAAACAAAATAGTTCTAGGTATGGTTAAAAACGAAAATAATGAAGGATCATGACATATTTTGCAGGATTTAGGTAAAAAAATGTATGCTACTAAAGTACTTTATACTTAGGATTTGGAACGAATAGAGTTAGAAAAAACTGCTCAAGAAAGGGAAGATGTTGAAAGAAGTCTGTTAAATTTATGTGTAAAGAAAAAAATTAAAGGAATTAAGAAGTCTGTTATAAAATAGTAAATTAAATTTGAAGACTATATAGAATGCTTGGAGACATTTTTGGAAAAATCTGTCACCCAAAATATAATAACATTAGCTATTTACCATCAGACAAACTAAGATCGGACTCAGCCCTCATGATAACAAATGGCTAATATTAAAAAATTCGGTTAATACGCTACCATGCGGACATTATTCAATTGTATGATTATGTTTAAATCTTTTATATGTTAGTTAGAACTCTGTTATTTGTTCCTCCTCCTGTCCCCAGGAATAGCTTTAAATTAATTTTAAGTTAGTTCTAACTCATGAAAGATCTTAAGTTTTATCACATATGCAGATTTTTCTTAACCTTTTTCCAAACTTTATGGCACGGTTGGAGAAGCTTATGTCTATGCAAAAAAAAAATAAATAAATAAAAAAAAATAGATTTTTGCAACATACGAGGTATAAACTCGAACATAAATTCAGTGCATCAACACCTGCAATCAAATAAACCTCATGTACTCGCTCGATGTGAAACCAAGGTCAGTCCATCGACCAGCACAGTCAACTGTCTTTATCCTGGATACGACTTCCATTCCCGATTTAGGCGTAACTTTGGAATCTGTCTTTTTGTCAGAAGCGACCTGTCTTGCCAGCGAGAAGAGGCTCTGGAGCCCCCAAACTTTGATGTTATGTGGTTAAAATAAAGATTCAACAAACCACAAGGTTCATCTGTATCCTGTATCGACTACCAAGTGATACCAATTTTCGAACACTTTTCGCTTCTCTTGCAGACACCATCGATCATTTACAAATTAACTATCCAAGTGCCGAAATAGCCATCCTGGGCGACTTTAATGTCCACAATATCAACTGGCTTAAATATCCAAATACTACCGACGAACAAGGTCGTGAAGCTGAATCATTCTCAATCAGTTGTGGCTTAACTCAACTTATTGACGAACCAACACGGATCCCTGATCAAGACGAGTTCGCCAGTCTTCTTGATCTGTTTTTAACCACCAGTCCGGAGATTTACACGGTCACCGTAAATCCACCGTTAGGTTCTTCCGACCATAAACTGCTTTCGACATCGAATATCCTGCCAATCAGTGACATAGAGGCGCCTAGGCCGCGCAAGATTTGGCACTACAAATCTGCTAAATGGGACGATCTCATGGAATATTTTCGAACTTTCTCTTGGATGGACGTTTTGTTTTCGATCCGACAACCCATCTGAGTGCGCCAGGTAGGTCTCCAATGCTATTTTGGCTGGTATGGACGCTTACATCCCTTTTTCGAAGAAATGCCCTTCCAACGGCAAGCCTTGGTTTGACCGAAAATGTAAAGAAGCTGTTGCTTCTAAACATATTGCCTACTGAAAATGGCGTGAAAATCCTAACACCATAAATCGTAATATCTTTGTTCGTGCCCGGAACAGATGCAAAGAAATTATCGACGAAACCAAGGAGGCACACAATCAACGAATTAGAAACAAAGTTCTCGCATGTCCCAACAATTCCAGGTCCTTTTGGGCAGTTGCTAAGGCAGTTAATCAAAATTTCACCAAATCCACCACTCACACGGCCAGATAATTCCATTGCAACCACACCTGTTGAGAGAGCGAACTTGTTGGCTGAACTCTTTGCTTCACATTCTACTGTCGATTTCCAAGGACAAACACGACCTACTATTCCCATATTGCAGTCAAATATGCTCGGTGTTGTCTTCAGACAGCGTATCATAAAGCGTATTTTAATGAAGCTAGACACCAAAAAGGCTTCTGGCGCTGACGGAATACCTGCCATAGTTCTCAAAAACTGCGCAAGGGAACTAACACCAGTTTTCTGTAGACTTTTTAACCTATCCTACAGAACGGGAATATTTCCGTCGTGCTGGAAATGTGCCACGGTTCATCCGATACCTACAAAAGGCAAGAAGACCTTGCCAAATAACTACCGACCAGTCGCACTGTTTTCAATAATATCGAAAGTCATGGAAAAGGTTATCACTCAGCATCTTCTTAAATATCTTGAACGATTCAATATTATTAGCGATCACCAATATGGCTTTCGTAAACATAAATCAACAGGAGATCTTCTGACTTATGTAATACATGTTTGGAACAACGCAATTGAAATTTCTGGACATATCCAAGGCATTCGACCGTATTTGGCACGATGGACTGTTGGCTAAGCTACGCTCTTGTGGTATTTATGAAAAATTCTGTTTGTGGCTCTCATGTTTCCTCAAAGAGCGTTCTTTACGAGTGGTGGTCAACAGATTTCTTTCTTTCTAACACCTTCACAATCAACGCCGGTGTGCCCCAAGGCTCCATAGTGTCTCCTACTCTCTTTCTCATATATATTAACGATCTGCTGGAAAAGACCTGGAATCCAATTTACAGCTTTGCAGACGATAGTACGCTTATCTCTTCATTCGCTTTGAACGCTCGGACATCGGCTGCTCAGGCGAATATCCGCAGACAGCAGGAGGTCGTTCAACTTAACAAGAACCTGGAAGAAATTCTATCTTGGGGGGACAGCAACCAAGTGGAATTTAACGCTACAAAAACCCAGGCGGCAGTTTTTTCTAAAAAAGTTAATGTTATTGAACCCGACATAGTTATGTCGGAGCACTCCATTCCCCTAGCATCGTCGCTCAATTTGTTGGGCGTTAGTTTGGGAGCAAATATGTCCTGGCATGAACATGTTGCAGGCGTAGCAAGGAGAGCTTCTCAAAAGTTAGGAATATTATTTCGAACTAGAAAGCTTTACACTCCACAACAACTGTTAGTTCCTTACAAAGCTCAAATTCGACCAACTATGGAATACTGCTCCCATGTTTGGGGCTCCGCTCCCAAAACATTTGTTGGATTCTGTTCAGAGAAGAGCTGTTCGTCTGATTGGAGACCCGGAACTGACCGGCGGCCTTGATTCGCTGGAACATCGAAGAACGGTTGGCGACTTGAGTCTGTTCTACAAGTATTTTCATGGAAGTGTTCGAAGGATGTAGCCCGCTTAATTCCTCCCAAAGCGGTGCATCTTAGAAATACACGTCGCGCTGGTGCTTCTCATCCGTATGAAGTTCAGCTTATTACTCCGCGTACAACGCTTTTCAAGCAGTCTTTTATATGGAAAACATCATCCCTTTGGAATAATTTGCCCAGCGCTGTGTTTCCCACCGAATACAATTTACGGCGATTCAAGGACAACGTGAATTGCTTTTTCCGTACACATGCCGCTCCTGAAGCGCTTTAGGGACTTCTCTGCAGCACGTGTGCTAGACCCATAAGAAAAAAAAAAATGCAAATATCCTATAGATCTTTTGTGTCAATAGATTTAACATTATTGACTAATTACAGATAGATACCTAGACTAAATTTATTTTTAAGTTGCTGATAAGTAAATATCTTAAGACACAAAAATATATATTTCCTGTTAGATCATCTCTCGTATTGGCAGTTATAAGGTTTTTGTTAATAAAAGATATTAGAGACCATTTGTTTACACAATAAAAGTTGTTTAATTATACCAAGTATTACCTATAACGATGTGTTCATATTTCTAGTCCTTCACCATATTGTACAGGGTTACGTAATGACGTAATTGGCTAATTATATCATTGTTAACCACGTTTTTCTCAACCTTCTACAAAAACGTACCCCATACCTACCATCAACGGTATAGAATTTTTCTAAAATATCCAAATTTAGCATGAAAAAGGCACTTTTTTACTACTCATTTTTTCTATAACCTCCCTAAATAACCCTTTTTTTCGGTAAATTTATCTTTCAATAGAGCCTAAGTAAGCCTTTCTAACCAACTAATAAGACCCTGTTGTCCATAACCTTAATATTTTTTATGTGAAAACTTTCCTAATACTTTCTCATAAGAAGCCTCTGTGGATCAGTGGCATAGATGAACGATTTGCAGTACTGAAACCGAAGATACGAAGGTTCGAATCTATACTTAACTTTTTTAATTATATTAAAATACTTCAATAGTTATCAACATGACAAATAATACATCGGATACACCCTAAATTCCTCTAGCCAACAATGCCTCAACTAGGAACCATCATTCACATCTATCATGATAATACCTAACTTCACATATATTAATTTACAGGTTTGGAAACACTGTATCAATATGGTGTCACCTCATCGAGTTGGCAACACTGCCTCAACTGTCAACGTCTGCCATGCCTTCACACATGCGTATACTGGGCACTGCCTCAGCTGGTAATTTTCAGACTTGCGCCTATGCGTATAGGTAACCACCAACCAACTCCATATAGATAACGGTCAATGCACCAACCTTGCGCCTTCACCATATATTCTGTTACGTCAGTCCTTTCTACGTTCATATAGGCAACTGATACTACACTCTGCTCAATGCTCATTGACCAGCCCCCCGCGCATGCGCATATACACCAGTATTGGGTCAAAAATGGCGTCAAAAATGGAATTTACATGGGATTTTGGTCTAGGACATACATAGCTTTAACTACTTCCATTATATTTTCTTTATACCATTGTTTTATGTCAGCGTTTTACCTAGTATTTCATTTTTAGTACTAAGAAATATATTATCAGTAATCTCTTCACTGTCTTTAAATAATTTTAAAATTTTTCACGAAATATGGAGTCATAAGCTAATATTTTCTCAAAATAATAACGTCGAAAGAAACTTTCGGAATCTTCTAAGATATTTTTGGATCTATATTCTTCAGATTTAGCAACACACCTGTTCTAAAACGTGAACTGAAGTACTAATTGATTCTAATACATCCAGTGCAGTTTTCTTTTTGTGGTACGTTCGCTACTATGATGCTGTCAGGTTTTGAAACGGCGGCGAAATTCCTTATTTAGACCAAGACAGGCTAAAATATACTACTTTTTACCTAATGATGTCGATTTTTTCAATAATTTATCAAGTTATTAAACATTACGTTCTTTAAATTTTTATAGTTCTTTCGTCTTCATATTTAACTTTCAATTCTAAAAGAAAACTTGTTCCTTAATTACATATTTATTAACGTATTTTTTAATAGTTATATCCAGTTACTTTTAAAAAGATGTTTATATTTATTATATAGCGCAAGGAGCCATAGAGGCCCATGGTTTGGTTGCATACTTGTCTCCACTTCTTTTTGTCTCCTGTTAGCTTTTCCCAGTGCGGGATTCCCATCAACTCCAGATCTTGCTTTACTCGTGAATCCAAGTAGATCGAGCTCTACCCTCGCCTCTTCTCCCAGTCACTCCTCTTATTAGGGCTTGCTTTGCCTGTCTTTCTTCCTTCATCCTTGCCATGTGTCCTATCCATCTTAATCGCTGGATTCTTACGATTTAGCTTATAAGGCGTTTCGTATATAGGCATTTTAATTCGTAGTTTGTTCTTCTTCTCCACAGTCCCTCTTCTTTTCTTCCTCCGTAGATTCTTCTCAAAGCTTCCTTTCCCATATCTCCAAAGTATCCTTTCTCTTGCATTCAGTTTCCACGTTTCGCATCCATATGTCACCGTGGGTCTGACAACTGTCGTATATAATCTTTCTTTTGCTTTTCTTGATACATTCTTTGATATCAACATTGGATTCATTGCCCCCAAACATCTCTGTCCTTTCGCTATTCTTTCTTGTATCTCAGGCCTTTCTTGTCCACTCTCTGTTATTGTTACTCCCAGATAATTAAATTTGTCTACTTTTTCAAACATGTATCTTTTCCCTAAGTTGTATCCAAATTTTTGTGGTTTTTATTATCCTACTTCTTTGTGCTTTCCATGTATTTTGTTTTTTTTTCTCATTTATCTTTAGTCCTCTCATCATTCCCCTTCTTCTTATGGTTTTTTTGAGGTTCTCTTTTGTTCTTGCAATTACTGCTACATCATCCGCATAGGCCAAGCATTGGCAGGTTTGTTGGTATATCGTTCCATTTGTTTTTTTTTCCTGACTCTCAGATTATCATTTCTAGTACCAAATTAAATAGACATGTCGACAATGGATCCCCCTGTCTTAATCCTCTCTTCACCTTAAACTTGTCTGATACTTTGCTCTCAACCAACACTCTATTTTCTGTGTTATTCAGGGTCATTTTCACCATGCGTGCATCAATTTACTTGGAATTTTTAATTCTTCCATTATATTGTAGAGTTCTCTATTTACAGAGTCGTATGCTTGTCTGAAATTCACAAAGACCAAGTGTAGTGCCAAATTTTGTTCTAAGCTGTTATCTTGGATTTGCTTAATTGAAAATATCTGGTCCGTAACCGATCTATTTTTTCTGAATCCACACTGGTACTCTCCCAGAATAGACTCGGCTTTCTCTTCTAGTCTGTTTTTTTGATAGTCACCGTTACTATCTTGTATACGACATCCACTAAGGCTATTGGTCTATAATTAGCACATGTAGTTTTTTTCTAGTAGTATCCCATATTTCTCTGCACCACCTGGCATATTTCATTTTCCAGATCTACTCCTCCAGCTTTTATTTCATTTAGTATTCATATTATCATATATTACACTTTCATATCTAATATAAATATTACATACCAGTCAAAATAAGGGAGGTAACTAATTTTTGAGTCAAACTATAACAAAGCCACCTTAAATTCAACAATTTATTTACTGTAGGAACAATACAATTCTAGAAATCTATCGAACATATGCCGCTTAGTAGTGGTATTTACATCATTATGAACATATTATTATACGCATGCATATACCCTTTACTAGCGGTGAGCTTAACAGCGACTTTTAGGTCACAGGTATACCTGCGACAGTGATTTATAAGTTGCAGCTTCTTTTAATAGCGACTTAAGTCGCCGCCTCACTCCGTCCGAAATCTCCGGAAATCCGAAACTAACACGTAGGCTGAAAAGTTTTTGGTCTAGCTACTTAAAACACTTTTTTTTTTTGCAAAATTCGACTTTATTCATCAACATAGTCTCCTTCAAGAGCAATATAATTAGTCCCCACGTTTTTCTAACATTTCTATACCTTTCTTGTAGAAGGATTTGTCTTTGCCTTCAAAATAGGCCTCAGTGTCGGCGATAATTTCTTCATTGGAGAGCCAAATTTCTTTCCCGCGAGCATTTTTTTTGAGGTCTGCTAATAGATAATAGTCGCTGGGGGCTAAATCTGGAGAATACGGTGGATAAGGAAGCAATTCAAACTTCAATTCATGCAATTATATGTAAATTAACTCGTGACGCGGTGCGTTGTCTTGACGAAAGAGCACCTTTTTCTTGTTCAGTTGGGGCCTTTTCTTTGCGATTTCTGCCTTCAAACGCTCTAATAACTTTATATAGTATTCGCTATTGACAGTTTTTCCCTTATCAGCATAGTCAATGAAAATTATTCCACGCGCATCCCAAAATACAGAGGCCAAAACCTTCCCACTCGTCTGTTGTGTCTCTGGTCGCTTCGGGAGGCTTTCACCGACTGCTGTCCACTCAGCTGAGTGCCGATTTGATTCAGGTGTGTAGTGATGGATCCATGTTTCATCCATTGTCACATATCGCATGAAAGAATCTTTTTTATTGCGCTTAAACAGGTCCAAACAGCGCTCAGGACTTTCTCATGCCCAAAATGTTCATATGACCAACACGTTCTTTTGATATCTTTAGTGTGTCAGCTATCTCACGCAATTTCACTTTACAGTCATCCAAAACAATTTTGTTGATTTTTTCGATATTTTCCGGTGTAATCACCTCATTTGGTCGTCCAGAGCGTTCAGCATCATTTGTGTCTGTACGACCGAGTTTAAATTCAGTATACTGATGATGAGTGATTTTCCAGGGGCAGAGTCCCTATAATACTTATCAAGCCATTGCTTTGCTTGAACGCTATTTTTTCCCATCAAAAAACAGTGTTTAATCAACACTCGAAATTCGATTTTTTCCATTGTTTTGAAAATATCAAAAGTAGCTTCACTAAAACCAGTGTAACTTGTAAACTAATCTTCGAAATGTTATGAAGTTTTGACACTTATGGTTTGAAGGATGGTACTTCCTAAAACTTTTTTTTTGGAAAAAGACGACATCTATATGTCAGAACAAAAACCTTTTAGCCTGCGTATTACTGCTGCTTAATGATCGACAACGGCGCCTGTTACAACCAGCCAATTTTATGACCCATTATTTCTGATATTTTGATGTATGTATACTGTTATTTGACTTTTTTTTTTATTCATTTTCAGAGAACTTTTGTTGTTTTATTAGTTTCCTTATTAACATCTCTCTGCCTAAATATACATATATAAGTATTTACCATAGTATTTACATATAAATTTATAGAAGAAAATTTTACTTTGTAGTTATTTGAGCTAATAGCGTCTTGCCTTCCAACGGCGATGCGACAGTCTAATATCCTGTACAACGTCGCCGATCATTAAGGTCAGGTCGGGCGGATCTGTGACATCTGTCTATACCGCGAGTATTTAAAACAGCGAATAGAGTCACTTCCTTGCGAAGATATGGGTCGCAGGTATTACCTGTGACCATCTAAGTCACAGGTTAAAGTCACTGATAATATCGCTCATTTCTACTCTTTACCATCCGCAGTACTAACTTGCACACCTGTAGTTAAAACAAATGACGACCTTTTTATTTTTTTACGAAACAAGTTGAGAGTTGTTAAAACTTATTATAACTATTCGTTTTGCTTTACTGATTTTCATATGTTTGTTAGTGTACTTACTTTCAGTTTTTGCTTCGTAGTCACATTTATATTTACTACTTTTTTATTTTTATAGAATCTGTAGGACTAGTATCTTGTCTTGATTTCGTATGTATATTTCTACGTGTGCGTTTTTCGTTTATACTTCATAGTTGCACTTATGCGTTCTGTTTTTTTTTTTTATTTTTTTTGTAAAGGACTGCACTCTTAGCAGTATTTCGTATGTTTATTCATGTTTTTGTTTAGTTACATACATACACACAAATACATACATGCATGTGTTAAAGTTTTGTTTATGGGTTTTCTCTTGTCCTCTGCTTATACAGGAAGCGATGCTTTTTATTTGGTTTCAACTAGCTTTTTAGTTATTTCTACTTATGTCAAATTTTTGATAAAATCTAATATTTTATAATTTTGTATTCATATATATCATGCAGTAATATTTATACATCACATAACATATATGCTTTTTTCGAGCACCTATGAGGTTATATTTAAGTATGATAGTATTTATAAATATTTTGATTTTTTAAAAGTAATTTTCATACGATTTTACGTTTAGATTTGATTTCTACATATTTATGTACTATCTAACTAACTTATAAATTTTCCAGTTAGTGTCTTGTTTGCCTGTGTTCTAATTTACATTACTGTTGAAGATGTATAGATTCACATAGGTATAATATTTTTGTACATCTATTCACATATCGACTTTGTATCGATTTTCTTAGATAATCCTATTAATATCACCTCATTTATATTAGACTATTTCATTATTTTTTTTTTGCTGAAGGTTACCGCTTGCATTTCAAAATACCGTTTTTACAAGTGTTATATAGTTATATCATTATTATTATATTGTTATATGTTATGTTATATATGTTATATTATTATATATGTTATTTATTATAGTTAAATTTATAAACGTGGCACTATTTGCAATTCTTTAGATAGTAATTTACTTTAAAACCACCTTAATTTAATAGGTATTTATATGTTAAAATTTTGATTATCTTTGGTAATAATATGTATATTTTTATAGAGATCACATATGTGTTCTTTTTTATGTTATTAAAGTACGGTGACCTTTCATACCTAAAATTAAACATGGCCTTACGTTTATACTATAATAAAAAAAAATCCATATATTATAGGGCAGGAGTCGGCAACCTATGGCACGCGTGCCATCTCTGGCACGACAAGCAATTTTGAATGGCACGCGTACTTATTCAAAGTTTACACATTAATTCTGTAATCTGTGACATGTTTCGAAATTAAGTATATAATCGAAGACAGTATTACTTTAACGATACAAACAAAAACGATATATTATATAGGTCACTAGGTATTATTACCAAAGACTACAAAATATATATTTTGTAATTTATAATTTTACTGAATGCATTGGTTTGGCTTTAATTTCGGCAAGTATTAAAGACGGCAAGTCTCAAAATATAAGCCTAGGCAAAAACACAAATAAACGTCCTCAATTCAGATCAAAAGAGCCGCTATAAGGCGGTTTTTGTTTGACTTGACTTTAATCGTTCCGACGCGCGCCGCAACTCTTTTTATATTGTCGAACTTTAGTTGTTGTTAGATTTAATTTCTAGGCGGCCCTTTGATAGCAATGGGCGCGTTGTAGATAATAATTTTTGTTCTAAGAAATTTTATAAACGTAATTATTGGAATTTTCTGGAAACATTATTTTTCTATATATAGCAAGCGGCTACACGTTTGGATCATTTAGTATAGAAGTAACATCCGTTCCAGTCAATAGTCGTCGAAAAGTTTAAAAATTAAAATTACGTTGCGTTTTGGCCGCGAGAAACAGAAGGTAGACGTTCGATCATTTCAAACTTCATGGACAACAGATTACGGTTTTGTACAGCAAAACGATCGGGCCATTTGTGTCCTATGTCGGGAAAGCGTAGTTTTCCGGACATCTAGTGTTCAACGACATTTCCAGATAAACATGAATCGTCATTTAAAGATAACGCTGATAAAAGGGAGGCAATACAAAGAGCAAGTAAACAATACGAGAAACAGTCAACATTCTTTAGCAAAGTTTTCCAAGGAAAAAATCAGGTAACTGAATGCAGTTTTAAAATTGCACAATCGTTGGCACAAAAGGGTTGGCCGTTCACTGACGGAGAATTTATGAAGCCGACGTTTTTCAGTAGTGGCGAGATTTTATTCGACGACTTGCCCAATAAAGGTGCAATATTGGCCAGGATTAGGGATATACCGGCATCAGCGCGGACCATCGAGAGACGAATTACCGAAATGACACAAAATGTCCAAAAACAGCAGAGAGACGCTATCAAACGGAGTTTTGTATTTAGTGTAGCATTGGATGAAAGTGTCGATATTAATGACATTGCCCGTCTGGCAATCGTTGCGCGATACTTCGATGATGGCAGTGTGTATGAAGAGCTGATTTGTCTGCTCCCATTGCAGGGAACTACAAGAGGAGAGGATATATTTTTAGAATTTGTTGAACATTTTGAAAAGCGGATCATTGATTTAAATAAAATTTTTTGCGTAACGACATATGGCGCTCCTGCTATAATTGGGAGACATAAAGGATTTGTTTCCCTTCTTATTGAACGCATTTTCATTGCATAATTCACCAAGAGAGTTTGTGCGCTAAACTCTCCGCTGGAAGTTTAAAATCCGTGATGGATAGGATGGTTAAAATAGTTAACTACATTGTCGGTCGTTCTTCACTGATCCATAGACAATTTAAGACGTTTCTGCAGGAATTAGAAAGTGCAGATATACCATTGCACAAAAATGCGCTGGCTCAGCCGTGGTAAAGTGCTTTCTAGATTTGTGCAATGTCAGTGAACTCAACTTAAAGTTACAAGGTTCATTCAAAACAGTTCTGGATTTATACGAATCCTGGAAATCATTCAAATTAAAAATAGATTTATTTATCAGCGATATTACTACAAACACATATAAATATTTTCCAAATTTAAAAACTTATATATCCAGTGTCGACGATGGTGCACTAATAGACGAAATTCTTAAATATATGACTAATTTAAAAGAGAAGTTTATCGAGAGGGGTCAGGATTTTGATAAACATGGTCCTATGTTCGCTTTTTTAATCAAACCAGATTTAATGGATTTTTCCAGCAGTTGCTTTGACATATCTCTTTTCTCATGGATGGACATTAATGATTTTGATCTTCAATACATTGAATTTAAAAGCTCCGAGTTATGGAACACGAAATTTATAGAATTAAGAAGGGTATTAGAAGGTGACTGCCAGAACCATTCAAACGAGATAATCAGTTGTTGGATGAGTTTACCAGAGAAATTTATTTGTCTTAAGAAAGTAGCGTTTGCCATGCTTACAGCTTTCGGATCATCCTATATCTGCGAACAACTTTTTTCCCATATGAGAGTGATTTTAAATCCGTACCGAAGCAGGCTGACAACAGACAACTCGGAAGCATGTGTGACACTGAAAATAACCAGACATGAACCAGATATAAGAAAATTCTCTAAAGAACTTCAAGCACAGGGTTCACACTAGGTCCTAGGACTAGTATAATAAAATTATTTGTTAAATGTTAAAATTTTTTTGTAATTAAACCTTCTAAAAGCAATATTTTAAGTTAATTTAAGTTAATTTTAGTTGTAGTAAGTACCTATGTCGGCACGCAAATTGTTGTATGGATGAAAACTGGCACCCATTAGTTAAAAGGTTGCCAACCCCTGTTATAGGGGTTTATAAATAAAATTTATAGTTTTTCTGATATTTTTACGAACTTTTCTGCTGGCAGGTTGGTTTTAAATCTACTTCTCCTTACCT
The DNA here is from genome assembly GCA_019049505.1 of Pachyrhynchus sulphureomaculatus. NCBI lineage: Eukaryota > Metazoa > Arthropoda > Insecta > Coleoptera > Curculionidae > Pachyrhynchus > Pachyrhynchus sulphureomaculatus. The sequence goes on from CM032455.1 coordinate 72,859,602, forward strand.
ACGCAAGTAGGCATGGCTTTAGAGGAAGTAGGCATAGCTACGTATGCACAAAATGTCGAACTCAATAGGAAGATAGTGTGTAGAAGAAAGATATGTGCAGCAGGAAAAAGGCGGGACTACATATGCGCAGCAGGAAGAAGAGGGTGTCTTTAAGTGTATCCATCCCTACTCTAGTCTCTTAATAGTTTAATCACTTAATTATTGTCGTTGTTCACTTGTAAAGGAGTTTTACTGCATATTCTAAGTAAATTTAATAAAATACTTAATTGACTCGGTTACTTGATGGAAATTCATATACAATGAGAATAAAAACACTTTTATGGATTTTTTATACTTGACACGTGTTTCGCTAAAACATTAGCTTTATAGAAAGTATGGGTATAGAATGAAATAAACATTTTTCGATGATTTTATGAGTAAATATTTACAGGTAGGTTGTATCTAAAGGATAACAACTAAACTTGATAATTATTCAAATTATCTATTTATTAAATGAATTCAGCAACTGGGAATTTTCGAGGTCCAATTGGCCATTTAACAGTATGTTTCTATTCTTTCTTTTATTGATCTCGAGGGTCTCAAATAAATTTAATTTATGCGATTTGTTCTGAACGTGTAAAATATGGAAATTATTATCAAATACACGATTCTCTTCTATTAAATATTTGGCATATAAAAAATCAGTTTTACTTTTTAAAAAACTTTTGTTAAGTTCTGAAATTCTTTGTTCGAATGTTCTACCTGTTTGTCCTATGTAGAGTTTATTACAAGAACCACAGTTAAGTTGGTAAACATCAGATATATGTTTTTCAAGGTTTTATGTTTATTGTTTTTGATATTTTTGTTTAACTTGTTATTTGTACTGTATGTGATTGTCACGTATTTAGGGATTTTTTCAGTTGTTGGGCCTATATAGATTAATGTTGCGTAATTGTTATTAACAGTTTTATTGAATTGAATATGAATTTCCATTAAGTCCGAGTCAGTTAATTGTTTAAAACAAGCTAGTGACTGTTTTTTGGCCTTATGGTACTTTAAACTTCTGTTAAAATGTGCTTTTGCAACACAGAACATATGGTTTTATAAAAATGTTTTAAAGAATAAAGTTATCCCCAAATATATCCAACTTAGAACAAGCAATGTCAGCAAATTAGTCCATTTTGGAACACAAGTAGAAAAAATAAAATGGTCAAAAGAAGAAGGTACAATACAATAAGAGAGGCACTTATTATGTATATATGAAATTTATACAGAGCGAATTAACTTTTAGATTTAGCGTAATAGAATTTGATAACTTAGATTTTAATATTAGAGATCATTAAATAATTTTCCAACCATACATTTTTTAATAGATTTAAAAATTTATCTAATACTAATTTTACACACCCAGACTTCAACATAATTAATAAAGGGTTTTTATAATTTGAAATCAACTAAAAAAATAACAGAATAGAATCCGAATTAGTACTCAAAAGACAACCAAATAACAATAAATCCAAATTTGAATTAGTAAATATAATCAAAAATGAATTCTCGCAAAAATTATAAATACAACAATGAACTAAATACTTCAAAATCATTAAAAACTGGAATATCTAATGATAATATTATTTTCACTAGAGCTGACAAAGGAAACACTATTATAGCATTAAATTCAGACGAATATGAAACACAATCCTAGACCTAACTAAATCCCAAACCCTGGAAAATGACCCATCAATTAAATTCAACACAGAAATAAAATTTACATTTAATAATTGCCATAATATTATAAACAAGTAAGAAATTTACAAACTAACTATTCGGAACCCACAACCCCCCAAGACATGTTCATTAATTAAGCTTCATAAAGACAATTTTCCAATTAGACCGGTAGTTTCTTTTGTCGCAGCTCCTTCAGTAAAAGTTTCAAAAATGTTAATTAACCTGATTAACAAATATTGTAATAATGTAAAGTATAATTTTTAAAATTCGTGTGCCTTAGCAAGCAAACTTAAAAACACTACAATACCATCGAATGCCAAATTAATTTATTTTTATGTTACAAATTTGTTTCCGAGCATCCCACCTCAAGATAGATAAAACTTGTTGAAAATGTACTAAATAAAAACAAGGTTAATAACGTTGTTAAAAAGAAAATATTAACTTTACTACCTGTTTGTATAAAATAAAATTATTTCCAGTTTGATAATAAGATTTATTCATCGTTGGAAGGTGTGACAATGGGAAATCCTCCGAGTTCAATTCTAGCTGAAATTTTTATGGATAACATCATGGATAACATGGATCAAATACATAAAAGTACTTTTTCTAAAAAAAAACTTTATTTCTTGACATGCCGACTTGTTTTATAGGAACAAATAGACAACTTAACGCAACCCTGGAATTTATAAATAATATCCACCCAAACATTAGATTTATAATAGAAACAGAAGTTAATAACTCAATTATTCTCTTGGATCTAACAATAAAAAAAGATTAATAATGAGCATGACTTCTCCATATACCACAAACCGACACATACGGACACTACGATACATAACAGTTCATTACATCCATACAAACAAAAACTGGCTGCATACAATTCCTTTATACATAGACTAGTTAACATACCAATAAGAGTGACAATTTTAAAAATGAAGTTAATCTTATTTAACAAATAGACAAAAACAATGGATTTAATGTATGTAGATATAATTTTATGCAAAAAACAGTTAAAAGAAACAATTAATCTAATATTATCAAAAAAAACTATTAATAACAATTACGCAACTTTAATCTATATAAGCCTAACAACTGAAAAACTCGCTAAATACCTAAGAAAGTAGAACATGATAATCACATATAGTACAAATAACTTAAACAAACATATCAAGAACAATAAAGATAAAACCTTGAAAAACCATAAATCCGGAGTTTACCAACTTAATTTGTGGTTCTTGTAATAAATTCTACATAGGACAAACAGGTAAAACATTCTAACAAAGAACATCATAAAAGTTTTTTAAAAAGTAAAACTGCTTCTCATATGAGAATCATTTAATAGAAGAGAATCATGTATTTGATAATAATTTTGATATAGTGCAGTCCAATATATGTTATAAAAAACAAAAAAAGAAAAAGCATCAAACCGAACACATAAGTGTAAGAAATATGAAGCACAAACGAACAACATACACTTTTGAATATACATAAGAACTGAAGACAAGACAAGTATATATTTTACGCTCGAGGTTTAGATCAGAAAAAAAATGCTATGGTATGTTATAGAATATATGTTAAGTTCATATTTAGTTAGAATATATTTGCATTTAAACCTATAATGTATCACATATCGAAAATATAATATAGTAATTTCAGACTATGCTAGGCTATGGGTAGAAAAAAGTTGCTATTGTGAAATGTTAGTGGTTATGAATATGTACAATTGAAACTAATGTATAACAGGTGGAAAAAAATATAAAAATCTCTAAATCGAGTAAATACGGTGTTTTATTTCCCTAATTACCCTCAATATTGAAAATCAAATGTTAATATTATTCCGTTTTGATCCTCAGTTTTACATGTAAAATTTCCATAAGCTTTATTACTGTACTACTCCCAGTACTTTGGGTTTCCATTGTCCTTGGTTTTTACTATCTTCTTGACCTTTAAGCTCTTTGTATTACGAGGGTTGTATGATAAGTACCTGGCCTAGGACAGAGATGGCGCTAATATTATTTAAAAAAATTATATTTTTCGTAAATATAACCTTTCACAAGAATCCTGTTAAATTTTCAAGTCGCTGCGTGATTCAGTTTGTGAGTGGCAGCCATTTAAATAGAACAACTTCTGTGATTTTATAAAAATGGAAAAAATTTAATAACAAGTAGTGATAAAATATTTGTTTTTGCAAAAGAAGACGAACGATGAGATAAAAGCGAAACTAAGCGAAATTTATGGGGACTCTGAACCTTCGTTATCGACCATAAAATATTAGACAGCTGAATTCAAACGTGGTCGTACAAGCATTTTTGATGAAGAACGTCCAGGTCGTCCAAATGAGGTCACCACATCAGAAATGATTGAAACAATCCACGATATAGCGATAAATTATCGGAGAGTGACAGTGCATGAGATTACTGAGACTCAATTGAACGGGTGCAGAACATTTTAATAACTCTTTTGGATATGGGAAAGCTTTCTACAAAAAGGGTGCAACGATTGCTCACAATTGACAACAAACACGCAAATGTGTCAACTTCAAGATAATGTTTGGCGATGTTAAAGTGCAATCAGAATGAATTTTGTGGTCAATTCATAACTCTGGGCGAAACATGGATTCATCACAGTACACCAGGCCCAAAGAACAGTCCAAATAGTGGGTTTTCCGTGGCGAACCGGCGCTGAAGATGGGGCAAGGGAACTTTAACGGTCAACAAAGACATGGTCACAGCGTTTTGGGATTCACGCGGCATAATCCACGGTGATTATCTTGAAAAGGGCAAAACGACTAATGGAGAGTTTTATGTCAACTCACTGGATCGTTTTAACCATGCTGTGAAAGAAAAACGTTAGCATTTGGCGAAGAAAAAAATTCTCTTTCATCAAGACAATGCACCCGTACACACTTACGTGAATTAGGATACGAATTGCTTCCGCATTCACCATTCGTCAGATTTAGCCTCCAGCGATTATTTCCTATTTCCGAATATTAAAAAATGGCTCGGCGGAAAGGAATTTGACTCAAATGATGAGGCGATTTTTTTATTTCTTTATGGGTCTAGCACACGTGCTACAGGGAAGTCCCTAAAGCGCCCCAGAAGCGGCATGTGTGCGGAAAAAGGGATTCACGTTGTTCTTGAATCGCTGTATTTTTTTTTTTTAATTCATACAGATGTTCTCTGGCGAGGTTTTAGTATATATCTTGTTACGTTAGGTAACATAAGGAATAAGTAGTGATGATAATAGTGAATCAAGTCGGAAAAAAAGTTTGCCGCCAGTGCGTTTTCTTGCAAAAAATCTAAACAATAATTCTGTAGTCCACGCGAGCGGAACCGCAGGCACATATATATATATATATATATATATATATATATATATATATATATATATATATATATATATATATATATATACTAGCCGGACCCGCGGGGACTTGATTCACTACTATCGTCACTACTTATTCCTTATGTTACCCAACGTAATAAAATATCTTCCATTATTTCCCCTTCTCTCCCATTATTTCTCCTTATCTCCCATTATCTCACTTTATCTCGACTTATCTAGCAATATTTCTCCTTATCTCCCATTATTTCTCCTTATCTCCCATTATCTCACCATAACTCCCATGATCTACACTTATCTCTGCTTATCTCCCATTATTTCTACTTATCTCCCATTATTTATACTTATCTCTCATTTTCTCACCTTATCTCGCATTATCGAGGCTTATCTCGACTTATCTCCCATTATTTCTCCTTATCTCCCATTATTTCTCCTTATCTCTCATTATCTCACCTTATCTCCCATTATCTAGGCTTATATCGAATTATATAGAACATATGTATAAATTTATAAAAACACGTAAATCGGATAAGTGGTTCTCAAGTGATAAGCGTACTAACGGACAGACCGACAGACAAAGAGACGTTGCATTTTATATATATTATACTCTTTGCAACATGATACTGTTCCATATTTAATGGTTTAGGCAGTGTATTGCAAGAGAACGCACTAACGGTAACCTTTTTCCGACTTGATTCACTATTATCGTCATTGCTTATTCTTTATGTTACCTAATGCAATAAAATATATCCTGTAGTCTGGCCAGAGCACATATGTATGTTTAAAAAAAAAAACACGTAACGCACTAACGGACAGATAGACAGAGAGACGTTGCATTTTATATATATTATAGATAGATAACCTGTCGTCACTGCTTATTCCTTATGCTATCGTAATAAAATATAGCCTATAACCTAGCCGGAGAACACATGTATGTTTAAAAAAAAAGCACTTAAATCGGATAAGTGGTTCTCCAGCGATAAGCGCACTAACGGACAGACAGACAGACAGGCAGAGAAACAGGCAGAGAGACAGGCAGACAGACAGACAGAGAGACGTTGCATTTTTATATATATTCTAGATAGAAGATTATAGATAACCTGGCCAGAGAACAAATGTATGGATTAAAAAAAAACACGTAAATCGGATAAGTGGTTCTCGAGTGATAAGCGCACTAGCGGACAGACAGACAGACAGAGAGACGTTGCATTATATATATATATATATATATATATATATATATATATATATATATATATATATATATATATATATATTACATTTTTTGCTACATGATATTGTTACATATTTAATGCTTTAGGCAGTGTATTGCAATAGAACGCGCTAGCGGCAAACTTTTTCTCCGACTTGATTCATTATTATTGTCACTGCTTATTCCTTAAGTCACCTAACGTAATAAAATATATCCTATAACCTGGCCAGAGAACATATGTATGTTTTTTTTTTAACATACATATGTATGTTTTAAAAAAAAAGCACGTAAATCGGATAAGTGGTTCTCCAGTGATAAGCGCACTAACGGACAGACAGAGAGACAGACGGAGAGACGGTGCATTTTATATATATTATAGATATAGATTATTATTATTATATAATCTGGCCAAAGAATATATGTACGAATTTAAAAACAAACACGTAAATCGGATAAGTGGTTCTCGGGTGATAAATGCACTAATGGACAGACAGACAGACAGAAAGACATTGCATTTTTTATATATATTATAGATTATAGATATTCTCTGCTACATAATATTGTTCCATATTTAAAGGTTTAGGCTGTGTATTGCAAGAGGACGAGCTAGCGGCAAACTTTTTTCCGACTTCATTCACTATTATCGTCACTGCTTATTCCTTATGCTATCGTAATAAAATATAGCCTATAACCTAGCCGGAGAACATACGTATGTTTAAAAAAAAAGTACGTAAATGGGATAAGTGGTTCTCCAGTGATAAGCGCACTAAGGGACAGACAGACAGACAGACAGAGATACGTTGCATTTTATGTATATTATAGATGTAATAAAATATATATCTATAACCTGGTCAGAGAACATATGTATGAATTTAAAAAATCACGTAAATCGGATAACTAGTTCTCGAGGGATAAGCGCACTAACGGATAGACAGACAGAGAGAGAGACGTTGCATTTTAAATATATATTATAGATATAGATTATTATTATTATTATATAACCTGGCCAAAGAATATATGTATGAATTTAAAAAAGGCACGTAAATCGGATAACTGGTTCTAGCGTGATAAATGCACTAATGGACAGACAGACAGATAGAGAGGCATTGCATTTTATATATTATAGATTATAGATATTGTCTGCTACATTACATTGTTCCATATTTAATGGTTTAGGCTGCGTATTGCAAGGGAACGCGCTAGCGGCAAACTTTTTTTCCGACTTCATTCACTATTATCGTCACTGCGCATTCCTTATGCTACCTATCGTAATAAAATATAGCCTATAACCTGATCAGAGAACATATGTATGTTTAAAAAAAAAGAACGTAAATCGGATAAGTGGTTCTCCAGTGATAAGCGCACTAACGGACAGACAGAGAGACAGACAGAGAGAGGTTGCATTTTATATATATTATATATATACATATATATATATATATATATATATATATATATATATATATATATATATATATATATATATATATATATATATATATTAATAATAATAATAATAATAATAATAAAAAGAAAGACTTACCATCGAGAGGAAGGCAGGAGGAAGAGGAATTATAGACATCAGATCATTACACACAAAACAAATACAAGCACTTAGGAAATTCTTTCACACCAAGCAAACCAGCCTCCATACAGCAACAGTCAAAGCAGACAAAAACTATACCCCACTCGACTTATCCCGGGTAGACCACCCAGCAGATACACACAGTCACACCCAATTACAACAGGAAAAGATGAAAATGTGGTCAGAAAAAACACTCCACGGAAAACATAGATACCACATAGAACAAGACCACGTAAATAAAAAACAATCATACACCTGGTTGCTGGATGGGCAGCTATTCCCGGAAACAGAAGGCTTCTTACTTGCCATCCAGGATAAAGTCATATTAACCAGAAACTACCAAAAGCATATCATCAAAGACCTAACTATTACAGAAGACAGATGCAGAAAATGCCACCAGCAGAAAGAAACGATCGAACACATAACAAGCGGATGTAAAATATTAGCCGGAACGGAATACACAGCCAGACATGACTCAGCGGCAAAAGTAGTTCACCAAGCACTAGCCACAACATACAAGCTCATAGAAAACACAAATCCCTACTACAAATACACACCAACATCCGTACTTGAAAATAAAGATTACAAACTCTACTGGGACATCAGTATCCATACAGATAAAATAGTCTCCGCCAATAGACCCGATATTACTTTTCAGTGCAAAAAAGAAAAAGTCACCTATCTAATTGACATAGCTGTCGCCAACGACACAAACATCCAAACGAAATACACAGAAAAAATTTCCAAATACACAGACCTTGCAACGGAAATAAAAAGGCTATGGAAACAAGAAAAAGTCATCATTGTCCCTCTCATTATATCAGCCACAGGCCTTACACCAACATTCACACCACACTTAGTACAATTAGGACTCAACACAAACATACACAAAAACATTCAGAAGTCAGTGATTTTGAAAACATGTAACATTGTCAGGTCATTCCTTAATACACAATGGTAATGCGTTTGTGCTGACTTGGTTTGCGCCCGTCAGCCAAACATGGAACCACATTGACCAAATGTGAGAAAGAAAAACAAAAAAAAAAAATAATAATAACAATTTTTTGTAATAATAATAATAACAACACACAAAACAAATACAAACACTTAGGAAATTCTTTCACAGCAAGCAAACCAGCCTCCACACAGCGACAGTGAAAGCAGACAAAAAAACTACACACCTCTCTACTTAGCCCGGGCAGACCACTCAGCGGACACACACAGTCACACACCCAATTACAACAGGAAAAGATGAAAACGTGGTCAGAGAAAAAACACTCCACGGAAAACACAGATACCACATAGAACAAGACCACGTAAATAAAAAACAATCATACACCTGGTTACAGGATGGGCAGCTATTCCCTGAGACTGAAGGCTTCTTACTTGCCATCCAGGATAAAGTCATATTAACCAGAAACTACCAAAAGCATATCATCAAAGACCCGACTATTGCAGAGGACAGATGTAGGAAGTGCCACCAGCAGAAAGAAACGATCGAACACATAACGAGCGGATGTAAAATATTGGCCGGAACAGAGTACACAGCTAGGCATGATTCAGCTGCCAAAGTAGTTCACCAAGCACTGGCCACAACATACAAACTCATAGAAAACACAGATCCCTACTACAAATACACGCCAACATCCATACATGAAAATGAAGATTACAAGCTCCACTGGGACATCGGTATCCATACAGATAAAACAGTCTCCGCCAATAGACCCGATATTACTTTTCAGTGCAAAAAAGGAAAAGTCACCTATCTAATTGACATAGCTGTCCCCAACGACACAAACATCCAAACGAAATACACAGAAAAAATTTCCAAATACACAGACCTTGCAACGGAAATAAAAAGGCTATGGAGACAAGAAAAAGTCATCATTGTCCCCCTCATTATATCAGCCACAGGCCTTACACCAATAACATTCACACCACATTTAGTGCAATTAGGACTCAACACAGACATACACAGAAATATTCAGAAGTCAGTGATTTCGAAAACATGTAACATTGTCAGGTCATTCCTTAATACGGAATGGTAATAGCGTTTGTGCTGACTTGGTTTTGGCCCGTCAGCCAAACATGGAACCACATTGATCAAATGTGAGAAAGAAGAACTTTTTGTAATAATAATAATAAAAGGTCTTTATTTTTAACTCGGTGAAGTCCAGTTAAGAACTGCTCATCTCAACCGAGCCAGTAGCTAAGCATACACGATACAAAAAAATAAAAAAACAAATATAAAAATAAAATTCAATAATGCAACATTCAAGTAATGCCTAAATACTAAATAAAAATACTTACAATACCATTACATCATTATAGAGAAAAGAAAAAATAATAATAATAATAGAAAACAAAAATACAAGATAACATAGTACTGGAAGAAAAAAGAAGAAAACATACAACATACAATAATCAATCAGCAAAACAGCAAACATAACGTAATATACAAATATATATATATATATATATATATATATATATATATATATATATATATATATATATATATATATATATATATATATATATATATATATATATATATATATATATATATATATATATATATATATATATATATTGCCTAGCCTTCATAAGAACTGAAAATTTTCTGTAAGTAAAACTATAGCATTTTTAAAAAATCTGCTTCAAAGCTAGAACATAAAAAAAAATATAGTATTACTAATTCTTTTTTGAGGTCCTACTTATTGATTGTTGTTTATTCGTATTCCTCTTTTTTTATCTGGCATAATTTTTTGGTTAACCTCTAAAAAACATTTTACAGAAATTGGAAATAAAGACGTAATAACAATGTAGCCAATATTCTACTTTGCCTCATTTGTGCGAGTTCACTTAATTGAAGTTACACGAATACGAACAACGGTCTAGCGAAGTTAGCAGGATATCAGATAACTATTCCAATTTAAATTTGACTCGGGAATTCCTAACAATTTTTATTCGATTGCAGTTAATATCCTGATGGCAAGTATTTGTAATTTATTAGTAGTTTTAATTTTTTTCTAAATTTATATTTTAACTTCCAAAATCAAATAGACTTTGATATTCGTCAAATTTATCAAATGGTATGTAGAATATCGTATTATTCTTCATTTCCCAAAAATTTTATTTATACATATGTAAATGTTGCAAAAAAAAGAAGAGTGACAGAAAACAGTTTTTATTTGAATTCAATGGCTTATATCTTAAAATGTATTATTATAAGTCTATATTTGTCGTGCTGCATACTTTGTCCTTAAATCATGTTTACTTTAGGTAACAGGTATTTCATAATTAAAGTTTTGACTTTGGAATTTCAGATACGAAATTATTTGTAGCAAAAATGTTATTCGGATCTAACTCTTTTTTTGTAGCTAGATACAAGTTTACTCCTACTGCTGAAACTGTTTCAGGATACCATTTTTTTCTTAATTTTCCAACTCCATGATGATGAGATATACTACCACCACACCTAATTATTTCGTCACGAGCTTTTTCTTCTAAATGATGATGCATACCAATAGGATCAGATATATTTGAGAAATTAAATCCGAAGTAGAAATAAACAACACAACCAGCATCATAGGTCTGGGTAACTCTCGAATTAATAACATAATGTGTGATTCCATTCTTTTTACATTCGTCCACTATAATTTGTTTTACATTCGTAACTATAGTAACGGTACGATCCCAAGGAAGTGATGTTTCAAAAGACTCTGCAACTACATTATATTCTAGTGCTAAGTCCTAGAAAAAAAAACAATTAGCCAATTGATGCTAAAGAAAAAAGGAATCAATGTTAGACGCAATTCAGTTCAATATATAATGAGTTCTTCCTATTCGTCTTATGCTATTTGGAAATTGTTCTTCCCCAGAAGCTCTAGATCCAAGGGAAAGTAGATAAAAGAGATTTAAACACAAAAAATCGATAAAGTAATGCAGGGACTCTGTGCTTTCCTTGCAAGCACCTGGTTCTAAAATAAGTACTGAATTTGACGTTCCTAAGTAAAAAGTAAGTAAATTCCCACCTCTTTCACATCCTTTCTATAAAACGATATTAATTAAGAACTATAGGTTTCATCCATACTCCAAGTATTATACTATCATCCCGTTTGAGAGTTACTGTGCCAATAGATCGACAGATTGACAGGCGGTAGTCAAATATACAGACGGACGAAAATGGAAAAATAGATTTTTCGTGCTCTAAAAACCCTAAGACTTGACCCCTCAGGGGCTAGGGGTAATTCTATGCCTCTAGTACGGGATTTGACATTTTCTGTTCCCGAGGTACCGAGTCATGTTTCCGGTGTAGCCTTGCTACAGTATGTCTGGTGTAGTATTTTCTGTCAGTCCTGTTTGACGTGTTCACTTTTGCAATCTCAAGGTGTAAGATACCGTGCCGAGGGGATGTGTGGCTCATCAATCCCAACAACAAAAAAAAAGTTAGCTGTTTAGAACTACCAAATCTAACACTTCCTCGTCCAGTGAGCCTATCCTGGAGATATCCAGATAACTTAATGGAACTAGATCCTTCAGCTCCTTCTAAAAATTCTTCTAAGAAGAAGACTTAATTCTTTTCATACACATTCAGTCCCATTATTCAATGGAACTTGAATGACTTTTTCACCAAGATCTGAGGATCTATCACTACTCTTAAAATCTATCAAGCCTTCCATACTTGCCCTTCAGGAAACAAATTTTAAAAATACCCATTGCTCTAACCTCAAAAATTATCAGGCAGTCACCTGCAACAGAACTGATCAATTAAGAGCCTCCGGTGGCGTAGCATTATATATACACAATTTTATGGATTTTGAGCAGATTCATCTTCAAACTCCCTTGGAGGCTGTAGCTATAAGAACCACATACAATTCTCCCACTACTATTCTCTCTATCTTCCTCCATCTTTGTCCCTCTCGCTAAGTGCTCTCGATTCCCTAATTTCCCAACTCCCTTCACCAATACTTTTATTGGGAGATTTCAATGCCCACAATCCCATTTGGGGATCATCCCACACTTCTCCAGAGGCACCATCATTGAATAATTTCTCTCTAATCACCCTCTGACTCTTTTAAATCAGCCCTTTCCAACTTTTATATGCTCGTCTTCTGGATCCTTTTCTTCTATTGACCTCTCTATATGTAGCTCCAACATCTCCACGTCTTTCCAATGGGATATCTCTCACGACACTCATGGAAGTGATCATTTCCCAATCATTATTCGCTCCCTGATCCAAATTCCCACTAATATAAACTCCATTGTAAAAATGAATTTAGCAAAGGCTGATTGGCCCAAATTTTCATCATTAGTTAAACTCCTCACTTCTCCAGTGCAAGATTTCAACCTATTCATTTCCCAATTCACAAATAACATACTTATCGCTGCCAATAATTCTATTCCAAAACTTCATCCTCATCACTTAAAGCTACCTGTTCCTTGGTGGTCCAAAAAATGTGCTAGGGCCATCCGCCGGAGGAAAACAGCCCTAAATCTCTTTAAAAGACACCCTAATCAAGAGCACTTCATTAATTTTAAAAAAGCCAGAGCCCAGGCTAAAAAAAATAATCAAAGAGGCTAAAACCAACTCCTGGCGCTCTTTCACATCCGCAATCAAGCAACCCATCTCTTCCAAACTTCTTTGGCGATCTATAAAAAGAATGAAGGGAGTTAACCCTTCCTTCATTTTGTCCCTTCAAGTTGGTAGTTCTTTCATCACTGATCATCAAGTCATCTGCAACACTTTAGCCTCACACTTTCAAAGTAAATCTATCTCCTCTTCTCTCAACTCTGATACTCTCTCCCTTTCTTTCCCTTTCAACACCTCTACTCAACATCACTACAATGATCCTTTTACTCTTCTAGAACTAAAAATTGCAATAGCTCAATCAAAAAAAAAACTGCCCCCGGTCCTGATTATATTCACATATTAATGATCCAACATATTCCCTCGGACGCCTTAAAAGCGTTACTAAACTACTACAATCATCTCTGGTTGAACTCCTGCTTTCCCTTTTCATGGCTTCATTCAACCATTATACCTGTCCATAAACCAGGTAAGCCCAGATCCCTCCCTGATAGTTACAGACCTATTTCCTTAACTAATCAACTTTGCACAATAATGGAAAGAATGATCTTACATAGACTATCATGGTTTCTTGAAAAAAATAATCACTTGTCTCCTTACCAATATGGCTTTAGAAAACACAGATCTGCCATGGACCACCTTTCAACATTGGAAACCAATATAAGATCTGCATTCAATCAACATCATCATCTCTCGATCTTTCCAATGCTTTTGATACCACAAACAGAAATACCATTCTTACCCAATTCAAGGAAATGGACTTGGAGGGTCCCCTCCCTAACTTCATACAAGGCTTTCTCATCCCGCGTACATTCAGAGTAAGGGCAAACGGCCATCTATCCGATCCTTTAGTGCTTTCTCTTGGAGTTCCTCAGGGTTTGGTACTTAGTCCTACTCTGTTCAACATTGCGATGCTGTCTCTCACCAATGTGATTCCTCATCATATAAAGTACAAATTATTTGCCGATGATATCATATTATATTATTCCTCACCCTCGTCCTCAAACATCACAGACAATCTCCAGAGATCTTTAAACGTTCTATACGAATGGTCCAACTCCTATGGTTACTCTTTCTCCCCAAAAAATCTGTTTTTATACATTTCTGTAAAAAAAAGAAACTGCCCTAGACTCAATCCTCTCAATATCAATGGATCTCCTATATCTATTCAAAACTCTCATAATATCCTAGGGCTAATTTTCGATTCGGGTTTAACTTGGAACTCACACATAAATTACTTAAGATCACGCACAGTCCAAGATCTTAATCTACTGCGCTTACTTACTCATTCAAAATGGGGTTCTGATCTTAGCTCAATCATAATCATTTATAAATCCCTTATCCTCTGCAAACTAAACTATGGAGATCTTATATACGACTCAGCGAGTCACTCAATCAAAAAAAAACTAGACACCATTCAGAATCAGGTTTTACCGTTAGCCACGGGAGCTTTTAGAACTTCACCTATCTCCAGTTTACAGTGTATTTTCTCCATTCCACCCCTCTATCTTAACAGACAATTCTCTCTCAAGAAATTTTATGCTCTTTCAATGAACCGTCCTCACTTTAAATCTTCATTAAATCTAACTTATCTTCATCTTTCTCGTACTATATCGTTATCATCCAACTCAATTTCTTCTAGGCTTAAATACCTTTTGTCTCTACACAATTTCACCCCTCCCCGATTTGAATACCCTCTTACCACATCTTTTCCTCCTTGGCAATCTTCAAGCCCTCATATAGACTTCTCCATGTGCACACTGGATAGAGAGATTACTCCGAATAAAATTATCAACCCATATTCAATGATAAATTAAAAAACCAATATTCTGATTACTTCGCTATCTATACAGATGGCTCCAAGTCATGTTCAGGGGTTGGCGCCGCCTTTATCGCTCAAAATATTCAGAAAACTTTCAAAAATCTATTTTACCTCTTCACTCATCTAATTTCAAATTCCTTATTGCTTCGGATTCTCAGAGTGCTCTTAAATCCATTCAACACGCGAACCTTGATGTCGCATACATCAGACAAATAAAGGATTTATTATATGTTGCTAGACTAAAAAAACAAATCCTTTACACTCATTTGGATACCAGGACATTGTGACATTGAGGGAAATGACAAAGCTGATACTTTTGCGAAAGAGGCCTCTCTCTCTGGTGCTCCTGTCTGGGCGAAAATCATTCCATAAAACATCTATCTCAGGAATTTAGGAAATTATTCCAATTCCTGAGATAGATCTAATCTTGAGGACACCACTAATAAACTCTGAGACCTCAAAACTGACGTCTATCCTCCATTACATCATCAAACACTGAATAGAAAGGAAAACACCATTGTCAGAAGACTGGCCATTGGACATACATATCAGACCTATTCTTTCCTTTTGAACAAAGAGGATCCCCCCAATTGTCCATCATGTCATCTACCACTTACTGTCAAACACATATTTGAATCACAACATTTATCTGATATCGGTGAAAAGTATCACATTCCTCCCAACCTAAAATCTGTCATCCAATCCTACAACATCATTCACAGACAAATTGGTGAATACTTAAAGGAAATAAATTTTAAAGTATAAAATTCCAATACACTCGGGCGCTAAATGACCGTTGCAGTCGACGCGCCTTAATCCCTTAAATCCTCCCTTCCCTCCCTAAGACTTGAAGAAAAGCAAAAATTTCAAAGGGTAATTTTCTTACGAATACAATTCTTTCCATTAACAAGGGAAGTAAATACAATAATTTACCTACTGTGTCATAAGTACGTTCAATCAAATCTAAAATTAAACTTTTAATGTATATATGCAATCACTCTTTTAAGCACCCAACACGTAGGCTGAAAAGTGTTTGGTCTGACACATAGATGTCATCCTTTTCAAAAAATCCATAAGATTTTTAGGAAGTACCAACCTTCAAACGATACGTGTCAAAATTTCATGACATGTGGACGATTAGTTTACAAGTTCCAGTGGTTTTAGTGGCGCTACTTTTGAATTTGAATTTCGTATGTTGGTTAAACACTATTTTTTGATGGGAAAAATAGCTTTCAACCAAAGCGATGGCTTTATAAGTGTTACGGGACTCTGCCCCTGGAAAATCACTGATGATTTACTGGTATGCTAAATTTAAACGCGGTCGTACAGAAACAAATGATGCTGAACACTCTGGACGTCCAAAAAAGGTTGTTACACCGGAAAACATAAAAAAATTGACAAAATTGTTTTGGATGGCCGTAAAATAAAATTACATCAACGTGTTGATGATTCTGAGCGTTATTTGGACATGTTTAAGAGAAATAAAAAGGATTTTTTCATGCGGTATGTGACAACGATTATGCTTAAAATTGGCTCATTCTACCATCCAAAAAGCCTCGAAAAATTTTCATAATGCTATTAAAACTATATAAGATTCTATAAACTCTTTTAACCCATCCTGTTTTAAAATTAAACGTAACAAAAACATCTCAATTTTCATATTCCAACTAGTATGGGAGGTAGCGTTGCATTCTTGGTAGTGTTTTTATACCGACCGATTCCTACTTTTAGTAATGGATTAGTAGTGAATAATCAGCAAAATAGGAGGCAGTCGTCGCATCCGCGGTGGAGCTGAGAGTGAAAAAAGATTTAACTTTTTAAATTAAATTACTTTAGAAGTCATTTTAAACCGTTTTAAAATTTATAGGATGATTTCTTAATAATACTCATTTAAAAAAATAATGATCAACTGTATTGAAGAGGGTATAATCCCCCTGCACGTACGCTGGAATCAAATCGGCAGTCAGCTGAGTGGACAGCAGCTGGTGAAAGCCGTCCGAAGCGACAACATTCGACTGGGAAGGTTTTGGCCTCCGTATTTTGGGATGCGCATGGAATAATTTTCATCGACTATGCCGAGAAGGGAAAAACCATTAATAGCGAATATTATATAAAGTTATTGGGGCGTTTGAGGGGAGAAATCGCAATGAAACGGCTCCAAATGAACAAAAAAAAGTGCTCTTTCATCTAGACAATGCACCGTGTCACAAGTCAATGGTTACGATTGCATGAATTAAAGTTCGAATTGCTTCCTCATCTACAGTATTCTCCAGGTTTGGCTCCCAGCGACTATTATCTATTCGCAGATCTTAAAAAAATGCTCGCGGGAAAGAGATGAAGTTATCCCCGATACCGAGGCCTATTTTGAAGGCAAAGACAAATCCTTCTACAAGAAAGGTATAAAAATATCAAAAAAAGTAATAGGCTGATTGTATCGTTCTTAGAAGGATAATATATTATAATTAATATAATATTAATAATATAATATTATATATTGACGAATAAAGTCGAATTTTGCAAAAAAATGTGTTTTAAGTAGCTAGACCAAAAACTTTGCAGCTTACGTGTTAGGTCAGTCAATTATATAAACCAGATTAAAAATGTCTAAAGTCATTTTATACCGTACGAAATTTATGCAGCTCAATTTCGATGTATTTAAGAGAATAAGGAAAATAACACAGGCCGACAATTTTTTTACCCAGAAACCAGAATATACTTTTCCGAAGTTGATGTCATAAACATGTTACGCGCTCAGTGAAACGAAGTGTTGGAAGTCACTGTTATCGATCAATATATAATATCAATCCTTTACCCTCTCAAACATTTAGCTGATGACAACTTTTATTATTGTTAATAATAAAACGACTCTATATTTAAATTTCAATAGGTATTCTATCAATTTAATATTAATTTCGTCACTTCATGCTGCGAATGACAAACCGTGAATGATGAGCTTTGACTGTATATCTAATAGTACTCAAGTATATGCAGTTTTTTAATTATGTACAGAAGAGCTGGGCAACCTTAGACTTCTAAGAATCAACTACACGGGTTTACCCCGCTCTAAAATTCTTTTTTCTAGGGCCACAGGTAAAACTGGCCCCAGTGAGTCGACCCTAATAGAATGACGCAAACCTATATGAAGTATGAAAATTTTTGTGTATTTTGTTTTAAAAAGAGCCTAACACTTATTACGTTTTCTGCAAATACTTTAGAAAGGTATAAAAATATATTTGATATTCGAAAAAACAATGATCTATCAATGAACAGCGCTAAAGTGCCAGTTTAAACAAACAATTTTCAAAAAAATCATTCGAAGTGTTTATAGCATTACCAAAAATATATAGTTTGAATGTTTTATCTGAAGCATCTATATTATAAGTATTTGTGAATAATATTTGTATATTATCTCACTAAAAAAGCAGGAAAAATTACCATATTACCGTTAAAACCATACAAAATTTGTCGACCTCATAGCTTTCACCCCTTGTATATGTATACCTATATGTATAATGTATAAGTATATGTATATGTATATATACATATATATATATATATATATATATATATATATATATATATATATATATATATATATATATATATATATATATATATATATATATATATATATATATATATATATATATATATATATATATATATATATATATATATATATATATATATATATATATATATATATATATATATATATATATATATATATATATATATATATATATGTATATATATAAATATATATATATATATATATATATATATATATATATATATATATATATATATATATATATATATATATATATATATATATATATATCAGTGGCATAACTATACCGTTGAGGCCCGTGGCAAATTTATCGGATGGGGCCCTCTCTCAATGTAAAAAGCTCAACCAACGTTGTCGACTCCATAGCTTTCACCCCTTGTATATGTATATCTATATGTATAATGTGTATATATACATATATATATATATATATATATATATATATATATATATATATATATATATATATATATATATATATATATATATCAGTTGTGTCACTATACCGTTGAGGCCCGTGGCAAATTTATCGGATGGGGCCTTCCCTTGATGTAAAAAAGCTCAACCAACGTTGTAGTTTCCTTTTAATAAGTCACCACGTAAAGTACCTACAAGCGCTATTATAATTATTGTGTACATTTTTCGTTGATTTTCTAGTAACTTATAATTTAAAGAGCGTATTAGTCTGAAATAACAATTTTATTTTTAGTAAAAATTTTAATTATTAAAATTCCTTTTTTCGAGCTTTCTGTTCAGCAAAAGTTTAAATTTCGGGCCATGGAATGTTCGATGGATAGAATAGCTAAGTTGTGTAACCTTTCTTGTCCCATAGAATTTCTCAAATAAGTTTTTATCAATTTTAATCTTGAAAATGATTGCTCGGCACTAGTCGTAGTCACAGGAATTGTTACAAATAACAGAAATGCAGTGCACATTTCAGGAAAGCTTGAAGACATAAAATGATTCTTTATGATTAATTAATTAACGACCTCTATTCTCGATTTAGGCGTAACTTTGGAATCTGTCTTTTTGTCAGAAACGACCTCCCTTGCTAACGAGAAGAAGCTCTAGAACCCCCAAACTTTGATGTTATGTGGTTAAAAATAACGACTCACGAAACCACAAGGTTCATCTGTATCCTCTATCGACCACCAAGTGATACCAATTTTCGAACACTTTTCGTTTCTCTTGCAAACACCATCGATCATTTACAAATTAACTATCCAAGTGCCGAAATTGCCATCCTGGGCGACTTTAATGTCCACAATATCAAGCTTAAATATTCAAATACTACCGACGAACAAGGTCGTGAAGCTGAATCATTCTCAATCAGTTGTGGCTTAACTCAGCTTATTGACAAACCAACACAGATCCCTGATCGAGACGGGGAGTTCGCCAGTCTTCTGGATCTGTTTTTAACTACCAATCCGGAGATTTACACGGTCACCGTAAACCTGCCGTTAGGTTCTTCCGACCATAAACTGCTTTCAACATCGAGTATTCTACTTTGCGACTTATCGTGGATCCGATAAACCGATAAGACAAAAACTATATGAATTAACGAAAAAAATCTATGTCACAAACAACCAATTCTCCAATTAAATGATGTATGCGTAGTGGAGCCTTTCTT
Organism: Pachyrhynchus sulphureomaculatus; assembly: GCA_019049505.1. Classification (NCBI taxonomy): domain Eukaryota; kingdom Metazoa; phylum Arthropoda; class Insecta; order Coleoptera; family Curculionidae; genus Pachyrhynchus; species Pachyrhynchus sulphureomaculatus. Next base: position 72,880,065 of record CM032455.1, read on the forward strand.
ATACTTACAAAACAGAAACCGGGGATTCCCCGAGCGTCACTGTTACTAGAGACCGTGCCGTGAACCAACAAAAAAACCACAGACAAAACAAAACATGTCTTCCATAGCTGACAGCCTTGGCTACAGCGCTGCGTCTACAAGTGGCGAGTTATTACTATATATGTAATCCCTTTGAGGATTGATAGGCCAGCTTATAATTCACCAGAATATGTTAATATGATCTTAGTGAAAAATCGTTTTTTTTTTTATTTTTAATATATATTTTTTTAAAATAACTGGCTACGTTAGTGTGGTACGTTTTTTAGAGTTAGCTAATTAAAATGTTTTTACTCATAATACTTGAAAAAATATTTTTTGGCACAGGCCACAGTGTCAATATCTCGAAATCTAACGAGTTATGAGCTGGCCTCTCAGCCCTTGAAGGGAATTCGTACGAAATGGTATTAATTTTAAACTATATATATATATATATATATATATATATATATATATATATATATATATATATATATATATATATATATATATATATATATATATATATATATATATATATATATATATATATATATATATATATATATATATATATATATATATATATATATATATATATATATATATATATATATATATATATATATATATATATATATATATATATATATATATTATCTATATATATATATATATATATATATATATATATATATATATATATATATATATATATATATATATATATATATATATATATATATATATATATATATATATATATATATATATATATATATATATATATATATATATATATATATATATATATATATATATATATATATATATATATATATATATATATATATATATATATATATATATATATATATATATATATATATATATATATATATATATATATATATATATATATATATATATATATATATATATATATATATATATATATATATATATATATATATATATATATATATATATATATCTATATATATATATATATATATATATATATATATATATATATATATATATATATATATATATATATATATATATATATATATATATATATATATATATATATATATATATATATATCTATATATATATATATATATATATATATATATATATATATATATATATATATATATATATATATATATATATATATATATATATATATATATATATATATATATATATATATATATATATATATATATATATATATATATATATACATATATATATATATATATATATATATATATATATATATATATATATATATATATATATATATATAGTTTGAAATTAATCCCATTTCGTACGAAAGTCATCGTACCAATAGGGCGACAGACCGTCATACCGGCAGAGAGACAGATCAACAGAAATGTTTTTCCTGATCTAGGAACTCTACCACTTGAAAAAAACAAAAATTTCCAAGAGTAATTTTTTCACGAATACAATACTTTTCTTTAGCAAGGAAAGTAAAAAAAAAACAGAAAGATAACCTCTTGTTAGAAGAAGCTCCAGTAAAAATGAGAAAGAAAATAGTGCAAAAACAGAACAAGTCCTGGGAGAGGCGATATAATACAATAAATGCATATCTAGGCGGGAGAAAAAGTATAAAAATTTGGAGAATTTTACGATGACTACGCCACGAGAAAAAAGTAGACATAATCTCCCCAATATAGTACCATTACAAGAGTGGAATAAGTACTTGAGTGAACTATTAAATGCAAAGCGAAATCGATTCAAAGAAACTGAAGTTAACAAGGATAATGTAGAATTCTCTGCTTCTACTATTAAAATTAGCGATAAAGAAGTGTAAGACACATGTAAAAGCCTAAAAAATCGAAAATCTCCTCCTTTAGAAGAGAAAAACTATACAAACACCTCTCGCATTTGTTTCAGAGATGTATCAACTCAGGTGAACTACCGAAACAATGGAAACTTACCCTCATACACAGAAAAGGGTGTAAGGATAGCTCCGGAAATTATAGAGACATCGCACTTACATCGTCTGTAAGTAGGTTGCAAGGTAAAATATTAAAAATAGGAATTTGTTGAAAGCAAAGCTGAAGAACAAGCCGGATTTCGTGCCAGAAGATTTACAGTAGATCACCTATTCTACGTTACCTAAATGACAACCGAAAATAAAAATATCCATTTGCTTTTTTCGATCTAGAAAAAGCCTACGATAGCGCTCCATGTGTAAAACTATGGAAAGATTTGGAAACTTTATATATTAATATCATAAATATTAAAGCAATAAGAAAGTTATATAAACCCTTAAATAAAAATCAAAGTCGGGAAAAAAATACCCAGTAGATTTTTTTCTATGAGGCTTAAACAGAATTGCTGCTTATAATCAAAACTGTTTAAGATAGTTTTGGAGAAAACACTAGTAGAATAGAAATACAAATGCTATAATATTGACCTTCCAGTCAATCAGAATACTCTTTTCATCTTGAGTTTTGCTGACGACCAATTTGTTGTGGCACACGACTTGGACGACCTAGAATATATGACAAGAAAACTCATCGAGAAAGACATAAGACGATCTAAAAGTAAATATCGACAAGGCGGAATATATTTGCGTTGGAAAACAACCAAAGAATAAGAGGTTGTGGGAAATATAAATACTTAGAAGTAAAGATTATAAATAATGGCACGCTAGATGAGGCTATCAACGATAGGAATATCCAAGAAAGAAAAGCCATAGCTATGTTAAATAGTGTTCTCTGGAACAAACACGTTTCAAAAACAAATAAGTATCGAATATACAACACAATTGTAAAAGGTATAATTTCATGTGGTAGTGAGGTATGGTCTTTGAAAGAAAAATCTATTAAGACACTAGGAGCAATTGAAATGGATTTTAGGAAACGCGCTGCTGGAAAGTCTAGGCTCGAAAGTAAGTGCAAAATCATGGGAGCAAACCACACATTACCAGATAAAATTAGAACAAAACAATTACAACATCGTCGTCTTGGTAAAAGGAACGACAGACAAACGATTACCAAACCAAATACTAGCTAGATACCAGACAACAAAGGATGAAGGGATGACTGAGAAGGACTTTAAGGGAGGGCATAGATGGGGAAATGACCAACAGAGGAACAAGGTCATGGTCACGGGGAGGCATCGGAGAACGCGTTAAGTCCGATACACATAGCATAGTTAATTCTAATGCCTGCAGCGCCATATTGCATTGGCTATTTTTGGGCAAGTGTAGCTAAAATTTTTATGTCATGTCTTTGTTGATCGGGGAAGGCGACGAAAAATTTGACCGAGACAAATGAACTTATATTCATAAATTTCTTACTTTTCTTGCTAGAAGAAAGTATTTTATTCGTAAAAAAATGACATTCTGAGATTTTTGCTTTTCTACACATTTTAAGATCACGAAAAACTTAGCCACCTATTTCCGTAGGTCTGTTTGTTGGTCTGTCAATCTGTTGTCACAATAATTCTCGAAATAAAAAACGGTTGTTTTTTGAGTTTTTGAATAAATAACCGTAAGTTCCAAGTTTTAGGCGTTAATCAATAAAACATCACGAAGGCAAACGCCTTGCTTGTACAAGCCAAGGTATTTTCAAAGTTCAAAAAAAAATCGTTTCGGATGACTGAAATTGTTATTTTTTTTATGTTTTTCGACTCGTAGAATCCGAATTTGCCGATCTCGAGGCTCCATAGTATTCGGGCCTTTCGCCATGGGCCCTAAAAAGCCCTTTTTTAAGCAGTTTCTGGGATAACCATCTATTGAGAGGATAAATTAAACATTTTCATATGTAATAGAATTCGTGGAATTCGGAACTAGTCCCAATGAACAAAATCGTTTCGGTCTATTGCTATGGGCCCAATTACGCCCGAATCGGTATTTGTTTGTAATACCAGCTCTGGCGTCAAAATGAAAATTTCCGGATTCTTTAAGTATAATTACGTTCGAAAAGGGTTAATTTCCTATGAAATATTATGCCGATAGCCGCGAAAAATTTATACGGTAAGTACTTTTAAAATTTTTTTTGTACATTTTTATTATAGAAAATATGCCGAAAAATATTCCTTTTTTTAATACTATACACTGTAAAAAAGCTTCAGATGAATGTTAAAATATTTGCTTAAAATTAAGTATTTGTTAGAATTTTGAAGTATTTATTAGGAATTTCAAATAAAATACTTTTAAATTCTGGTATAAATTCAAAAAAATCAAGTAAATTAATGCTTGAAAAATCAAGTAAATATTGATAGTATAGTAACAGAATTTCGATTTTTTTTTTTAACTTTGAGAATCCCTTGGTTTATTCGGGTACAAGCGAGGTGTCTGCCCTAGTGATATTTTATTAATTAAGGTATAAATTTTCCAAAAATAACTTGGGCAGATGCGTAGGAGCCGAAATTTGAGACTTTATTTTACTTTACTTATTCCTAAGTCTTTCTACTCTGAGGTGTAAGACTGTGGAGTTGAGTTGATCAGCCTCTTCTACTCTTTTCTATTCTGTGTCAGGTCCTTAATTTCACTCCATTGAGTATTTCTCTCTTGGACAGTCTTCCTTGCCTCCTCTTTCCATGTTCTTCTAGGTCTTCCTCTTCTATTTGCTCCCTGGACTCGTGCCTCATACATTCTTTTTGTTAGTCTTTCTTCCGTGATCCTGTGTATATGTCCGAGCCATCCCAGTTGTCTGTCCTGAATTTTTGTCACTATTGGTTTCATTTTGAATTTGTTTCTGAACACTTCGTTCCTAATTTTGTCCCTTCTTGATTTTCCATCTATTTTCCTCAGGAATCTCATTTCCGTTGCGTTTATTCTACTCTTGTCCTTCTTGTGAGGGTCCATGTTTCATTACCGTATAGTAATGTGGGGTTTACTATTTTTTAACTAGCTCCATTTTTATATCTGCTGGTATTTCTCTTTTCTCAAGGAACGTTTTTCTTAAACTATTGTATATTCTTCCTTCTTTTGCCATTTTATTTCTTTTTCTAGTTTTCCGTGTCCTTCTATTATGGATCCTAAGTATTTGAACTCTTTAACTTGTTCTAAACTAAGTCCATTTATTCTGATGTTGAGTTTTTTAGTCTCTTGTTCTATTATCATCGATTTCGTCTACTGTATATTTATTCTCTTATTTATATTATTCAATTCCTCGTTTAGATTGTTTAGGTTGTGCTGTAAGTTTTCTTCTGTGTCTGCTATTATCGCCATATCGTCTGCAAAAAGTAATTCCGATTCCGATTCTGATTCTCCAGTATCCCAGCATCATTTGTCTCATTTTCTGCTTAGCTCTCTTCACTGTTTCATTCGTCTAGCGCTATTGCAAATAATAAAGGGGTCATTACACATCCTTGTTTTAGACCGCTTGTTATTTCGAAATCTCTTGACTCTTCATTATTTATTCTTATCCTATTTTTTGTTGTATAGTATATACTTTTTATCACTTCTGTTATTTTTCTGTCTACTTCATATCTTTGTAGGCTTTCCCATACATCCCCTCGTCTTACTCTATCGAATGCGTTTTCTAAGTCGATGAAAGCTATATGTAATTCTTTATTTTTACTTATGTACTCTCTTACTCTACCTTAATATAAATATAGGGTCCTGTGTACTGCTGCCTTTTCTAAAGCCATGTTGTGTTTCTTCTACAGAGTTTTCTAACTGGTCTTTTATTCTTGTTTCTGTTATTCTAGCGGTACTTTGGCTGGTAGACTCATTAATGTTATGCCTGTATAGTTTTGGCACTTCCACGTCTCCTTTTTTATGAATTCGCAAGATATCAGTGTTCCATTCCTTGGGTACTCTCTTTTTTACGATCTTATTTAACAGCTTGGTGAAATCTGTTCTTCCCTCTTCCTCCAGGCTTTTCAGTATTTCCGGTGTGATTTCGTCGACTCCAGCGGCTTACTTGTCTTCAATTTCGCTATGGCTTCATTGACCTCATCTTCGGAAATAGTTAATTCTACAGGCCCTCTTTCTTCTCTCATTTCGGTTACCCGTACCTTTGTGATATCTGATTCTGTTATTTCCTGAAACTGTTCTCTCCATCTGTCCATTATTTTGACTTCATCTGTTATTATGTTTTCATTTTTGTCTTTCATATCTCTCATGCTATAGTCTTTCTCCTTTCTTAGTTGTTTCAGTGTAAAATAGTTTCTGGTTGCCTCTGAAATTTTCCTTCATGTTTTGTCCAAATTTTCCCCAAGACTCTTGCTTCGCTTCATTTACTGCAGTTTTGACTAGTTTTCTTATCTCCTTGTTCCTTTCGTAGTCCGCTATTGTATTTATACTAAAATATTTTTTCCATAGCCCTTTCTTTTCCTTATCGCTTTTCTGTAACTCTGTTGTCCACCAGTTTGTTCTTTTTATATAGTTGTTCTCTGTTTTGGTTTTTCTGCAACTTTCTTCTGCTGCAGTTAGTATTTGCCCGTGATGCTCTATGTCTGTTTCGTCTCCATTTTGACTTACGGTCTTCTGTATTCAAAAACTCGAAAAACGGTCGTTTTTGGCTGGAAAAAGCGGCTCCAGCTTCATCCTCCGGTATTGGCTGCGTCTGCCTTTTGCAGGTTCCCTCTTACCTTTATCAAGAAATAAAGTTATTGATATTATATGGTTAAATGAAAATTATTATGGTACTTGATTCAAATGGTTAAACGACAGTCTATTTTTCGATGTAGCATTTTGGGCCTTATTTGGGCATTCCAGGACACGGGGCCGCAAAATCAACATTAAAGGCTTTTATTCGAGTCGCCCGATAGACTGAACACCTATGTAGACGGTTAGTCGATGGGTCGCTCTCTTGGTCTATGTAGAAAGTGAGAAGGGTGCTAGCATATACATCATAATATACGTCTATTTCAGTGTTCTGGTTTTGAGCAGAAATAGTGTGTAGAACGGACTGAGGTCTCGTTACAGAGTAACCTAAAAAAGTTAAGTTGATTATAGCAAAAGTTTTAGACTTACAAACGATTAAATTGGCCGCAACTTACGTACCTCTGGCACAGTAAATAGATTATTGTTTTTACTTCCCTTGCTAAAGACAAGTCCTGTATCTGTAAAAAAAATTATCTTTCGCTAGTGTTACTTTTCTTCACATTTTAGATTCCCTGTCGGTCTCTCGGTCTGTTGGCTCCATAATTCTTGAAATATAAATGAAAGTTTTTGAGCGATATAGTTTCAGGTGAAAGGAGTGGAAGAGGTGGGTGTTATGTTGTATGGTTTTAATTGTATTGTGAAAATTAACCGTAAATTACTTGAAAATGTCACAAATCAGTACTTATTTTGGAATTATATGTTTGCAAGGAAAGTACTGTCGACGATTTTTTTTTTGATCGAATGTGTTTTCCAGGTTTAATGGAATGGAATCGGTTAGAAAATTTTAAGTATTATCCATATTAGTGGCTCTACATACTAGAAGTCTTTACTTTACTTATTTGCCGGTTTTTACTGATTGAGCAAATATAGGCCTTTGTTCTTCATTAGTGTTTTCGTCAGACTTGAGACAGATAAACGGTATAATTTAATCAGGTGCATACTTACTCTTACATATGCTATGACGAATGTTAACGTGTAGCCTCTTTCTCCATTACTTTCTCCTGCAGGGATACCACCATACTTACGACCAATTCTATATATTCTCTCTTCGCTCAATTCAACATCTTTCTCGTTTCCTTCAAAAAGCAAAGTCATGAGACACTGCGGTCAGGGTCGAAACCTTTTATTACTTTAAGATATTTTTTCTTCAGATCCTCTAACATTGAACCAAAAAATGATAATTTCGGTGACAGAATCTTTCCAAATTTAAACTGATCGTCATTAATCCTTCTAAAAAAAACTGCTGTATAAAGTAATGAAATTAACACAGTTTGCGGTCATGTTTAGATTACATTATTAAATGTAAATTACAATAGATTATTTTAATATTCCAGTTAGAATACGATTTTGAGGTGAAATCGTCGGATACTGCTACTTTTTTTTTTAAATACTCGTCTCGACTAGTACATTACCATTGCAACCACACCTGTTGAGAGAGCGAACTTGTTGGCTCAACTCTTTGCTTTACATTCTACTGGTCAAGGATGCCCGATGTTGTCTTCAGACAGCGCATCATAAAGCGTATTTTAATGAAGCTAGACACCAAGAAGGCTTTGGCGCTGACGGACTACCTGCCATAGTTCTTTAACACCATTTTCTGTAGACTTTTTAACCTATTTTTCTCCTTGGAAATGTGCCACGGTTCAGCCGATACCTAAAAAAGGTAAGAAGACCTTGCCAAATAACTACCGACCAACTGCTTTCAATAATATCGAAAGTCATGAAAAAGGTTATCAATGAGCATCTTCTTAAAAATATCTTGAACGATTCAATATTATTAGCGATCACCGTTTTCGTAGATCAACATCTTCTGACTTATAACACATGTTTGGAACAACGCAATTGAACACTTTGGAGAATCTCGAGCGGTTGCTCTTGACATATCCAAGGCATTCGACCGTGTTTGGCACGATGGACTGTTGGCTAAGTTATTTCTGAAAGGTTCTGTTTGTGGCTCTCATGTTTCCTCAGAGAGCGTTTTTTACGAGTGGCGGTCGACGGATTTCTTTCTAACACCCTTACTATCAACGCCGGTGTGCCCCAGGGCTCCATACTGTCTCCTACTCTCTTTCTCATTTACATTAACGATCTGTTGGAAAATTCCGGGAATCCAATCTTAGCTTTGCAGAAGACAGTTTTTTTTTTTTATGGATCTAGCACACGTGCTGCAGGGAAGTCCCTAAATCGCTCCAGGAGCAGCACGAGTGCGGAGTACGCTTATCTCTTCATTCACCTTGAACGCTTGATCGGCTGCTCAGGCGAATATCCGTAGACAGCAGGTCGTTCAACTTAACAAAGGCCTGGAAAAATATCTTGGGGGTGACAGTAACCAAGTGAACTTAACGTACAAAAACCCAAGCGGCAGTTTTTTCTAAAAAAGTTAACGTTGCTGAACCCGGTCGGAGCATCCATTCCCCTAGCATCGCTCAATTTGTTGGGCGTTAGTTTGGGAGCAAATATGTCTTGGCATGAACATGTTGCAAGCATTAGGAAGGAGTTTCAAAAGCTGGGAATATTATTTAGAACCAGAAAGTTTACACCCCACAGCAAATGTTAATTCTTTACAAAGCCCAAATTCGACAATTGGAATACTGCTCCCACGTTTGGGGCTCCGCTCCCAAACATAACTGCATTTGTAGATTTGTTCAGAGAAGGGCGGTCCGTCTGATACCCGGAATTGACCGGCGGCCTTGATTTGGAAATCGAAGAATTCTGTTCTACAAGTATTTTCAGATGTAGCCCGAATTCCTCCCAAAGCGGTGCATGTTTACACGTCGCGCTGGTGGCATCCGTATGAGGTTCAGCTTGTTTCTCCGCGTACAACGCTTTTCAAGCAATCTTTTATATGGAGACGTCATCCCTTTGGAATAAATTTGCCCAGCGCTGTGTTTCCCACCGAGTTTTTTTCAAGAATAACGTGAATCGCTTTTTTCGCACTCGTGCCGCTCCTGGAGCGCTTTAGGACATTCCCTGCAGCACGTGAGCTAGACCCATAAAAAAAAAATTAACGAAAAAATATTACGACCTCTGAAAAATTGGGGCAACACCCACAAAAATGGGAGAATTTGTCCGTTTTTGAGTTTTTAGTGTATTTTTGCAATTTTATCCTAAATTTATAGAAGATAAACTAAAAATTCTGATAGATTTTGATTCTAGATAAAAAAACGAAAAATGTTAGGAGCTATAGATGTTATTTGAACTTTCTGGTTGGGAGAAATTGGCCGTTTTTGTCGTTTGTTTTTCTTTTGTCATTGTTTATGATTAAATAGGTGTACTTGCAAACTGTAAGCTATTTTTTTTAGTTAGCTATGAAAACATGTTCCATGACATTACTTTATTTGATCCAAACATAATTTTAGCAATTTTTTACATATTAGGTATATTTTTCGCCCCTCATAATATTGATACATTTTACTGTTTCAAGTTTTTTTCTTCCCGACGGATTTTTAAACAACTTTTTTTCAGTATGTACTACTACCTTACCTAAAATATCAGAAAATGTTCCTTAGTCTCTAAGCTTTCAGTTGAGGTACTTAAGAACTCATTTAAACAATTTAGGCCAGAGAAATTGGCTATTTTAGACTCTTTTATCGTTTAATGTATATTTATGATTTTTTTAAAAAACATATTTTTTCCTGAGTTTTATAGTATTCTCAGTAGCCAAAGTTATTTTTAATTGTTATACACAGGTTACTGTACATGTTGAGCCAAAGAAGTCACTTGGCCCATTTAGGCTGAAAAAACTGGCTATTTTACTTTCAATTTTATGCTTTTTTTGTTTCAAATTTACAGGTACTTCTAAAAAATTAATTTTTCTTGAATTTTATCATATTTACCCTAACGAAGATTATTTTTATTAGTTATAAAATGATTACCATATATCTTACAAGGAGAGGCCAGAGCATTTGGATGAGTCAGGTTTCACCGATATATATTCCGTTTTAGTTGTTCTCAGAGGACTTTTTTTTAAAGAAAATTAATTTTATTTGGCATCATAATGTTTTGAAAAAGAAGTAATATTTCAATTAAATAAAAAATACATTGCTAAAACAATTTAAATATAATTTGTTATTTTATTTAACTACTTAAACTTGTATCATTAAAATTATTATTTTGTGCAGTAACTTTATAATTTTTATTAATCTAATTGTTATATCTTCATATAAAATTATCAATAAAAAGTAATCTTTTCAGCATAATTATTGGTTAATTTAATTTTTATTTGTATAAAAATTGTATTAAATAATATTACATACAAAATATGATGCCCAAATATAAGATTCATACTGGCCAGGTTTTTTTTTTTTTTTTAATGTATGGACCACTTCGGTGTCCGTCCGTCCGTCAGTGTGTCTGTCTGTCTGTCTGCTGTCACACTCGATTTTCTTCGAAACTATTTGACATAGAAAGTTAAAATTTGGCACAAATATAGGAATTGATGGCCTCATCAGAGTCGTGTAATTTTAAAAGTTAAATTTTGATTAAGGGGTTAGTTTTAGGGGGTGAAATCGGAAGTGGGATGTCAAATGAAAGTAAAAAGACGAGTTCAAAAATATATATAATGTAATACTTACATACACTTTTCTTTATATTATTTTTAAAAAATCGTTGTCCCCCCGCTTATTTCGAAAATTACTGATCAAAAAATTTCGAAAAATTCTGGAATATTCTCTACAGGGTGTAGATTGAATGAAAATTATCACGAGTGCATTACCTTTAATAATTTATCTGGTATATAAAACAAAAACAAAAATTTTAAGTTTTCAGTAAAGATCGAAAAAAAAAACTTTGTTGAAAACTCATTTGGGAATGTGTTTTGTAAAGTCACTGATTTTATACTTCCGTAACGTACGGAACATTAATTGCGCAAGTCCAACTTGCATTTGACCGGTTATTTATTTCAGCCTAAATGGACCAAATGACTTCTTCAGCCACTCAACATGTACGGTAACCTACGTATAATAATAAAAATAATTACTGAAAATATTATAAAATTCAAGAAAAAAAAAATTTTAAAAAGAAAAATTAAATTTGAGAAAAAATATCCAATTTCTCGGACCTAAATTGTTTAAATGAGTTCTTAAGTATCTCAAATAAAAGCTTAAGGAGTAAGGTAGTAGTATACTGAAAAAAGTTGTTTAAAAAATTTTCCAGAAGAAAAAACTCGAATCGGCAAAATTTATCAATAACATGAGGAGTGAAAAATATATCTAATATGTAAAAAATGGCTAAAATTATGTTTGGATCAATTAAAGTAATGTCCGTGGAACATATTTTCAGAGTTAACTAAAAAAAATTAGCTTACAGTTTGCAAGTACACCTATTTAATCATAAGAAATGACAAGATAAAAAAAAATGAAAAAACGGCCAATTTATATCGACCAGAAGGTTCAAATGACATCCATAATCTTTTAAATGTTTCGTTTTTTTTACCTAGAATCAAAATCTGTGATGATAAAATTGCAAAAATATGCCTAAACATGCCAATTTTCCCATTTTTAACGGTGTGGCCTCAATTTTTCAGCGGTCGCAATATTTTTTCCTTAATGTACTCGTCGGGTCGAGTATTTTTTTTTAAAAAGTAGCAGTGTCCGGCCATTTCTGTTTTTGGCCTGTTTTGGTTGTATTTTGACTGGATTATAACAATAAGTTTTTGCATTTTTTGATGCACCTTTTATCTGTGATAATTAGTCGTAATTTAAATTTTTACCTAATTAAATTACAGTTTTAGGAAAAAAACAGTGTATTGTAGCTTTGACAGTGAAGTTGAACTATCCGTTTATAATAGCATGTTTGTGAAACTTTTTTATTATGCCTTTTAGGTACAACACATGCGCTGCTTGAAAATCTCGTGCGGCTAAGTAGCGATTTACACTGTCTTGAACAGGTGTACTAGTTGAGAAATACAGATTTGGGCATCTCATGACAAACGCTGCTCTTTATAAAAAGAGGGTAGTACGTGTTGAAATTTCCAAGAGAGTGCTTACGGTGTTTATTTCTAGCATGCAACCAAGCAGGCTACTGAACACCTTCTATGAAACTATCTATTTATTATTGTCCATCGGTGGAAATCCTTATCTCGTAATGTAAAGGTCAAGGAACCCGTGCTTATTTAGGTTTGGGCTTTCAGACTTTATATCACACGTCATACTATCTGTCATTTGTCAAGAGTCATAGGTTATCTAGCACCTATGAAGGTCATCAAAAATATAAATTAACGGCTGTTATGTTTTTAGGATGGGATCAAAACGTTTATTTGGATCAATTTTTTGGAATTGTATTCATCATCACTATCAGCCTTTTAGGCAGTCACAACAGCAAACCATTTTGGCTGCCTAAAGTGGTGCTTACTCCCACTAAAAAATAGGTAAGTGATGAGCCTATGTAAAGATGACTTTCAGTAAAGATAACCTTAATTAAAATGATTTCGCTAGCTGTAATGATTTTATGAAAATGTAACACTTTCTAGGAAGACCGCCTTTAGGTTCCGTGTGATTACAGAAACTATAGCGCACGTAAAGACCCTCCAAAAAAATTATTTTTCAGAAAATGACCAAAATTAAAGAAAACCCAGTAAGCCGAATAAGGTTGTTCAACACCCATCAAAAAGTGGCTAAAAATTTATCCGCAAAACTTGGTAAATATGTAACAGCTTTATTAAAATAACCGGTCAAAGGCAAGTTGAATTTGCGCAATTAGTGTTCCGTACGTTGATTGCTTCTAAAAAAAAAAAAAAAATTGTAACGGCGGTATAAAATGATCAGTGACTTCAGAAAACACACCCCAAATGAGTTTTCAATTAAGTTTGTTTCCGATCTTTACTGAAAACTGATGACCTTGAAATTTTTGTTTTTTTTATATACCAGATAAGTTATTAAAGGTGATAATTTTCATTGAATCTACACTCCGTGGAGAATATTCCAGAATGTTTTCAAAATTTTTTAAAAATAATACAAAGAAAAATGCGCACAAATATTACATTATATGTATGTTTGAACTCGTTTTTTTACAAGCTTTTCATTTGACACCCCACTCGATGACCTAGTAAAAAAATTTCACTTCCGATTTCACCCCCCAAAACTAACCCCATAAAAGTCAAAATTTAACTTTCAAAACTATACAAATTTCAACATTCTATGTCAAATAGTTTCGGAGAAAATCGGGTGTGACAGACGGACAGACAGGCGGAGTTCTTCCTGTAAAAACAACCCGCGTCAAAATAGGAATACAGCAACAAGTAGTGAGCTAGAGCGAATGCATAATTACGAAATCTAGGCGAGATAACCTGAACGTGGTGATTTGAAAAGGTAACATGCTCGTGGGTTTTCGTTTAAAATAGTACGCAGATGAGTTAAGTAATCTAAAGGTTTAAGGAAGAGGTATAATTCAGTAATATACGCTTAAATAATGTAAATTTAAATAAGAAAAGAGTGGATACTGAACTTTTATTTAAATTACAGGCAGTTGTCCTTTGTTCTCAATTTCGTAACTGAATTTACAAATGCCTTTTCGAGGTATTTTAATTATTAAAAATAATAATAGTTTAGAATTTGATATCTATAGAAAAGACACAGTAACAGATATATTATATTATATTATATATATATATATATATATATATATATATATATATATATATATATATATATATATATATATATATATAAAAGTCTATACGATTTGTAATGGCATAGTCGGCCATAAAACCGAGAGAGAAGGTGCCTAACTATTGTACCTGCTTTTACTCGTATGCTAAGAATGGACAAGTCTCACCCAATTATCTGCCAGTGTTCTACTTTTGTCTATTACGCCCCGGAATCGTACACTCGACAGAGATAGCACCAATTAGCCGCTAATGACAGGAGTTTCCACTATAAAACCGGGTAGCATTTGAATTTGTTTGTTATTTGTGATTATTTGTCGATAGAGATATTACAAATAAAAATTCGAAATGCCACGAGAAGTATTGAATGGTCAAAGTCGTAAGTTAGTACTAAATGTTCTTGATTATTTCCAAAATAAAAAAGAAAACTCATTGACAAGTTTTTCTGTGATTAAGTGTGCATCCGAGGCACTAAAACTAAGTTTGAGAACGGTAGCCAGAATAAAACAAGAAGGCATTGATCGTGCTAAAAAAGAGCTCCAAAGACCAGAGACTTGAGAGAGTCCGAGAAAAGTGAGATCCGAAAAATTATTCATGACCTAATTGTAGAAGAAAAACTTGTTACTTTGGACATGATACGTAAACAGCTAGAATCAAAACAAATTTTGAAGCTGCAGCAGATCAACACTTGGTTTAATTATGAAACAATTAGGATTCAAATACAAAATTGACAATGGAAGAAGATACATCATGGAGAAACCAGAAATATCATCAAAACGAGTTAAGACTACCACGATAATATGAACGCAGAACTCTTTGAAAAATGGGTGAGAGATAAACTGCTGCCGATGCTCGAAAGGCCGTCTTTAATCATTATGGATAATGCACGATATCATTCTAGACTTAGTGAAAGTGTATCAAATGAATCGACAAGAAAAGGAGAAATCATCAATTAATTAATTTCCCACAAAACGGTCTAAAATGTGAGTTGTTAGAAATTATCAAAAATTACAAAACAAACTTGCCGTATGCTACAGACGAACTAATGGCTGAAATGGATCATCAAGTTTTAAGATTGCCTCCCTACCACTGTATATTTAATGCCATAGAATTGGTGTGGGCTCAGTGCAAAGAATTTTTTAATAAAAACATTGTAAGTGAGGCGAGGCACGATGATAATGCAGTAATATCTGTTTGGAAGGCAGCTCTCCAGACAGTTACCAAAGAAAACTGGATCAGTTGTACAACACATACAGAAAATATAATCAAAGAATACTGGCAAAAAGAGAACATACTTGATGTAATGGTGCCACCAATTGTTATTAGTGTAGACGAAGGATCATTTTCTGATAGTAGCATTTCCAATTTTGACTCTGATGATGATGTTTTATCCTAATACAATCTAAATATGGTTTATTTGTATATTTATTTTTTAAAAAAAATATGTTGCCAAAACGCAGGTACCTACTTCTTGGCAAATTATATGATACCAACATATTTACCTACCTGTTATTTTAGGGACTTTACCTATATCAATTTTATATTGTTAAATTTGCACCTGCAATATTTAGGTTAGCTTTTATTACATTGAAAATATTATATTAAATAAACATTTTGACACTTTCGCCTAAAGTAGTTTATAATTCTGACTGTATTATTTTGGAACTGTGATAATTTATGTAAATATCTTAAGATAAAAATATGCTACAACTTCATCTTTATATCCAATAAAGCCTTGCAATTATTAGAAATATGAGTGAATGTTTAATATCCTCTCCTATTTTCCGCTTCTTATAGTCCATTATAAAAAGACTCCGTATGTCCAAAATTCATAATCATAATATTTCCTAATACTTATAATATAGATTTACCTGAATCCATCTCTGAGTATGGGTGTACTCGTTAAATTAATAAATGACACGTACAATTGAGTCTATCTCTCTTACTCCCAAATAATATAATCGAGATCATTAGTGACGGCTGTCTTACATTGATCAGATCGATATTTAAGGCGGAACAACATCTGTTGAAGTATATAAGTGGAAGCAAGATGCACAATATCTTTTATTCTCTCTAGCATTTTATTGCCGACTATGCCATTACAAATCGTACGGACTATATATATATATATATACCTAATGGATGCAATGTTCATTGCAAACAACACAAATTAGCCGCATTACATTTTTTAGTTCATCGTTTGGTCACTTTTCCTCTGAATAGAGTAAACCTCAGTAATGAAAGAAATAGTATTAGAAATATAACTAGAGTTAATGGTTATGACGATAACTTAGTAAACAAGTTAATAAACAGACATAAGTTCGGGTTAAATATTCAAAATTCCACCTTTCTGTGGTATTATATGGTATGTCTTCATACCATATAATTCGAAATATAGCAAAGAACTCAATAAGGTATTAATAAGGTAGGCTTCACCTTAGTCTATAAGTCATCAGACAATCTGAGGAATATCTCAGGAAATCCCAAAGATAAGATTCCTAATTATAAGAAAAGTGAAATTTATGATTGCGACAAAAAGTATGTTGGGCAAACTAAAAGGTCAATTAAAACACGATTTAAAGAACATTTAGCACATTTAAAATACAGTAGAACAGAAAAGTCTAGCATTGTCGAACATGCCCTTGAAGCTGATCATACTGTAACTTCAGATAACTTAAGATTAATTAAAAATGTATCTGAACGCATACGAAAGTATGGAAATTATAAAATGTAAAAGTAGTTTAAATAAAGACAGAGCTCCTATTCCTTATAGTCCCCTTTACATGTTACTTGACCAGAACTGATAGCCTCGCCTATGCCATTAGTTCCGCCCGAGTAATTCAGGTGTTAGGTTAAGTATAAATATGGTAGATTAAGCTAACATGGCTAGCGAAACGCGCGTCGAGTGCAAAAGTAAAGTGTTTGGTGTAGTGCTGATATATAATGAGTAGTGTCATTGCGCCAAAAATTCCATATTCCTAACAGATATCAGAATTATGATAGGAACCCATTTAGAACTGCTATGATAATTACAATTACTTATCGCATTAAATTTTCCAATCAAACTAGCCATAACTTAAAATTGTTTAAACTGAAAATAGTATAAAAGAGTAAGAATTATTTTTGTTTATCTATTACAGCTGAAATGTAGGGTATCTAATTAACCTATACTAAGTTTAAGTAACCTTGGTATTAATAGTTCTAGAGCCATTAGATATACTACCTAGAATACAATACGTATAGGATGATCCTAAAAGAATTACATGGTATTCAGTAAAGGCAATATAATAGTAAAACTTACCTTTCTCTTGCTACTTCTCGCATACATTTAACGCCATCCTCAAACTCCGCAAAGACAATTGAACCAAACTTTTTCACTTTTGGTATTGGTCGTATTTTTATAATAACTTCAGTAATTACTCCGAATGAGCCCTCTGACCCCAAAATAGTATGATTAAAATCGGGACCACAACTCACTCTAGGAGCTTGACAATTTTTTTCCAAGATACCTTTCGGAGTGATCATTTTAGCATGTACTACTAGGTCTTCAATGTTACCATATTTGTTCTTTTTCATACCTATAAAAAAATAATTCTAATTAAAGTAAAGTTTAACTATAGTTTTGCAGTTTTTTTAAATTTTAAATCTCGCGGTCATAATAGCATTAAACGATGAGCTCAATTTGTTTGTTCGTATTAAGAATAATAAGTAGTCAATTAGCTAATGTGAATTTTGGTGAATGAACCATTCGAAATATTAAATGACGGTAACATTGTAACTGTAAAATAAATTGCCGAACCTAAGTAAAAATAGTGGTAAAAGACATTTGAATGAATAAATACATTATACGTTTATTTTAAACTAAATAGAGACAAATCTTCTCATCTGAATGAAAATAACATGCATTAATGCATTATTGCGTTAATGTAGCCCTCTTTTCTTATTTTTCTGGTCTTCTATAATCTATAATATATATAAAATGCAACGTCTCTCTGTCTGTCTGTCCGTTAGTGCGCTTATCACTGGAGAACCACTTATCTGCTTTACGTGCTTTTTTTTTTAAACATGCATATGTTCTCTGGCCAGGTTATAGGCTATATTTTATTACGTTAGGTAACATAAGGAATAAGCAGTGACGATAATAGTGAAAAGTTTGCCCCTAGCGCGTTCTCTTGCATTACACTGCCTAAACCATTAAATATGAATATCTATAATGTATATATAACGTCTTTCTGTCTGTCTGTCCTTATTACTCGAGAACCACTTATCCGATTTACGTGTTTTTTTTTAATTCACACCAGGTTATTTATAATCTTCTATAATCTATAATATATATAAAATGCAATGTCTCTCTGTCTGTCCGCCTGTCTGTCTCTCCATTAGTGCGCTTATCACTCGAAAACCACTCATCCGATTTTTTTTTTTATTGCTTAACTTAATATTTATCAGAAAAAAATCTATAATATATATAAAACGCAACTTCTCTCTGTCTGTCTGTCCATTAGTGCACTTAGCACTCAAGAACCACTTATTAGATTTACGTGTTTTTTTTTTTTAAATACGAGGCTGGTTTGAAAAGTCCGTGCAAAGTCCGAGAGATGGCACCACCGGCGAGTATCGAGGTCATGTTTAGTTCGTAGCATCTCTTGAATGAACGCACACCAAGTTTCAGCCATATTGGTCTATTTCTTTGTGTTTGGCATTCGTGTGAATCAAGGAAGTCGAGTGATTTTCAAGAAATGGACGAAAAAGAATTTCGTGTGGTGATTAAACATTACTTTATGAAAGGCAAAACGCCTCAGGAGACTAAAGAGAAGCTTGATAAACATTATGGTGACTCTGCACCTTCGATAAGAATAGTTTATAAGTGGTTTCAAAATTTTCGGACTGACCATATGGGCACAAGTGACGCTGAACGTTCTGGACGGCCTGTGGAGGTTACGACGCTTGACCAAAAACGGAATCGTGTGAAGTGTTGCAAGGATGGTTTGCAGCTGTTCCAGAAGAATCCGGAGGACTTTAAGCGTCGTTTCGTCACTGTGGATGAAACATGGATACATTACTATACTCCTGAGACCAAACAACAATCTAAACAATGGGTTACCAAGGGGGAATCTGCACCAAAAAAGGCGAAGACCGTTCCTTCGGCCGGAAAGGTTATGGCGACTGTCTTTTGGGATTCGCAAGGGATAATCCTCATCGACTATCTGGAAAATGGTAAAACTATTACAGGTGAATATTATTCATCGTTATTGGACCGTTTGAAAACCGAGCTGCAAGAAAAACGCCCGCGATTGGCACACAAGAAAGTCCTTTTCCATCACGACAACGCACCAGCACACACCTCAGCAGTTGTGGTCGCAAAATTAATGGAAATAGGATTCCAACTCGTTTCACATCCCCCCTATTCTCCAGACTTGGCTCCCTCGGACTACTATTTGTTCCCCAATTTGAAGAAATGGCTGGCGGAACAAAGATTTTATTCAAACGAGGAGGTGATTGCAGACACTAATGGATATTTTGCAGACTTGGACAAATCCTATTATTCGGAAGGGATCAACAAACTAGAACATCGTTGGACGAAGTGTATAAGCCTAAAAGGAGACTATGTCGAAAAATAAAATAGGTTTACCCCAAACACATAAGTAGTTTTTATTTTTGCACGGACTTTTCAAACCAGCCTCCTACATATATTTTCTGGCCAGGTTATAGGATATATTTTATAACGTTAGGTAACATAAGGAATAAGCAGTGACGATAATAGTGAATCAAGTCCACGCGAGCGGAGCCGCGGGCACGGCTAGTTCTGTATAAAAATTAAAACTATCTACCAAATAAAAACTAAACATTAATTAATTATTGCTAAACAAGATTTATACTACAAATTTATGTACATTAGAGGTAGATAGAGTTCGTTCATTTATATATTTTTTGCTAAATTTTCCTAATATAGGTTATTGGTTACATAGTTACACTTTATTTTCTATTTTGGTAAAATGTTTTTAAATTTAGAGAAAAACTGTGTCAAATAAAAAAGATAATAATACTATATGTTACTTACGTTCTCGCTTTGAGCCATATTTCTTACAAGTTAAGGGTTTACGTACAGAAAATGTTATTTTCTATCAATGATAAATTTTGATTTCAAATGGCTTCTAGCTATACAGAATACTGTCTATATTATGTTTTTCTCCTAAATTTATAATATACAGTCACTGGCCAAATTATTAGACGCACTGTATTTTTTTTAGTAATTTTATGTTTCTTAAGAGTTTTTATGCAATAATGGTATATTTAAACTACAATATTATTGATTTTTATTTAAAAAGAATTGTTGTAGACTACATATTTGTATTTATTTTTAACATATGGCAACACTGTATTGACAAAGTGATACATGAACGTAAAGAAGTACAAACCTGTATCAGTCGCGATCGGAATCGAGTCAGGTACGGACGTGTTTCTGTGGTTTTATGGACTGTGATTGTTTGTTTAACAGTTTTATACTACTCAGTTATTAGTTTATTTTGTATGCAGTGTTTTAAAAAAGTAATTGGACTATTTTCATTATGGGTAGAAAAGGCGATCTTTCACCACGTAAAAAAGCTGAAGTGAAGGCCCTTGTGATTGCGAAAACATTTACAAACCGAGAAATATCACGAAGATTGGAGGTTTCTGAAGCTAGTGTACGACGCATAAAAAAGAAAATTGAGTCAGGGAAGGAATTAAGCCCGAAAAGAAAGAAAAGATGCGGTAGAAAACCAATTTTCACTCCACGGTCAGAGAGATGTTTGAAGAAAATTTGTGTAGAAACCAGATTTGCTACCACAAAGGTAATAAAATCACAACTCCAGGATGCTAGCGTAAATGCTTCTGAGCGCACTGTTCGAAGAAAATTGAAAGAATTAGATTTTAAGGCCTGTCGCCCCGCCAGGAAGCCCAAGTTAACAGCTGCAATGAAAGCAAAGCGCCTGAAGTGGGCCAAACAATGGCAAGACAAAGATGTGGACTTCTGGAGATCGGTAAGATACAGCAATTTAATCAATAATTGATACATTATTATCATTTTCAGTTAAATAAAGCAAATAAACATGGAAGTTTATATATTTCTCCTATTTTTGACAGGTCTGCTTCAGTGACGAAAGCACATTCGAAATTTTGCAGAATAAAGCTCAGTATGTGCGTTGTCGTCATGGAGAAAAGTTTCATCCTGATTGTGTCGTCCCGACGGTTAAACATCCCACCAAAGTGATGATTTGGTCAGTCATCAGCGGCAAGGGCACTGGACGTCTGTACGTCGTTAAAGGAATAATGAGGCAAGATCAGTACAAAGAAGTATTACAAAATCGGTTGATTCCGCAGCTCAGAGAATGGTTTCCAAATGGGGAACCATTCACTTTCATGCAAGATGGAGCTCCCTGCCACACTGCTCGGTCTGTTAAAGCTTTTTTGGCAGAAAAAATATCCCTCTGTTGGATTGGCCCCATTGAAAATGTGTGGGAGCTGATGAAAAGAGAAGTGGCTAAGGATGTGATTACCAACAAAACCCAGCTCCTAGAAAAGATTATTCATGTGTGGAATCATCATCCTCAAATGCAGGAGACAGTACACGGCATTGATAGCATGCCGCGCAGAATTAAAGCTTTGATAGCGGCTAAAGGTGGCTCAACTAAATATTGACTTTTACTAACATTAATTTCACTTTTCTTTAAAACTTAATAAACTTATGCTTTTCTAAATTAATGCTGTTTTATTTATGTCAAATAAATAGGTAATTGATTGGATAATATAAAAATAAAAAACAAATCAATTTAAAATAATAAAACGGTACAATATCACTCGGTAATTAATATTTTACATGAAATCTTGCAGTGCGTCTAATAATTTGGCCAGGGACTGTAATCGTCTTTCCTTGCAAAACCTTCCATATTTTTTGAATTTTAAGCTTTTTTAGGAACTAATGGTGTCAATGTAATGACATTGACTGGCAAAATAAAATTTTAATATATGTGCCAATAAAAATTTGAGCGTATTTTTGATACGCTTGACAGGCTCCTGACGAAAGATACGAAAAAGAAAAGACTTTATTATAAGATGAGTTACACTATTCTTATAGCATAAGTGGTACAGAAATTGATTTATTCTGTGTTATTTGATGTTTTAAATAAAATATTTAATAGCAGTTGGACATATTTTATTATAAATTAAAATATAATATATCTACATGTAAATTAAAAATGATTAAGAAAAGTGTAAGGTACAAATCTGATGTGTTTTATTATATTTTTATCAGCTTCTCTTTCATTGTGAATTTCGGTTAACACTAACACTTGAAATGAAATGGTATTTGTTATTCTGCCAGTTTAATGTCAAAGCTATGTCAACCTACGAAAAATAAGAAAATTTTCTTTACTGTAATTTTACCGAATTTTCTTTACTACTTCAAGTTACTCTTTACGAGTATGTGCTACCCTATTCAAATTTTACTTATGTCAAGAGAGAGCTTGATACTTAGAATTTTAACATGACACATTTTTTTAAACTTATTAGGCTGTGGTCGGTTAGAGGATATTTGAAAATAAACAATTTTTTTGTTAAATACTTAATAACTGTGTGATATAATTAAACAAATAATTTAACTTTTGAAAAGTTATATATCCTCGTAAATTAAACGCACTGCATGCATGAATAGAACTTAGTAACTAGTCTCGTCATTTAATCTCGAAGAGTTAATATTCTCAAGTTGTTAAACATTCTTTTTATTTTTCAAAATGATATGATGTTACGTAACTTGAACAGCTTTTGAGGTCACGTGACTTCATCCGGAAAACTATTCGTCGGTACAATCAAATTTGAGCATTAAAGAGTGACATAGTACCTGATTCTACATGTTTTATGTATGTAGAAATATTTTTCTTATGAGGAATAGTGCTACTGAACGCAGTCACTGGCGTTGTTTTTTAAGTGAACGTGAGATTACTGCCAAACCAAAAAAATACGCATATTTTTGTTAACTCTTGTAAACATTCTTTGCAAAAAATAAAACTATTTTTCTTAGAACGTTCACTATTTTACAAACAAATAATGATATTTGTAAACTTCCCAAATTCCGATCCACTATACTTACGAGTATAGTGCAGTAAAGGATTCCAGCATGTCATAAAACGTATTTTAATGACGCTAGACACCAAAGAAGCTTCTAGTATTGATGGAATACCTGTCATAGTACTCCAAAAAATACGCAAACGAACTAAATCTAGTCTTTTGTAGATTTTTCAACCTATCCTACAGACAGGAAATAATTCCATCCTGTTAAAAATGCGCTTCAATTCAGCCGATAACCAAAAAAGGCAAGAAGACCTTGTCAAAAAACTACCGACCTGTCGTAGTGCTTTCAAAAATATCGAAAGTTATGGAAAAGACTATCAAACAGTATTTAAAATATCTAGAAGGATTTAACATTATTAGCGATCATCAATTAAGCAAATCTCAATAGGAGATTTTCTAACTTATGTAACATGTTGGAACAACACAATTTAAATTTTAGAGAACCTCGAGAGTTTACACTTGATATATCCAAGGCATTCAATCGTGTTTGAAATGATAGTTTGTTAGCTAAGTTATCCTTTTATGTCTGAGAGGTTTTGTTTATGACTGTCGGGTTTCCTCAGAGAGTATTCTCTACAAGTGGCGGTCGATGAATTTATTTCTAATACCTTCACTATCAACGCCAGTGTGCTCTAAGACTCCATACTGTCTATACTCTCTTTCTCATTTACATTAACGATCTGCTGGAAAGCACCAAAAATCGAATCAACGCTTATTTCTTTATTCATTTTGAACGCTCGAACATCGGCTATTCATGCAAATATCTACAGACAGCAGAAAATTGTTCAACTTAACAAAAATTTGGAAGAAATTCTATCTTGGGGTGACAATAAGTAAGTAAAATTTAATGTTACAAAATCCCAGGTGGCAGTTTTTTTTTAAATTAAGGTTGCGGAATCAAACATAGTTATGTCAGGACACCCTACTCTTGTAGCATCGTCACTCAAGTTGCTGGGCGATAACTTGGGAGCAAATATGTCTTGGCATAAACATATTGTATACTTAGCAAAGAGAGGTTCTTAAAAGCTGGGAATACTATTTCGAATTAGAAAGCTTTACACTTAACAACTATTAATACTGTACAAAGATCAAATTCGATCAACGATGTTTAGGTCTCTGCACCTTAACATATACTACATTTTTTCAAAAGAAGAGCTGTTCGCCTGATTGGAGACCCAGAACTAATTAGAAACCTTGATATCATGGAACGTTGAAGAACTGTCGGCAACCTGAGTCTATTTTACAATTATTTTCATAGAAAGAGATGTAGCTCGTGTAATTACTGCTAGAATGGTGCATGCTATTAATACACGTCGCGCTAATCCATCATATCCGTATGAGGTTCAGCTTGTTACTCCTCGTACAACACTCTTCATGCAGTCTTTTATATGGAGAACATCATTCATTTGAAATAATTTGCTCAGGACTGTTTACCCACCGAGTACAACATACAGCTATTCAATACCAACGTAAATCGCTTTCTCGCTGCCGTAAGTGTGCTACACCCATCAAAAAAGGCGATGTTCTTGAAACACATTATACACTGGTGTGCAAAAAATCAACTCAAACGATTTTGCTTCATTTAATACTTGATCCTTGAATTTAATTTTCAAACAGTGGTATTATTTTTGGTATCATTAGAATGCTGATTTTCTACTCTTTCCAATAATACCAAAAACATTTGGACTCCCAAAAAGTTTTAGTAATTAAAACGATTTTACTCAATAGAACCGTTTCTGCTCGCTCAACGTACTCGTTGCGCGATATTTATCTCTATAAAAACACATGCAACTGCATTTTCCTACCATTCTTTTATCGGAACTTGAACCATCAACATATCTGCTATACTTGCTCACTAATTACGTCACCGAACAATGGATACCAACCTGAAAGAAACGGCAAGAGTCCTATTACAAGAAGGGCATAGCCAACGTGTAGTGCAGTCAGCTGTCTCCAGAGTCTACAGACGTTACCAAGAGACTGGCGCCTTTACACGGAGACCAGGATCAGGAAAAAGAAGATGTCCCTCGGAGCCAGTCGACCGCTTCATTGCCAACAAAACTCTAAGAAATCGTGACTTGATAGGCGTTGCCAGCATTAGCTCCGACAAATTCGTGGTCGAGCTGTCAGTCATTGAGCAGTCAGAAAAAGACTTAAAGAAGCTAACCTAACTCCGAAGAGACCAGCTAACGGACCCAAATTGACAGCAGCCCATCGACAAGCGCGACTCAGATTTGCCCGAGAACATGTCGACTGGACCTTGGAGCAATGGCGCTCCGTTTTATTCTCCAAGTCTCGAATGTGCCTACATGGCAATAATGGAAAAAGATGAATATATAGGAAGACTGGGGAGCGCTATGCATAGTGTTGCATTACTGAAACGGTCGCTTACGGAGGAAGTTCTGCCATGGTGTGGGGAAGCATCTCACTGGATGCGAAAACCGATTTGGTTTTCATTACTGATGAGACTCGTAGCGGTGAATTAACTGCTCACCGATACATCGAGGAGATCCTGCAGGAACACGTCGTTCCTTACGCTGGGTTTGTTGGCGATAGCTTCGTGCTAACGCACGATAATGCGAGCCCACATGCTGCTGCATCGCTGCGGCAATACCTGGCGGAAGTGGGAATCCCCACATTAGACTGGCCTGCGCGGAGTTTTGACTCCAATCCAATCGAGCACATGTAGAATGAGCTCAAAAGAAGGGTTCGAGCCAGAAAACCAGCCCCTGCATCGCTGAGGTACTTAAAGGTTGCAATGAGGGAAGAGTGGGGAAGAATCCCACAGACAGTGGTGAAAAAGCTCATCTGCTCCATGAAAAACCGGCTGAAAACAGTAGTAAGGGCGGGGGGACACAAAATTTTGATTTTGTTTTTTATCAATAAATTTAATTGTTAAACTTAAAATTTTTCCTTTCTCTTACCCCTATTTTCAATCCTTGTTCTCCTTGTGTCCCCTTTCAATCATTTTAATCAGTAAAAAGCAAGAGGTATGTTATGGAATTTAGTATCATTAGAAAGATAATAGAATGGGCTTTCAAATGATACTAAAATCCATAAAAATATGTGAACACTAAATTCTAGGACCCATATTAAATAAAGCCAAGTACGAGTAGTATATATTGGTTTAATTATTTATCCACAAAAAAAAAGAGAAAAAAAGTCTATTAAATTATGTCGTTACAGGTAACCTGTTAACGTCGTGCTATTGATATTTTACTTAATAATAGAAAACTAACGAAATGAAGAACTTTTCGATACAATATTTTGTGTCTTTGTAGTGGAAATATTGTAGAGATGTGCATTGTGGGAATAGCAGTGAAGCAGTTTATAATATATTTTGATTTAAAATATTTCTTTGAATAAAATATTAAAATATATAAATAGTTCACGCTTTTAACTTTGACCGTGATATTCTCCAACAGTTCCTTCGAGAAGCCTCACAGCTTTGCTGCTGATGTGCCACAGCTCATGTGAACATTCTCTAATATTAGGGATAGCATTTGTGCCCTTTTATGGGTATTATAAGAGCATCATTCATTTATTAATGTACTTGCAAATTTACAATTCAGATTTTTTTGGAAAAAAATAGATTTATAACATTTTTTTTCGGATTAACCCTCGTAAACTACATATTTTTACAGAAACTTACTCCATATTTTCGTCATATTGTGTTTTTTCAAATTTCATCTTAGGGTAAATACTTCCATGTTCAAGATGGGTCATTTTAGACACTTTAAAGTTACAAGGAAAAGAATTATTACATAGTTCATAAGAATAGTATAAAACTTGATTTAGTTAACAGAAAAAAATGTAGTTATCGAAATTACAAGTTTAAAATATAATCTGGAAAATTATTTTAAAAAAATGTTATGTTTACCTGAGGCTCTTGTTGCGACCCAGCCACCTAAACTAGAAAATTCATAACTATCTGGTTCATGTCCTGCAGTATAACCAAATTTTTTAAGTTCCCGTTCTAAATCTTGTCCAATAATACCGCTTTCAACACAAGCTACCAAATTTTTTTCATCTATCCATAAAATTCTATTCATTTGAGATGTATCAAGTGATATTATTGTTCTTTTTTCATTTTTGGGACATTCAACGGCTCCTGAAACGGCAGTCCCTCCACCAAATGGTATTATCTATAATAACATGTCAGGTTTATGATATATGCAATAACCCAGGCAGGTTCTAGAGGCCCTGGGAGGGGCAGATGGAACCAAAAGGTGTTGTTTATACTTACTACCATATTATTTTCTTCACAGAGCTTAACAATTTTTAAAACATCATCATGGCATTGTGGCCACAAAATAATATCAGGGATTCGGTGAAAGCGCCCTTTCTTTAAAATATAAATATCTTCTAACGTATGTCCATGAGCTCGACAAACTCTATCTATAACTTTTGTGGAATAAAGTATATTTAACTTCTTTAATTTTTCAAAATTTTCATTCGATATATTTGGTGAAGGATAATCACTTTCCTTCGGTGGATCTTTAAATTTTACCGGTTTGGTTAAATCAACATTTAAAGTTTCGATAATCCAATTTATTAGGTGTGGTAGCCCAAGTTCGCCAAGGGGATACCTAAAATAAGCATGAAACTACAGGCGCTACAGGAAAATGTTCAATTTATGAGTGCATATTACTAATGCTTGTTTTAACAGTCTTTGTTTTAGTTAACTGTGATGTTCAATTACTGCAATAACAAAAGTACTTGTAACAATATAATACTGATAAGCGACTGTCGTCTCATCACATTCAATATGAGATTGGGATGTTTATTATCCACAGTTTGGAAAATCTATCGCCTGCAAGCTTAAAATTTTTTTGAAAGTTAACGAAAAAATAATTCAAATTTCAGGACATCTGAGAGATTCTCTAAAAATATTATGCATCTACAGTTTTTCATTTAAACTACCCTTGAAAGACTTTGATAAACTAAGTCTATTGTTATAATTAATCTACTCGTATTAAAGCAAGGATGCGATTAGAGAATTATGATTAGCGTCGCCAGGTGTCCCCATTTGCACGGGATGGCCCGATTTTCAGGGATCTGTGAACACGTACAATAGTGTAAAATTTAGGTTTAAGTAAATTTGAATTGAGAATTTTATTTTGAAGCTGCATAGTCATGTCCTGCGACATGTCAAAACGCGATGGCTATCATTTCTTCCTGCTGTAGAACGTGCCATCAAATCTTTCGATATATTGAAGGATTACTTTATCACTAGGGACGAAGACGAGAATCCTTCTGCACTCTGGAACTTTTTTAATGGTGACCAAACAGAGCCTTACCTTGCTTTCTTCCAAAATGCCTTGAAAGTCCTACAAGATGCTGCATTGCTGGGTACGATAAAATGGTCAGACACACTAATAAATTACGATGAATTTTTGGGCTTCATATGCAGCAATTTAATCAAAAAGTTGTCTATTGAAACCGCCTCAATAATAAAAATAGCATGTTGTACGTGGTATACAAATGTTCTGAAGTATGTAGAAACACGGTATGAATATAATGAAAACAAATTACAATTGTTCAAACCACTTTCTCTACAAGATGATATTTTGATTTACGCATCAATTGTTAATATAATTGAAAAACGTAATGACATATTTTTTCAAATGAGCGATCTTTGTGAGAAAGTTTCTAAGGTCAAAGAAGTGCTGAAGGCAGCAGTACAGAACAAAAACTTAACAACAGTATAAAAATGGCACAATTTATTTGAAAATAAAAATCTTTCCAATCTACAAAAGTTATTTTCTTTCGGGGCATCCATACCGGTTTCAAATGCTGCAGCAGAAAAGGATTTTTTTCTCAGTCAAATATAGTTTGGTCCGAGAGACGAAGCCGATTATTTTTCGAACATGTAAAAGTAGAGATACAAATAAAGACCAACTTTAATTTGTCGTGTAGTGAATTTTATAATTACGCGATAAAAAACAACGTGCTTCTTGAAGCAATGAATTCTAACTCAAACTATAATTTTAATAAAAATAATTGTTTTACAGCTACTGTATAATATAATAAGACATTACTATTTGTAGATTAGGTGGTTTGAATTTTGTGATTTAATGTGATATGCAAAACACTGCTTGCGCTTGCAAGTAAGATCCAAAGATTATGATGGCATTGTTAAATTAAACTTGCTCGTCTTTTAATAAAAAGTATTAAAGTATTTATTAAAAATATTTCATCTTAGCTATAGCAGTTTAACGTGTAAGTTTTGTTGCATTTAAAAAAAGTTTATCGAAGTTAGTTACCAAATAAGTACTTCCAATTGTACTACCCTACCATAATTTTCACCACTTAATGATAAAAATAAAGGTTGATTTCTAAAAACCTTGTTTTCTTTAGTTGTTCCGATTTGCAAATCAAAATCCCGATTTGTTTAACCTTCGGCCCCGAAATTTGGTATACTGGACCTGGCACACTAATTGTGATGTACATGCAGTATAAAGATTTAATGATTAGATGTAACAACATCCCCTATAGAGAATCAGTTATGATTTATTTACTTATGCAGTGTCGCCTACTTTCGATGACAAGTGGACGCCGATTATTGGCCAAGTGCAGTAAGTCGACATTAGATCTTACGTTGGGGCAAAATATACACAAGACACAACGCAGGCATTTGTTAATAAAGGCGTTTGAGGTTCTAGTACTTTTCTCAAATTCCAAATCTGTAGAAAAGAATACCCTTGCACACGATCGAAAAAATAGTTTGTGTGCTGTTCATTTTCCATTGTAATCCTATTTGTGCTTGTATTGTAATATTTTCGTAGATTGTTATTATTTAAGATGCCAATGTCGATAGACTTCTTGAAGATCTATTCACTTATGAGCGACTATTTAATCTCTTAAGGCACACAATATGGTATTTTTGTTACAACTTCAATTTTTCCACTAATTCTTGGTGGAGTGTATTAGTAATTTTGCCGAGTCTTTTCCTACAATTCCGATGTTGCGAATGCCTGGCGACCTTCTATCACACCCTATATAGTTTCGGATGTCTGATATTTGACTTGACTTGATTGTTAATGGCACTGCTGCTGAGGCAATTTGCCAGCTCAAGATCCGTCTCGCGCTTAGGCAGGGCGCCGCCGACCCTCGGCGATGCTTTACACGTTCCGGAGTTTGGATCTACCCTTTTCGGGTCCCGAGGGAAATCCAGCATTGACGAGCTTCAGCTCTCTACCAGATCTCCCGATTGTTTAAAAACTTTATCTATTGTAAGGGCATTGATAAAGGAACTCCTCGAGAAACTGCTACTGGTTTTGGATATAACCTTTTCTGTCAGCCCTCCCGTTCGATTAGGTAATTGTCACAAAAAACACGGCCTCACGTGTTCACCAACTGCACTAATCACATAACCCAAACCGACGTTTTAGAAACCACTCCTCACAGCGCTTAGTAACACTATGTGATTCGAACCTCTAACAAGCGTTATTGATCACCGATCCACAATCCGAAGCCCCAAAACGCCAGAATTTCGCCTTCAGTTGCCCCAACCCGGTAAATGCGTCTGATATTTATATCTACATTAATTCTTCTGTAGAGAGGAGTTCCGAACGACGTTTTTGTTTGGAATAATCTAGTCTTGTATAGCTAATAAGAAGACTTCCGTTACTGGAAATATTGGTCCCGACGTTAACGGGGTTGAATCATCTGCTTCACATATAGGTATAATACGGAAGATTTGGCAAGCCTTCGGAAATATGTAAGCAAGTTTTATGCTTTCTTGGTGGGGTTGTAGAAGTAGTCAAATTTTAACAGCACTATCCCTAAATTATTTGGCAGTATTTTTAGTGCGCCTGTTTCTGCTATTTGCATCTGTCGTTAACTCTCAGAAGCAAGCAGGATATGTTATGAAAATATTTGTTTCTGCAGTATTTTTAGGTCAGAAATAAGATATTTACTATCTATATTTACTACTATACTCACCAAGTAGACCATACGACTACTCTTACGAGCTTAACTAGGAAACTCGTTCACTCAGTGACCTTAAGATCGCCAAGCAGCATATTTTAGTCAACTTGCTTAGAGTATTGGTATAATTTGTTCATGTGCATCACTATAATTTAAAATGTAGGATTCATAGATTTCTGGTTGGACATATTGAGTTAATAATTATTTCATTCGATTCGTCACGTTTGAAATATACGAAGTGGACTTTCTTTGCTGATAAAATGAGACAAATATAAAATACCTAAATATCTGGCTTTCATTTTGGAAAAAATGGCTTTCCCATGCATTCCGAGTGATTTTTATCGATTCAGCGGTTAAAATTGTTCCAACTGGACCAGGATTGTGTATATCGAGTACCATCACATTAACCAAAAATGCAGGGTTTATCACTATACGTAATGTACTTGTTTTTTAGAAATAATAAACCTTAAAAATAGTGTACACAAACAAAATACACTAACTTTAATATATACCTAGTACCTCTGAAAATTAAAACACATTATTATGGAATTAATTCATATATTTATAATGACAAAATTAAATTAACAGTTACTCCAAGTGTCCCTTTCTTGCTTTTTCACAAGCCCTCAAACGATTAGGCCATTCGTCTATGACGGCATGCACTTGATCCAATGGAAAATTGTCCACCGCTTTTGTTAAAAGCGTTAGAGTCAAGATTGGCATGTCTTTTATAGCCGACCATACCCTTTAAGAGGTAAGATAGTTTATAATCTAAAGGACTTAAATCAGGAACTACAAAAGGCCAATCTTTTGTAGTAATAAAGGAGAGTACATTTTGTTGACGCCATACTTGTGTTGTTTTAGCTTTGTGTCCTGGTCTAGAATCTTGCTGAAAGACCTAATGCTTATTTCTGAAAATAGCATGGTTTAGGGGTTTCACAATTTTCTCTGACATAGTGTCTTGATATATTTTAGCCGAAGTTTGCACACCGTTTTCACAAAAATATTGATAACCCCATTAAAGCTGACTCCCCACCAAACCAAAAAAAAACAAAATTTTTCTATGTTTATCATGAGCGTATTTCTTTCTCGTTTTCGCTTGAAATCTTCTATTAGCAAATGACCACCGTCTCTTATAAGGGCCAAGTCCTAGGTCTTCTTTAATAATATGGGACATATAATTTTTTTTCGAAATTTTTATCTCACGAGATAAAATTTTTTGTTTTTCGGAGAGGATTTCGGTCAATTCGCGCTTTTACAACTTTAACAGCTTGTGGCATTCGAACTGCCCTTGGTCTTCCTAAACGTTGGCTGTCTTTTATGTATCCTGTCTCAGCAAATAATTTTATAGCCCGGTAAACAAACATACGACTTATTTTGAACGGTTTTAAGGTCTTAAAAATGTTGCTTTTTTCCATATCGCATTTAAATAAAGCTATAAGAGCAATCCTATTTTCTCGATCACCCCACTACATTGTTTAAAGAATTCAAATTGTAAATATGTTTACACACAATAAAATAATTATTATTCTCAAGGAAAGGGTCAAGCTGATTGGACACAATTAAAAATTTGTTTGGAAAAATCAAAACTTCATTTGGTTGACATCATCTTTAAAGTGGTTAAGAATGGTTAAAATGAAAACATAATGTTACGGGTATTTCAAGTATCTTTTAGCCCAAGGGCTTTTTATTTCACCAATTTTATAAAACAATTCATAAAATCGACAATTATTAATCTTAACTAATTAAAATCTTAAAACAAACGGATATACCTGTTCCCCGTAAAGAAAACTCTGTCATCCTCAAGAACAAATTTGGAATCATTATATCCCCATCCATTCCATTTTAACAACTCGTGCCTGTAAAAAAAATAAACATTTAATATTAAAATTATATTTGTATATGACATTTTAGTGAATGTGAATTATTAATATGTTATATCTGCATAAAATTCCCATTTAACTATCAATAGAAATTATCTTAAAATTATGTTAAATTACATTTAAAACTGAAAATTTGTTTACAGTTGAAATTAATATTTAAAATAATAGTCACTTTCAACATATAAAGGTTATTATATATATATATATATATATATATATATATATATATATATATATATATATATATATATATATATATATATATATATAGGGTGTTTTTTTATAGAGGTATAGAACTTTGAAATGGAATAAAACAAAGATGAATTTTTTAAATTGACATGAAATTTACTTTATTCGAAAGATAATCAATCTCCTAGCATTATAATTTAAATATGACTTCTGGCATATGACCGCCACGGCTGGCTCGGACGTAGTCTAATCTGGAGGTCCAATTTTCGATGACCTTTTCCAACATTTGTGGGCGTATATCGGCAATAACGCTGCGAATGTTGTCCTCCAAGTGGTCAATCGTTTCGGGCTTATCGGCGTAGACTAGCGACTTCACATATCTCCACAGAAAATAGTCTAGCGGCGTTAAATCGCACGATCTTGAAGGTCAATTCACGGGTCCGAGACGTGAAACTATGCGGTTACCAAACGTTTCCTTCAATAAATCAATTGTGGCACGAGCTGTGTGATATGTTGCCTCGTCTTGTTGAAACCACAGCTCCTGCACATCATGGTTGTTCAATTGATGAACGAAAAAGTCAGTAATCATGGCTCTATAGCGGCCACCATTGACTGTAACGTTCTGACCAGCATCGTTTTTAAAGAAGTACGGACCAATGATTCCACCAGCCCATAAAGCACACCAAACAGTCAGTTTTTCTGGATGTAACGGTGTCTCAACATACACTTGAGGATTATCATCACTCCAAATACGGCAGTTTTGTTTATTGACGTATCCATTCAAACAAAAGTGAGCTTCATCGCTAAACAAAATTCGCTTATGAAAATCGGATCAATGGCAATCTTGTTTTGGGCCCATTCACCGAATCTACGCCTTGCTAGGTGATCGTGTAGCTTCAATTGTTGCACGAGTTGGATTTTGTAAGCACGCAAACCAAGATCTTTCCGCAAAATCTTCCATAAAGTGGATGGACACATATCCAATTCCTGTGCACGATGGCGGATAGACTGATTCGGGTCTTCCTCTACGCTACGCTCTACAGCAGCAATGACTTCTTCTGTATGCACTGTACGACGTCTCTGTGGATGCGTATTATCATTTAGAGTAAACGTGGTGCGAAAACGTTCCATAGTTAATCGAATTAATTGCTCTGATGGACGATTATGTTGACCGTAAAATGGACGTAGTGCGCGATACGTATTTCGAACAGAACCATGATTTTCAAAAGAAATTTGCACAATTTGGAAGCATTGTTCAGGCGTCAGTCTATTCATTTTGAAATGCCAAACCAAACTAAACATAAATCACTTGACAGCTGACAAAATGGCCGCCAGTTAAAAAAGTGTTGCCAACCTAAAATTTCATACCTCTGTAAAAGACACCCTTTTATATATATATATATATATATATATATATATATATATATATATATATATATATATATATATATATATATATATATATATATAACAAAGACAGGAGAAGTCGCGACTGACTAGTTAAGAAAAATATACTCTCAATTTAGTGGGGCTGCAGTCTATATTTAAATATTTATGGCCTTGAGTAGTGAAACAACCTTTTTTGTTAGTCGAGCTTTCGAAATTATATTTATTTCTTCTTCAGGACATCTGGAAAGACAAAATTTCCCTTTTTCTTTACACTGTTAAGTGAAAAATTAGTTTTTTAAGTACATTCATATGATTGAAAAAACAAAAAAAGAAAGAAGGCATGAGAAAAAAGAAAAATGATTGACTTACCAAAGTGTTTTTTTTTTATAACAAAACAAGCAGTCATTAGCACAAAGGGGCCTTTCCCCAATATACTGTTCTTAACTACATAATATTATAATTAAAAGGAAAAAATACAAAACGGCCAAAATGGCTGGCTCTGGTACTCTCTGCTAATTCCGTAAATCAGTAAATTAACAAAAAATTATCAGTTTTTGGCGGTAATGATGGAGTGTGATAGACCGATATAACTTTTATGTGGTAGAGAAAGATCGAAGATATTGATTCGTTTCGATCTGAGATATGCTTGCTACCCCTACAAGTAATTTTAACCACAACAAAAGACAATCTCCCAATACTGCAACTTGGATCTAGACCTATTCAAATCCATAGTACAGTTTATTTTTGACTGCAATATATTAGTTTTCAATGATCAATAGTATAAACAAATTTTTGAAACCCCTATGGGATCTAAAATTTCACCTATTCTTGTCAATTTTGTTCTTGATGACTTGGTTAGTGATTGTCTGGAACTTATGCCTTTTCATATACCTTTTATTAAACGGTATGTTGATGGCAGTACCAAAAGGTAGAATTGATGTAGCACTGGATATTCTTAACTCCTACAACCAGCATATTCAATTCACCAAAGAAGAAGAGTCAAACGGTGGCATTCCTTTCTTGGATATGTTGGTAATCCGTACGGATGACAACGTTCTAAGAACTAAATGGTACCTCATACTAGGTATGAAAACTAGTGCAGTCAAGTTAACCTACCCAGATTACAGAGATGAGTCGCTCAGAAAACTTAAGGGCTTTCTACTTGACAATTCCTACCCAATCCATTTAATTAATAAATTTCTTTTTAGTACATCTTATAACATCCCAGAAAATAACATATCAATCATAACCTCAAACACTTACTTCACAACGCTCAATACAAAGTAACAACCAAGAAATTCATATTAATCTGTCCTCTACTCAATAAAATAATCAAAATTTTTTTATTTATCTCTTCCTTATACATAGGTCAAACCTCCAGAAATTTGAAGGGTAGGATTACATCACACAAAAGTGACTGCAGACGTAATGTACAATCTTGTGCTTTAGCACAACATGTCATTAACAATAATCATCGGATGAGACTGAGGTCCTGGATCGCTCTGATTCTTACTACAAACGAATTTTCTTAGAAATGGCCCATATTAACCGGGAACCCTACGCCATGAATAACAAGAGGGACACCCAGGGACTCAGTTCCATATACAGTTACATCCTCAAATCAGAATTAGAAAAATACCAATGACTAACAGATTGTCCTGCACCAGACGAATAACACATTGACAAAATGTTTTTTTTTTCCATCCAATTATTCTATTATTTTATATTTTATTTTCCGAAAACTGTAATGCATTGTTTCTTTCTGTTATCCCCTGTATGCGGGTTGACACATGCGCTATTGAAATAAAAAATCTACATTCTCAACGATTATTTCTATCTTTATTCATTACACTATTTGCCATTTAAATAATTTTCAACTGCAAGCATATCTTAGATCGAAACGAATCAGTATCTTGGATCTTTCTCTCCCACATAAAAGTTATATCGCCCTATCACACTCCATCTTTACCGCCAAAAATTGATAATTTTTAGTGTTCCGTACAGAACACTTATAAGATCACTTCGGTGTCTGTCTGTCTGTCACACCCGATTTTCTCCGAAACTATTTGACATAGAAAGTTGAAATTTGGTAATAATATAGGAATTGATGGCCTCATCAGAGCCGTGTAGTTTTAAGAGTTAAATTTTGACTTAAGGGGTTAGTTTTGGGGGGTGAAATCGGAAGTGAAAAAAAAAATTTTTACTAGGTCATCGAGTGTGGTGTCAAATGAAAGCTTGTGAAAACACGAGTAAAAAATATATATATAATGTATTACTTGCGCGCACTTTTCTA
>CM032455.1:72919583-72991967 GCA_019049505.1 Pachyrhynchus sulphureomaculatus
AGATGAAACTTGGATATATTTGTACGAGTCGGAAACTAAGCAACAATCAATTGTTTGGGTATTCTAAGATGAACAGAATCCAATAAAAGTGGTTCCACCAACCATGTTTTTAAGGTATCAACTTCAGAGTGGAAAAAATGTTTCGACACATATTTTGAGAAACAATAAAACGATTTGTACCAAAAAATTTTTTTTCTTTCATTGTTTTTGTAAAAACTTAAAAGATAGCCTTCGAATATATATATATATATATATATATATATATATATATATATATATATATATATATATATATATACATATATATATATATATATATATATATATATATATATATATATATATATATATATATATATGTATTTATTTATTTATTTATATACATTCGACCGTATTTGGTATGAAGGATTGTTGGCTGAGCTACATCCCTATCGTATCTGCATGCTTAGAAAAGTTCCTCAAAAGCTGAGCATATTATTTCGAACTGAAAAATGTTACACTCCACAAGAACATTTTATCCTGTACAAAGCTCAAATTTGAGCAACGATGGAACACTGCTCCCAAACATATGCTGCATTTGTAAGATTCTATTCACAAGAGAGCCATTCACCTGATTGGAGATCCATAACTCACCAGCAACCATTCCTTGTAACATCGAGAAACGGTTAGTGACTTCAGCCTATTCTATAAGTACTTTGATGGAAAGTATTCGATGAATATAAACCACTTGATTAATCTTAAGAGTAGTGCTTGATAGCAATACACATCTCGCTAATACATCTCATCTTTATGAGGTTTAGCATCGTACCAGATTTTCCCAAGTTTTTTCCGTATGGAGAACGTCATCCCTTTGGAATGATTTGCTCAGGACTGTGTTTCCTAAAAAGTACAATACTTGCAGAGGTTGAAGATCAACACGAACCTCTTTTTCCGCACCCGCGTCGCTCCTGTAGCGCTTTAGAGTTTTCCCAGCGCATATGTATTGATTTCGTAAAAAAATATTTATTATACTATTATGCTAATTTAGTGGTTTGAATAATGATAGTTATTAAGTAGGAAATACTATTATTTATAGCCCAGTCGTCAGAGGCAAATTTTGACGAAAAACTCTCGTTAAATGTTAACAGGCTGCATTTTAGCATACAGATAGTTTTTTGAACCCAGAATACGATAAAAAAGTTTGCTACTCTAAAGTGTACGCTAAGTCTATAAAATCTAAAATAAAATAAAAAATTCGATTTTTCGTAAAAATCTCGAAAAATAAAAAAATATATATCGAAAAACTAATAGCATCACGTAAAAGAACGGGAAATGTTGCATAAAAATAGTATACAGATTATTTTTTTAAGTTTTACCGTAATTTAAAAAAAATATTTAAAATAAAATGATTTGTTTAACCCCTTCAGTTGTAGTAAGAATCATGTTTCCAACCTCAACCAAGTCATTTATGACTAAATTAACATTTCTGTGTATCGCTGAAACAGCAGCCAACGTTTAATTTACGCTTAAAGTTAACTGTTTTTCATTTGAAAGTTTATTTAACAACATACAGTATACAAACTTCGTGAGCGTCACACAGATGAAAGAAAACAGATCGGGTTGGAGAGAGCGCTGCGCGTTCCTTCTCGGATCGCCATTAGCAAAATTTCTTCGAGTAATTTAGCATTTTTGTGTTTTCAATAACTGTTTTCTTTTTACCTGGATGTTTAGGTGAAATATAAATACTTTACACTTGTAGCTTAGACTTTTATCTTTCATTCCCCATCTTTAAATATTTTTTATTTTAAGGTTAATTAATAATAAGCAAAAAATACCTTTATCAGCAAAATTACAAAAAAAGAAAAAGTTTTTAAAAATTTTTAATGATTTTCTGATATCAAATATACTTTTAAATGTAACTAAAAAAAAATGTTCGACTTTTTTTGACTATTTCGTATTGCTTTGAACCTAAAATTGCCGGCGGCGCACTACGGCAGGAAAATTTTCTTATTTTAAAACTCAGTTTTTAAATAACAAATAATTATTCTTATATTGAAACTTAAGGTATAATCATGACATATGCACAAGGATTTTTTTTTCAATACTAAATTTTATTAAATATTTGTAATTTACTGTATTACCTGTTAAAATCATGCAAACAAAAATTTCAACGAAACGCTGAAAGTCTTCTCTTTAAAAAGCTATCTTTTAATTTTGTTTACCCTTTGAAAACAAGTAATATCGATGAACCTTCGCGCGATGTTTGGTGCCCTACACTTTTTGAATCACATATCCGAATTTTTAATAAATTATCACGCTATTAAAAAAAATCTGGAAAAAAGTCTATATACTATTTTTTTGTAAAATTTCCCGCTCTTTCGCGGTGTGCTATTACTTTTTTTTTAAATATTACCGAAAAACCGAATTTTTGATTTTATTTTGGATTTTGTGGGCTTAGCGTACATTAGACTTTAGCAAACTTTTTTTATCGTATTCTACGTCCAAAAAAACTACCTGTGTACCAAAATACAGCCTGTTAACATTTAATGGGAGCTCAAAACCCCTGGCGATTGGACTATTATTATTGTTGTAAGATGAAGTATACAAATAGACTATTAGTTAGAAATTAGGTAATTGAAATATGAGTACACAAAAGGGTTTAGTTTTTCACATTTTAATACACTCCCTCAGTGTTCAGCTTTTGGTTTATTTGCTGATTTTATTTTAAAATAGAATTATGATGTGGGACTATCAAAGATATGGCTGAAGGCGGAAGGAAATCTCTGATTTCCATTCCAGGGTATATTTTAAGAGGACATCAGAATCGTAGAGGGGGAGTTGTATCTTATTATGGACACTTATATAAACTCTCAAAGGTAAACTACTGACCTCCAACTTCCGCTACCTTCGCGTTAGAACAAATATGGGTAGGTAGAAAAGTTTAACACATTTCTGTGTATTAATGATTGGGAAACAGTGACAACAATTTTTTTGCCAAATTATTATTGTATTTTGCCCGAAGGGGATCGTTATGTAGATTTTAATAATAGATTAACTAATCGGTATAATTTGGTGTTTAGATTTTTATATAAAAATGATTTTTATCAGGTAATAAATACGCCAGCAAGAGTAACTAAAAGCAGTTCTTGTGGGATATTATTATGACTTTAAATACGAATCGTGTTAGGAATGTTGATGTCATCAGAATGAATAATATTTCAGATGATTGTTTGGTGAACTGCTCAGTAATTAAGACTAGGTCCAAGTTTTTGTTGAGAACTTGCAGATATATTTTAAAATTTAATTTTAACGATTAAATAATTTATTTAATGTTGACAAGGATTGTATTTATGTCCTTACTGATGTAAAAATGATGACTGACTTTTTTAAGAAAAACATGACAGCTTTCAATGTAGACGCCATTATCAATAGATTTACGAAATCTAATCCATAGATAACTGACAAGAATAAGGCAAGAACAGAGGAAGCTTGAACTTCATATAAAGACTTATTAAAGTTTGTAACTGTCGCTGTTATAAATGAAAAAGAAAATACCTACAACATAAATTTGGAACTGACCAATGAGGTTTCTGGAAGACCTTAAAATATCTTAACATAAAATCTCAACCTAGGACAAACTAGGAAGAAATTTGCGTCCTCTGACATATTTAATCGCTTTTATTCCGTACACTTATGGCACCACTTCGGTATTTGTCTGTCTGTCCGTCCGTTTGTCTGTAGGTCTATCACAGGCGATTTTTTTATTGCCAGTATACTTAGTAGTAGATAATACATTTAGTACAAATGATTACGAGAACCTGATTCATGGGAGCCTTTATGGGTGCTTCAATTCTCAATAATGTCAAAAGAACAGACTAAGAAAATTATTTACTTATTTAAATCAAATGCTAACGAGACTAACGGCTTTTATTGTAAATAGACATCTTATTTCTGCCACTCTTCTGGTAATGTGGAAAAATATTAGTGTTCCGAATCCTAAAATTAATACGTCAATAGAAATAACCAATTTTCATCTAATTAGTATACCTTCCACATTTTCTAAAATCTTAGAAATTGTCGTTGGTAATCAATTAAAAGAATACTTTAAACCATATAAGGTTCCATAACCAACACAGTCTGGTATTCGTCAATTTCATAGGACATCGACTAAGGGTTTCGAATGATCTTTACAAGGCATGTAACCAGGGTAAAATAGATACCTCATCCTTTTAGACTACAATAAAGCATTTAACCATCTGGATCATGAAGTTATCTGTACAAAATTAAAATTTTTTGGGCTTGACAGTGAATAGAATTTTTAAGATAGCTTTTTAAAAGATTATAGCTCGTTACGAGTATTTTGGAAAATTCAGCTTCTGATTATCTGCCAACTAATAAGGGAGTTCGACAGA
This sequence comes from Pachyrhynchus sulphureomaculatus, assembly GCA_019049505.1. Taxonomy (NCBI): domain Eukaryota; kingdom Metazoa; phylum Arthropoda; class Insecta; order Coleoptera; family Curculionidae; genus Pachyrhynchus; species Pachyrhynchus sulphureomaculatus. Next base: position 72,923,975 of record CM032455.1, read on the forward strand.
GCAGTATTTTATCCTCTTTGTTATTTTTCATGTATACATCTGATTTCAGGAAACTCTTAAAAAGTGGTGATTCACATTAATATGCGGACGCAACGTACATTTAGAGTTCCTGTTTTTACCAGGTGCTCAGTAGGCAGCTGTTACTATAAATGAAAATATTGTTGAGTTCTCCAAGGCACATAGATTGGTATTAAATGCAGATACGGTATAAATGTTAACTTTTGGTATACAAAAAGGATCTTTTTTGAATGAGTTAAATTTTAAAATAAAATTAATGTCCAGTTATCTATATATTCTCGAAATGCCACTAACTTTAAGGTAATTATAGATTTCTACTGTCGCTTTAATAATTTTGTCCTAACAAACAGAGACATACATCCACGCCATATATTAGACGTAAGAAGCTTGACATCACTAAACGTAGGAAGTGGTCATAATTTAGTTCAGGTTAGTTATGTGTAAACTCAGGTGGAACATAAGAAACACAAAGCAACACCAAAATAAGGAGCTGGAAACAAAGATAAGAATAGAAAATCTACAAGAAGAATCGACGAGAGACCTGCACCAGAGAAGACTGAAAGAAAAAATCAGAATAAATTATAAATTAAATAAATGACCATGATAACAAAAATGATGGTTGGTTAAAAATAAAAACAAATGTATTAGAAGCTGCATATGAGGCATTAGGGACTAAAACTGTCGACAAAAATAAAAAATGGAGAACAAAAACACCATAGTTCAGTGCAGAAATCAAAAAGAAATGCCGTGAAAAGAAAGAAAGCTATCTAAAGTACAGGCCAATCAGGACAGATGAAGCCTACCAAAGATATAAAAGAATACGAACAGAAACTCACGAATTAGTAAGAAGAACAAAAACGAAATACTGGAAGAGATACACAAGAAAATTAGAATCAGACTTCTATGGCCAACAAAAACAAATTTGGAGATTCATAAGACAGCAGAGAACTGCGTTGAAAGAACTAATAGAGTGTACACACCTGAAGAACGGAACATGGGTAACGATTATATAAAAGAGAACAGAGTATGACACTGCCACAAATACCAGAGATAACGATAAACGAAGAAACATATATAACGGATGAAGGGGTAATAGAAGCACTGGAAAGATTAAAAAACCGTAAATCTTCCGGCGAAGACCAACTAGCTAATGAACTACTAAAATATGGGGGACACTCTCTGGTTAAGCAACTCCAGAGACTTATACAGAGGATTATAAGATCGAATAGAATCCCAGATGAATAGAGAACAGCGACGGAGAAAAAGAAGATCCAAATACTAAATCTACTAAACTATACACTGAAATTAACAACAAAGATCATTACAACAAAAATAAACGCAAGAGAATACAACTGGAAAAAGGATAGCAAGGATTCAGAAGTGGGCGCTCATGCACCGATGCCGTATTCATTTTGAGACAGGTAAAAGAAAAATCCATAGAATACAACATTCCAGCACACTTGTGCCTGATAGACTTAAAAAAAGCTTTCGACAGTGTGCAAATAGAATATGTTAGTCATCTGTTACATAATAGGAATATCCCATTAGACCTAATTAAAACTATCGAAAATATATATAAAGACAATAAAGTAGTCGCAAGATTAGCAGAAGTAATGAGAGAACCAATCAACTATGAATCTGGAATCAGGCAGGGAAACTCTTTAAGTCCTCTTCTATTTAATATTGTCATGGATGAAATTATAAAGAAGGTCAAAAGAAAGAAGAGATACAGAATGGGTAACAGAGAACTTAAAATTATGGGTTATGCAGATGACGCGATAATAATGGCTGAGACCGAGAACGATCTGCAAAGGCTGCTATACGAATTCCACATATCAGCAAAACAATATACTATGTCAATCTCAACTGAAAAAAACCAAGACAATAGTAAGAGCCGATTAAGTGCAAGCTGGTGGTGGAAGATAAACCAATAAAACAGGTGATGAAGGTCGATTACCTAGGCATCAAAATATCAAGTATCGGAAAAATCAAGGAAGAAGTAAAACATTAAGTTAACAAGGCTAATAGGATAGCGGGATGCCTCAATGATACCACATTTAGAAATAAATTCCTTTTCGTGGAGACCAAAACAAGAATATACAGGAGCGTAATATGACCAGTAATGACTTACACATTTGAAACAAGACCCGATACCAGTATAACACAGAGAATGCTGGAATCAACCGAAATGAGAATACTTAGGAGATATACAAACAAGACACTGAGGTATGTTGGGAATGTGCAATCTTTGGCACAATGACACTACTCAGTATATATCACCACTACACCAAACACTTTATTTTTGCGCTCGACGTGCGTTTCGCTAACCATGTTAGGAGCGATGATTGACTGATTGAGTCAATTATCGCTCCTGATGAAGCTAACATGGTTTGCGAAACACGCGTCGAGTGCAAAAATAAAGTGTTTGGTGTAGTGGTGATATATACTGAGTAAAGACACTGAGGGATAGAGAAAGGAGTGCAGATATAAGACGCCCATGTAATATAGAAAATATAAACCAGTGGATAAGAGGAAGAAGAGTAGAATGGGATCAACACCTGGGAAGAATGGCAAACAACAGGATAGTACGGATAGCAAGAGACAAGTCATCGAATGGATGAAGATCAATGGGACGTCCAAGAAAGAGATGGAGCGATGATCTATAGAACAAGGAATAAAGAAAACAGGCAATAGTGCCTAGCTCTAAGTCGGAAGAAGAAGAAGAAGCTTTATAAACATATTTCTTACCTTCCTCAAATATATTATGGTAAACTTAAAGCCAACGTTAAATATTCTCTTCTCTGTGGAATAGGATCATTACTAAGAAATCCAAAGGATAAAATAAAGTTAGAAAATTAGGGCGTATATAGCATTTTATATGGTAATTGCCTGGTAATTGGAAAGCCTATATAGGATAAACCAGCAGAATGATAGCTGTAGGTCTCGAAAAACCCAAACCTAGCATCAGTAACAAACAAACTACATCAGCTCTCTTTCAACGCCAATTAGCGATAGGATATAAAATTGTCTTTAACAGTTGCAAGCAAATAGCTAGAGTATCACAATACAAAACAAGAATTATCTGAGAAGCCATCGAAATTGAGAAAAATTGCACCTTACACAAAAGAGATGATGCCCTCAGTCCTCCAGCAGCATGAAAATATTTAGTAACACAAAGCACCAACGTATGGCATCTAGTAATCAGTTCCTTGCTGAACAAAGCGAAGCCCATCCAAATTAGCCCGGTGGGATCAGTACCGACTAATCAGCGCTGCAACCTTCGACCCGGACAGCATATCAGTACAACTGTCAACCTCTCAGTTTACAGTCAGTTGTCTCCCAGTTAGCATCGACAATGTCAAATGAAACTTCGGTAAAATATCTACGACTATCAGGTCAGAACATCAAAGGATGTACTCATGGACCTTCATCCATGAATAGCACATACCATTGAGGTTGCTCCCATTTATTTAAAAATCAGTCTTACAACCAATTTATACAGTAAATTCTTTAAAGCTAAGCTTTCAATATATCTGGTTTACCAGAACACATAATAAAATAAGTGTTAGTACAATATTACTAAGTATATTTTAATATCAGATTATTTTTTACAAGTTAAAAGTACTGAATATTTACACGAATGAAAGTACCGGAAATGTTTTGTGATAAGTAATTCTCATGCCTTATTTCAAATTTATTTTAAGAAATTTATGTAAAATAATTTAATCTAAATATGCTAGAACTTGTTTGATAGCTGTTTTAATTTAGTTCAGGTGAAAGTGTCAAAACATCTCAGGTGTATTTTTGTTATAATATTCGATATAGATATCTTGATAGAAACTTCTACCACTGCTTTATCTCAAGATTTTTTCCAGAAATTATCATTCTTAAAAGCATTTAAACACCTTCCTAACAGTCAAAACATTAACTGACAAAATATGAGAAATGCTTATACTTGTATTTAGTGACAATTTAATCTAGTTCCATAGTTTTTGTAGAAAAAAGCCGAAATCCAGTTCTTTGTGCTAACAAATAGGCCACAATGTCATCTTCGAATTATTGTTTGTTTTACATTAAACTTTTGTGTGAACTTTTTGATGAAATTGTCGTATTAAGCCTAAAATGTACAAATAATGAACGGAACCTAATTTCCGCGATACCATAATTGGCTTGTCGTTACGGTTGCTAGCGAGCCATTATTCTTCGAGTGGTTTTCCCTTGGAAGTGCTGTGAAATTCCATGGTATAGTTTGGATAAGCTGTACAAAGTAAAGTACCACCTCTAGAAGCGTCTCAGTACACGACGCACACACATACACTATTTTTTCTTTGAGGGCTATGTATATATATATATATATATATATATATATATATATATATATATATATATATATATATATATATATATATATATATATATATATATATATATATATATATATACATATATATATATATATATATATATATATATATATATATATATATATATATATATATATATATATATATATATATATATATATATATATATATATATATATATATATATATGTATATATAGATATATATATATATATATATATATATATATATATATATATATATATATATATATATATATATATATATATATATATATATATATATATATATATATATATATATATATATATATATATATATATATATATATATATATATATATATATATATATATATATATTTATATTATATATATATATATATATATATATATATATATATATATATATATATGTATACATACATATGTAAAATACCACCTTTAGAAGCGTCTCAGTACACGACGCACACACATACACTATTTTTTGTTTGAGGGCTTTATGAGTTATCAGTATGTTATTGACTACTTGCAGTACATCATTTGTGATGTCAGGGACTCCTTTGTTCTGCAATTTTTAGAGAATAATTCTTTGCTTTACAAAAAATCGCATACTAATATAGCCCAATAAAAAACATAAAACATATGGAAATCTTGATAATTCTTTAAAAATATTTGTGTTAATAAAATGTGCCGTTATATATATATATATATATATATATATATATATATATATATATATATATATATATATATGTATATATAATATATATATATATATATATAAATATTATATATATATATATATATATATATATATATATATATATATATATATATATATATATATATATATATATATACATATATATACGTATATATGCATATATGTATATATGTATATATGTATATATATATATATATATATATATATATATATATATATATATATATATATATATATATATATATATATATATTGGTTCGGGGGCATCGACTGGCAAACATCATAATTTTAAGATAGATTTTTGCAACATACGAGGTTTAAACTCGAACATAAATTCAGTGCATCAACACCTGCAATCAAATAAACCTCATGTACTCGCTCTATGTGAAACCAAGGTCAGTCCGTATGGTCAACTATCTTTATCCTGGGTACTTCTATTCCCGATTTAGGCGTAACTTTGGAATCTGTCTTTTTTTCAGAAGCGACTTCTCTTGTCAACGAGAAGAAGCTCTAGAGCCCCCAAACTTTGATGTTATGTGGTTAAAAATAACGACTCAACAAACCACAAGGTTCATCTGTATCCTGTATCGACCACCAAGTGATACCAATTTTCGAACACTTTTCGCTTCTCTTGCAGACACCATCGATCATTTACAAATTAACTATCCAAGTGCCGAAATTGCCATCCTGGGCGACTTTAATGTCCACAATATTAACTGGCTTAAATATTCAAATACTATCGACGAACAAGGTCGTGAGGCTGAATCATTCTCAATTAGTTATGGCTTAACTCAGCTTATTGACGAACCAACACGGATCCCTGATCGAGACGGGGAGTTCGCCAGTCTTCTTGATCTGTTTTTAACCACCAATCCGGAGATTTACACGGTCACCGTAAATCCGCCGATAGGTTCTTCCGACCATAAACTGCTTTCGATATCGAGTATCCTGCCAATCAGTGACAGAGACGCGCCTAGGCCATGCAAGATTTGGCACTACAAATCTGCTAAATGGGAAGATCTCATGTAATTCTTTCGAACTTTCCCTTGGATGGACCTTTGTTTTCGATCCGATAACCCATCTGACTGCGCCAGGGAGGTCTCCGATGTTATTTTGGCTGGTATGGAAGCCTACATCCCTTTTTCGAAGAAATGCTTCTCCAACGGTAAGCCTTGGTTTGACCGAAAATGCAAAGAAGCTGTTGCTTCTAAACATATTGCCTACAGACAATGGCGTGAAAATCCTAACACCATAAGTCGTAACACCTTTGTTCGTGCCCGGAACAGATGCAAGGGAATTATCGACGAAATGAAGAAGGCACACAATCAACGAATTAGAAACAAACTTTTCGCTTGTCCCAACAATTCCAGGTCCTTTTGGGCAGTCGCTAAGGCAGTTAGTCAAAATTTTACCGAATCCACCATACCACCACTCACACGGCCAGATAATTCCATTACAACCACACCTGTTGGGAGAGCAAACTTGTTGGCTGAACTCTTTGCTTCAGATTCTACTGTCTATTTCCAAGGAAAAACACCATCTACTGTTCCCATATTGCAGTCAAGGATGCCCGATGTTGTCTTCAGACAGCGCATCATAAAGCGTATTTTAAGGAAGCTGGACACCAAGAAGGCTTCTGGCGCTGACGGAATACCTGCCATAGTTCTCAAACACTGTGCAAGGGAACTAAAACCAGTTTTCTGTAGACTTTTTAACCTATCCTACAGAAAGGGAATATTTCCGTCCTGCTGGAAATGTGTCACACCGCTTTCAATAATATCGAAATTCATGGAAAAGGTTATTAATCAGCATCTTCTAAAATATCTTGAACGATTCAACATTATTAGTGATCACCAATATGGCTTTCTTAAAGATAAATCAACAGGAGATCTTCTGACTTATGTAACACACGTTTGAAACAACGCAATTGAACACTTTGGAGAATCTCGAGCGGTTGCTCTTGACATATCCAAGGCATTCGACCGTCTTTGGCACGATGGACTGTTGGCTAAGCTAAGCTCTTCTGGTAAGTCTGGAAAGTTCTGTTTGTATCTCTCATGTTTGCTCAGAGAGCGTTCTTTAAGAGTGGCGGTCGACGGATTTCTTTCACTATCAACGCCGGTGTGCCCCAAGGCTCCATACTCCTACTGTCTTTCTCATTTACATTAACGATCTGTTGAAAAAGACCGGGAATCCAATCCATAGCTTTGTAGATGACAGTATGCTTATCTCTTCATTCACTTTGAACGCTCGGACATCGGCTGCTCAGGTGAATATCCGCAGACAGCAGGAGGTCGTTCAACTTAACAAAGACCTGGAAGAAATTCTATCTTGGGGTGACAGTAACCAAGTGGAATTTAACGCTACAAAAACCCAGGCGGCAGTTCTTTCTAAAAAAGTTAACGTTGCTGAACCCGACATAGTTATGTCGGGACACTCCATTCCCCTAGCATCGTCACTTAATTTGTTGGGCGTTAACTTGGGAGCAAATATGTCCCGGCATGAACATGTTGCAGGCATAGCAAGGAGAGCTTCTTAAAAGTTGGGGATATTATTTCGAACCAGAAGGCTTTATACTCCAGAACAACTGTTAATTCCCTACAAAGTTCAGATTCGCCCAACTATGGAATACTGCTCCCATGTTTGGGCCTCCGCTCCCAAACATACACTGCATTTGTTGGATTCTGTCCAGAGAAGAGCTGTTTGTCTGATTGGAGACCCGGAACTGACCGGTAGCCTTGATTCGCTGGAACATCGAAGAACGGTTGGCGACTTGAGTCTGTTCAAGTATTTTCATGAAAAGTGTTCGAAGGATGTGGCCCGCTTAATTCCTCCCAGAGCGGTGCATATTAGAAATACACGTAGTGCTAATAGTTCACATCCGTATGAGGTTTAGCTTGTTACTCCGCGTACAACGCTTTTCAAGCAGTCTTTTATTTGGAGAACATCCTCCCTTTGGAATAATTTGCCCAGCGCCGTGTTTCCCACCTAGTATAATTTACAGCGATTCATGAACAACGTGAATTGCTTTTTCTGCACACGTGCCGCTCCTGGAGCGCTTTAGGGACTTCCCTGCAGCACGTGTGCTAGACCCATAAAAAAAATCACTGGATAACCACTTATCCGACTTACGTGTTTTTTTTTAAATATACATATGTTCTCTGGCCAGGTTATAGGCTATATTTTATTACATTAGGTAACGTAAGGAATAAACAGGGACGATAATAGTAAATCAAGTCGGAAAAAAGTTAGCCGCTTGCGCGTTCTCTTGCAGTACACTGCCTAAATCATTAAATATCGAACAATATCATATAGCAAAGATAAGTGGTTCTCAAGTGATTTTTTTTTATGGGTCTGGCACACGTGCTACAGGGAAGTCCCTAAAGTGCTACAGGAGCGACACGTGCGCGGAGAAAGCGACTCACGTTGTTCTTGAATCGCTGTAGATTGTACTCGGTGGGAAACTCAGTCCTGGGCAAATTATTCCAAAGGGATGATGTTCTCCATATAAAAGACTGCTTGAAAAGCGTTGTACGAGGCCCTAACAAGCTGAACCTCATACGGATGTGAAGAATTAGCGCGACGTGTACTTCTAACATGCACCGCTCTGGGAGGAATGAAGCGGGCCACATTCTTCGAACACTTTCCATGAAAGTACTTGTAGAATAGGCTCAAGTCGCCAACCGTTCTTCGATGTTCCAGCGAATCAAGGCCGAGGGTTAGTTCCGGGTCTCCAATCAAACGAACAGCTCTTCTCTGAATAGAATCCAATAAATGCAGTGTATATTTGGGAGCGGAGTTCCAAACATGGGAGCAGTATTCCATAGTTGGTCGAGTTTGAGCTTTGTAAAGATTTAACAGTTGTTGTGGAGTGTAAAGCTTTCTGGTTCTCCTTGCTATGCCTGCAACATGTTCATGCCAGGACATATTTGCTCCCAAATTAACGCCCAACAAATTGAGTGACGATGTTAGAGGAATGGAGTTCCCCGACATAACTATGTCGGGTTCAGCAATGTTAACTTTTTTAGAAAAAACTGCCGCCTGGGTTTTTGTAGCGTTAAATTCCACTTGGTTACTGTTACCCCAAGAACGGATATTCGTCTGAGTAGCCGATGTCCTAGCGTTCAAAGTGAATAAAGAGATAAGTGTACTGTCATCTGCAAAGATGTAGATTGGATTCTCGGTCTTTTCCAGCAGATCGTTAATGTAAATGAGAAAGAGAGTAGGATACAGTATGGAGCCTTGGGGTACACCGGCGTTGATAGTGAAGGTGTTAGAAAGAAATCCGTCGACTGCCGCTCGTAAAGAACGCTCTCTGAAGAAACATGAGAGCCACAAACAGAACTTTTCAGACATACCATAAGAGCTTAGCCAACAGCCCATCGTGCCAAACACGGTCGAATGACTTGGATATGTCAAGAGCAACTGCTCGAGATTCTCCAGAGTATTCAATTGCATTGTTCCAAACATGTGTTACATAAGTCAGAAGATCTCCTGTTGATCTATTTTTTACGAAAGCCATATTGGTGATCGCTAATAATGTTGAATCCTTCAAGATATTTTAGAAGATGCTGATTGATAGCCTTTTCCACGACTTTCGATATTATTGAAAGCAGTGCGATTGGTCGGTAGTTATTTGGCAAGGTCTTCTTGCCTTTTTTAGGTATCGGCTGAACTGTAGCACATTTCCAGCAGGAAGGAAATATTCCCTTTTTGTAGGATAGGTTGAAAAGTCTACAGAAAACTGGTGTTAGTTCCCTCGCACAGTTTTTAAGAACTATGGCAGGTATTCCGTCAGCGCCAGAAGCCTTTTTGGTGTCTAGCTTCATCAGAATACGCTTTATGATATGATATAATAATATGATAAAGAAGATCTATAATATATATATATATATATATATATATATATATATATATATATATATATATATATAAATATATATATATATATATATATATATATATATATATATATATATATATATATATATATATATATATCTATATATATATATATATATATATATATATATATATATATATATATATATTGTAACGTCTCTCTGTCTGTCTGTCTGTCCGTTAGTGCGCTTATTACTCAAGAAGCACTTATCCGATTTACTTGTTTTTTATAATTCATACATTTGTTCTCTGGCCAGGTTATCCATAATCTTCTATAATATATATAAAAAGCAACGTTTCTCTGTCTGTCTGTCCATCAGTGCGCTTAGCACTGGAGAACTACTTATACGATTTACGTGCTTTTTTTTAAAACATACATATGTTCTCTGGCCAGGTTATAGGATATATTTTAATACGGTAGGTAACATAAAGAAAAAACAGTGACAATAATAGTGAATCAAGTCGGAAAAAGTTTGCTGCTAGCGCGTTCTTTTACAATACACTACCTAAACCATTAAATATGGAACAATATCATGAAGCAAAGAATATAATATATAAACGTCTCTCTATTTGTCTGTCAGTTAGTGCACGTATCACCTGAAAAACATTTATCCGATTTACGTGTTTTCTTTTTAATTTATACATTTATTGTGTTGGAAACGTGGAATCTTTAGCATAATGACACTACTCAGTATATATAACCACGACACCAAACACTTTATTTCTGCCCTCGACGCGCGTTTCGCAAATCATGTTAGCTTCATCAGGAGCGGTGATTCAGAGAGAGACGATGAGTTAATCATCGCTCCTGATGAAGCTAACATGGTTAGTGAAACGTTCGTCGAGTGCAAAAATAAAATGTTTGGTGTAGTTCTCATATATGTTTACTGAGTAGCGTACATTTATTCTCGCCAGGTTATCTATAATCTTCTATAATATACATAAAATGAAACGTCTCTCTGTCTGTTTGTCTACCTGTCCGTTAGTGCGCTTATGACTCGGGAACCACTTATCCGATTTACGTGCTTTTTTTTTTAAATATACATATGTTCTCTGTCCAGGTTAGAGGCTATATTTTATTACATTAGGTAATGTAAGGAATAAGCAGGGACGATAATAGTAAATCAAGTCGGAAGAAAGTTAGCCGCTAGCCCGTTCTCTTTCAATACACTGCCTAAATCTTTAAATATTGAACAATATCATATAGCAAAGAATATCTATATATATATATATATATATATATATATATATATATATATATATATATATATATGTATATATATATATATATATATATATATATATATATATATTATAGATATATATATATATATATATATATATATATATATATATATATATATATATATATATATATATATATATATATATATAATGCAACGTCTCTCTGTCTGTCTGTCTGTTCGTTAGTGCGCTTATTACTCAAGAAGCACTTATCCGATTTACTTGTTTTTTTTTTTAATTCATGCATTTGTTCTCTGGCCAGGTTATTCAGATTCTTCTATAATATATATAAAAAGCAACGTTTCTCTGTCGGTCTGTCCATTAGGGCGCTTAGCATTGGAGAACCACTTATACGATTTACGTGCTTTTTTTAAAACATACATATGTTCTCTGGCCAGGTTATAGGATATATTCTATTACGGTAGGTACCATAAGGAAAAAACAGTGACCATAATAGTGAATCAAGTCGGAAAAAGTTTGCCTCTAGCGCGTTCTTTTGCAATACACTGCCTAAACCATTAAATATGGAACAATATCATGTAGCAAAAAATATAATATATATGAACGTCTCTTTATCTGTCTGTCCGTTAGTGCACTTATCATTTGAAAAACACTTATCCGATTTACGTGTTTTCTTTTTAATTTATACATTTATTGTGTTGGAAACGTGGAATCTTTAGCACAATGACACTACTCAGTATATATAACCAAGACACCAAACACTTTATTTTTGCCCTCGACGCGCGTTTCGCAAATCATGTTAGCTTTATCAGGAGCGGTGTTTGAGAGAGAGACGATGAGTCAATCATCGCTCCTGATGAAGCTAACATGGTTAGCGAAACGCTCGTCGAGCGCAAAAATAAAGTGTTTGGTGTAGTTCTGATATATGTTTACTGAGTAGCGTACATTTATTCTCTGGTCAGGTTATCTATAATCTTTTATAATATATATAAAATGAAACGTCTCTCTGTCTGTTTGTCTACCTGTCCGTTAGTGCGCTTATTACTAGGGAACCACTTATCCGATTTACGTGATTTCTTTTTTTAAATATACATATGTTCTCTGGACAGGTTACAGTATATATGTTATTACGTTAGGTAACATAAGGAATAAGCAGTGACGATAATAGTGAATCAAGTCGGAAAAAAGTTTGCCGCTAGCGCGTTCTCTCGCAATACGCTGCCTAAACCCTTACATATGGAACAATATCATGTACCAAAGAATATAATATAAATTAAATGCAACGTCTCTGTCGGTTAATGCGCTTATTACTCGAGAACTACTTATCCGATTTAGGTATTTTTTTTTTTAATATACATATGTTCTCTGGCCAGGTTATAGGATATATTTTATTACATTAAGAAACATAAGAAATGAGCAGTGACGATAATAGGGAATGATGTCCACTCGAGCGGAGCCGCGGGCACGGCTAGTTTATTAATAAATAAGAATTTATCGATATAGATAAAAAAAGTTGTGTTTTAATTTAATATTCAATTATTTTATAAACTAGGTCAACTATAATCAACAATATCTCTAACATTGTATAAGCAAGTGCGCTTATTTTACGTTATAAATTATTTAATATTATGAATCAATTTCTTCTCCTGAAACGATATTAGAATACCTCTTCATTACTACTTTTTGTTCTGACAATATGGTAAATGAATGATTTTTCAAAATACCGGTAACCTGTGCACCATTATCAAATCAATTTTCTTCTTGTATTATCACGATCAGTTTTACTAAAGTAAAAAGTTTAATATTTTCAAAAAAATTTGTTTGCCCATTTCAAAAGATCTTCAGAATTTAAAATTACTTTGTTTGGGTTTGATATAAGGTTGACTTTGTATGCTTCTCTTTTGAATACTGCACCAATACCATCGTAATCACTTTTACCATGGGCTGTCGCATTGAAATGCCATGCCGCAGAAACGTCAAAGTGTAATGGAATCAGTAATTCCATATTTCCAACTACATGGGGAAAATTTTGGTTCTAAAAGGTTCTAGCGATCTCTAGTATGGTCCAAAATGGCATGGGAGTGTCTGTTAATCAGTCATAGCATGATTGAATAATATTCTATCGTTATTTTAGCAATGCAGACATAAAAGTCACAAGTAAAGTAGCCTAGAATTAAGAAGATTCCGTTTTTTACACCTTTTTATCGGATATATTCCGACATAATGACCATCTCGGTTTTGTAAAAAGGCCATGTGATATTTAAACTTAGATATAAAAACCTAAAATTTGCGACTAACCCGAGTCCTGGAAGTGTTTTCTATTTTGGGCAGAGGGGGGCGTCTGAGATTAAAAAGATGCCCCATACATATATATATATATATATATATATATATATATATATATATATACATATATATATATATGTATATATATATATATATATATATATATATATATATATATATATATATATATATATATATATATATATATATATGTATATATATGTATATATATATATATATATATATATATATATATATATATATATATATATATATATATATATATATATGTATACTTTTGCAGTACTAAGGCAGTTAGTCAAAATTTCACCAAATCCACCATACCACCACTCACACGGCCAGATAATTCTATTGCAACGACACCTGTTGAGAAAGCGAACTTGTTGGCTGAACTCTTTGCTTCACATTCTACTGTCGATTTCCAAGAAAAAACACCACCTACTATTCTCATAGTGCAGTCAAGGATGCCCGATATTATTTTCAGGCGGCGTATCATAAAACGTATTTTAATGCAGCTAGACACCAAAAAAGCTTCTGGCGCTGACGGAATACCTGCCATAGTTTCTCAAAAACTGTGCGAGGGAACTAACACCAGTTTTCTGTAGACTTTTCAACCTATTCTACAGAAACGGAATATTTCCTTCCTGCTGGAAATGTGCCACAGTTCAGCCGATACCTAAAAAAGGCAAGAAGACCTTGCTAAATAACTACCGACCAATCGCATTGCTTTCAATAATATCGACAGTCATGGAAAAGGTTATTAATCAGTATCTTCTAAAATGTCTTGAAGGATTCAACATTATTAGCGATCACCAATATGACTTTCGTAAAAATAGATCAATAGGTGATCGTCTGACTTATGTAACACAAGTTTGGAACAACGCAATTGAACACTTTGGAGAATCTCGAACGGTTGCTCTTATGGCATGTCTAAAAAATTCTGTTTGTGACTCTAATGTTTCCTCAGAGAGCGCTCTTTACGAGTGGCAGTCGACGCCGGTGTACCTCAAGGCTCCATACTGTCTCCTATTCTCTTTCTCATTTATATTAACGATCTGCTGGAAAAGACCATGAATCCAATCTACAGCTTTGCAGATGACAGTACGCTTATCTCTTCATTCACTTTGAACGCTCGGACATCCGCTACTCAGACGAATATCCGCAAACAGCAGGAAGCCATTCAGCTTAACAAAGACTTGGAAGAAATTCTATCTTGGGGTGACAGTAACCAAGTGGAATTTAACGCTACAAAAACCCAGGCGGCAGTTTTTTTCTAAAAAAGTTAACGTTGTTGAACCCGACATAATTATGTCGGGGCACTCCATTCCTCTAACATTGTCTCTCAATTTGTTGGGCGTTAATTTAGGAGCAAATATGTCCTGGCATGAACATGTTGCAGGCATAGCAAGGTGAGCTTCTCAAAAGTTGGGAAGATTATTTCGAACCAGAAAGCTTTACACTCCACAACAACTGTTAATTCTTTACAATCAAATTCGACCAACCATGGAATACTGCTACCATGTTTGGGGCTTCGCTCCCAAACATACACTGTATGTGTAGGATTCTATTCAGAGAAGAGCTGTTCGTCTGATTGGAGACCCGGAACTGACCGGCGGCCTTGATTCGCTGAAACATCGAAGAACGGTTGGCGACTTAAGCCTATTCTACAAGTATTTTCATGGAAAGTGTTCGAAGAATGTGGCCCGCTTAATTCCTCCCAGACCGGTGCATGTTAGAAATACACGTCGCGCTGATACTTCACAACCGTATGAGGTTCAGCTTGTTACTCCTCGTACAACGCTTTTCCAGCAGTCTTTTATATGGAGAACATCATCCCTTTGGAATAATTTGCCCAGGACTGTACACCGAGTACAATTTACAGCGATTCAAGAACAACGTGAATCGCTTTCTCCGCACACGTGTCGCTCCTGTAGCGCCTTAGGGACTTCCCTGCAGCACGTGTGTTAGACCCGTAATATATATATATATATATATATATATATATATATATATATATATATATATATATAAAGGGTCTTCCATTTGGGACTTGACAACTTTGAAATCTCACTGTGAAACGCACCCTTAAGCCAATCACCGAACTGTTAACGTCAAAACATTCAGTAAAGTCAACATTTTCATCATGGTGAAGTACACGAACGAACAACGTTTACAAATAATTAAAATTTACTACCAAAATTTGGAGTCGCTGAGTGCAACTTTAAGAGCGTTAACGCCAATTTTTGGTCGTAATTCTCGTCCCAGTAGACAAGCAATTCATAGTCTAGTGAAAAAATTTGAGGTAACATATTCGCTGCTGGATGTTCCCGTGCCAGTGAGACAACGGGTTGGTCGAAGTGGCCAGAATATTGCTGCCGTTCAAGCGTCCATCTCAAACAAACCAAAACAGTCGATTTCACGGGGTTCTCAAAAACTGGGCATCGCTCAGACCACACTATGGCGATTTTGCGAAAGGATCTTGGCCTGCAACCTTATAAGTTAAAGTTAACTCAAGAACTAAAGCCACTCGATCATATGAAGCGACGTACGTTCTCGAATTGGGCTCTAGAAATGTTGGAAGAAGATGACCAATTTCATCGCAAAATCATCTTTAGTGATGAAGCGCATTTTTGGATAAACGGCTTCGTCAACAAACAGAATATGCGTTATTGGTCAGGTGAAAAAACCCTCATGTGCTTGAAGAAACATCACTTCATCCACAAAAAATTACTGTTTGGTGCGGTTTTCATGCCGGTGGTGTCAATGGGCCGTTCTTTTTCGTTGATGAAAATAACCGTCACGTTACAGTCAATGGAGATCGCTACAGAGGCATGTTGCAACGTTATTTTTTTGATCAATTGCATGGGCTAGACATTAATGATATATGGTTTCAACAAGACGGCGCCATAAGCCACACAGCGGGTTGTGTAACAATCGACTTACTGCAATCTAAATTCGGTGAACGTGTTATATCGAAAATTGGGTTCAACGAATCGACCGCTGCAAACGTGCCCGTGGTGGACATATGAATGAAGTCGAATTCTATACATAAATGTTTTGATTGTACTTCAAGCCGATAGTAAAATTTTCGAAATGTCTCAAATGGGTTGCATTTTATTTCAAAAAAAAGTTGTCAAGTCCTTAATGGAAGACCCGATATATATATATATATATATATATATATATATATATATATATATATATATATATATATGTATATATATTTCAGTAAAAAAAAAACAGCCAAAAGATAGTCTGCTAGCTTTGGTTCTGGAAATTTCAATGTCAAAGAGATGTACCTCTCTCTGGTTAGCCAACCACCGAAATAGTCGATGAAATCATGGAAAAAGTTAAGCAAAGCCGGCATATAAGCTGTTTTTAGAAACTAAACATCCATCACCAAGCTATTTGTAGATGGCTGGATACAAAAAGAAGTTCGATGTTTGGGTGTACCACGATCTAACTGTGAAACATTTAATTAACCTAATTTCCATCTTCGAAACATTATTGAAACAGATCCATTGGTCCATTTTTCAAAACCTAATCAATCAATAGGTCCCGTACGACAATAACCTGCAAAAAAGTACCTGGTCGAAGTAAACGCAAAGGTAAAATTAACGCCAAGGAAGTATTTGGTAGAGCTGAAAGGCTACAGTGTGTTATAAAGTACTACAACCTGGCTAGACGATAGACTCTGACATCTAGTATCGATAATTAACCAGATTGCACCAAAGTGGCCGGAATCTATCAAGAGTATTCCATCTTGAAAACGGCAACCCACGCACATCTTTGACGACCCAGCAAGAATTAAGAGAGTTTGGCTAGGAAATTTTGATGTATTGATTGAACTGCCCAGATCTTGCATCGTCATACTGCCATTTGTTTTTGTCTCTGCAGAACTTTCTGAATGCTGTAAATTTAACTTTAAAAGAGATTTGTGAAAATCACGTTTTTCGGTTCTTCGCCCAGAAATTTCAGAAGTTCTACAGGACGGGGAAACGGTTTTATCGATCGAAATGGCCCATATTTGTTTTAATAAACTTCATTTAAAATATATATTATAAATAAATTAAATTTTTCGATCTACTTATGCGTTATTTCAAAACTTTAATAATAGATTTTTCAGAATCGTAAAACTTTAAACTTCTTCAGTCAACATAACAACTCATACTATATATATATATATATATATATATATATATATATATATATATATATATATATATATATATATATATATATATATATATGAAACTCTTGGTTCAATTACGGTAGAATTACTTGTAAATGTCAAGGCAGGTAGGTGATTAATAAGAGAAACAACATTGATGGCCTTGTTCTCGTTTATTCCAATTTTTCAACTTTTAATAAAAACAACATTACTAATAATAATCCTATCGTTAGGGATTACAAAATATTTTATAAGGTTGTACTTGTAAACATTTTTAAAACTTATTTTACTAGATATTTTACACAGTAATTATATTTTAGTCTGTTTATGTTGGTTTTTTTTTATGTTATTTTGATAAATAAAAGATGAATTTTTATTATTTTTATTTTATTAATTTCTACTGAATAAATTACAACACCATACAGTCATTTGAAAATGTATTTAGGTGTTTAATATGTAGATCAGTTTCCTGCACTCTCGATTATAATCTAGCATTTCTAAGGCATACTTTCGACAAGATTTTCAGTATAAATGTCTGGAAATAATCTCCATATTATATATGAAATAGCTGTTTCAAATTGAAGATACGTTTTCAAATTGGCATCAAGGGACTGTATGGATAAATTCACCACTTATGCCGTGCAAATACGACTTTGACATTTAGTTTCGTTGTCTCGCAATATCCAAGAGCTGTTGTTAGAACCAAAGTATTAATTAACAAACTAGTAATAAATATTTCCCTTAAATCATGCTCATCTTCTCAGAATTCAGGTTGCCAGTACAGATGAATAAAATCGCAAAATTGTGGTGAATTTAAAGAAGAAATTTGATTGGTTTGTTTTATTAACATATGCAACAAAACTGCTAAATCATTTAGCTTGTATAAATACAGACCAAGTTATGCCAAGATTTTGTAATATATATATATATATATATATATATATATATATATATATATATATATATATATATATATATATATGTATATATATATATATATATATATATATATATATATATATATATATATATATATATATATATATATATATGGGTGAAAATTCATGAAACGGAATACCTCTGACCCGACTTTTCGGAAATCCAAAAACAATGATTTATTTTAATACTACATATAGGTAGTGAACAAGCTCTGAAGTATTTTCAGTTGATGTGGTTATTATTCTTCTTCTTCCGGTGTCATATCCATGTTGACAATCATCCTGGCCCACATCATCCTATCAACCGCTGATCGGAACAGTTCTGCTGACGTAAGTCTCGTCCATTGTCTCAAGTTCCCCAGCCACGAGGTACGTCTTCTGCCTGGACCTCGTTTTCCTGCAATCTTGCCCTGCATTATAAGTTGTAACATTTCGTATTTGCTGCCTCTAAGTATATGTTCAAAGTAACACATTTTTCTCCGTTTTATTGTGGCAGCACTTCTCTGTCTTTAGCCATCCGTTGCATCACAGTATCGTTTGTAATGTGATGATGCAGGTATGATATGCGTAGCATCCGTCAGTATTACCAAAGCACGAAAGACTACAGGCGCTTAGTGGTATTATGCGTCAATGTCCACGCTTCCGCACCATAATAAAGCACAGGAAGAACATAGCATCACAAGACACGTAATTGAAGTTGTAAGTTGAGGGAGAGATTACATATTACTTTTTTTTATTCGGCAAAAAGAACTTCGTGCTCTCTCAATCCATATCTTAACTTCTCTTGAATGGACCCATTCCTCATTCAAGTTGCAGCCAAGATAATTGAAATTTCCATTCGTTGAAGTGGGGAGTCTTCTGCATAGAATTGTGTATCCACGTTCCTGTTCTTGCTTATTATCATCGTTTTGGTCTTTTTGGTATTCAAAATAAGCCCGTACTCTCTACCAGTGTTGATTACACGATCAATAAGTTCTTGAAGTCCTTCGGCATGGTCTGAGAGTAACACAGTATCGTTCGCGTAACGCAAAGTGTTAACTCTAATGCCGTTGACCATTATACCTGCATTTATTTCTTCAAGAGCATCATCAAACATTTTTTCCAAGTATGCATTGAATAAAAATGGAGACAATATGCATCCCTACCTCACACCTTGTTGTATTTCGATCTCCTCTGATACTTGATCCGCGACTTTTCTAGATGCCTTCTGATGCTAGTATAGATTTCTGATTATTCATATTTCTGTAGGGTCTATTCCGATATTCTCTAAGATGGACATAAGTTTGTTATGTTTTACTCTATCGAAAGCTTTTTCGAAATCTATGAATCAGGCAGAGACATCGCAATTGACGTCCCGCGCGCGCTAAATTAGCACCTGAATACCAAAGAGCGCATCTCTTGTTCCGAGACCACTCCTAAATCTAAATTGAGTATTGCCTATATGTTCTTCAACCTTGGTGCGTATCCTCTCGCGAAGAACCCTTAAAAATACTTTCGAAACATGAGACATCAGGCTGACGGTCCTATGTTTACCGCGTTGCACTTTTTAGCTATAGAAACAAATGCTGAAACCAACCATTCTTTCGGAATTTGTCTAGTGTTCTATATAAAGTTGAAAAAAATTGACAAGGGGATCTAAATATTCATCTTGAATCAGTTTCAAAATTTCTCCGTGAATGCCATCCGGTCCAGTGGATTTACCGTCTCTGAGGCGTTGTATTGCTTTTTGAATTTCGTGTTTAGTTATCGGTAAAAATGTATCTTCATTACTCATTGTAGGTTCTATCCTTTGTTCATCCGCAAACAGATTTTTAATATACCTTTCCCATTCTTTAATCTTGTCTTCCACCTTCTGTGTAACATTTCCGGAGTCGTCTGTTAAATTTCCCTTCTGTGTTGTCTTTATAATTACATCCGCTTCTTTAACTTTTTTATGTAAATTCATTGTGTCCTGCTTTTTTTCAAGTTCCTCTATCTCTAAACACTTTTGCGCTAGCCATACTTTTGTAGCTTCCTTGATTTTCCTTTTGATTTTCATGTTAAGCTCCCTATATAAATCTTTATCTCTATTTTTGTGTATTCTTCTCTCTTATTACGAGTAACGGAAGTATTTCGTTTGTCATCCATATATTCCTTTTTTGATGTCTGTCTGTTATTAAATTACTATTCGCCGTGGATGTTATGGCCTCATTTAAATTATTCCATTGTTGTTCCACTGTCTGTTGCGATGTTTCTGTTATGTTGAACATTTTTTCATTAATGTCATTTTGAACTATCTGCCTAACGTCGTCATTTCTTAATTTTGTAACATCATTTTTCTGTTTGGCTTTTGTTGATTATTATAATTGTTATAAACAATATGAGTTTTAGGTAAATTTTTTTTCAAAAATTCATAACTCGGAAACTGATTTTTTTATGAAAATTCTAGTTGAGACCAAAATGGCCAGAAATAATATGAGTTTCAAAAAAAATATATTGCATAATGAAAAATTTTTTTTATTGACAAAGAAATCACTTTATTATAAACAAATTGGAATTTAATAAGGTTCTTAACCACTTATCGACAATAGGTTTGATTCCGTAGATGCGCCAATGTTTTCTACATAAAATGAAAAGAAAATCACTTTGACAACCGTGATTTTCTTTTATGTACGCGACTAACCACTTGTTAAATAAATTTACAAAGCTGCAAATTTAAAGGTAAAGGTGCGTGTGACGGTATAGGTGGTACCGTAAAACTCCAAGCATGTTTTGCATTTACGTCTAATTGATGGTGCGAATATTCTCAATGCCGAGGATCTACATATTTCGGCTCGAGTTTTTTAAAAATATAAAATTTGATTATTGTACAAAACTGCAATATGAAACGCATGCTAAATTCCTGAAAACTCGTTTTAGGCGAGCACAATCAATTCCAAACATACGCGAATTCCACAATTACGTGCCAATTACTACAAGATTTCTCAATTACTATATACCTTTTTGCTGAAGGTTTCTTAAAAAATGTATTTTCTCATGAAAATAAAACGATATCTAATTAAAGAATTACTGTGTTTGTTAACCCTTAATATTTATATAAACATCCGATTATACATACATACATACATAAACGATCCTCTTCTACCTTATGGTGTTGAGGTGTCACGGCAGAAGTTTCTCCACACGCGACGATCTGTAGCCATCCTCTCTATATGTCTCAATTCGATCCCTCTTCTTTGAAGCGTTTTGGATAATTTACTGTTCCAGCTATTCTTGGACCGGCTTCTTTTTCTCCTCTTATCCACTCAAGTATTCTGTTATGTCTCATTCGAATCATATGTCCGAACCACATTAACTGACGTTTTTCTATTTTTGACAGTACAGAATTCACTTTAAATCGGTCACGCACTACACTATTATTAATACAATCTCTTCTGGTGATACCTGCTCTAAGGTATCGCATTTCACAAGCCTGAATTCTGTTCTTATCTCTGCTGCTCAAAGCCCATATTTCACTTTTATATATTAGTGTAGGTATATACACACCTTTAAATATTTTAGCTTTGGTGGCAATACTTATTTACTTTTTCCTTATGAAAGTCTTAGTGCATAATAGAGCTTAGTGGCGTTTGTTATGCGGTTGTTAGTTTCTGATTCCATATTTCCTCTTGAATTAAGTACTGAACCCAAGTATTTCAAATCTTTGTCTCGTTTTACTGTATCGCCATTCAGAGTTATGCGCATTTGTTCCTCAGTTTTACTTATTAGCATTATTTCTGTTTTATCTGTATTAATACTCATGTTGTTACTCGTGAATTCCCGGTTCCATATCAGCAAATTCCTTTGTAGATTCTCCATATTATTTGCAACTACTAGGTCATCAGCATATAACATTTCAGACACGCACACTTTTTGGAGCTTGTAGACACCTAATCTTGCCCCCTTTTAATTCTTGGTCATATTTTTTGTACATAGCAGTAGGATAATGAACAGCAGTGGGCTTAATACTCCTCCCTGTCGCACACCTGTTGTGACAAATTCCTTTGAACTAATAGTATTTATTCTTATTATGTTCCGAGTAACGGTGTAAACACTTCTTACAGCTCTTAGCAGTATTTTGTTAACTCCTCCATCCTTCAATATCTACCATATTTTCTCCCTGGATACGCAATCAAAAGCTTTATTCAAATCGATGAAACCCAGGTACAACTTGCTATTGTGGGCCAACGTCTTTTCAACCAATTGTTTTAAACTGAATATGAGATCTACTGTGCCTCTCTCTAGCCTAAAACTACATTGATTATCTCTATAGTATCTTCTACCCGTCTTCTTAATCGTTTCTCCAATATTATTTTGTATATTTTACTGACAACATTCAGTATTGAAATTCCTCTATAATTTTGACATTTTCTCACATCACCCGTTTTAAATATTGGTAAAATTATGGCTATTGTGTAATCACGCGGAATAATCCCAGTTTTCCAAGCTGTATTAATTAATAAACATGAGATTATCTTGAATTATATGTATGTGCGTCTCATTACACTATGTTGCGCCACGCCGCTTTGCACTGTGCCACGCCACGCTCAACGCGGTGCCTTCGGTCATAAAAACTAACGCCATTTGAAGTTCAAACGTATCCGTACGATCGCGTTTAAATTCAGCATACCAATAAATAATGAGTGATTTTTCAGGGGCAGAGTCATCTCTCACTTATCAAGCCATTGCTTTGCTTGAAAGGTATTTTTTCCCATTAAAAACAGTGTTTAATTAACACACGAAATTCGATTTTATCCATTGTTTTGAAAATACCAAAAGTAGCGTTACTAAAACCACTGTAACTTGGAAACTAATCTTCGAAATGTCATGAAATTTTGACATGTATCGTTTGAAGGTTGGTATTTCCTAAAAATCATATGGATTTTTTGAAAAGGGCGATATATGTGTCAGACCAAAAACTTTTTAGCCTACTATATATATATATATATATATATATATATATATATATATATATATATATATATACATATATATATATACATATATATATATATATATATATATATATATATATATATATATATATATATATATATATATATATATATATATATATATATATATATATATATATATATATATATATATATATATATATATATTATATATATATTTATATAATATGTATGGTCTGACACATAGATGTTGCCCTTTTCAAAAAATCCATATGATTTTTAGGAATTACCAATCTTCAAATGATACATGTCAAAATTTCATGACAGTTCGACGATTAGTTTTCAAGTTACAGTGGTTTTAGTGACGCTACTTTGGATATTTTCAAAACAATGGAAAAAATCGAATTTCGTGTGTTGATTAAACACTGTTTTTAATGGGAAAAAAATACCTTTCAAGCAAAGCTGTGTAATATATATATTTCTGTTGAGCAGAAAAATGTTCCTAAAGTTAAAGATGAAGACGAAATATTGTTGGAAAAGACTGATGTTTCTGTTATATATATATATATATATATATATATATATATATATATATATATATATATATATATATATATATATATTACACGATACAATACATTATTTAGCTTCGAGATTGGATAGGATAATTCTGGTAGAATATTTTGGTAGAAAACGAAACCGTTTTTGAAATTGCTCTATTATATTTAGTTCCAATAGTTCTTGAGATTGAAATTACAAAAAAAAAAACATAGCCTTGAGGGTACTTTATGCAATTGCACTAAAGGATTTAAAATGAAGTATTATACATATTCAATATTAAGGAATTATTAATTTTTAATCTGAACAGTCACTCAACATCCAGCCATCTATGTGCGTCGTGCCAAGAGAATAAGTTTATATTAATAGTTTAAATATGATGATGTTATCCAAATATATTTATTCAAATTTATTGATTAATAAAATATTTAGTTCCTCAGAAACATTTGTAAATATTATTTTTTCCGGATTTGGTGCATTTTTATTTAGGTGTAGATAATTTTGCTAGTCAAAAATATTTAGAAGAAATTAAAAATATGGATTTAATGAAAATTTTTAGTGTTCCGTATGAAACATTTATGGTATCACTTCCGTGTCCGTCTGTCTGTCCGCCACACCCGATTTTCTACGAAACTATATGACATAGAAAGTTGAAATTTGGCACAAATATAGAAATTGATTGCCCAATCAGAGCCGACTTAAGGGGTTACTTTGTCAACGAGTTTAAAAATATATACGATATAATACTTGTGCACACGTTTCTTTGTATTATTAAAAAAACAATGACCAAAAATCGTTGTTCCCCCCTAGCTCGAAAAGTAATGATCGAAAAATTTTGAAAAAATCCTAGAATGAAAAACTATGTGTACTTGACAGCATAGTGGAGGTTTTGTTAATATACTACATTACGGCTCGCGCGTCGCGTCGCGTCACATCTACATATATCCAGACAAAATAATTTTATTTTATTTGTTTATAATGATACAAATTTTTAAGTAGTAAATATCTGTTTTACACTTTTATAACTAGATTCTAAATTGAGCTAAATTAATTTATTGGCGATTAGGTAGCTAAGATACTACAACTATTATACATTATTGACTAAGAAAAAACGTGAAAATGCATATTGGATCTTAAGACATATACATGTCAGAGACTTAATTAACTTAGCCTAGGTAAGGATTTTATTTTATTTTAAAAGCAGTTCCCGTACGGAACATTAATTGCGCAAATCCGATTTACACTTGGCCGGTTTTTTTTTTATTTTATTAGATCACATTCCTTGTTTTTTCATACCTTGTGTATTTTTTACGAATTTTCCTCAAGTTAGCAATTGAGTTAACTGGTTAGGGTACAGGGTGTTTTTGAGTTAGGGGATTATTTTTACCAGGTTACGGTACTGATCCGAAATAATAATAATAAGCCATTGAACTAAAAATAACCAATATAAAAGTTCAAATACAGTTTAAAAAAAAATAATCTAGGGAAAGAGTACTGCTAGAGTCTAGCACCATGATAATATGTATGATATTGCAGTATGATCTGGATCTATTATTTTCCTTCTTTCGGAAGCTTGTATTTGCATGAAAGCATAATAACGATGGCAACAAGTAGGTAGCGTAACGAAATATTTTTTAGGACCGCATTAAAATTTTAAAAAAGTCACATCTCTCATTATTCAATTTTAATATAGGCTCTTTTTGACAAGTAACAGATTTTGTTTTAAGAAATCTCCCAGCTAACAATTTCCTGAGTCCGCTGTTTAACTTTCTTATAATCAGTGTTGGATTGCTTCTTGTTCATCAGGTTAGTTTAGGTTAGTTCTCGACAAGAAAGACTGCATTGATAATACGATAAAATTACAGTGACAAAACTGTAGAGCACAGTGCAGAATTGTCGATGTTATAGTGATGACAATTATCGCTTATCATGAATCTGAGAGTGGTCGAACTAGAACGTATTACATCGAGTACGTCATGTAGTCGAAAACCATAATTTGCAATAATATAATTATCCAACCGATAAAATTTAGTGAATATTGTTTTTTTCTTCCATGTCTGTTCAAACTATCGCGGATTATGTAATGCAGTTAAACATATTCTCCAAAACGTTATGGAAGATACAAAAAATATAACAGAAATAAAGAGTATGGCTAAATCAGCATTCGAACGAAAAGGTAGTCCTGTGAATCTCTATGTAAGAACAAACTATTTAAGATTTTACTTCCTTTACGTTTATGAGTATATAAAAAATTTAAATTTTAGAATTTTTCCAGTTGTAATTCATGTTTTGGTATCCAGATATACTACATTATTCTGATGAGATTTAGTCTACGAAATTTAGCAAACTAACCTAGGCCAAATTTAGAAATTTACCAATATTTTTATATGTATATGTTCCAGGATTACTTTAAAGTGACTATAAAATGTAACATAAAGATACAGTAAGATTTTAGATTAACATAAAGGCTACAGCTTTATGTTATATAAAACAAAGAGCAAAAAGCGTGGGAAATCAATGCATTTTTTCAGTCTTCCTGTATATTATTAGGAAATCATACAGGTAACATAGCAAGGAAAACGGCGACTAATTGAAAACATTAAACAAAAAATAAAAAAGAATATCATCAACTACATACATGAAAAAAATACATGTGAGCTAAATAATTAATACCTAATAAAAATCGATTAGGGAATTATACATCGACTGCGTTCCGCCAAAAGGGAGTTTTTTCATTTGGGCCAATCTATTTTACCCGTTCAAGGTTACAACAGGGCATATCTGTATATGAGATTTGGGTACTGAATACTCCACACGGTGAAAAGTATGCTCTTTTTCTATGCAAGAAAATACGCTATGTATAATCTTTCATTTTATGAGAGTGGCACTAGGTTGATCTGCTGCTAGATGTGGGGTAAGACTGATGGACACAGAGGGAGCAGTCAAATTTGCACGATCATGTGGAATTATTTAATGTTTTTAGATAATAGGGATATAAAGTGCTGTATTGTGATAATTGTGCAGGCCAACAGAAAAACTCAGCTATGCTTGTACAGCTGACAGAGTTGGTAAAGCAGTCTAAAGTTCTTAAAAAAATTTCAATGAGTGTAAACCACTCAATGATGACTGTTGACTCAGTACATGAAGTTATAAAGGCAACGGTGAAGAAAAAACTATATACGATCCGATTGAGTGGCCCGCTATAGTAACCAATGTCCGCAATAAACCCTTCCGTTATGAAGTAATAGTTGCTAAAAGAAATGAGTTTAGGGACTGGAAGATCTTTTCAGAGAAGTTTAAAATTGAGGCTGAGGACAGTGAGAAATGAAAAATCACTGCAACGAGTGTATTGGTTCAAAAAGGCCATTGTCACAATGGAACAATGGAGGTGTTTCGAAAAGCTTCAGATGAGGCTCCAACTTTATATTTTCTATAGGAAATACAGAGACGGAGATGTACAAAGAATGAAGAAGGAAAGAAACAGAACGGAGAGAATAAAAAATGAAAGAAAGAGAAGGGTGCTACACAATTGTGCTGTGACTTAACTGAGGTCCCGTTAGCCTACCTGCAAGATTTGCCTCTGGCAAAGCAAAAATATAATAACTTAATAAATCTCTGTACCAAAGGTGCTATTCCTGAAAGCTATCATAAAGAGTACTTTGCACTTCCTAATTCGGAAGCAGTGGCAGACGTCCTGATTGAGACTGATGAAGAAGACCCTTAACAGCAAAGTGAAAAAGTTAAAGTTTTAATTTTAATTAATGTCTGCTATTTTAATTTTTTTTATTGTATTTTGTAATACAATGCTAAAATAAGCAATTCAATAATAATAATTAAAAAATGTTAGAAAGATGTTCGTTATTATTATAATTCTTACGAATAAAAATAAGCGAAAAATAGAAATAAAGTATCAGTAACTTGGTATTACATCCTGCATGTTGAAAAAAAATATCAACTTCGGGAAAATATTAATTATTTATGTAATTTTATTATTCGCCAAATTATTATTCGGTGAAAATTCAAGATAATAGTTTAGTTTTTAAGATCAAAGTGAAAAAAAAGGCTAATCTACCATAATGGCCCTTTTGATCACAAGATCACTACTCGAGTGCTAAGTCGAAAAGTATATATATATATATATATATATATATATATATATATATATATATATATATATATATACATATATAAATTTTGCAAAATATAAAAATACAAAAAATTCGTATTTTTATATTTTCTGTCATGATTATAAATACTCCCTAAATTTTTTTTTCAAAATTTCTTTATTATTGAACGACCTAAATCTTGAACACCAGATTAGCCCTTTTGGTGGAACGCAATCGATACATATATATATATATATATATATATATATATATATATATATATATATATATATATATATATATCAAAAAGATCAAGTTTTTCGGAAGCAAATAACGACCTCTGACGGAGGTATAATATGGCTGTAAATTTAAATTAAAATTTGTCCGTATTTTGGTGATGTATTATGTATTATGTGGTCGATAGTGATTCTCCGAAGAAAAAATGGTCAATCGCATTGGGTCACTCACTTAGCGATAAAATCAAGAAAAAAATTTTAGCGAATCCGTCCAACACTAATGCATTTTTTTAGTCTTCCTGTATATTATTAGAAAGTCATACAGGTACCATCGTAAGGAAAACTGCGACTAATTGAAAACATTGAAAAAAAAATAAAAAGATTATCGTCAACTATATATGTAAGCTAAATAATTAATACCTAATAAAAATCGGTTAGTCGATTATATGTCGACTGCGTTCCGCTAAAAGGGAGTTTTAGGGGGAGATTAGCCCTTTTGGCGGAACGCAATCGATACATATTATATGTATATAATATATATATATATATATATATATATATATATATATATATCAAAAAGATCAAGTTTTTCGGATGCAAATAACGACCTCTGACGGAGGTATAATATGCGGTAAATTTAAATTAAAATTTGTCCGTATTTTGGTGATGTATTATGTGGTCGGTAGTGATTCTCCGGCGAAAAAATGGTCAATCGGTTAACTTACGCATTGGGTCACTCACTTAGCAATAAAATCAAGAAAAAATTTTAGCGAATGCGTCCAACACAAAACCTAACACGTAATTTTCTTTTTCTAATAGTCAATAATTCCTTGACAACAAAATTGTTCATAGAAAAATAAAGTAAATATTTTTATGTTAGTTACACAATATGCCCAGCGAAATTTTACGTTTGTTATAAAGTATTCATCAATAAATATTGGTAAGATCAATGTTAACTACATTTTTGGGTCCGATTATGCAAGCAACTACTTTCATTTCGCCTTAGCATAAAAATAAAACTTTTTCTAAGGTATAATAAATTTCGTATGATGAGATTATGACTGAACTTGTTAATTAATTTAATAAACTTTCTATAATACATAAAAGGTGTAGAGATTATTATAGAATAGTTATATACTACCTTGTTATGTTTCCCTGTATTTTTTTATAAATGTCATTTTGATATTTATCTTTGAAGCCAATTTTTAACCTTTTATATATAATTCCAAAAGCTAAGTAACAAGGGTAATAAAATTCAATAAATATACGATTTATATTTCTTAAGCATTATCCTAGCCAAGTGATGATCAGTCGGCGTATACCAAGTTGCGTATTATTAGAGCTGCCATCTCGTTAATCTAAAGAATCAGGATTTTTTTTTTACCTTTATTAAGATAATAAAGAGAGACAAACAGTTTAACACCGCGTTCTAAAATTATTTTTTAATATATATATTTTTTTTCAATTAGATTCCCTGTAGAGCTATATCAATTCTCTCATCAGATAGAGCTTTTTACTGAGAATTTTACAGTATATAGTTTATTAGGTCTGAGTTTTGTGGCTCTCTTTTAGTCATAAAATAGGGATATTTAGTGTGTAAAAATGTTATAAAATTAATGTCTGTCCACCTTTGCAAAAAATCGGTGAAATAATTTCCCTAGTATTTACCTTGTAATCATATAGTTCTAAAATGAGGACTAGCTTTGACTTTCTCACACAAAAAGATAACTGAATCCAAGAATTATACACAATAGGTTCTTTGTGTTGGGGAGAGCTACTAATAAAATTGAAAATATTGAAAAAAATATAATTTTCAAATTTCTTACTTTTAAAAACAACGAAAAAATGGATGATATGTTCGAAATCATTCTATTAACCACATTTCCCATCCCTTTAACACCATATAATTTAACTATTAGATTATGCTAAGATAATATCTTAACCACAATCTAAGAAAAATTGTCACAGGTAATACTGTTGCACCTATACAATATTTAACAATCCCCACCTCTTCGGCCCGCCCTTGTTAGACTCGAAAATAATTTTAAAAATAATAAAATTTCCAAATTCTTCGACTCTACCGATCTAGAAAGGAATGTTTAACACTATTTATATATATATATATATATATATATATATATATATATATATATATATATATATATGTATATATATATATATATATATATATATATATATATATATATATATATATATATATATATATATATATATAGCCCATTTCCTCACCTTTACATGTTTTTTTTATTTTATATTATATATTTATGCTTTAAATGTATCCATTATCCTAACCAAAAACTATAAATATTTGTCATAATTATATTGAACTATACAATATTTAATGACTGCCACTAATTTTATCATCTTCCCCTTTTAGGACTGAACATAATCAACAAATATTATAATGTTTAGATTGCTTGACTCTAAGAATCCCGGAAAAGTCCCATAGCCTCCTTTTTGACACCTTACATATTTATATTCTCTACAGAAAAACCAGGAAAAATTTCCATAATACTATTAAAACCATACAAAATTTATTGACACCTATCTTTTTCACCCCGTTCCCCTGAATTGATATCGATCGATAGGTTTCTTCCCTCTATTTACTTTAAGTAGGTGTGCCAAATTTGAAATTGACATCTCACACTCGTGCGAGAATTATCGTGTCAATAGTCAGACAGACAGATAGACAGACGCAAACAAGTGACTAGTTTTTTCGTGATATAGGAATCCTGAAATATGAATAAATGCAAAAAACTCGGACCGTAATTTTCTCACGAACACCATACTTTCCTTTAGCATGCGAAGTAGAAGCGCATAAAAAATAAAACCGGTCAAGTGCAAGTTGAACTTGCACAATTAGTGTTCCGTACGTTGTTTTTAAAATAAAAATTTTTGTTAGGGTGGTATAAAATGATCAGTGACTTCACAAAACACACCCCAAATGAGTTTTCAACAAGGTTTGTTTCCAATCTTTACTGAAAAATGCTGACCTTGAAATTTTTTTTTTTTTTTTATTTACCAAATAAATTATTAAAGGTAATGCACTCGTGATAATTTTCGTTCAATCTATACCCCGTGGAGAATATTCCAAAATTTTTTCAAAATTTTTTGATCAATATTTTTCGAGATAAGGTAGGGGACAGCGATTTTTTAAAAGTAATACGAAGAAAAGTGTGCGCAAGTATTACATTATATATATATATATATATATATATATATATATATATATATATATATATATATATATATATATATTTTTACTCGTGTTTTCACAAGCTTTCATTTGACACCACACTCGATTACCTAGTAAAAAAAATTTTTTTTCACTTCCGATTTCACCCCTCAAAACGAACCTCTTAAGTCAAAATTTATGTTACGGTGGTATAAAATGATCAGTGACTTCACAAAACACACCCCAAATGAGTTTTCAACAAAGTTTGTTTCCAATCTTCACTGAAATCTGATGACCTTGAAATTTTTGTTTTTTTTTATATACTATATAAATTATTAAAGGTAATGCACTCGTGATAATTTTTCGTTCAATCTAGACCCCGTGGAGAATATTCCAGACAGCGATTTTTCGCGAATTTTTAAAAATAAACAAAGAAAAGTGCGCGCAAGTATAATATTATATATATATTTTTACTCGTGTTTTCACAAGCTTTCATTTGACACCACACTCGATGACCTAGTAAAAAAAATTTTTTTTCACTTCCGACTTCACCCCCCAAAACTAACCCCTTAAGTCAAAATTTAATTCTCAAAACTACATGGCTCTGATGAGGCCATCAATTCCTATATTATTACCAAATTTCACCTTTCTATGTCAAATAGTTTCCGAGAAAATCGGGTGTGACAGACAGACAGACAGACAGACAGACAGACAGACACCGAAGTGATCTTATAAGTGTTCCGTACGGAACACTAAAAATTATATGGGCGCAAGAAACGCAGAGATGGGTTAGGATATAATTTTGAAAAGGCTGTTTAAAAAATAAAACCGTTTTTATGAACTTATTTTGGCAATAGTGTATTTTTTATTCATATATGTCAAAATATTCTAATCGGTGGTCTTAAGATTCAAACTAATAAAATAAATAAACATTTGAAATGCAAAGCTATCTACTAAGTACTTTGTTTTACTTACCTCTGTCTGGGTATAGCACTTTTAACCACTATAGGACCACGTCCTCTTTCTTTATTAGTAGACATTTTTAGAG
Organism: Pachyrhynchus sulphureomaculatus; assembly: GCA_019049505.1. Lineage (NCBI taxonomy): Eukaryota > Metazoa > Arthropoda > Insecta > Coleoptera > Curculionidae > Pachyrhynchus > Pachyrhynchus sulphureomaculatus. Next base: position 72,956,684 of record CM032455.1, read on the forward strand.
TCTACAAGTTATATCTAAAATAATCAACTAATTTTTGATGTATAACTAACACATTTAAACCATAACTTTAATCAATCAAACGAACGAGAAAATTACAAAACTTGAACTGTAAGCGGTGAATAGAACACTAGTCAGCAGAAGAGAGAGATATTTGCAATTTAACGAAATTCATATTATGTAGCTTATAGATGATAATTACGTAAATTTTTGTATAATGAATTTGAAATCCTGAATATTACTTAAAATTAATTTAAAAAAAATGAATTTGCTGGCCTTCTAATTTTTAGCTGGATCGTATTTCTTCTCCTGGTTCAGTCCTAAACAGTCAAACAATATTTGTTGAAACAAGCTCATGTGTTTATCATAGTCAATATTGACAGGAACTACTTGGGTTATCAATTTAAAATTTGGGATGATTATATACTCTTTAGGCAAGACGAAAGAACAGGATATTCCCAGGAGGGAAATACTCCTGGGAATATCTTTTCTGAGAAGGTCTGATGTTTTCTCCTTATTCATAATTTTTTTTTCTTTCGAGCAAAGGGTCCATATTTTGAAAGTTTCAGGGTAAGAGAGATTTTTCTAATCGTATTTAGAAATTTTTATAGTTGTACTGCAAGAGAGGATTTTTATCTTGGGAAAGACATCACTTCCGCTCTTTAGCGATTTGCTGAGTTCTATTATAAGAAAGAATTTTTTCCGAAAATACCCTTCCCCCCGCCCTCCTTGCTTATTTATTTATTTTTTTTGGAGGGCATTGAGAAGAGTCAAGGTTTGAAAGATTGTAAGATTTTTTTTTAATTCGAAAGTACTCTCCCTGATTACTAACTTTTTTTTTACATTGATGGGAAGGTTTCAAGCTTTTACAGTTTCATTGTAAAAAAGGTTTTTTTTGAGAAGTGCCACTCCGGCTTATCAATTTTTTCGGGTTAGAAAGGATCCAAATTTTAAAAAATATCAATATAGGAAAAAGTTTTGTCCATTATCCAATTTCCACGAAATTAGGATCTAAAAATTAAATCTGCCTGGGCCTGGATTTAGTCTCCATTGCAATATATTTAGCGGCAATTTTTTGAAAAATTAGTTTTAAAAATTATAATGATTCTTTTTTTATTTCCTCAGATAACTTAATAAATAAACAAGCTATTTCGATTCAATAATACTCAAAAATTTATATCTCTATCTCGCTCTACGGCAACCTTAGCGAGAAGTAAGACCGCTGGAACAGAGTAATTTATGGGTTACATTTTTTTTTTTGCTAGGTAAATTGTTTATACTTTTACGAATATTTCAAACGTTTAAACATTTCAAAATTCAAATTATTTCCGAAGTTATAGCAATTAGAAGTGAGCGCGGCAGAGAGTCGGCCCAAAACTCAGGTAGCTATCGGACCGGCGAGCGGTCAAAGCCTTGACAAAGGGTATTGTTCTTTTAGTCAGTCCTTTATAACAATAATTCTGATATATTAACTGATACCGATTTGTTAGAATGATGTTTAGAAGAATACACTCAGAATAACAACGAAAGTCTAAACGCTGTCATTCGGTCTATGGCTCCAAAAGTGGTACAAAAATTGTTGAGATTCCATCTTATATTGCAACTAGTATATTTAATGATGGATATACTAGTGTATTACAAATAATGCAATTATTAAACCCTGTAATTGGCTCAAGCGCGCTGCGGTTTACCGAGAACTTGGATTCTGAGAGCCCAACAGGGCACTGAAGAGGCCAGGAAATTAAAAAGAGCTGCTCAAAAGGCGTCGAACGACATCGCGGTAACAATGGAAGACCTCTTGTACGGTCCAGGAATCGCAGATTGAAGGTGATTTAAAAAAATATTTGGTTTTAAGACGCTGACGCTGTATTGTTTTTTCTTTTGCGTTTTTTTCAAACTAATTTTTTTCAAACTGATGTACAATATATCTTAAGATCTACTTAACCGATTTTGTTAAAATTTACGTATTCTTTATAATATTATCTAAGATGTAGCATAGAATTTTTTGATTGGGTGCCACGTTCATAAGTTATAAATTTTTAAAATCTCTACAAAAAAATTTAAAAAAAATCCTATGCTATATCTTAGCTATTACCTTTTTAAATAAAAAAAAAAAATTCAGACGATGCCTGGCGAAGAAAATAAGTACACCACCAGCAAGGATTTTCAAAAGAGGGTCCTCCTTCATGGCTCATAACTCCGTCATTTTTTTTCATTTTTTTTATTCGTTAATATTTCAAATTATTCATAAGACTACTATGTGTACGTGTAAAAAACAAAATATTTTATATATTTAATAGCTGCGTCAATTTTTTTTTATTTTTATACCTATTTTTTCCGAGCGCCAAGGTGATGTAATACCTAAAATGAGGAGACTATGATTTTGTTGGGACAACGTTCAAATGAAATTTTCGTACCGAACTGCGTCCTTTAATTTGATAATTGCATTATTATATTTATACACGTATTTTTACCATTTAATATTTACTATGGATATGTAATGTATCAATTTGACTAGAATTTATTACGTTCCCATTATATTGCAGTTGTGTTAAGCATTGATTTTATGGACAATTTTATTTTTTAAACATGTTTTTTAACGCCTTTTTTCCTAAAACTGTCATATAATCACCACTTTTTGACACAAATGTTAGTTTAAAAGTAGGTACTTTAATCGTAACCATCTTTAATCGTAAACGGCTTCTCATAAATTTCCTAGCAGTGTATCAATGTCTTTGGTATACTGAATAGGTAAATGGTTTCACATGCGGTGTCGCATTTAGAAGTAGAATTTCCAAAGGAAAATTTTAAAACTTTATATACAACTATCTGTAAAAGAGTATTTGAAACACTCTATTGGATGTGATGGAGCATTGTCATAAAGAAAAATGACTTTGTGTTGCCCCTTTCGGTATTCTGGCCTTTTTTCAAGCAGCAAACAATTCAAATCGGTCAATTGTTGTTGGTAACGTTTAGTATTAACCGTTTCCACAGGTTTTAACAGCTCATAATAGACCACGCCCCTCTGGTCCCACCAAACACAGAGCACCGTATTTCTGCCAAAGCGATTCGGTCTTGCGGTCGATGTGGATGGTCTACCCATGATTTTTCGCGCTAGGGATTCACAGAATAAATCCACTTTTCATCCCCTGTAACTATACGATGCCAAAAAGACTTCCTTTTGTACCGAGCGCGCAAAATGTCACACGTGTTTTTGTGCTTTTCCATTTGCCTGTCGTTCAACTCATGTGGTACCCATCTACCGGTCTTTTTGAATCTTTCCCATCTCTCGTAGCCGATTGGAAACAGCTTGTTGACTAACGCCCAATTGCTCGGCGAGTTGTTTTTGTGTTTACGAATCATCTTCGTCCAACAATGCTTGCAATTCCACATCTTCGTATTTTTTTGGCGGTTTTCCACGTTCCTTGTCTGCTACATCGAAGTCACCACTTTTGAAACGCCAAAACCATCGTTCACACACCGTATCTTGCGATGGAGCATGTTCACCATAAGCTTCTCGAAGTAATCGGTATGATTCAACAGCAGTTTTCTTCAAATGAAAACAAAAAATTAATGCTGTTCGCAAATGCTCTTTGTTCGGTATAAATTTCGACATATTGAACAAAACACTATGCACACACTTTTCTAATTTATCACTCGTGCGAGTCTGACACTTGTTGATGACATAACAAAATGGCGCAGTGTCAAATCTTTATAGCACAAACTGCATTGGTGCATCATCTGTTGTCTGAAATCCGCATTTCATACTTGTACACCTGGTATATGTATGTGTATATATATATATATATATATATATATATATATATATATATATATATATTATATATATATATATATATATATATATATATATATATATATATATATATATATATATATATATATATATATATATATATATATATATATATATATATATATATTAAAATTCTGGGTTTCAATCCGTTCGTCTAACAATGAATTTGCAACAACGTTTCGCCAAAATTTCATTTGGCATTTTTCAAGTGGTCTTCAACAGAGCAGCTCAGACAAACGGATTGAAATCCAGAATTTTAAAGTATTACATTCCACCATCCGTGAAAACTTCTTATATATATATATATATATATATATATATATATATATATATATATATATATATATATATATATATATTTATGGGTCTAGCACACGTGCTGCAGGGAAGTCCCTAAAGCGCTACAGGAGCGACACGTGTGTGGAAAAAGCGATTCACGTTGTTCTTGAATCGCTGTAAATTGTACTCGGTGGGAAACACAGTCCTGAGTAAGCCATTCCAAAGGGATGATGTTCTCCAGTTCTCCATATAAAAGACTGCTTGAAAAGCATTGTACGAGGAGTAACAAGCTGAACCTCATACGGATGTGAAGCATCAGCGCGACGTGTACTTCTAACATGCACCGCTCTGGGAGGAATTAAGCGGGCTATATCCTTCGAACACTTTCCATGAAAATACTTGTAGAACAGACTCAAGTCGCCAACCGTTGTTCGATGTTCCAGTGAATCAAGGCCGCCGGTCAGTTCTGGGTCTCCAATCAGACGAACAGCCCTTCTCTGAACAGAATCCAACAAATGCAGTGTATGTTTGGAAGCGGAGCCCCAAACATGGGAGCAGTATTCCATAATTGGTCGAATTTGAGCTTTGTAAAGAATTAACAGTTGTGGAGTGTAAAGCTTTCAGGTTCGAAACAATATTCCCAACTTTTGAGAAGCTCTCCTTGCTATGCCTGCAACATGTTCATGCCAGGACAAATTTGCTTCCAAATTAACGCCCAACAAATTGAGTGACGATGCTAGGGGACTGGAGTGCTCCGACATAACTATGTCGGGTTCAGCAACGTTAACTTTTTTAGAAAAAAACTGCCGCCTGGGTTTTTGTAGCGTTAAATTCCACTTGGTTACTGTCACCACAAGATAGAATTTTTTCCAGATCTTTGTTAAGTTGAATGACTTCCTGCTGTCTGCGGATATTAGCCTGAGCAACCGATGTCCTAGCGTTCAAAGTGAATGAAGAGATAAGCGTACTGTCATCTGCAAAGCTGTAGATTGGATTCCCGGTCTTTTCCAGCAGATCGTTGATGTAAATAAGAAAGAAAGTAGGATACAGTATGGAGCCTTGGGGCACACCGGCGTTAACAGTAAAGGTGTCAGAAAGCAATCCGCCGTCTGCGACTCGTAAAGAACGCTCTCTGAGGAAACATGAGAGCTACAAACAGAACTTTTCAGACATACCATAAGAGCGTAGCTTAGCCAACAGTCCATCGTGCCAAACACGGTCGAATGCCTTGGATATGTCAAGAGCAACCGCTCGAGATTCTCCGAAGTGTTCAATTGCGTTGTTCTAATGTGTTACATAAGTCAGAAGATCTTCTGTTGATCTATATTTACGAATGCCATATTGGTAATCGCTAATAGTGTTGAATCCTTCAAGGTATTTTAGAAGATGCTGATTGACAACCTTTTCCATGACTTTCGATATTATGGAAAAGCAGTGTGACTAGTCGGTAGTTGTTTGGCAAGGTCTTCTTGCCTTTTTTAGGTATCGGCTGAACTGTGGCACATTTCCAGCAGGAAGGAAATATTTCCTTTCTGTAAGATAGGTTGAAAAGTTTATAGAAAACTGGTGTTAGTTCCCTCGCACGGTTTTTGAGAACTACGGCAGGTATTCCGTCAGCGCCAGAAGCCTTTTTGGTGTCTAGCTTCATCAAAATACGTTTTATGATACGCTGTCTGAAGACAATATCTGGCATCCTTGACTGCACTATGGGAATGATAGGTGGTGTTTTTCCTTGGAAATCGACAGTAGAATGTGAAGCAAAGAGTTCAGCCAACAAGTTCGCTTTCTCAATAGGTGTCGTTGCAATAGAATTATCTGGCCGTGTGAGTGGTTGTATGGTGGATTTGTTGAAATTGTGACAAACTGCGACTGACCAAAAGGACCTGGAATTGTTGGGATAAGCGAGAAGTTTATTTCTAATCCGTTGATTGTGTGCCTTCTTGGTTTTGTCGATAATTTCTTTGCATCTGTTCCTGGCACGAACAAAAGTGTTACGATTTATGGTGTTAGGATTTTCACGCCACTGTCGGTATGCAAGATGTTTAGAAGTAACAGCTTCTTTGCATTTTCGGTCAAACCAAGGCCGTTGGAAGGGCATTTCTTCGAAAAAGGGATGTAAGCCTCCATACCGGCCAAAATACCATCGGAAACCTCCCTGGCTCAGTCAGATGGGTCGTCGGATCGAAAACAAGCGTCTAACCAAGGGAAAGTGCGAAAATATTCCGTGAGTAGTTTTTCGTCGGAAGAACCTAACGGCGGATTTACGCTGACCGTGTAAATCTCCGGATTGGTGGTTAAAAACAGATCAAGAAGACTGGCGAACTCCCCGTCTCGATCTGGGATCCGCGTTGGTTCGTCGATAAGCTGAGTTAAGTCACAACTGATTGAAAATGATTCGGCTTCACGACCTTGTTCGTCGGTAGTATTTGAATATTTAAGCCAGTTGATGTTGTGGACATTAAAGTCGCCTAGGATGGCAATTTCGGCATTTGGATAGTTAATTTGTAAATGATCGATGGTGTCTGCAAGAGAAGCGAAAAGTGTTCTAAAGTTAGTATCACTTGGTGGTCGACAGAGGATACAGATGAACCTTGTGGTTGGTTGAGTCGTTATTTTTAACCACATAACATCAAAGTTTGGGGGCTCCAGAGCCTCTTCTCGTTTGCAAGGTCGCTTCTGACAAAAAGACAGATTCCAAAGTTACGCCTAAATCGGGAACAGAAGTCGTACCCAGGATAAAGATAATTGACTGTGCTGGTCGATGAACTGACCTTGGTTTCACAGAGAACGAGTACATGAGGTTTATTTGATTGCAGGTGTTATGTATGTATGTTGTTAATTTTTGTTCGAGTTTAAACCTCGTATGTTGCAAAAATCCATTTTAAAATACTGATCTCTGCATGTTGACGCCCCCGAACCAGCCCCCACCCGGAGATCCGAACAGGGGGCTATTTTACCTCCAGAATTTTTTGTATTCAGGTGCCTCATCATGCTATTTGGTCCCACAGTCCGGGACATCGGCACAGCCACGAAACGTTAAGCAACTTCACGCAGCCTAAGCCGATGCGATGGTATCACACCGGGCGATGCTGGTGGGGTCTGGGCATCTACCATCTAGGTTGTTCTTTAAGTCGCCTCCTACGACAGGCAGAACGTACCGTATGAAAATGTTCACATTTTCATAATAGGTGCAACGATAAGTAAAAACATTGAATAAAAAATCCTGAATCTTATGTAGAAATGTCCATTAGTTTACATTTTATAACAAAAAGTAGTATAATAACAATTTTAAAAATTCATTCCTGTTAAATGCAGTTACGACACTTTACCTCTGAGGTTGCTAGTCCTCTATCGGGCGCCTCAACGTATAGCGGATAGGGGAATGCTACTCAGATATGAGTGGTATTAAGGAAATCAAATACTTGAAGTGGACCAAAATTAGCAATAGGGCACTCTATTGTCTTCAGGGTGAGAAATCGCCCTTAAAGGCGGATGAACTACATAGGTCGTCAACAGCGTGGGAATGCAGAAGGAAAATGATTCAAATTGAATATACCTAGTTAAAATCATGATGGTAAAATTCAGAGCAAAAAATTCCGGAGTCTCTAGTCCCCCAATCGTATACCGGGGGGGACAGTTTTGAACGCTGCTAAATCAGAAAAGAAAACATTGAAAAACATCAAAATATACACCTGGAACGTAAAAACTCTTTACCAGGAAAAGCTCATAATGCGATCCTAGAAATGAAAAGACTTGGCCAGGTTCGGATCACTGTAGCAAGGAAAATTACAAAATATACTATTCAGGATCTGCCGAAAACAAACATGAGTATGGAGCTGACAAAGCCACAGACAATGTATCACAAATTTTACGCCTATTTCAGTTATAATAATGCTTCTCCAAATAAGAACGAAACCTGTTCCTCTTAACTTCATACAAATTTATGCTCCCACTGCAGATAAACAGGATGAAAAGGTTGAGCAATTTTAGCAGCAAATAACAGAAGTCCTAAAGATAATACCAAAACGAGACCTGACAGTCATAATTGGAGACTACAACGTCAAGATTGGAAGAGGTAGGTCAAAAACTTCCGTAGGACCAGATGGTCTAGGGCAGAGGTGTCAAACTCAATTTTGCAGAGGGCCATATATTAAATTTAGAATGTGTAGGCGGGCCAGATTCAAATAAAAAAAATGTACTGAATTATTATAATATTTTATTTATTTAATTATATAGTATATAATATACGGTTGTTAAAAATTATATCAAAGTTATAAAAGAGGGTAATTATTTTGAGCTCGAAGATCCAGATACCTGACTTCTCTTGTTTTTGACAAGCTCATTGATGTCAGGTATCATATTCGTTGTAGTTATTTTAAGAATTGATTGGAGATGTTCATTCGAAAGTCTCGTGCGATGTTTGTTCTTATTTATTTTCATGACGGAAAACATCTGCTCGCATAAATAGGTGCTACCAAACATGCAGAGAATGCGTGCTGCATGCTTTTTTTAATTCCGGGTAGTTATCCAAACTCTTGAAATATTGTGTATAAAATGTAAGAGAGTTAATCTCTTTAAATTTTTCTTTCAAAATACTGTCCGATTGAAGATCTATCAACTCCATTTGCAAATGAACTGGTGCCTGTGAAGCTTCAAAATTGAATGGATTGTTGAAAATTGGGAATTCCATTTCATTCATTTTGTGAAAGTCTTCAAAACGATTGTTAAATTCCGTGATCAAATTTTGCAGAAGTTGAGAATATTGATCCAGTTTTTTTTGGTTCACTGTGCCAAATGATTTTAAATGAGGGAAATGATCCAAAGTTTGATTTTTTTACCTGATTTTCCCACAGCCTCAACTTTGTTTCAAAGGCTTGAATACATGAATACATTAGAGTGACAATCAGATTTTTACCCTGTAACTTTACATTCAGATCAGTCAAGTGTTTATTCATATCTACCAAAAAGGCACAATCAACCCACCAGTCATTGTCATAATCAATTGGGTTGCCTTTTTCTAACATGAAAGCTTGAATAGGGTCACGTAATGCAAAAAATTTTTTCTAAAACTACTCCTCGACTGAGCCAACAAAGTTCGGTGAAGTAAGGAACATCAGAAAACTTTTCGTCCAAATCTTGTAAAAACTGCCTGAACTGTCGGTGATTTAGTCCTCTGCTCGTTATAAAATTTACTATTTTAATTATAGGTTGCATGACATGGTCCATTTTTAAATGTTTGGATGCCAATGATTCCTGATGAATTATACAGTGAAATCCCACAAAATTCCCTGATGTTTTCTGTTTTAATTTAGTTACAACGCCCGAATGTTTGCCAGCCATGGCCGGAGCGCCATCCGTAGTTGTGCTGCTAAGTATATTCCAGTCGAGTTCATATTCTGCTATCAAATGCTCAATTGCAGAATAAATATCATTTGCTGTTGTAGTACCTGTCAATGGAACGCACTTTAATAGTTCTTCAGTTATTTCAAAGTTACTGTTAATACTTCGTATAAAAACAGCAAGTTGAGCTGTATCAACAGTATTAGTGCTCGCGTCAACAGCCAGTGAAAAGTTTGTAAATTCCTTAATTTTCTCCTTCAGTTGAAGAACCAAATTTTGAGATAAATCATTTATTCTTTAAGCAACAGTGTTTCTTGACAGCGAAATATTTTGAATTATTGACTTTTGAAATGGAAATAAAACATCGGCAACTTTCAACATACAGTCTTTAGTAAAATCACCATCAGTGAAAGGTTTTGATATCTTCGCGATTTCTAATGCAATAATAAAACTTGATTTCAGGGCATCTTCGCTCTCAGTATTAGCTTTAGTAAACATCGATTGTTGACCTTGAAGTTTAGATTTTAAAGATGATAATGTGTCCATTCTTATTTTTTCAGTGTAACAAACGAATTTTGATTTATGATTCGTATCATAGTGTCTCTTCAAGTTAAACTCCTTACAAACAGCAACTGTTTGATTGCAAATCAAACACAGTGGTTTACCTTTCCATTCTATGAAAAAATATGCAATTTCCCATTTAGACTGAAAAACTCTGCACTCACTATCAACTTTACGTTTTTGTGACATTATGCCAAAATCGTAACAATTATGGAACTCGACACAACAATTATGGATATCGCACGCGCACAATACCTTCACAATCACTACTTCGCAGTACAATTAAAATCCTTCTCCGACCGTATCGCTTCGATTACTCGACTCACACTCAACTGACTCACGTCCCGCCGACGCACTCCTTTTATAATATCGATAAGGAAGGTTCTAGTCTAGACCTCGAAGCGCGTGGAAGATTCTATTGTTCTCAACAAAAATAATAGGGTATTTCCGCTTGTTGCTAAGAGATGGCGTTACTGTCTATCTCTCTCGCTTGTCAAGGCACGCGCTGCTCTTGAAATTAGTTATAAATGTAGTGTGCGCATTTTAAGACTTCCGTAGAGGAATCGAGTGAAGTCTAAAAGCTCTAAAAAACATGATTCTTCTTTCTGTGACACATTGCGATCGCGGGCCTTATTGATACGTCCCGGGGGCCGGATGCGGCCCGCGGGCCGTATCTTTGACATCCCTGGTCTAGGGGAAAGAAACAACAGAGGCGAACGACTAAACATTTTCCGTGAAGAAATAGGCTATGTTATCACTAACACCTTCTTCAACCGACCACCATGAAGATTATACACGTGGATGTCCCCACTAGACTCACCAGACCATATCACTAGAAATCAAATAGACTATATTTTTAGTGAATAAACGTTTTAGAAATAGTGTTGTATCTGTTAAAACATATTCCAGTACTGATTTAAACTCGGATCACAATGCCCTGGTAGGGGTTCTAAGAATTATCTTGAAAAAGTTAAAAAAAAAAATAGAAAAAAATATACGATATGCAACAACTTAAAGACGAAAATGTAACAAACGTAATTAAAAAAGATCTTAATAAGAACTCCGAGACGCAGACCTAAACGAAGACATAGAATCTGAAACAGAAAAGTTAAATGAAATAACAAGGGGGCTAAAAAATAAGTATCTAACTATAGAACAAACACATTAAAGGAAGGAATGGATGACAGATGACATTCTAAGACTAATGGAGGAAAGACGGTTACACAAAAACAGAGGTAACAAAAGAGAATATAGCAGACTACACATACAAATACAGAAAGAAATTCGAACAGCTAAAGATAGGTGGAACGATGAAATATGTAAAGAGATAGGGAAAGTGTGATAGCTTTAATATCTATCGAAAAATCAAAGACTTAACTGGTGAATGGAGAACTAGATCAAATGGACGTTTAATAGATCATCAAGGAGACGTTGTTATCGATAAAGAAGAGAAACTGAAGATATGGCAAGACTATATTAAAGAGTTATTTTCTGATGCAAGACCAGATCAGCCACAATGCTCAATAGAGTTGTTTGGGCCTGTGTTACCACCGATGAACTGCTCATTGCAATAAATCAACTAAAAAATGGGAAAAGCCACCTGTCTCGATGAATTCCATGTGGAGTTCCTTAAGTTCTTAGATGAGGATGGGATTAAGTGGCTTACGGTAATCTACAATAAAATCTATGATTTAGGCAGAATTCCAGAAAGCTGGTTAAAGTCTGAGTTTATAATGATCCCAAAAAATGCAAGTGCTAAAAAATGCGGAGAATATCGAACAATTAGCCTCATAAGCCATCATTCAAAAACATTTCTGAAAATTATTCAAAGAAGAATATACAATTTGTGTAAAGAAAACATGTGAGCTAAACAGTTCGGTTTTCGTGATGCCACGGGAACCAGAGAGGCCTTGTTTTCTATGCAGGTTTTGATTCAGCGATGTAGAGACGTCAATTGTGACGTATATTTGTGCCTTATCGACTACCAAAAGGCCTTTGTTAAAGTCCAACATTACAAAATGGTGGAAATTCTGAAAGACCTTGTGCTAGATGGAAAGGATCTGCGGATTATTGGCAACCTCTACTGGAACCAGAAGGGGAGCGCTCAAAAGCAATAAAAGCAATATCGGTTAAGCGTGGAGTGAGACAGGGTGGTGTTTTGTCTCAACTATTGTTCAATATATACTCTGAGCAAATCTTCAGAGAGGCACTGGAAGAAGCTGATGAAGGAATACTGCTAAATGGGGAGCGAATAAATAACATTCGTTATACTGACGATACGGCAATTATGGATGATAACTTAAAGGGTTTACAACATCTTATGACCAAAATAAACGAAGTCAGTAATCGATACAGCCTCGAACTTAATATCAGCAAAACATGGTAATCAGCAAGTCTCCGGTTCCTGCTAACTTGTTGATGGTTAACAATCAACAAATACAAAGGACTCCACAATATTCATATCTAGGTACCATGATAAATGAACAGTGGAATCAGCCGCAGGAAATTCGTTGCTGTATCGAAAAAACTAGAACATTCTTCCTCAAAATGACATCACTTTTCAAAAGCTCAGTAATAAAATTGAGCACGGAAATGAGACTTCTAAGATGTTATGTCTTAAGTGTCCTTCTTTATGGTGTGGAATCTTGGACGCTGACTGAAACCACTTCTAAGAAACTTGAGGCATTTGAATTATGGCTATAGCGCCGAATTTTGAAAATTTCTTATATTGACCATATTACCGTTTTACGTCGCATGAACAAGAAACTGGAAATAATGGAAACTCTTAAAGTAGGAAAATTGGAGTATTTAGGATACATAATGAGAAATCCCCACAGATATGGATTACTACAGCAAATATTCCAAGGAAAGATATTTGGAAAAAGGGGACCAGGACGCAGATGTATTTTTTGGCTAAACAATCTGCGAAATTGGTTCTCAACAAATATTACCGGCCTTTTCAGATGTGCAGCGGATAAGGTCATAATAGCCAGAATGATTGTCAATATTCGAACCGAATAGGACTTTAAGAAGAAAGAGCCTCTGGGGTACAGATATATACTCCTTAAGGAACAATTAGAATTTCAGAATTCCCCACTATTTGGCTTGTTATAAAATTTACGAGTTTATTGTTTTTAAACTCAAAAATAGAGAAAATATTAGGTATCTATATAAAAAAAGAAAACATCCATTTAGAAGTTATTGTGTTTAAAAATCCACTAAACTGTAATTACGTAGACAGTAAATAATAAAGTAATAAATTAACAAAATAAATTGTTCTTGTTTAATATTTCTCATGGTCTATCACGAAGTAACAAACAAATCTATTAAAAAACTTTTATGGGATGGTAAACAAGTAATAAAAAAAATTTTGTGTAGCCGTTTTCATTCAAAGAAGCAATGGCCATGGATAGTTTAATTGTTTTTTAATATGTCAGGTTTTTCCTGCGATAATAAATCCGCAATAATAGTAATAGTAATAGCCAAACAAATTAACCAAACGCACACAGAAATTAACTGATTTAAAGGCCCAGTAAAGTTACCTAGGATCGGCAGTTGGGAATTAATATTCAAAAAGCTGTCGAACCACTGCCAGAATAACAGAACATCGGATGAAGTCTGCGGGACCAATATATACTGAATATACATATACATTTTGATAATAAAATATAATAGTAGAAAGTGTAAGAACTTCAAAGACACCGATTAGCAAACTGGCAAATTCTACGTACCATATGTCACATTGTGTCTGCGCCGCTTCTGTTATTACTTATTATTATTAGCAGGGATTCTTTTGCTCCCCATCTGCCCACTATTTTGGTTGTTTAAAATTTATATTCAGTTACAAAGTTTTATAATTAAATTTCTTTAGTCTATGATATTACTTTTATAATATTCTCCAAAAATGAATATCGTAAATACACTTTTTTATTAAAACAAAATATTTTGATGTTCCGAACATTGTCTTACTTAAAGACATGGCAAATTCACATTACCAAGTCAGCCGACAGTGGTATAGATAGACAAATTTTCTTAGTTCTAAAGGTTAAAATAACGTTTTAAAAACCGTTCATGAAAACAAAACGATATGATAATACAATAAATTAAAGGCTTTGCAAGTGGGTGTTGATTCAGCTGTAATAATGTTTAATGCTTAAATGAATTGAGGCCGGATTGCGGCACTACCTTTACGTGTAACCCCTTTTTCCCTAGTAGACAGAAGAGAGGATAATGCTGTGAACGCGTCGATCGATGGACAAGATCAATTTACAACGCAATATAATCAACTCGTCGTTTTTCTATTAATAATTATCGAAAGTTGATTTTTGCGTAGAAACACTCTTTAAGCTTGTGCACTTCTTATGGATGTAGTCGTTGGATAAAATTATTTGTTTAATTTGTTATTAACAATAAATAAACTTTACGCTGAAAAATGTCAACATTAATTAAAAAAATGGCCAAAATGAACAACGTCGGCTTATTTTTTATACATTTGCGAGCATTATATCAAAAATTCAGCTCAGTATGTTAATTTTTGCGGCAATGATGTGGATAAATAAACAAACGCGCACGAGCTCTTAGCGCACGCGCGCGTTTTCATGCAGTTAATCGTAGTGAAAATTTGTTTTTTGAATGCTTTCAGTGGCCAAAAAGACATTTCATTTTCTTATTTCATTTGAAAATGAAATAACCAAATATTAATGTTAATTTGTTAATTTGTCGTAGCAAAATCAAATAAGAAAACTAAATGGTGTAACTGTGTAGATATAAATTTTCAAAGTCAAAAATTATTATAAAAAGGTATATGCACGCTTCAAAATCGTTTTTACAATTATTTTACTCTACGATTAACTGCATAAAAATGTGCGCGTGCGCTAAGAGCTCGTGCGCGTTTGTTTGTTTATCCACATCATTGCTGCAAAAATTAACATCCTGACCTGAATTTTTGACATAATATTCGCAAATGTCTGAAAAATAATATTGAAATTTTTCAGCATAAAATTTGTTCATTGTTAATAACGAATTAAATAAACAATTTTATCGAGCTACTATATCCATAAGAAGCACATAAACCTAAGTTGTTTGTTTGTTTCTACCCAAAAATCAACTTGATTCGTAAATTATTAACAGAAAAACGACGAGTTGATTATTACGTTGTAAATTGATTTTGTCCTTCGATCGACGCGCTCACAGCGTTATCCTCTCTCCTGCCTACTAGGGAAACATGGGTCACGCATAGAGGCAGTTCTGCAACCCGGCGCCTCAATTATGGGTAATTTAACAATAAGTACTGCAGAATATTACTTTTCCATCTGTAGTAGGTACTAGTAGACCTTATAATACTTTTAGAAAAAAATATACTTATTACGAGGCTGGTTTGAAAAGTCCGTGCAAAGTCCGAGAAATGGCACCACCGGCGCGTATCGAGGTCATGTTTAGTTAGTAGCATCTCTTTAATGAACGAACACCAAGTTTCAGCCATATTGGTCTATTTCTTTGTGTTTGGCATTCGTGTGAATCAAGGAAGTCGAGTGATTTTCAAGAAATGGACGAAAAAGAATTTCGTGTGGTGATTAAACATTACTTTATGAAAGGCAAAACGCCTCAGGAGACTAAAGAGAAGTTTGATAAACATTATGGTGACTCTGCACCTTCGATTAGAACAGTTTATAAGTGGTTTCAAAATTTTTGGACTGGCCATATGGGCACAAGTGACGCTGAATGTTCTGGACGGCCTGTGGAGGTTACGACTCCAGAAATCATTGATCAAATCCATGATATAGTGATGGAGGACAGAAGAGTTAAGGTGCGTGAGATTGCTAGTGCTGTGGGCATCTCGACTGAACGGGTACAAAATATTTTGCATAAACATTTGGACATGAGAAAGCTATCCGCAAGATGGGTGCCGCGATTGCTCACGCTTGACCAAAAAGGGAATCGTGTGAAGTGTTGCAAGGATGGTTTGCAGCTGTTCCAGAAGAATCCGGAGGACTATAAGCGTCGTTTCGTCACTGTGGAGGAAACATGGATACATTACTATACTCCTGAGACCAAACAACAATCTAAACAATGGGTTACCAAGGGGGAATCTGCACCAAAAAAGGCGAAGACCGTTCCTTCGGCCGGAAAGGTTATGGCGACTGCCTTTTGGGATTCACAAGGGATAATCCTCATCGACTATCTGGAAAAGGGTAAAACTATTACAGGTGAATATTATTCATCGTTATTGGACCGTTTGAAAACCGAGCTGCAAGAAAAACGCCCGCGATTGGCCCACAAGAAAGTCCTTTTCCATCACGACAACGCACCAGCACACACCTCAGCAGTTGTGGTCGCAAAATTAATGGAAAATAGGATTCCAACTCGTTTCACATCCCCCCTATTCTCCAGACTTGGCTCCCTCGGACTACTATTTGTTCCCAATTTGAAGAAATGGCTGGCGGGACAAAGATTTTATTCAAACGAGGAGGTGATTGCAGATACTAATGGATATTTTGCAGACTTGGACAAATCCTATTATTCGGAAGGGATCAACAAACTAGAACATCGTTGGACGAAGTGTATAAACCTAAAAGGAGACTATGTCGAAAAATAAAAAAGGTTTACCCCAAACACATAAGTAGTTTTTATTTTTGCACGGACTTTTCAAACCAGCCTCGTACATTAAATATGGGTAAGGGAATATGAAAGAGGAGGCAGCTGGGTCTCTGTGTTTCGTCGAAGCTCTTTAAAGAGTGGCATCAGTGAAGCAATCAGGTTTTAGTATTTTTGAGTTAAATAACTTTCCACTTTGTAAACATACAAAAAGTCTTATTACTACTTATAGAATTTCTTACATAATGCTTGCCAACTGGACAAAAGAATTTCCTAAGAAATTATTAAAAAAATTGAAACCTGGAATCTTCAGATAAACTATTGTTTTTTGCCTCTCTTTGTATAATGTTACATCTAAATCCTTTTTAGTGTTCCGTAAAGTCGGTGTCTGTATGTCCGTCTGTCACATCCGATTTTCTCTGAAACTATTCGACATAGAAAGTTGAAATTTGGCACTAATATAGGAATTGATGGCCTTATCAGAGTCGTGTAGTTTTGAAAGTTAAATTTTGACTTATAGGGTTAGTTTTGGAGGGTGAAATCGGAACTGAAAAAAAAAATTTACCGGGTCATCGAGTGGGGTGTCAAATGAAAACTTGTTAAAAACTCAGTTCAAAACTACATAATGTAATACTTGCGCACACTTTTCTTTGTATTATTTTTAAAGAACTGCCAAAAATCGCTGTCCCCCCTTTATCTCGAAAAATACTGATCAAAAAATTTTGAAAAAATTCTGAACGAAAATTATCACGAATGATAATTTTCGTTTTTTTAAATTTTTATTTTTTATTTTTATAATTTATCTGGTATATAAGAAAAAACAAAAAGCTCAAGGTCATCAGTTTTCAACAAAGATCGGAAACAAACTTTGTTGAAAACTCATTTGGGGTGTGTTCTGTGAAGTCACTGATAATTTTATACCTCTGTAACAAAAAAAATTTTTATTTTAAAAGCAATCAACGTACGGAACAATTAGTGTTCCGTACGTTGATTGCTTTCCAACTTGCACTTTTTTGTAAGTGTTCTTAAAACAGAGTGAAAACTGATTTCAAATTCAAAAAGACAGGATATGACAGAGTTATCCATTATTAGTCAGACACAACAAAAAATTGAATGAAATGAAATATGGTTAATTCCAACGCCAAAACTAATAAATCAGTGTTTCGCAATTTATAAATATAAATACAATTTATGTAATATAATAAACCATCTAGTATCAGATTATCTAATAAAAATAATTCGTTATCCTGTATCTGAGATCAATAATTAGTCTTTGCTTTTGCTTAGTGTTTTACTGTTAAAGTCGTAAGTAAAACAATTCATTTCTAATGTATTTTAAAATGATTTATTCTGGATCTATTGTCACAGATAGTATACTGTTTCAGTACTCAAAAAGAATGTAAAAACATATTGGCAGGAACATTTGGCATATTTATACTGAAGGCTGTGAGTAAATTGTTTCTTACATATGATGTTGGTCAGACCAGTATCTCTTACGAGCTTCTGCTGAAAATTTCCGTCACTTTGGAGGTAACACCTCATCTGGTAAAAGTTTATAGCACTGATCTGAGTTAGCTTTGTTCTAGAATATGTCACATACAGAGTACCACAAGGGTTCGTACTAAAATGCTTTTATTTATCATATATATAAAATTTTCTTGTTATTATATTGGATTATAATGTATATTAACTTTATTTGTAGTTGATACTTCTTTTATCAGCTCTATTTCTAGTGTTAATGCTTAAACGAAAATATCAAGGACCCTTGTGAAAAAAGCTGAAGATTCATTTTTTGCAAATAATTACAACTTTATAATAATATAACTCAAACAGTAGTGATCTCTAGTAGTCCAGCTTTAAAAATAAATTAAAATTACTGCACGTAACTGCAGATAGGTTCTTATTGTTAACTGCCCACATAAACAAACTAAGTTTTAAACTTCCAAGCACTTTAGTTCTATTAAGGTTTAGCCTCTGATATATTATGGTCATCCTTCTTCAGTTTCTTTGCATTCTCTTTTTATCTTACATCATATTTTTACTTCACAAAAATGTAGCATCCTATATATAATACAGAAAAATCCATTTAAATGTCGAGTGCTCGATAATGTTACCACATATCACCCTGCAACATGGTCGAAGCAAGTAATTTTGATTATTTGATTGAGCTTGTCGAGATTTGTTGACTTTGGAGTCAATTATCCAAATTGTTTAACTTGTCTTTAAAGTAAACTTTCCATCCACTGCAGCAATAGAAATTGTTATTGGCATATCGTCTACATAAATCTTAACATTATTATCTCCTTTATAATCTGGTAAATCATCTACGTATAGAAAGAAAGGCGATCATATAATAATATCCTAGGGAATTCTACACTAAACTTCATTGTCTTTTACTTTCTTTTTTAAGGTATTTCTTACGAGAAGACAGAGAGAGCATTATGTTAGAGAAAGATGCGAAATAATTTGGTTTTCAAAGTATAATGTGTGTGGCAACGTAGCTTCTCGCTTGCTTCCCGCCGTACGCAATTACGTGTTATTGCATTGCATATATTAATCCGGGAGCTCAGTACCAAAATGCCTCATCGAAGAGTGGCAGATAATAGTATCACTTTGTTAATTATGCCCCCCTTAGTCTCTCCAGGTAGTTTAAACCCTCGACTCTGGTTCCTATTCCTGGAAATACGCTTTATAGCTGCAAGAAAAAGTTGGTGGACGAACTCAACGCTGCGTGGCAGATATTTTGGGTATAGTTTCTATGAAATATGACTGAAAAATGAATATCTGTCATGGATATTGTGGCAATCCAAAGCTATAACGGTCCAAATTTGCAGAAAAATCGACCCACCTGAACCCATAAAGGAGCGAATGTAATTTGTTTTAATGTGTTCGTTGAAGGTTTGTAGATACTAAAAATATCATTATCTGCCATAGAGCCTGGTTTATTAAAATGCGCGCGCCTAGCTTACAACGCGCGCATTTTAATAACATAATGTAATGTACAATAATAATTGTTTTTCTTTCAAATACTATACACATGCGCCAGTGTCTCGAGAGACGCTCAAATCACCATTGAAACAGTTACAAGCACATTAATATATTTATTTAATTTGCAGTGCAATTTCTCTCTATATCTTTTTTTATATTAAACTTTTAAATTTTGTTTATATTTATTATTTAAAATTTATATTCAAAAGCCCCAAAATCCCTTTTAATATGTAATTACGAAAATTTTAAAAAATATATTTTCGGTAGCTGTATTGGATAGTACATATGAAATTTTTGATTTTAACATGACAGACAATAAAAGTGATCCAAAAAACCTCAAGAATTAAAATTTTAAACATTTAAAACATACATAAATTTTGCCGCATTCGGTTAATGCCAGTACAACAATGACCGAATACTCCATCAGCCACCCGGGGTTTCACTGTGTTCTTTTTAAACTTTGAGCGTTGCTGCTCCACGCTAGTGTACGTTATATGTTTTTGGGTCGCAGAATCCGATCTGCAATTAGTTTTTTGAAAAAATGACCTATTAATTGTTATCAACAATTTTTTAAGCAATTAGTAAGCAGTAATTTGATATAATTTATTTTTATAATAACGAAATCTAAGTTTAATAAGTGCTCCACCCAAATCTTTTTAGGCATATTTTGACCCACTAAATCTATTTTTGCAAAAACTGAACCTCTTTATTTTTATAAATAATTTATTATAAACAATTATACTAATAAACAGAATTTTAGAGAATTTATCTCCATAACAGCAAAATCTAAGCTTTTTACGAGCTCTACCCAAGTTTTTTAGATGAATTTTGTCCTGCTGTCTGAATTTCTAATCCAGTTTTCCATTTTAATAAATTAAAAATTAAGATCTAATAAGTTTATTTATATGCAATTCAATAAAAATATTTGTGTTAAATTCCCAAAGAAAAATTAATATAATTCTAATAAATGGTCAATAATAATAAAATAATTTAGTTTTTGAAAAAATGAACAGAGAATTTAAATTTAGCGAGTTAAATAATATTATATTAAGTTGTTATAGAAAAAAATTATTTATTTGTAACAAAAATTAATAAATTTTTAGCAAAAATGGATTAGAAATTCGACTTTAACGTGTCAAAAAACATATAAACTCATGCATTACAGCTAAGTAATAATGCAAATAAATAAAATCAATTTGTTTATAACTTAAGCTATGCATTAAAAATACAGAAATTCTGCTGATAAAAGCAGGGACTGAACTTCATGGCACATATTCGGGATTTCACCTCGTATTATAGTATTCGAACACTAATTCACTTATCTGCCGCTCTCGAATGAGTTCAGGTGGGTTCAAAAACTCTACAGGTTCAAAAATTCGTAGAAATTCAAAGAACCAGGATCTAGAGCTAATAATATTTTTTCACTTATTTTTCCCAAACTAACTATACCTCGAATATCTGCCACTCAGCGATGCGTTCATTTTTTGAGCCCGTTTTTTTCAAGAAAAAAGTTTACTCCCGCAGGAACCGGTCTCCGTGGTAGATATTAAAGCTATAGTATCCTCATAACATATAAAACTGCCTCTCTACGATGAGTTTACTTACCTTCAATTTTTTGCAACTTTCTCCCTGCATAACCACGGCAGGAACCGGAATTTGGATCTATAAGTTGTATTTTTTTATTCTGTTTGTCACATTTAATAAGTGATATATTTATCTGTCGCTTTTCGATAAGTCCAAAATCTTGGTTTGAGCCCCCGGACTATAGATGATTTAAAATTTGAAAGAACGCCCGCATCCGAGCGAGCTGTCTTTTTCAAGCTACGTTGCCACAGTAAAAATTCATTCCATAAAATTCTATTAGAAGTAATATTTATCTAATATTTTTGCAATAACTAGGTGGTAAACTGCCTTCATATTTTAACAAACGAAACGATAGCAAAATAATTTTTCTACGCATATATCATTTTTTGTGACTTTTTACTTTTTAATGCACATACGACAACAGAAATTGTAAAAAACGCATGCTTTTGATCGAAGAAAAAGTATGGATTCCTATCTTATACGTGTTAAACACCTGAAACTTTTACAATTAATTATGAGAAAACGGCGTGGGAAACGTCTTTATATTGAAGCAGTGAATGCATGATGCTAAAATCTATTATTTTTCAAAATTTCAAGCAAAACTACTTTTAACAGTTACTCGTAAGAAATACCTTACAGGAAAGTGTTGTAATCGCTAAAAAATCACAATCCAAGATTCTTGCTTTTCTTCACGTTTTAGGGTTCCTACATAACAAAAACATTTATTTCCGTCGGTTTATCTATCAGTCTATCTGTTGCTTCGTATGTCTGTTGGCACGATAACTCTAGAACGAAATGAGATATCAACTGGTATATGTATAACATCCAATGAGTTGTTTGGTTTTAATAGTAACATAATAAGTTTTCCCGGTATATTGTTCATATATATTTATAGTAAAACATATAAAAGGTGAAAAGGGGAGGAGAGAAGATTAGAGGAGTTGTTTTTTAAATATAGTGTTATCTGTCCCTTTCAAGCTTTTTAAAGTCTAGGGATTCATAAATTATGTTATTTTTTCATTACCTTCAAACCTACCTCAAAAAGGGTATGAAATGGGCTAGGGACGCGGTATATTATACAGGGTATGTGTAGCAGTGGTCGACTACCACCCAATAATCGACCACTTATATTTTAAATCTGTTGGAAAAAGTTTTTATCGCATAATCCGTGACGACGACGTATTCAAGTGATAGTTGAACTTTACTCCAGAATCAGTTTCAGAGGCCGTATCGGCGGATCGAGAAAGGAAATTTAAAAAGAGATTGGGACGGTCGAGAAGAGGCAGTAAAGCTACTTTTTTGCTACTCGTGGCGTACAGTCGACGCGCTTGGGATGTTCAATGAAATTGCCTGTAAAACGTTGGAAAACTATTATTTTACCCGGAATAAAGATGTTCAAGGCCAGACGCAAGTACTGAAAATGTTAATAGAACTCGAAATTTTGTCAGTTCTTCTAGAGCTGCGTGTTTTGTGAGCGGTCGACTACTGGAGTCGATTTTGTGAGTAATTCTAGTAGTCGTCATAAGCCGGGGGTTCCATCTTGATTCCAGAAAAAAGCCACTATAAACTAATTGAGATTTTATGTATGGGAAATGGGTCGCTGACCATAAAGCAATAAATAAATGGGGTTTCCATTAATCTCAAGTGTGCGAGTTGCAGCCCACTTGGGACGCTAGGTGTGCTGAGCGTCCCAGTGCATTTTTCACCTGAAACAAAATGGGATCATAAAAAATAGGAAAATGACAGGGAAAACAGTTTTCCGCCTATGCTTCTTATTTAATCCTCTGCGAATGACTGACGATACTGCTCAATAAATTACTGGACCATCACTATATTTAGATGAACCAGGTATCTAAATTTTATTATCAATTTTGAATTAATAATTTTATGGGGTTTATCCTACTTTTATTTATATATTTCTATCATTATTTCAGAGAATAATAATTTCTCCAGTGCTAATGTTCCTACTCTACTCGACGATTTGATGGAGATGCGAGCTTTCAACCTGGATTTAATTTTTGTTTCAGAATTAAGTTCTCCAGAAATCATTATCCAAAAAAACATCTGACACTAGCATTTCTTCACATCTCTGCTATCCCAGCCCTATTTGTGTAAATCATAAACGCAAGCTAAGAAAGAAAGTCTCTGCTATTTAGTCAAAGGCATGGCGTGAGTCTGTATAAGAAGAGTTGGGGAAGAAAGAGGCAATTAAAATTGCGAAGCAGGAGAAGAAGAAAAAAATACAATTAAAAAGGAACAAGCTGCTGTTGCTAAAATTTAAAAAAAAAACAGTAGGCTCTAAAGCAAGGAAAACTGATGAGAATAAGAGGCTCCAAGAAGGAAATATAGTTTTATATTTTTGATTCTAAGAATTTTTAATATCGTTATTGTACTGACTAGATTTGAACTCGCAATGCTTTAATTCACGGCTATGATTATTGTAATATAAAATATAAAGGTCACTTATGAAAAATACAGAAGGTGAAAATTAACTTCTTTTGGCAACCTAAGTTCTTCTTAGTAAGTTTCGATGCTTGAAAAATCGTAGTTCTTGGGATTAGATAGTGTCCATTTAGATCAACTTTCCGAATGATTTAGTGTTCTAAGTTCGAACAGTAAAGATCCTGGAAGATGGCTTGTGCAATCTTATGTAAATCGTCGGAAAGTTAATCCAAATCGATACCGTCTAATTCGAAAAACAACCATTTCTCACCTATCCAAAATCTTAAAAGCTTCGGTTCCATGTTTTCGATTCTTGTTGGCTTGAGACATATAGTAAATAATATAACTTAGTAATTTCATGGAATTATTGTTATTTATTTATTATTATAGGTCATCATCATTATCTGAAATCAATCGCCTTTGCGGTGAGAAGCTTCATCGTAAGACATAAGAGACAGAATATCACTCTCGGTACGTTCTACCTGTCGTAGAAGGCGATTAAAAAAATAACTTGGATGGTAGGTGCTCAGATCCCACCAGGCATCTCCCGGTGTGATACCATCGCATCGGCTTAAGCTCTGTGAAGTTGCTTAACGTTTCGTGGCTGTGCCGATGTCCCCGGACTGGGAACCAAATAGCGTAATGAAGCTTTCAGGATCAGAAAATTGCGGAGGTAAAATAGCGCCCTGTTCGGATCTCCGGTGAGGGCTGGTTCGGAAGCGTCAGCATGTAGAGATAACAATTTTAAAATAGATTTTTATAACATAGGAGGTTTGAACTTGAACATAAATTCAGTGCACCAACACCTACAATCAAATAAACCTCATGTACTCGCTCTCTATGAAACCAGTTCGTCCACCAGCACTGTCAACGTTCTCTATCCTGGGTATGACTTCTATTTCCGGTTTGGGCGTAACTGTGGCATCTGTCTTTTTGTTAGAAGCCATCTCTCTTGCCAACGAGAGGAGGCTCTGGAGCTCCGAAGCTTTAATGCTTTATGATTAAAAATGACGACTCAACAAACCACAAAGTTTATCTGCTGCCTCTATCGAGCACCAAGTGAGACTAATTTTAGAAGACTTTTCGCTTCTCTTGCAAACACCATCGATCATTTATAGAATAATTATCCAAATGCAAGGTCGTAAAGCTGATTCAGTCTCAATCAGTTGTGGCTTTAATCAGTTTATTGATGAACCAACACAGATCCCTGACCGAGACGGAGAGTTTACCAGTCTTCTTAAACTGTTTTGAACAACTAATCCAGAGATTTACACTGTCACCGTAAATCCGGCGTCAGGTTCTAACGACCATAAACTGCTTTCAACATCGAATATCCTACCGATCAGTGATAGGGAGACGCCTAAACCGCGCAAGATTTGGCACCACAAATCTGCTAAGTCGGAAGAACTTACGGAATATTTTCGAACTTTCTCTTGGTTAGACGTTTGTTTTATATCCGACGATTTATCTAACTGTGCTAGGGAGGTTTCTGATGTCCTTTCGGCTCGTATGGCTTAAGTTCCTTTTTCGAATAAATCTCCTTCCAACGGCAAGCCTTGGTTCGGCAGAGAATGCAAAGAAACTGTTGCTTCTAAACATAATGCCTACCGACAATGACGTCAAAATCCTAACGTCATAAATCGAAAAATCTTTATTTGTTCCCGGAACAGATATAAAGACATCATCGACAAAACCAAGAAGTCACACAATCCAAAAAATAAAAACAAACTTTTTGCCTGTCCCAACAATTGTCTTCAGACGGTGGAATATCTGCAATAATACTCAAAAAATGGGCACGAAAACTAACACCAGCTTTTTCTAGGCTTTTCGACCTATCCTGCAGAAAGGGAATATTTTCTTCCTGCTGAATATAAGCTAAGTTCAGTCGATACCCAAAAAAGGCAAGAAGACCTTGCCAAACAACTACTGATCAGTCGCACTACTTTTAGTAACATCAAAAGTTATGGAAGAAGCTATCAATCAGCTTCTTCTAAAATATCTTGAAGGATTCAATATTACTACCGACCATTAAAATGGCTTTTGTAAGAAAAGATCAACAGGAGATCTTCTAACTTATTTAACACATATTTGGAACAATGCAATTGAATACTTTGGAGAATTTCGAGATATTGCCCTTGATATATCCAAAGCATTCGAGCGTGTTTGGCATAATGGATTGTTGGCTAAGCTATGCTCTTATGGTATGTCCAAAAATTTCTTTCTATGGCTCTTGTATTTCCTCAGAGAGCGTTCTTTACTAGTGGCAGTCGATGTATTTCTTTTTAACAACTTTACTATCAACGCTGGTGTGCTCCATAGTGTCTCCTCCTCTCTTTCTTATTGACATTACCGATCTGCTGGAAAGGACCGGGAATCCAATCTACAGCTTTGCAAATGACAGTACGCTTATTTCTTTATTCACTTTAAATTTTCGAATATCGGCTACTCATGCAAATATCCGGAGACAGCAGAAAGTCGTTCGACTTAACAAAAACCTGAAAAAGATTCTACCTTGGGGTGACAGTAACCATGTAGAATTTAACGCTATAAAAACCTAGGTGGCAGTTTTTTCTCATAAAGCAAATGTTGCCTAATCTGACATAGTTATATCCGAGCACTCCATTCGTCTAACATCGTCACTCAATTTGCTGGGCGTTAATTTGGGAGCAAATATGTCTTGGCATGGACATGTTGCAAGCAAAGCAACTAGAAAGCTTTACACTTCATAACAAATGTTAATTCTGTGCAAAGCTCAAACGCGACCAAGGATTGAATACTACTCCCATGTATGGGACTCTGTTCCTAAACATACACTGCATTTGTTTTATTCTATTCAGAAGAGAACGGTTCGTCTGATTGGAGACCCACAACTAATTAACAATCTTGATTTCTTGAAACATTGAAGAACAGTTAACGACTTGAGTTTATTCTACAAGTATTTTCATGGTTAGTGTTCAATGGATGAACACACTTGATTCCTCCCAAAGCGTTGAATGCTAGGAGTACACGTCGCGCTAAAACTGCACAGCCGTATGAAGTTTAGTATGTCGATCCTTGCACAACCTTTATCAAGCAGTCTTTAATATGTAGAACATCATGCCTTTGTAATGATCTGGCCAGGACTGTGTTTCCCACGGAGTACAATTTACAGCGATTCAAACCAATCGCACACACGCGTCGCTCCTGTAAGGCAAGGCGTAAATTGAGACGCGTATAGCGCGTGTGAGGTGACATGACACGAGCGGCATGACGCGTACGTGCCAGACGCGTAGCGTGGTGATCCGCAAATTGAGACGCAGCTTTTAGTAGTACTCGCAGTTCGAACGCATCAGATAATGTCTGATTCGCGATCAAAACAATTGTTATTATTAAACTTAAGTTCCGAATCAGATTCAGATGAAGCTGAAGAGGAAATTTTGTTTTATTACTTAATGAACAAGAAATTTAAATCACCTAATAAGTATATTCTGTCAGAGAGAAAAAAGAGTGGTCAATTTAAAATAACAACTAAGATGAGTGATAATGATTTTACCAATTACTTTCGTTTGAATCGAAACCAGTTTTCCGAAGTACATGAGATGATTCGACAAGACATTGAGGCAAATGGATGTAATGCCCAAAAGCCGATCTCAACTGAGGAAAAACTTTGCAGTCTTCTTAAGGTAAGTAATAAACATTGATATTATTTTTTACTAGGTATTTAGGGATTTATGAAATTATTTATTATTTATTAATTTCACTTTATTCACATTAACTAATACTATATTAATAACAATATTATTAATACTATACTAATACAGAAACTAAACTAATACAATAATATTGGGGTCATTGTGCCTCAAATCGGTTTACAGAGTCTGCCAAACCGGAAATGCCAGGTTGATTCGTGAAATCTTGCAGGTTTCCTTGCTGTTCAGAATGGTGAAACGGTGTCTGAGAATCTGTCCAAGTTTGCGGCGATGGATAAGGAGAAGCTGGGTAAGAATTGGGCGAAGAAGAACTTGTCGAAAATGGTCGGCTTGGGATGTTCATGATTTCTTCTTCAGCTTGTGATACAGTCTGGAAAAGTTGACGTTTGACTTTATGTTGGTAATTGGGGGGCATTTTTTTTGTTGACTGATACATGGCAATGAAAAAATTATAAAGGGGGTCATCTCTGAGGCTGTCCTTTGATTCCAATAGTTGTCTCTCTTCTGCTCGTTGTTTTGCCCTCTCCTCTCGCTGTTCTAGAGATCGCTTGAAGAAACTTTGTATGTCTTGTTTCCTCTTTTGGGACCCTTTGCTGTGCGGCACTGTAAATTTCTCCTACTGAAATTGTCGGTGTTGTCTTCGTCAACAACAGTCGCAATGTCAGCAACTTCGGATAGGTCACGCCTCTCACTTTGACGTGAACTCTCCCCTTCTATTTCCCGGATGTCCAAATCTTCATCGCTTACTGGTGTTGCAGGTAGAAGTTGTGAATCGTCATCGCTATCATTTACGTTTCCTTGACGCGGCCCAGTTGACATAAAATGTTCAAGAAACGACATCTGCTTCTGAAATCTCCATGGCTTGATGTTCTCAGGAGCAGCTCCACTTTTCATACATCTCACCTGTCGCCGTCGTGCATCTCGATAGCTACTCTTAATTTAAGCCATAGAGTTTTTGCCTCGTCCCCTGAAAAAATTTTAACAATATAATAATTGATGTTAGTTACAATTTCGTTTTGTTTCAGGTATTTGGCTTCTGGAGATAGCTACAAAAGTATCGCTTATAACTGTTGGAAGATCGCACAGTGTCCAATATTGTACAAGAGGTAGCTGTCGCTATATGGAATCGTATGCAACCAATATATTTACCCGAACCCACAATACAAACGTGGCAATCCATAGCTTTGCGGTTTGAGCAAAGATGGCAATTCCCTCACTGTATTGGTGCAATCGACGGCAAACATGTTGTTATTAAAAAACCTGGCAAAAGCGGATCGTCAGATTTCAACTATAAACATACATTTTCCATAGTTTTGATGGTAACAGTTGACGCGGATTATAAATTTACCACCATTGATATTGGTGCTATGGGGAGATTCATCGATGGAAACGTATTTGCTGGTAGTGGCTTGGGTAAGAAAAATGATGAAACACACTTTACAACTTCCTACACCTAAACAAATACTACGGTTGCTGAATCGCTGCCGTACGTTTTTGTGGGGGATGAGGCTTTTCCTTTGTCAGAAAACCTAATAAGACCATATCCAAGGAGACATGTAACTGGAAATTATGAACACCAAGTTTTCAACGCTAATCTTTTTCGAGCACGACAAACCGTGGAATGTGCCTTCGGTATACTATCCTCACGGTTCCGTGTGTTTAGAAAAAACCATTTGAAAATAAAGTGGACACTGTGAGGGATGTTGTAAAATCCGCTTGTATTTTGCACAACTATTTACTACGCTCAGTTGTGGTAGCAGAAGATGTAAATAATACTGAACAGTTGCCGCGAACTCAGCTACTGCATGTACAGGGAAGTAGAGTGAGGACTTCATCAGCTGCTTTCAGAGTACGGGAGAAATTCATTACCTATTTTAACAATTGGGGAGCAGTTCCATGGCAACATCAGTCCGTTATGCTTGAAAAATATTGACAATCCAGAACTCTTCATTTGTACATATTTTTTAGGTTTATATAATTTGTAGGGTGCGTGTTAGAAAGTGATTTGCAATGAACATATCATATCAAGATATTATGTATTTAAATAAAAACAAAATAAATATTTAAAATATAATGTGTAAACTTACCATCTTTCAAATTTAAATCATTGGCAATGTCATTCCAAATCCGGTTCTTCAGTTTTGTTTTCATGTAGTTGGCATTTTTAGCTCTTTATGTGCTCTAACCGCCTCTATTAATTTTTCGTCTGCCATTTCTCCAACAAACACTGCACGCGTGGCACGAGAAACTGTGCTTCGACCACTGTGCCGCGCGAGCAAGGGCAGACGCAAATCGCGCCACCTAGTGTCATGTCATCAACTTGCGCTGTCTCATTGAATCCTATAGGTTACAAAAACACGCGCTGTGCTGTGTCAGGTCACACGCGCTATACGCGTCTCAATTTGCGCCTTGCCTAACGCTTTAAGGATTTCCCTGCAGCACGTGTACTCTGCCATAAAAAAATAACCGGTCAAGTGCAAGTTGAACTTGCATGATTAGTGTTCCGTACGTTGATTGCTTCTGAAATAAAAATTTTTGTTACGTAGGTATAAAATGATCAGTGACTTCACAAAACACATCCCAAATGAGATTTCAACAAAGTTTGTTTCCGATCTTTACTAAAAACTGATGACCTTAAAATTTTTGTTCTTTTTATATATCAGATAAATTATTAAAGGTAATGCACTCGTGATAATTTTCGTTCAATTTACACCCCGTGGAGAATATTCCAGAGTTTTTTCAAAATTTTTAGATAAGTACTTTTCGAGATAGAGGGGGGAGCAGCGATTTTTTCAAAATAAAACAAAGAAAAGTGTGCGCATGTAAAACATTATATATATATTTGAACTCGTGCTTTCATTTGACACCCCACTCGATGACCTAGTAAAAAAATGTTTTTTTTCACCTCCGATTTCACACCCAAAACTAACCCCCTAGGTCAAAATTTAACTTTCAAAACTACACGCCTCTGATGAGGCAATCAATTTCTATATTAGTACCAAATTTCAACTTTTTACGTCAAATAGTTTCGAAGAAAATCGGGTGTGACAGACGGATAGACAGACAGACACCGAAGTAATCCTATAAGTGTTCCGCACGGAACACTAAAAATAACCTTTCCTGGCATTTTGATCTTCAGTCAGTAAAGGAAAATCTAAATCTTCAGAGACAGCTACAAGCTTCATTTTTTCTGGAATCGGGTTAATTTTTTTTTAAATACTCGTAAAGCAATTGTAAAGTGATCTCCGATGGCCGATTTTTAAAATATACTTCAAAATTGTCCAAAAGGGGATGAAAATAGAGGTTGAAGGAGGTTAAAAATTCCATACTCACGTGAATTAGGGTTCACGCCTTGAAATCTGGTTTCCCGGGGGTTGTTGGGGTCGCTGATTCCTTTTTCACCTGATTTCATTACAAAATTTTAAGAAGTGTGCATGCATATCTATTTTGATATTGATAGGTGAAAAGAGTACAGGAAGGATATATCAATATTCAATAACATTGAAAAAGTTGGATCAATCTTGATTGAGCAAAGCATAGAATAGAGGAAAGTGACTCTACATATAATACTGCTGAATATCAGTTATACAGGGAGTTTTTCAGTAAGAATTCAGAAAGAATTTTGAGAATTTAAATGTCTGAACATAAATTTCCGTGATGAAAATTTGTAGGGTACATTAAGCTATGTTAGGTTTAAAGTTGTTAGATTTGGGGTACATTAGGCTATGTTAGGTTTAAAGTTGTTAAATTTGGGGAATATTAGGATATGTTAGGTTTAAAGTTGTTAGGTTTTGGGTAGATTAGACTATGTTAAGTTTAAAGTTGTTAGGTTTGGGGTATATTAGACTATGTTAAGTTTAAAGTTGTTTGGTTTGGGGTACATTAAGTTATGTTAGGTTTTAAGTTGTTTGGTTTAGAGTACATTAGATAATGTTGGGTTTAAAATTATTAAGTGAATTACGAAATTTCACCCCCTCAACCCCTATTTTCATGCCCTAAAAGGAGTGGTATTATCATACTGACCCAGAAAATGGAATCAGCTACCCTAAAAACTCCCGGAAAACCAGTGTTTAACGCGTGAACCCTAATTCACGTGAGTATGGAATTTTAACTCCCTCCAACTTCTATTTTCAGCCCCTTTTGGATAATTTTGAGGTACATTTCAGAAATCGGTAATTAGAGATTTCTTAGCAATTGCTTTACGACTATTTAAAAAAAAAATAACTGGTCAAGTGCAAGTTGGACTTGCACAATTAGTGTTCCGTACGTTGATTGTTTTTAAAATAAACATTTTTGTTACGGAGGTATAAAATAATCAGTAAATTCACAAAACACATTCTAATGAGTTTTCAACAAAGTTTTTTTTCCGATCTTTACTGAAAACTGATGATCTTGAAATTTCTGTTTTTTTCTTTTTAATATACCAGATGAATTATTAAAGGTAATGCGGTCGTGATAATTTTCGTTCAAACTACACCCTGTAGAGAATATACTAGAATTTTTTCAAAATTTTTCGAATAGTACTTTTCGAGATAAGGGAGGGACAGCGATTTTTCGCACTTTTTTAAAAATGATACAAATAGAAGTGTGCGCAAGTATAACATTATATATATTTTTAAACTCGTCTTTTTACAAGCTTTCATTTGCCACCTCACTCGATGATCTAGTAAAAAAAATTTTTTTCACTTCCGATTTCACCCCCTAAAACTAACCCCTTAAGTCAAAGTTTTACTTTCAAAACTACACGGCCCTGATGAGGCCATCAATTCCTATATTATTGCCAAATTTCAACTTTCTGTGTCAAATAGTTTCGGAGAAAATCGAGTGTGATAAACGGACGTACGGACACCGAGGTCATCTTATAAGTGTTCCATACGGAACACTAATTAACCCGATTCCATAAAAAATGAAGCCTTTAGTGATATTTGAACAGTAAATATCTAATTCTCCCCACTGTGCGACCTCTAGCAGGTCGTGCAGCTTTATCTCAGGTCATGTATCTGTTAAATAATACCAATGGAAATAAGAAAATTATTTAGATGTAATTATAGATTGGTAGCAAAAATTTATATTTGCATGGAAGATGAATTTTTATGTTCTTTGGTGAAAAAAAAATTGACTTGATGTTCCAAGATCTGCAGGAGAATTCCAGATTAACTTTAGAATAAGTTATAATAAATATGTTAGTTATCCAGAAAAGGCGCTTAGCTATATATTTTTAGTGTTCCGTACGGAACACTTATGGGATCACGTTGGTGTCCGTCCATCTGCCGGTCTGTTTAACACACTAGATTTTATCTGAAACCATTTGACATAGGAAGTTAAAATTTTTTACAAATATAAGAACTGACGCACAGTGATTCGGCAAGAACATGCTAGCGGGACAATATTCATGACGTAATTTCCAGGAACCACTGATAACGACTTGTAAACAACCCCCCCCCCATTTAACGAATTCCAAGAATTAATTTGTTTATCACCTCATAAAGGTATCTTATCAGGGGGTCAAAGTAACCCTTATAAGAGAGGTCATTTTAATTTGCAAATCAGTTGCATTTTATGCACACTTGTGATAACATATTTTAAAATTGGTAGCAAAGTGAAACGAGTTTTTTGTGATGGAATATTCTGTTGAAGGTATACTTTTGGTGTAATATCAATTTGTAAATGTATAGATAAATCCAGCAAATTTTACATTAATTGTAAACTTTAAAAGTAGCAACTTTTTTTTATCCACATATATCCACCTAGATTTTTCTATATGTAATACCTACAACATTCAGGCACAGATTTATATATATTATAGACCCCGAAAAGGCCCGAAAGTAAAATTATTTTATTTTTTTTCAGAACGAGTCGTGACTATGACGAAAATGGAGTTTTTTGAAGAACGGCTAAAATATGACAAAGCTGAACCAAACAGTGGCATTTTTTATTATATAAGTGAAAAATTCAATATGTCTGATGTTTCTGACGATTTTCTAAAACGACTCAAAATGAAAATATCAAGCCTTTCAGCAAAATTCAATCAAAAGTGGACTTCTTTAAAGTGTAACAAAGAAATTTTTCTAATCAAACATAAAGATTGGTTAGAGGGATCCGGAATCGAAATAAAGATGTGTATTAACCAGCCGTGCACTTCAACATCATCAGCGGCTCTTTCCGTAGGGCGACCCAGAAAATCATTTGAAGACTCATCAACGAAAACGAAGAGACGGAGAGTAGAAGATCTTTTGGAATCGCGAAGTGCAAGTGAGCTTATTACAGCAGCTGAGTTAGCTACTCGAAAAGAAGGGCATCGAAGTGTTGCTAAACAGATCCATAACATCGCGGTCAGTGAAACTAGAGAAAAGAATAAGTGTTCTGAACAAAGTCGGCAGTTAACACCAGACGAAGCTTTAGCTCACAAGAGATACAAAAAGTGTTTAAAGATCATGGGTTCATTGTAGATAAACCAAAAACCTGGGTATGGTAACACAAACGATGGAAACACAGCACGTAGATTTTTTTCCAAAGCTGAATGAGCAGCGAAATTACAGGATTAGACGTAAACCTTATTCGTAGATTTCATGTAATTTTAAGAACTTTGTCATCGGGATATGACATAAATTATATGTGAATTCGAAAAGTTTTGTGTTTGATACTAGAAAATTATACCTTGACTGTATTCGTGGTACGCCCGTTTTGTGCATAAAATTCTTGTACACAGCGCGGAAGTTATAAAGTCTTTTCTTCTTCCCATTGGACAAACTCTTCGAAGAAGCCCAGGAGGCAAGAAATAAAGACTGTCATAGATTCCGTGAACGGCACACCAGGAAGCGGTCACGTATTGCCACAAATACAGATCTTTTGAGAATGCTTTTAACTACGTCTGATCCTGTTATCAACTCGTATAGAGAATTACCGCGAAGAAAATTTACTTCTTTGGCATCGGAGGTTCTGCAGTTGATTATCCCACCTTCATTGCCATCCGAAACACCATCAGTAAGTCATCATCACGAATTAAATGAGGAGGATTATTTACTCTCTGAATATTCTACTGAATGGGAGAGCGGTGATGACGACTCATCTGATGGTGATTAGTAGGTTTAAGTATTTTTTTATTGTAATTATTATTCTTATTTTATTGTGTGTTGTAGTTGCTTATAATTCATGCCTTAGTATATAAGTTATTTAATATTATATTTCTTTTACTTATACACCTTGTTATTGTATATAATTGATATATAGATACTGTTATTGTACTAATTTCTTTTAAAAGAAATAATATTTTGTAAATTAATAAATGTGGGTACTATCATTATAATTTTTATTTTTTCCCTAGAAATTTCTTTGTAAACAAACATGATTGTGCTTTTCACACATAATGAGTAGGTAGACGTATGTAGCTAATTAAAGAACAATTAGCGACAATAGTGAACAAATGAGACACATTAGTAAACCACTTCCGTCTTGCAGCTACATATTTCGATTAATACACATACAGTACACATTTTTCACTTTTTTTTTTTTAAAATAGCTTAAGATACCTGGAAATATACATAAACAATTGAAATAAGTGAAGAAATAATATTGTCTCGCTAGCTTGTACTAGTCGAGACACTGTGTGACAGTCCAATCACGGCTGTGTAGTCTTGAAAGTTTAATTTAAGGGGATAGTTGTAGGGGAAGTGAAAAAAAAAATTTCAAGGGCATTGAGTGGGGTGTCAAATGAAAGCTTGTAATAACAGGAGTTCAAGAATATATATGATGCAATACTCGCGCTAACTCTTCTTCATACTTTAAAAAAATTGCTAAGAGTCCCGTCACCTTATGATTGCATTTTTTTTTTATTAAATTGATAATTGTTCTAGTATACAAAAAAAAATCAATGTAATCGAGTGGGATGTCAAATGAAAGCTTGTGAAAATCCGAAGTCGAAATTGTATATGATGTAATGATCCCGAACACTTTTCTTTAAATTATTTTTTAAAAAATTGCCAAAAATCGCTGA
>CM032455.1:72992067-73014567 GCA_019049505.1 Pachyrhynchus sulphureomaculatus
TGGTCTCTAAAGACATAGTTGCATTAACAGAAAGAATAAAAACTTTAGAGGATAGTTCAAATAATATCACAAGAAATAGTAATAAAATTGAAGAGGTTCTTACACAACTACACAATCTAGAATTAAAAAACCAAACTAATGTAGATCCCAAATTGTTATCAGAGATAAAGTCTTTAACTGAAAGAGTACAAAACTATAGTGAAAGAGCGTGAGAAAGAAGACACGTTGAATAAAATAGCAAAAATAAAGAGAAAATTGACGAGATAACACAAAGTTACAAAATTTTGAAATTATAGAGGAAAGATTACTCACGGAACTTAATAAATCGTTTGAAATTATTAAAACTATGGTGGTAGATCTTGAAAACAAACTAACAGATAAAATTAAGTTAGGTGAAACTAGTATTAAAGATAATAAGGAAGAAATAGAATCGTTTTAAAACAATTTATGATGAATCCCGAGTAAACGTTATAAGAACCACAACTGGATTAAAAACCTTGAAAGAACAGTTTGAAAAACAGAAAAAAGAAATAGAAGCTTTTGTTCGAAACACGAGTGCTGAATCTATAAACAAAGTTATTGAGGTGCGAGAAGAATTTAATTCTACAATAAAGGAATTGAAGAAAGAAATTTTTATAAATAAGGCTGTCATGGAAACTGAAATTAACGTGAAATGTAATAAACAAAAAAATAAAATACAAGAAATTGATGATAAAATTAACAAAGCAATCACATCTATTAATGATATTAAAGATAAAGCGGATAAAGTGGTCAAGTAAACATTATTTAAGGAAGATCTTCTATAAAAAATCACTAGTAAGAAAATGCCATTATGAAGGAAAATATTAAAGAAACCATTGTTAAAGAATTACATAAACCAGCTAGAAAAAATTATCGGAGACGTAGAACGATAGTAAAAGGTTTAAATGACTTATGGCAAGCTGATTTAGCCGAAATGCAGCCTTATGCTAAATTTAATAAATCAAACAGATATATTTTAGTAGTAATAAATGCTTTTACAAAATATGTTTGGGCTGAACCTCTTAAAAATAAAAGCGGAAAAGAAGTAACATCAGCAATGAAAAAAATTTTAGATAAAACTACAAAACCTGTTAATTTGCAAACAGATCTGGGAAAGAATTCTACAACAAAGAATTTGAAAAACTAATGCGTGATTATAAAAATAAATCACTACAGTAGTTTTTCTAATTTAAAAGCAAGTATAGTGGAACGTGTTAATCGTACTTTAAAAAATATAATGTGGAAGTATTTCAGTAATCAAGGAAACTATAAATGGTTAAATACTGTTTTTTTTGCCAAGTATTGTGGAAAAATACAATAATACTGTTCATAGAACTACGGGATACAAACCTATTAATATTAACCGGAAAAATGAAGAACACGTACTATTAAATTCTTTTACTTTCCAGAAAATTTTCGATGTAAAGCATGTCAAGTTTAAAGTAAAACGACTTTGTGAGAATTTCGAAGCGACGAGAGGCATTTGACAAGGGATAGACTCCCAACTGGTCTTTTAAAAGATGCCAATAATGAAAATATTGAAGGTAGCTTTTATGAAGAGGAATTGCAAAAAGTGAAACATCCTGACGCGTATTTGGTGGAAAAAGTTATAAGAAAAAAAGGAAATAAAGTTTTTGTTAAATGGCTAGGATTTGATAAATCTCACAATTCTTGGATTTTAAAAAAAGATGTATTGTAAAAAATAAAACTATAATAAAATTAAAAAGTGTGTTTATTACAAATTATTATTTTACAGTAATCATTTATTGTATTCCATTAATGTTAATACATGTTCAATTAGCCCTAACTCAAGAAATTCCTTAATAAGTTTTATCTTCATTTTTACTACTAAGAAACTCACGACATGCTTGAGCTGCTAATTTACATTTAAATGCATGCTTCATATACTCCAAGAATATCGTAATACACTGCGCTTCAGTCTCCTGACCATCCTTCGCATAATACTCCGAACATGCCTCCGACATTATAAATTCCTCACACATTTCTCTCGCTAATTCTTCCATCACTTAAACTTCTACTCTCTTCAGTTTGCAATACTTTAATAGAATCGTCAGAGTATGAAATATTGCAAACCTTCTTATTCACTTTCCTGATTTCGCTTTTTGTTTACGTTGCCACAGCATTTTCTTATTGATGGCGGCGGCCCATCGAGGTGTGCACTTACGCCTGGTTGATTATAATGCTTGTAACACGGTAAATTTAACTGTAGTTCCTTATCTCTTCGATATCGTTCTGGCAACTTGCTCCAAACTTTCTGCAATTCAATTGAGCTGATATATTCTTTCATATAACTAAGGGGTAGAAATTTGAGATCCCCTTCTTTCAACTCCCACACAGATGTTGAAGTACTTTGTAGACGACAAATAACCTCACCTACGTGATCAATAATGGTATCGAAAATCAAAGATGCCATGAAAATCTTGATAAGTACTGGACACCTTGCTTCTTGCAACTTGGTTTGCACAAATGAGGCGCTTGCTCTTAAGTAGTTGTATGTTACTGTAAGCTGTGTGGAAGGGGTGATGAGAAGAAAGTGGTGAGAGGTAGTATGCGGAGCCAAGTCTGACCAATCAGGAAAAGGGGTGGGGAGCCGAAGCATTAAAGTATGCGGGGCCAAAATTAGCCCCGACCAATCAGACTTAAGTGGGAGGGCTCATGCGCGCGATTAGGAAGTGGGGACGATCAATGCTAATGTTTTAGGATCGAAATGAACTGCACTAAATTTGCAGCGACACTGAGCCCAGACAAGGAGGTGTGGCTTAGGAGGCGTGGCTTGGGTCAAGGTCGACCAATCAGAAAAGTGGTGGGGGGGTGAGGCTTAAGCCCCCAGTCCCTACTACTAAGATTTAATGAGTTTAACAAGAACCATTTTCCTTCATTTAATAAAAAAAATTCATTTTCGGCCCTTACCTTGAAGTAACTGCGCTCAAAAACTACAGGTTCTCTCGTTTTGATTGGAAGCTATTGAAGTAACAGCGAGGCTAACAGACCGACCGACAGGTAATACAACGAAAATGGAAAATGTTTTTTGTTATCTAGGAACATTGAAACGTGAAGAAATACAAAATTTCGGAGAGTAACGCGGATATAATCCTTCCCATACTGCAAATATAAACAATAGTTTTAGCTACTTATCTATGTTGGGAATATGGAATCTTTGGCAGAGTGACAGTACTCAGTATATATCACCACTACACCAAATACTTTTATTTTTGCACTCGACGCGCGTTTCGCTAACCATGTTAGCTTCATCAGGAGCGATGATTGACTGTCGATCAAGTCAGTCATTGCTCCTAATAAAGTTAACATGGTTAACGAAACGGGCGTCGAGTGCAAAAATAAAGTGTTTGATGTGGTGGTGATATATATTGAGTAGTCAGCTACTTATAATAGACAAATTTTAAAATATGTTTAACTATATGGAATGTTCCGTAAAAATAGGTCAACCTACTTCACTTACTGCTTCAGCTTTCATTCTTTACACAAAACGGACTTCTAATTTAAATGGAGAAATTAAATTCCTAAATTTCATTTACTTTCTGTCAAGGAGCTAGCATCTTTAGTTAAACATAAAAACACAGTTTTCCAGCTTAGCATAAAAAACTAAAATAAAAACGTATTCGCTTTGCTCTAAAATGCGCTGCTTTGGACTCTGTAAACATGACAGTTTTAATACCAACTACTAAAATTGAACAAAATTTAAAGATGCAAATTATCAGTGGGCTTGAACAGCCCCCAAGTATGTATGCAAAAATGAGCTTATAGCAGCAAAAGATGCGAATTTTTGTGTCTTTCTGATTCTTTGCGCTAGTATTGTGGTAAGTACTATGAGTTTTGATCTCTCTTCTAACGATCCTAGACCAGCTGATGAGTTGTAAACAACGAAACGCACCCCGAGGGGGATTAACATATGAGAGAAGAGTAAATAACTAGTGAGATTTGTAGTAGTTTATATTGATTTTTATATACGTTTGGTGCAATTCGAACCAAAGGACACCTGCCTAGGACTGAAATGCCATAACGTAGGCGAGCCTCTCGCCTTTGCCTGTGAATGCCCTTTTTTTGTATTAGCAATTAGGTTCCAAACGGCTTGCTTTACCAATGATACTACGGGTGATTTTTTTCGAGCAACCGTCCGGTTGTAAAGTTTTTCTTCGAGATATAAACTCAGGTCTCCTTACCCTCTACGCTATGGCCGCCTCCAAAACTAGGATTACAGAAGCCGAAAATGAAAATTGTTGTAGCTTAATTGTTTCTTGCCCTAGTACTGTGGTAAGCACTTTGGACTTTGTTCTGTCTTTTGTTGCTTCTAGCTCGGCTAATGAGTCGGAATACGACGAAACGCGTCCCGAGATGTATCTGGTATTTGACATTGACTTTTATATACGTGGGATGGAACCCTAATGATCGTGTTACCTTGCGCGCGAATTTGCAACTTGCTAAATAATTCTTCTATGGCCTTAAACAACCACCGGCAGAGAATAGGTATGCCCTTAAATATAAGCTTATAGCAGCTTATATGCACTATTCAGTATGTATCACCACTACACCAAACACTCTATTTTTGCACTCGACGCGCGTTTAGCTAATCATTTTAGTTTCATCAAAAGCGATGATTGACTAAAGCTAAACTATAATTCTACCCTATTTATACTTAGCCTAACACCTGAATTACACAAGCGGAACTAATGGATTAGGCGAGGCCATCGGTTCCGGCCAAGTAATCAGCGGAGGTGACTATAAGGAATAGGCCCTTTGTCTTTATTTAAACTACTTTTACATTTTATAGTTTCCATACTTTCGTATGTGTTTCAACAATCTCCTATCAGATACATTTTTAATTAATCTTAGATGATCTAATGTTGCAGTTTGATCAGCTTTAAGGGCATGTTCGGCAATGCTAGACTTTTCTGTTCTACTGTATTTTAAATGTGCTAAATATTCTTCAAATCGTGTTTTAATTGACCTTTTAGTTTGCCCAACATACTTTTTGTCGCAATCATCACGACTAATTTCATAAATTCCATTTTTCTCACAATTAGGAATCTTGTCTTTGGAATTTCCTAAGATATTCCTGAGATTGTCTGATGACTTATAGACTAAGGTGGGGCCTACCTTATTAAATGCCTTATTGAGTCCCCTGCTATATTTAGGATTATATGTTATCAAGACATACTTGGTTTTATTTTCTTCGCGGGTAAAAAAGATGGAATTTTGAATATTTAACCTGAACTTATGACTATTTATTAACTTGTTTACTAAGTCATCGTCATAACCATTAGCTCTAGTTATATTCCTAATACGATTCCTTTCATTATTGAAGTTTACTCTATTCGGAGGAAAGTGACAAAACGATGAACTAAACAATGTAATGTAAAGCGGCTAATTTGTGTTGTTTGCAATGATTCATTAATCACTTGAAGCACATCCAAACCACCTTCTTATGTCCCTCAGCCAAGAATTCTGTTGTCTTCCGATCGATCGTTTGCCCTTTATTTTACCTTAAATAATTAGACGTAGCACTTCGTACTTTGGGCCCCTCATTATGTGTCCGAAGTATTTTTTCTTATTTTTATAGTTGTCAGTAATTCCTTCGTTTTGTTCATTCTTGCCAGTACTTCTGTGTTTTTTATTTTCTGTACCCAGGAGATGTGAAAAAGGCGTAAAAATATATAAATGTACATTTCAATAGATTCCAATCGTTAATCTGAGCTAAGGCCAAGGGTCCCGCACTCGCATCCATACAATAACACGGAGAATACATACGCTCTCACCATTCTCATTCGAAGTTCGAGACTGAGACTTGTGGGATGGAAAAATTTATTCACATTCATATGTTACTCGGCCTGTTCAATTCGGGAATATATTTCCTTTATTGGGTCCCACTTGTCACTTATACTGGTTCCCAAATAATTAAATATGGAGACCTGTTCTACGGCGTTTTTTTCCCCGATTTTGAGGGATTCTGGTGGTAAATTTTTCTTTGTTATTACCATCCACTTGGTTTTTCTAATATTCATAATTAATCTAAATCGACTGTTGACTCGATCGATCAGTTGCTGGAGATTTTTGATATTATTTGCTAATAGAACAGTGTCATCAGCATATCGTATGTTGTTCAGCATTTTTCCATTACCTGTTATTCCTTCAATGGATTCACAGATGACCTCATTAAACACAGCATCAAAAAAAGATTGAATAAAAGTGGTGAGAGAATGCATCCCTGTCTTACACTTTGGGTTATTTTTATGCTTTCGGAACTCAATTTTAACTTTCACTGATTGAGTCCAGTACAGATTTTAATAATATTTAGATCTCTTTCGTCCATATTTGTTGTTTTTCTAGATTTTTTTTTTATTTTTCGTGCATCACACAGTCGAAAGCTTTATTGTAATCCATAAAACATGCATATACAACTACATTCATATCTTTACAACGCTGAACCAGTACATTTAATGAGAATAAAGCTTCCGTGTACCCAAGCCTTTTCGGAATGGATTGTATTAAGAATAAATTATTACTTGACCGACGGTGGGTTACTTTATGAATATACTGTACTGTAGAAGTATTCTATTAAAAATACATTTGTGAGTAGGTTTATCTAGCGAATGTAGTAACCGTTTATACCATCTTATTATATATCTTCTGGAAAATCTCGAGCGCACTTGATACAGTGCCGGCCAAAAGTGGAGGAAATTTTAATTTATTTTCTAATTTTTATAATATATTCAAAATTTTTGTGCGACTATATATTAAAAATGTTTACCTTAGCCTGAGTAATAAAATGCATATAAAAACAACTTAGAATTTTATCAAAGGAATGTGATTAGTAAACAAAGTTTCTTTTTTTTGCGGACATAAATGGAGAACCTTTTTATGTATAAATTATAAATTGAATAATTCTCGTTCGAAGCAGTTCGTTTTGCAGGGTTGCGAAGCTCAATTACTTACCAAAATGCCTCGAGGTATAAACTTATCACAACAAATAAAAAAACTTATAATTGAGAAGCACAACGCGGGAGTGAAACAAGTGAAAATTGCTAAGGACCTAAATCTACATAAAAGTGTTGTTTGTAAACAAATCAAATTGTGGCAAGCTAGGGGCACTACTACTAGCACTCCTAAGCCAGGTAGACCTAAAAAAACATCTGGAACCGATAAGCTGATTAGAAGATGTTCTATAAAAAATCCATTTTTCTCTGCTGAAGATATAAAAAAGGCATACCCCAGCATTCCTCTCTCAATTCGATCTATTCGAAGATGTTTATGCGACGCAAACAAAGGCCAGGAGACCAGTCAAAAAAAACCTTTTATTTTAAACGAAAAATAGACAAGCTCGTTTGAGATTCACAACAGAGCATTTACAGTGGACCTACAATCAATGGAAAAACATCTTATGGTCGGATGAGAGTAAAATTAATTTATTTGGATCAGATGGTATGAGATGGGAGACGTCCAGTGAATGAAAGATTTAATCTTAAGTACACTACACCCACAATCAAACATGGAGGTGGTAATGTCTTGGTGTGGGGATGTTTTTCCGGCCACGGCGTTGGCCCACTGGTGAGGATAGAGGGAATCATGGATAGCGAATATTATCTAATATATAATAATAATCTGCCATTAATGTGGAACGCATGATAACGATTCGAAGCACACTTCAAAAATTTCTTCACCTCTCAACAAATGCAGGTTCTGAGGTGGTCAGCTCAAAGTCCGGACTTGAATCCTATCAAGAACATGTGGGAGCACCTAGACAGAAAAGTTAGATAAAATAATCCCAATAAGTTCCGAAATAAAGATGAATTATTCCAAGCCTTGGAAGAAGCATGAAATTTCCGAAGATGTTATTCACAATCTTCTTGAGTCCATGCCAAGAAGATGTGCTGAGGTTGTGAAGAATAAGGGTTATGCCCACAAAGTACTAGTATGTTTTTTTTTTAATTTCCTATCTAATAATACATAATATGGCATAAAACTGGAAAGTTTCTCCATTTTTGTCCCTAGAATAAATACATTTTATTTGTACATTTCACAATAAATTATTTGTTTTCGAAATTTGTTGTTTCATTAATTAGGTGAGGTTTATAGGTAACCATAAATATTATTTAAAATTGCTTCGAATTCACTCCAATAAGACAAAAATAATATTACACTTTTGGCCGGCACTGTATATCCAAGGCATTTGATCGTGTTTGATATGACATATTTTTTATTAAGCTGCGTCTTATATGTTTGAAAGGTTTTACTTATAGCTCTCATGTTTCCTCAGAGTGCGTTCTTTACGAGTGGCAGTTGGCGTTTTCTTTTT
Source organism: Pachyrhynchus sulphureomaculatus (assembly GCA_019049505.1). Classification (NCBI taxonomy): domain Eukaryota; kingdom Metazoa; phylum Arthropoda; class Insecta; order Coleoptera; family Curculionidae; genus Pachyrhynchus; species Pachyrhynchus sulphureomaculatus. Next base: position 73,000,421 of record CM032455.1, read on the forward strand.
AATATATTTACTATCAACGCGAGTGTCTCCAAGACCCTATATTATCTCATACTCTCTTTCTCCTCTACTTTAGCGATCTGCCGGTAAGAATCAATAATCCAATCTACAGCTTTGCCGATAACCGTACGCTTCTTGTTTCTCTATGTACCTTAGACGCTCGAACATCACTTATGCAAATATCGGCCGGTAAGAGAACGTTGTTCAACTTAACAAGATCTGAAAGAAATTTTATCGTAGAGTGACAGTAATCAAGAAGAATTTAACACTGCAAAAAGCGTCAGCTTTTTCTATAAAAAATAACTTGCAGAACCCGTCATAGTTCTGTAGGGACACTCCATTCCTCTAGCATCGTCACTTAACTTCTGGGCATTAACTCGGGAGCAAACATATCTTGGCATGAACACACTGCATGCGTAACAAAAGCTAGGAATATTATTACATACCAAAAATCTTCATACTCCACAACTTTCAAACCAGGAAAAAGCTCAAATTCTACCAACAATGGAATACTGCTCCCATCTTTTGCTCTTTGCTCCCGAACATACGCTAGCTACATTTATTAGATCCTATTCAAAGACAAGCTATTTGCCTAATTGGACACCCATAACTCACCAGCAACTTTGATTCGTGAAAACATCGAAGAACGGTTGATTCGAGCATATTTTGCTATTATATAAATACTTTTGTGGAAAGTGTTCGATAGACATAGTCCGCTTATTTTCCTCCAGATTCGTGCACGTCAGGAATACACGTCGCGCTAATACATAACATTCGTATAGAGTTCAGAATGCCACTCCTCATACAACTATCAAGAAATCTTTTATATGAAGAACCTCATCTCTGGAAAGAATTGCCCAAGACAGTTTCCCGAGTACAATTTGCAGCGATTCCATACCAACGTGAATCGCTTTTCCGGTACACGTGTCGCTCTTGTAGCGCTTTAGGGATTCCCCTGCACCAATAAAAACTAAAATAATATCTGTAAATTTATTGTATATACATTATTTTGTTGACTAGCTAGTGGGATGTTAAAAATAAAAATAATAGAAATTTTTATAATGATTTTATTTCAAAATTCGTTGACTTTTCAAAAATTATAACAAACTATCGGACAATATTCAAAACAGTACCTGTTATACATTTCTTGAAAGGAATTTTAAGACAAATTAAATATTTGCCGTTGAGTAACTTATTATTGCTATACTGATTTTTAAATAAGCAATATTAAAATTTTAAGCAACCTAAAATACACCAGTTTTTATTATCAATGATACTGATAGTTATATTATAAACAAAACAAGAACAACAAACAACAAAAAATCAATTAAGATAATTGATTAAAAGGAAATATAAGAGAAAGAGGTTCCACAGAGATATCAATATAAAGTAACTTATCATTCGAACGACTTCTCCCTTTAAAAACTCTAAAAATGTGTTTTTTTAATATTGGTTAAAATATATTACTAAAATAATCACTTTTTTAGTACAAATAAACATTAATTAATAGTACTATTATATTACTTAGAATTTTGAATATTAATCTCTCATTAACATATGCCTACTCTCTTAAGGAGAGATGAAAATAAGTCAATTTTTAGGATTTTTTTTTAGGTGATCGTCTTATGTAAAGAACTAGAATTTTAGGTATAATTTGTGGTTACTTAAGACTAAAATTAATAATTTTTTTTAATATTGAAAAACGGCAGAATTAAGCCACTAACTTCCGAGAAGGTGGTGCAGCGAGTGGTAAAATGGCATAACTCTAGCCTATAGTTTTATTAATCTTAAACAAACGAGTTTTTTTAAATATAGTATTAACATTCATACGCTGTGTGTGAATCCCAAAAAATGAAATAGACTGAACATTACGGCATTAGCATGCTTTAAAAAAAGTTTGGATTTTTCAAAAATATTTAGCTATCAAAAAATATTTTTTAATGTTTTTTTAAAAATATTTAGGTTCAAGTACGACATAATAATGTTATTTAGATATGTGCCGGATTTCAACAAAGTTGATCAAATATTTTTTGAGTTATTGATTACGCCAGTTTCGAAAATAAAATTTTGAGAGAAATGTCTTTTAAGTTTGGAGAATATTTGATCGATTTCGTTGAAATTTTGCACACACCTAAATAAAAGTATTATCTTGTACTTGAATCTAAGTATTTTGAAAAACATTAAAAAAAGGTTTTTTTATGACAAAATAAGTTAAATATTTTGCGAAAAAATCAAACTTTTATTTAAAAGCATGCCTGTTTCACGATTTTTAATTTTTTTAGCTTTTTGGTTACACAAAATTAAAAAAAAAACTCTTTTGTCTCAGATCAATATAGCAGAAGCTTGATGTTACGCCATCTTACCACTCGCCGCATAAATTTACCGGAAGACAGCGGCCTAACTCCGCCATTTTTCAATATTTAAAAAAGTATATATTATTTTTAGTATTAAGAAACGGCAAATCAGACTAAAAATTCTATTAAGTAAAACATTCGAATAAAAAAAAAAACAAAAAAATTAATTTATTTGCACCCTCCTAAATGTATTGCCCCCTTAAGAAATTTAATTTATAGGAAATAAACCATTATGTGCAAAATAATTTTTTTTATTTTGTAATGTCAAAAAACGAAAAATAAATATATTTAAATTTAAAACTTCGAAAATAATTAATGAGTATATATATATTTAAAATATATATTAAACTAGCTGCTAGCTAGACCACAGAATTATTGTTTTGGTTTTTTGGACTGGTGGGAAACTTTTTTCCGACTTGATTCACTATTATCGTCATTGCTTATTCCTGCTGTTATCCGAGGTAACAAAATATATACTAAAACCTGGCCAGAGAACATATGAATTAAAAAAAAAAAAACACGTAAATCGGATAAGTTGTTCTCGAGTGATAAGCGCACTAACGGATAGGCAGAGAGACGTTGCGTTTTGTAAAATATATATAGAATAGATTATGTTAAATATAGTACGAAAGCACTACAGTCTTGTAGTAAATTTATATCCAATATGTTAGCCACTTATTATAAATATAAAGTTCTAAAGGTATAAATAGACCTAAAAAAAAATATGTATTAGAAAGATTTTGAAATGCAATGGAAGCAAAGTTACAGTTACCTCTATAAGCGACCAAAAATTACTACGCCAGTTGCAGAATAAGTTTTTGCTCTCTTATTATTAACATTTCGTTAATTTCATGTGTAAAAAAAACTGCCCGCAAACTTGTGTGTTGGTTCATTTTTGGAGATATATTATTGTTATTATACACCAAGTAAATTTCTTAAAATTAAAGGTTACCTCTATGTTTATGGAAGTTTTTATTTTTAGAAGATATTGTGGAAGAAATTGATAGTCTCAATATGAAGTCACAACAGCACATCCATAAAATATTAAAAAAGGGTTTAAGATGCAATACATGTATTATGTGTTCAAGCTGTAACGATTTTAATAAGAGATGATTCCTGAGATATTTTCTTCACAAGATATATAGTACAAAATCTACTAAAAAATTCAAATCTACTCTCTGTAATATACGACAATCTAACAAATGATAATTGTAATTTTTATGTTAGGACAAGGAGTTACAACTTAAGAAAAAGAAAGAAACTAATTCGGTTGAATGTTTTACTAAGTATATAATTTGTAAAAATAAATAATGTAATGTTAAACACGTATTAAGTTTTAAGAATATTTTCGAGGACAGAATCCTCGTGCGCAAGACTAAAGCGGCCCGCACACGGTCAATAATATTGTCAATATAGAAAAGTATTGTCAATACTATTGATCATGTACGGTAGGTATTGAAGTTGGTATTGATGAAATAATTTTGTATTGACGAAAATCTAAATTTTTTGATATTCAAACATCAATACTGCAAAGTGGTAGGGATATTGAGAATACTATTGATAATGTGCGGTGGCTTATCAATACTTTCTTCAATATTTAGTTCAAAAAAAAATTTCGTCGAGGTAGGAACTAGTTTTTAATCGTTATATTTGTTTTATAAACTTAATTTTTAAAAAGAAGTCGATTCTTTTACAAGCCAAAATAGAACCTGATTTTAAATAACCTTCTCTGAGTTCTCTGTCTCTTGAGTGCCTTGTGCAATGTTTATAAACAGTGGTAACTTTAGTGTTTTTATATTAATTATTATTTATCTTTTAAAAAATGAGTAATGGAACAGAAGAAATTGGTGATAATTCTGAAGTTGGTGAAAATTTAAGTAAAACGGATACTGACTATTTAAAACATTTTATTGGAGTTTATGAGACTCTCCCAGAATTATGGAATCCACGTTTACCAGCTTACAAGAACAGAAACAGTCGCAAGAAAGCAATACAAAAACTAATTCCAATCTATCAAAAACTTAAGCGGAAGTACGAAAAAAAATTAACGCTCTGAGAACCAACTACCGAAAAGAAGTAAAGAAGATAATAACATCTAGGCGTTCTGGTTGTGGCGAAGATGAAGTATATACACCAACTTCGTGGGTTTTCCATGCCCTTCAATTTCTGGGCGACAGTGAAGTTCCTGTGGATTTCGAGGTGGATTTCAATGAATCAGTGGTAAGATAGCAAAAAAATTTATTACATTTTTTACAAATAGGTATATCATTAATTATATATTATATTTTTCATAATAACGTTATTATAAAATGTTTGGGTTAAATTCGTTTACCTTCATTATTAAAATAATCACGAAGTTTATCTCTGACCACCTTGGAACAGTTATTGCTGTTTTTGGACATGGTACACTGTAGTGGTGTCATATGAGAATTAGCCACATCATCTTGAGTATCACGTTGCAAGTAAGCAGTAACTCTTGCTGCTAAATAATTGTGTAAGTAGCAGGATGCCATAGTTATTACCATGGCTTTTTTAGGTTCCAAGTAGATGGCTTTATTGAATACACCAAATCTAGCGGCAAGTATTCCAAAACAGTTCTCTACGGATACTCTAGCAGAGGATAACCTCAGATTAAATTCCTGACTTGCTGAATCAACTTTCGTTTGAGAGTAGGGCTTCATTAGGTCGGGTCTCAGTGCAAAAGCTTCGTCACCGACAAATACAAAATTATGAGTTTGTGATGTGTTAGGCAGAACAGTGGGTTTTGGCAAGTTGAGCTTGTTATGAAGTAGAAGATTCCCAAATTTTGAGTAGAACAACACCCCGCCATCTGATACTTTACCGTTAGTTCCAACATCAATCATTATAAACTTTCTATTTGCATCCACAAGTGCCAGTAAAACTATACTATAAAAACCCTTTATAGTAATAGTACTGAGACCCAGACTGTGCTGGTTTTTTAACAGCTATATGCTTCCCATCTATTGACCCCAGGCAGTTCCAGAATTGATTCCTCTCTCCAAATTGGTGAGCAATGCTTAACCATTCCTCTGGGCAGGATGGCAACTAAAACAAATACGTTTAAAAGAACATTAATGTAAACCCTATAGGAATATGTTTTTAGGTCAGTTTATTTTAATGTTATTCAACATTTTATTGGTAATTGTTTTTCAGGATGTTCAAGAAACGCAGAACTCGCCAGGAGAACCAGCACCCCGTACAATTCAGACCAGTGGAAATTCGTCTGTTTCCTCAGTAACACCACAAACATTTATACCAAAAAAAAAATGAAAGGTCCCATGGCAAGGCAAAACGAGCTACTATCAGTTGCAAGTGAATATCTTGAAAAACCAAACCCTACTGAAAGTAATGACAAATTTGATTGCCTTGCTAAAGTGTGGGCGAATAAATTGAGGGAATTGGAGAAAACACAAATGTTGCTTGCGGAAAAGGCAATTAATGACATACTCTTTCAGGCAAGCATGAATACATTGCAAATGCCAAATAATATATATTCACCAGAGTCAAGCGTCCATTCCCAAATAACATCGCCCTCATACTCTGCGAGAAATACTAATATTTATTCGCCAGAGTCAAGCAGTAACTCCCAGATAACATCGCCACCACCGCCACAGGCTGCAACAATCCATAAAAGTATATCATCCGAACAAAACTCGTATATGTTTCGTTCACAACAATTAGAAGATACGGCAGCTTTGTACATTTCCAACTTTACCAACATTTAATTATACTTTAACTTACGTTTTAATTTTACTTATGTATAAAAAAAAAAAATGTAAAAAATTATGGGTACACTTACTTTCATGTAATCCTTTAAAATGTAAATTAATGCTTCACAAGTCTCCATCACTGCGTAACTTATTGTTCTTGGTCCCATTAGTGCAGAAAATTTTAGATCTTCAAAGTTTCTACCGGTCGCTAAGTACCTTAGAGTAACTGCCAATTTATCTTCTACACTAATAGCAGCTCTCATATTCGTATCTTGGCGTCTTAGTAGAGGTTCAAGCATATCTTTGAGAGTATGGAACGTGTGGATGTCCATTCGAAAATAATTGCAATAGTCTGTGGAATCACTAAGAGAAATTTCTGTTAGTAATGTTACATGAGAATAATGTTCCCTTCTTTTGATTCAGTCTTTCACCCACCGTTTACGAATGATTGTACGTTTGCTTGCACAAAACACTAAAAGATAAATACACGCTTTTTCTTTATTCATTGTAAAAAAAAAAATAAATCAGTGTGATCCGCCTGATGCAACGACTAGAGGCAAAATGAAATTATTGACAATAATATTTATCAGTGTGCGATCTGTCGTTATTGACTTGCATATTGACAATAGTATTGACATGTGAATTATTGACAATATTATTGACCGTGTGCGAGCCGCTTAAGGGTAGGACCATAGATTAAAGAATTATGTTCTTATTTCCAGGAAGACTATGTAGCCCAACGTAAATTTTGGACAACCAAAATAGCTGGCAATTAGGACAGCAGAACGATACCAGGGTGAACAGCAACAATAGAGGCGGCGTGGACTCGATGTAATATACAGTAGAATTTTCCAGCAGAATATGTGCTAATAAAATAGACAGGTGCCGTTGACGTTCTTACGCCTTTTAAGCATTTTTATTTCCTGTTGAGTAGCCACCGTTTCGTGTATAATCTATATAAAATAATTCTTTAATTTAGGTTAGGACATTTGAAAATAACATATAAGTTGTCAAGAAAAATAAATTTTGCATTTACAGTCTAGGAGCCGAAATTAGTGCTCTAAAGGCAACGGTAGAGGCTGTGAGCCCCCCGACAAAAAAGCCTAACAGCCATAATAAATCAACAGGAAAAATATGGTGCTACCTTAGCCTCTGGGGAACGGTGCGCATAAAAACTCCTCGTAAAATGGGGTTCTTCAAACTTGAAAACCGGTATAATTTTTACAAGCATCCCAATAAAGCAAAAACCCATCATTCAGTCCTATATTTCTTCTAGGGGCCGATCTCAGACCCGTCTCACTCAAGGAAGATCAGTGTTGAATGGAGTGCGAGTTCCATATTTTGGTATATGGAAAAAAATTAAGGCTGCATCCGCTTCTGGAGGGTTAATGCCCTCCTATAGTCAAGACAGGGTATGTCTGTTTTGTTAGAAGTGATACCACATTTGAAAGTTACAGTTCTCTATTAACAGAGGCTTTTAAACGCTTTTAAGAGAAGAGCTTTCGGATAAAGGATATATATGTTGTTGAATGCTTATAAGAGTATGATTTTTGCTCAAATACTTAAAAAAAAAAAAATAAGACTTTAAGGGTGTGGCAACAAATAATTGCTGAACATATATAAAGGGTACCCGTTAGGTGTATAGTTCTTTATGTCCTTTTCAAAGTTTTAGATAGTGAAAAACTTTAATTAGTCAAGTGCCTTTGATGTACTTTTTGAAAATATTTTGGTGTTAGATATGGGTAATAAAATATACATTTTTATTAATAAAACCCCTTATATATTCCTGTATATTTAGATTGTATCATTGTACCATTGGTATATGAAAAGTGGTACTTTCTATTATTTTATAGTTTGCATGGCGTTGAAGCGAGGCATTTAGAAGCGAAACAGTCGAACTAAAGCGAAATTTTTTGATAGAATTTCAAGAAAAATTAAGATAAAAAGTGTGATCAAGTTTTTTTAGGTATCACGGACTAAAAAATTATTAAATACACGTAGTGTAATTTTCAAAAACTATATAGAAATATCCAAAAAAAACTGGAGCATGAACGCTTTTTTGAATACTTCAGAAAATATATTAAAACTTCGCAATTCTTCTAGAAGTAAAAATTCCACAGTTTATCGAAAAATATGAGAAAAATTGTCATCTAATATTAAGGAACCATATTTTCAATGTCATAACATATATATATATATATATATATATATATATATATATATATATATATATATATATATATATATAATAAAACATTTTACATTAAAAAAATATATAAAATAAAATAAATACATCGTAAAATTAATGCAATAAATTTAAATAGTATCGAATTACGAATTAGTTTTCATTTTAATTTAAAATAAATATGTAATTTAATCAGTTAAGTAATCCTTCTTATGAGTCGCCACTGATATGTAGAATAGTAAACCCATTCTATGCCCGACTACAACGTTACCATCGTTTGTACCCAACGCGTCGGCCAAAAATACTCTCAGCTGACTAAATCTTTATTACTCTTAGGCGGGGATCGATTCCAAAACTGTGTAGAAACTAATAAACTAAAAGAATATAACAGTGTTCTCCCAGAGGCACGTTTCAAAATATTTCGCTCTGAAAGGAGTGGCAAATTCTTCTAACTTAAGATATTATTAATAGAATAATATATTTGGATTCTAGTGACAACTCTAAACCATTTGGTTTAACACACTCTATACCTTAATTAAATAGTTTCCGAGACTGATATTTGAAGTGTCATTCTGAAGTAAATGATTTTAATGCTTCTATCCTAACCCTTCTTATACTTAATATACTAAAATACAAATACACCGTTTAATTCTGACATCAGACCAATTCAGTAGAATCAAATTAAAATAAATACTGTTTTAGTCTTTTGTAGGACAACCGGGGAAGAGAATTTCATATACAACGTAATTGTAATTATCATGTAACAATTAAGTGCTGATTTTCTATTATCCAATCGTAATTGTTGGCACTGAACTATAAAAAGGAAGATTAAGTACAAACATTGATACTGAAAGTGAGAAGGTGTAAAATTCGTTTTTCCTTTCTAAAAATACGAGATGTATAGTAATTAAATATTTTGAACTATTAATAAACAAACGAAAGAACTTACTTTGACTATGGAAAAGTATATTTAAGTACAGTTAGCACCCAATTAGTTTTTAAATATTTATTACAGTAGGTAAAGACGAATGACAAATATCCAACATTCTTTAGCCTAAAAAACCGGTAAACACTAAAACAGGTACAACTATAAAATAAATATGTAAATGTGTGTATCACGTCTTAACATTATAAAGTAATTAAAAGTCATAATTTATTATTAAATTGTCTTGGAGATGACCAGAAAATAAAAATTATCACACTATATGTTTTTTTTTGAGATGTTGACGACGACCGCGTTGACATATGGTTTTATAGCTCTGAAAACTGAATTGCTCACGAAACATGCACATTTCTTTTGCGTCTACTTTTGAAGGTACGTTTTTATAACATTGTCTTCGAATTGCAGTTTCAACTCTGAATCCTTAATTGCTTGAAGTACAGTCACGAAATATGGGAAAGTCTCTCCAATTTGACACGATATGCAGATTAGTTTCCATTTTTAGGAAACTCACGAACTAAACATTGCATTTATGTCCATTCAATGCGTTTTTTTAATAAGTGACTTGTCATTTCACTGTTTTGTCCTGGACAATCTGCACAAAGTATCAAATACACTATACTGGATTAATTTTTGGGAGGTATTTGACTTTTAAGATTAGTAAATAGACAATTTATTTTGGGTTTTATGGCAAACCACAATATCATGTTTCTTTCAACACTTTTCAATTTTTCATGCTAAAACTTTACCTTTTTTTATGGGTCACGTGCGCAGGGAGGTACGTGCGCAGGGAGGTCCCTAAAGCGCTACAGAGGCGACACGTGTGCGGAAAAAGCGATTCAGGTTGTTCTTGAATCGCTGTAAATTGTACTCAGTGGGAAACACAGTCCTGGGCAAATTATTCCAAAGGGATGATGTTCTCCATATAAAACAGGGCTGTCAAGGTCATGCACAGTTCGAGCCAATTTCGGAGGTAGGGCCTCCCGCTGCCCCCACCACTGCTGCTGCCGCCGTTCGCGCAGTCTCAGGAGCGGCTATGAGAGACATAGGAGGAGCGCATTGTGTTTGGTAAGCGGCCGAGCCGCAATCGGCGGCTCAACCGCTTAACATCTAGCAGTGGTGGGGGCAGCGGGAGGCGTTACCTCCGAAATTGGCTCGAAATGTGCATGACCTTGACAGCCCTGATATAAAAGACTGCTTGAAAAGCGTTGTACGAGTAACAAGCTGAACCTCATACGGATGTGAAGTATCAGCGCGACGTGTATTTCTAACATGCACCGCTCTGGGAGGAATTAAACGGGCCACATCCTCCGAACACTTTCCATGAAAATACTTGTAGAATAGGTTAGAGTCGCCAACCGTTCTTCGATATTCCAGCGAATCACAGCCGCCGGTCAGTTCCGGGTCTCCAATCAGACGAACAGCTCTTCTCTGAATAGAATCCTACAAATGCAGTGTATGTTTGGGAGCGGAGCCCCAAACAGTATTCTATAGTTGGTCGAATTTGAGCTTTGTAAAGAAATAACAATTGTTGTGGAGTGTAAAGCTTTCTGGTTCGAAATAATATTCCCAACTTTTAAGAAGCTCTCCTTGTTATGCCTGAAACATGCTCATGCCAGGACAAATTTGCTCCCAAACTGACGCCCAACAAATTGAGTTAAGATGTTAGAGGAATGGAGTGCCCCGCCATAACTATGTCGGGTTCAGCAACGTTAACTTTTTTAGAAAAAACTGCCGCCTGGGTTTTTGTAGCGTTAAATTCCACTTGGTTACTGTCACCCCAAGATAGAATTTCTTCCAAGTCTTTGTTAAGTTGAACAACTTCCCGCTATCACCGGACACTCGCCTGAGGAGCTGATGTCCGAGCGTTCAAAGTGAATGAAGAGATAAGCGTACTGTCATCTGCAAAGCTGTAGATTGGATTTCGGGATCTTTTCCAGCAGATCGTCAATGTAAATGAGAAAGAGAGTAGGAGATAGTATGGAGCCTTGGGGCACACCGGCGTTGATAGTGAAGGTGTTAGAAAGAAACCCGTCGACCGTCACTCGTAAAGAACGCTCACTGAGGAAACATGAGAGCCACAAACAGAACTTTTCAGACATACCATAAGAACGTAGCTTAGCCAATAGTCCATCGTGCCAAACACGGTCGAATGCCTTTGATATGTCCAGAGCAACCGCTCGAGATTCTCCAAAGTGTTCAATTGCCTCGTTCCAAACATGTGTTACATAAGTCAGAAGATCTCTGTTGATCTATGTTTACGAAAGCCATATTGGTGATCGCTAATAATGTTGAATTCTTCAAGATATTTTAAAAGATGTTGACTGATAACCTTTTCCATGACTTTCGATATTATTGAAAGCAGTGCGACTGGTCGGTAATTATTTGGCAAGGTCTGCTTGCCTTTTTTAGGTATCGGCTGAACTGTGGCACACTTCCAGCAGGAAGGAAATATTCCCTTTCTGTAGGATAGGTTAAAAAGTCTACAGAAAACTGGTGTCAGTTCCCTCGCACAGTTTTTGAGAACTATGGCAGGTATTCCGTCAGGGCCAGAACCTTTTTTGGTTTCTAGTCTGAAGACAACATCGGGCATCCTTGACTGCACTATGGGGATAGTAGCCTTTGTTTTCTTCAAAGTTTTTAGTACGGTTTGATTAATTATTGTAGAATTTGTATGTCCTTTTTTTATTGTTCGATTTACTCCAGTAAAACCTGTCTTACTATATTTAACGCGTCGGGAGAGGTCAGTGCTATTAGTCTGTCAGTTACACCAACGATAACACTATTTTTTGGGAACGTGGGATGGTTTAAACAAAATTAAGATATTTTCCTGACTAGGTCGATTTTATGTACCGTTCTGTGATCAGTTTTATTCTTTTTCCGGATTATTGTCAAGTTTAAAAAATGTATCCTATTCTCTTTGCCCACTTCTGATGTGACCTGTAATTTGCTATAAAAGTTACTGAACGCTTGGAGAATCTACCCTGTTTTATTATCAGGCACAGCTAGCAAATAATCAACGTATTTATTAAGTATATCGAAATTTAATATCTCAATAACTTTTTCCTACAAAAATTCCATCACTAAGTGCGCAATGAGAGATGAAATGGGAGAATCCATGGCGCATCCATCAATCTATCTATAAAATTGTTCTTTGCATAAAATAATTGGTATTTAGAGCAAGGTTAACAGATTTAATAAAATAATTTTCTGACATGGAAGTATATTCTCTAAACTGATCCCCCTTTTCATTTACCACAGTTTGTACAAGTTCTTTTGGTATATTTGTATACAACGATGTCAGATCTAAAGAAAGCTGTTTGTAATTTGGTGGAATTTGAATAATTAAGAATTATTTTTACCGGGAATATTTGATATTGAATTAACTAAGTACTTAGAAAAATTACAAAATGGTGATTGTATACATGGAACAATAGGTCTTAATGGAATATTTTGTATATGTAATTGTGGTAAGCCATAAATTTTTGAATTTATTAATAGTTAAATTTTTTGCTTATGTGTATCCCAAAAAACCAGCTTCATCGTTGATCTAAATAACAGAGAAATAGTACTGACCTTTCCTGAATAAAGAGCTAAAGCATTAAACAAAGTAGGATAGGTTTTATTACAAACTTTTTTTAAAGAAAATGGCGTAAACCGAACAATAAAAAAGAACATACAAATTCTACAATAACTCATCAAAGCGTACTAAACACAATACATAAAACCCAGGTAAATACCGTTTACGAACCTACTTTGCGAAGAATTGTTTTAAGGAAATACAATATTGTAGTTTGCCATAAAACCTAAAATAAATTAAGTCTTCTATTTACAAATCTTAAAGGTCCAATGTTTACCATGAATCAAACCAATGTGGTGTATTCAATACGTTACACGGGTGGTCCGAGACAACACATGGGAATGACAAGTCAATTAATAAAAAAACAAATTGAATGGACACAAATATTTAAAAAATGCATCCGCAGCACTAAACAAACATAAAACAGTCCAAAACCATAACTATGGTTAAAATGAAATTAAAATTATAAAGACGAAATTACTCCAAGCTATGTATAAAAGAAATGACTGAAATTAAAAAGAAAAAAGCTATAAACGACAGAACCGACATAAAAGAATCAGCAAAAAACTACTCAAACTATTTGGCTTCATTTAACACGGATCCTAGACTTTAGTGTTCATATATTTTTACGGATTTTAGTATCATTGAAAGTCCATTCTATTCTCTTTCTAATGATACCAAATTCCATAGCATACCTCATAATTTTTACTGATTAAAATGATTAAAAAGGGAAACAAGGATTGAAAATAGGGGTAAGAGAAAGGGAAATTTAAATAAATTTTAAGTTTAACAATTAAATTTATTGATAAAAACCAAAATCAATATTTTGTATTACCTCCCCTAGCCCTATTACTACTTTTCACCACTGTCTGTGGGTTTCTTCCCCACTCTTCGCCATCCAGTCCCTCAGCGATGCAGGGGATGGATTTCTGGCTTGAATCCTTCTTTTGAGCTCATCTCACATGTGCTCGATTGGATTGAGATCAGGACTCCGCGCAGGCCAGTCTAATGTGGGTATTCCCACTCCCGCCAGGTATTGCCGCCCCGAGGCAGCAGCATGTGGCCTCGCATTGTCGTGCATTAGCACGAAATTATAGCTAACAAACCCAGCGTAAGGAACGACATGTTCCTGCAGGATCTCCTCGATCGTGAGCGGTCTTTTTCCATTATTGCCATGTAGGCACATTCGGGACTCATGGGATAATAAAACAGAGCGCCATTGATCTAAGGTCCAGTCGACATGTTCTCGGGCAAAATATCTGTAGAGTCTGACTGACTCAGTGTGGTTGCGCAGCGACTACACATTGGCTATACCTTCTAGCAATACAGCAATGACTTGTACGTTTCTTCCGGGGTGGTA
>CM032455.1:73017067-73019567 GCA_019049505.1 Pachyrhynchus sulphureomaculatus
AAATTATTTTTTACAACGTATTCGAAACCGGGACTTGCTTTCTATAGGACAGCTTTTAACAGGTTGACTGCCGACCACTCCGATCGGAGTGCGTCGGGTCTCTTCGCCAACGCCGTCTACTCCGATCGGAGTTCGACATGCGTTCTTACGAAACGTTTTAGTATTCCATCGGCGTTGTATATGAAACGTGTTTCTAGTGGTGGCGTTGCTTAAAAACGCAAGTTCTAACAGGTGGTTCCGCGGATTTGCTTTTGGTTTGGTTGTAATCTGCCGTACAATATGGACAATCAACCTGGGCCTTCTGGTATTAAAAAAATACATTGTAGTGATGAAAAAAAGGTATATGATAAGAAAAAGAAGCTAACTGACACTGAATTATTGCAGCTATTGGAAGAAAGCGGAGGTAGTAGTGACGAACATTACGTACCAGACACAGACGACAGTGATGTAAATTCAAGCTCCGAGTCCGAAGAGGAGAATTTTATAGACCCTATTCGGCCACATCAAACACTTCCTAGCCTTGATGAGATAAAATGGAACGACAGAGGTGCGTTAAAAAACAAATTTTGTTCCAGAAAACCCAGGAATTATTGGTGCAAATTCCAGGACAGGGTGCACCTATCGATTTTTTCGAAATGATCATTGATGATGATTTTTTACAAACTATTGTAGAACGAACGAACTCTTACGCAGTCGAGGTTTTGCTGCGCCCAGAAACAAGTACAAAATCACGTATTACTAATTTTAAAGATCTTACTCTTGACGAACTAAAAATTTTTTTTGGCCCTGTTACTTCACACTGGCACAATATCCTTGAGCCGTCTTAACGATTATTGGAAAACTGATCCGCTATTTAATCTACCTGTTTTTAGAAAATATATGTCAAGGAATAGATTTTTGTTTATCTTGAGGTGTTTGCATTTTACATCTCCAGATATGGATCCGGCAGATCGGCTAGGAAAGATTAGATTTGTGGCAGATTTTTTTAACAACAAGATGGGAGAAATTTACTATCCTGGAAGAGAGTTGTCTTTGGATGAAGCTATGGTACTTTATCGGGGTCGTCTCCAGTTTAAACAGTATATCAAGAATAAGCGTCATAAGTATGGTATGAAGTTATACATGCTGACAGAGCCTAATGGACTTATTTTGAAATTTCGTGTCTACGAAGGTGCGACAGATGTTTATGGTGGAAGCGGACATACTGAAAAGATTGTTTTACATTTATTGGAGGAAAAATTGGGTGTGGGACATGCTGTTTATCTAGACAATTTTTACAATAGTGTTAATTTAGCTAGGAAATTACTTCAACAAAATACATACTGCACTGGTACGCTGAGAGCTGAGAGGAAAGATAATCCGAAAGAGGTAATGAGTGCAAACTTAAAACGTGGTGAGAATAAATCTATGTTTTGCAATGGAGTGCATGTCGGAAAATGGCGCGATAAACGCAATGTTCAATACATTTCAACAGAATTTGGAAGCGAAATGGGCATTTTTAAAAACAAAAGAAATCAAGAAGCTGAAAAACCTTCCGCAATCATTGGATATAATGCTTTTATGTCCGGTATAGATAGACAGGATCAAATGATGGCATATTATCCTTGCAGCCGTAAAACCATTCGGTGGTACAAAAAGTTATTCATGCATGTGCTGCAAATAAGCATGATAAACGCCTATTTTTTGTACAATAAATATTCGCGGTCTGACCAGTTACGATTATATGACTTCCGATTGGATGTCATAAGAAATTTACTAGCCAGACGACCAATTACTACTTTGCCGCAAATTCCTCCAGGCCAAATAAATGTCCACAGCATTAGCAAAGTAGAAAAAATTGTTAGTGAAAAAAAAGGAACTAAAGAAACAAAACGGGTAAGCAGAAAGGAATGCAAAGAATGCAGGAAAAATAAAATAAGAAAGCAAACAGTGTATGAATGCAAAATGTGCCCTGGACAACCAGGTTTTTGCCTTAATTGCTTTGAGGATTACCATAAAAATGTACAAAAATGATTTAGAAATAAATGTTTTGAGTTCATGAGTTCGATTTATTATTTCTTTACTTATTTAACTGGACACTCCGATCGGAGTGTTCGGCATCTAGTAAAAATTTTCACTTGCAATGCCGATTACTCCGATCGGAGTGAAATTTTTTTTTTCTAATATTTTGAATGGCACATAAAAAAAAAACACATCCAAGACTCATTTTAATTCATATTTACCACAATAAAATAAAAATATTTGGAAAAATCTTACCGGCGTCAACCACAAACTCAAAAATATAGATCGGCAGTCAACCTGTTAAGCGAGTACATCCAAAATACATTATAAAGTAATTCAAATTACAATCGTCGTATACAATTTTACAAAGTTTTTTTACTTAATTACCACTTTTTGACACCAGTGCCTACATGAGACGAGAAATTTGGAGTACAAAGGCTACCTATTAATTTATCTAATCTATAATATTTTAGTAAATTTATATCGTTAGCCGTTAGTT
>CM032455.1:73023869-73038869 GCA_019049505.1 Pachyrhynchus sulphureomaculatus
TTTCAAACTCCTCGGCATCATTGAAAATTCTAATAAGTTTTGATTTAAGACATCTGTATGATTCTCGCTAATTTCTAACAAGTTATTATTTGTCTGCTTAACTTCACCCATTTCTGATTCATTCACATCCATTTTAAAATCATTAGTTCCCCCTGAATATAAGAAATCCTCTGACCCCATTAAATTAATATAATTTTGAAAGCCATCTCCCAACGAATTATTTACATTTAAATCTATTTCTGTCATTTTTTCCTCTAGCTGTTCCCCGTTAACCCACAAAAAGGACAGTCCATAAGATCGTGAACCTTGCAAGCATACTTTAAATTAAATTTAGTTAAGTCGATTAAAGAACTCATTATAAAATAGAAATATAGAAATATAGAAATAAAAATTTAAGTTCAATTAATTTAAAAAGAAATTACAAACCAAAAACCTATGCACACCACACACAAAGGCACAAAGTATGGTTTATGTACACTGAAACAGCCACACAGAAAGGCGCAAAGTATATTTTAGGAATGTAAGCACAAACTCAGACTAAACGAACGAATGCATACGACGCGGTTTTATATAAACAGGTACGCCTGGTACCGCATGGTACGCCTGGTACCGCTTGGCACCATGATGCGCTGCTACGGCGAGCGGGTTAAAGTCCCCTCGTCTAGAGGTCAAGTCAAGGTGAGCATGAGCAGTCCAAATATATTTCTTTTTTTTTCCTCGATATATATACATATTTATTTTTTTTTCCCTCGATTTTTTTTTTTCCCTCGATTTTTTTTTTTTTTTCCCTCGACTTTTTTTTCCTCGATTTTTTTTTTTTTTCCTCGACTTTTTTTTTTTTTTTTTTTTCCGATTTTTATATTTTTTGATTTATGAGGTTTTTTTTTTCACCCATTTTCACCATTTTCACCCATGCGCGGCACATGTAGACATGCGCAGTTGGGTCAGATCGAACGAGGACACCCATTGGCATCGGATTTCAAGGTAGGGCTTTGGGTTGGTACTTCGTATCTCTTTATATTGCCAGGTAATGCTTCAATTCTTCAGTATCTACAAACTTAAACATCTTAACTGATTTTAGAAAGAAAAAATACTTAATCTAAAATGGAAAGTTATCATGAGTGTTCTTCGATGTACTCTGGCGAGACCATTATTTGGCCGCCTATTAATTTTTTGAGCAGTTTAGAACGTTTATGGGGTATTCCCAAAGAAGCTGTAAAAGTTTGTAAACAAATTGACTCAACAGTGCTTTTCGCTCTCCTGCATGATGGTACGGAAATTTACGAATTTCAAGCGCAAGACGAAAATGTGCCGAATCTTTTAAGAGGTGGGATACAAATCTATAATTCCGCACCGCTCACTAACAACCCCTTAATCTCAGCAATGGGGCAATCGACAGGAATGACGTCGCCGATGGAGCCACAAATAGAGCAATCAACATTGGCAGAAATGGTATTTTCAATGGAGCCCTCAACATCAAGCAATGAATGGTCCCTAAATAAATATCTGGAATCAATATTAGAAGCCCCATTGGAAATACCGCTGGAAGATGCTGTCATAGACGTTGTTGAGGAACAGCTACCAATACCTAGCAGACGACAGCCTAGCAGGAATTGCAAAAGGCCTTTCAATTATAAATATAATTTTTAAAATAAGATTTTTTAGAAATTTTTATAAATAGAATTTTTAGAAAAATTTCAGTTTTTTCTTTTTAAAATTATATTTAGGGTGTTTAAGTTTGTAGATTAAAATAAATATCGTTTTTTTTTAACGAATGTTTTATTTTTTCTTCTTTTAATATTATTTGTTGAAAGCTAAATAGTTTAAAAGGATTCCAGAATGTTATTTCCATGTGCATTTTAACAATCCGTGCCATTGTGCGTAAGGTGATGTAAAATTGCTGCATAATTACTGAAATTGTTGGGATTGAAAATTACCTATTTGTTTTATAAAGCCATATAAGTAAAAGGTAAATAAAACAATTATAAATAGATTTAAAGAGTTTTTATTTATTAATGTGTTCTCTATTAAACACATGGTTCTCCATTTTTTTTTTATTTCACCCCCATTACAAACAATACATGGCATTGTGCGTAAGGTAATGTAAAATTACTACATAATTACAGAAATTGTTGGGGTTGAAAATTACCTATTTGTTTTATAAAGCCATATAAGTAAAAGGTAAATAAAACAATTATAAATAGATTTAAAGAGTTTTATTTATTAAGGTCTTCTCTATTAAACACATGGTTCTCCATTTTTTTTATTTCACCTCCATTACAAACAATACATGCGTGGGGGTGGCAGATAACAAAAAGTGGAACTTCACATATCGTGCAATGTAAATCGTTCCCACAACACCCCATTAAACGTTTGTAATGGTTTGAAACAAAGTTATGTTTCCCCACTGGCACCTCCAATGCGTGCTGATAATAGCATTTGTGGCATACACTATAAACACCACCAGAACTAGACATTATGACGGCATAACTTTGGAAAACACAAACTTGTCTTGATAAATAATCCGGTTGCAATGTTTCTGCTGCACTTGCTGTTTTAATTCTAACCAATCCTTCTTCTCCGCAGACATTTTCATCTCCAATGTCATTGATCCCCTCATCGACCAAATCGTTTTCACTGTCTTCCTCTTCTTCAAAATTATTTTTATCGGTTATTATAAGACAAGTTTGTCTTTCATGAACTAAATCTTTTTCCTTTCCGTCAAAATGTATAAATTCATCGCCATAAATAGAGACCTTGTGTTCATTATTTGCGTCATTCATAAAGACATGACGCTTATCATTTTCGCAATATAAAACTTCGTAAGCTGCCATTTTATCTAAGTTTTTAATACTTTTAGACTTTGCTTCTTGTAACTTGGTTTGCAAATGAGGCGCTTGCTCTTAAGTAGTTGTATGTTACTGTAAGCTGTGTGGAAGGGGTGATGAGAAGAAAGTGGTGAGAGGTAGTATGCGGAGCCAAGTCTGACCAATCAGGAAAGGGGTGGGGAGCCGAAGCATTAAAGTATGCGGGGCCAAAATTAGCCCCGACCAATCAGACTTAAGTGGGAGGGCTCATGCGCGCGATTAGGAAGTGGGGACGATCAATGCAAATGTTTTAGGATCGAAATGAACTGCACTAAATTTGCGGCGACACTGAGCCCAGACAAGGAGGTGTGGCTTAGGAGGCGTGGCTTGGGTCAAGGTCGACCAATCAGAAAAGTGGTGGGGGGGGTGAGGCTTAAGCCCCCAATCCCTACTACTAATCTTATACTGTTCAGTACATGTTAAACACTATCTATTGGAAGAAGCGTATACAGCCAGTTAGTTAAAACGAAAAAAATGCCCAAAGTCTGGTTATTTGCTTCACCCTCCTTATACAAATTGTAGTAAAAGTGGTAGATACGAGTATATTTTCATAACAAGGGTTTCTGAACGTCTCAAATTCACTCCTTATATTTCATTCTCACTGAAATTTAACAAAACTGATATATATATATATATATATATATATATATATATATATATATATATATATATATATATATATATATGAATATATATATATATATATATATAATATATATATATATATATATATATATATATATATGAATATATATATATATATATATATATATATATATATATATATATATATATATATATATATAATGAATATATATATATATATATATATATATATATATATATATATATATATATATATATATATAAATATAGTTTAAATATTTGTTGGTATGAGTGTCTCACATCACCATCCATCCCAAATCCAGTCGGTAGCCAATACCCTCCAAGGAATAACCAGGCAACAGTCAGCATAGCGCCGGAACCCGTAATTACCATCCAGCCGGCAAACACCGATGCTTGGACGAACACTTCCGACCCCCCCCACCTACAACCTGCGTAGACGCCGACCTATGAAGGACGGCGACCGCACGTCGGTTTCTCAGTTAGCTTCGAACGGCAGCAGTAGCAAGTGTTCTCTGTATTTGTTAAACCATCCCAAGACGCGTTTCGCCGCATCACGGCTCATTAGCTGGGCTAGGTTCAGTAAACACACAGAACGCCAATTCAGACCATATTCGGGTACTGTTGGAAAACTGGTATGAGCATCTATTTTGTCATATATATATATATATATATATATATATATATATATATATATATATATATATATATATATATAGATATAGTGGGTTTGCAGGGCCATATCTTGCATTTATGAGTATAGTCGTTAGTTTTAAGAAGACAGTAGAAAATTTAATATCAGTTTTGTTAAATTTCAGTGAGAATGAAATATAAGGAGTGAATTTGAGACGTTCAGAAACCCTTGTTATGAAAATATACTTGTATCTACCACTTTTACTACAATTTGTATAAGGAGGGTGAAACAAATAACCAGACTTCGGGCATTTTTTTCGTTTTAACTAACTGGCTGTATACGCTTCTTCCAATAGATAGTGTTTAACATGTACTGAACAGTATAAGATTTAATGAGTTTAACAAGAACCATTTTCCTTCATTTAATAAAAAATTCATTTTTAGCCCTTACCTTGAAGTAACTGCGCTCAAAAACTACAGATTCTCTCGTTTTGATTGGAAGCTATTGAAGTAACAGCGAGGCTAACAGACCGACCGACAGGTAATACAACGAAAATGGAAAATGTTTTTTTATTATCTAGGAACATTGAAACGTGAAGAAATACAAAATTTCGGAGAGTAACGCGGATATAATCCTTCCCATACTGCAAATATAAACAATAGAGCTACTTATCTATGTTGGGAATATGGAATCTTTGGCACAGTGACACTACTCAGTATATATCACCACTACACCAAATACTTTTTTTTGCACTCGACGCGCGTTTCGCTAACCATGTTAGCTTCATCAGGAGCGATGATTGACTGTCGATCAAGTCAGTCATTGCTCCTAATAAAGTTAACATGGTTAACGAAACGGGCGTCGTGTGCAAAAATAAAGTGTTTGATGTGGTGGTGATATATATTGAGTAGCTACTTATAATAGACAAATTTTAAAATATGTTTAACTACATGGAATGTTCCGTAAAAATGGGTCAACCAACTTCACTTATATATATATTATATATATATATATATATATATATATATATATATATATATATATATATATATATATATAGATATATACATATATATACATATATACATATATATATACATATATACATATATATACATATATATATATATATATATATATATATATATATATATATATATATATATATATATATATTATATATATATATATATATATATATATATATATATATATATATATATATATATATATATATATATATATATATATATATATATATACAGTCCCTGGCCAAATTATTAGACGCACTGTATTTTTTTTAGTAATTTTATGTTTCTTAAGAGTTTTTATGCAATAATAGTATATTTAAACTACAATATTACTGATTTTTATTTAAAAGAATTGTTGTAGACTACATATTTGTATTTATTTTTAACATATGGCAACACTGTGTTCACAAAGTGATACATGAACGTAAAGAAGTACAAACCTGTATCAGTCGCGATCGGAATCGAATGGACTGTGATTGTTTGTTTAACAGTTTTCTACTACTCAGTTATTAGTTTATTTTGTATGCAGTGTTTTAAAAAAGTAATTGGACTATTTTCATTATGGGTAGAAAAGGCGATCTTTCACCACGTAAAAAAGCTGAAGTGAAGGCCCTTGTGATTGCGAAAACATTTACAAACCGAGAAATATCACGAAGATTGGAGGTTTCTGAAGCTAGTGTACGACGCATAAAAAAGAAAATTGAGTCAGGGAAGAAATTAAGCCCGAAAAGAAAGAAAAGATGCGGTAGAAAACCAATTTTCACTCCACGGTCAGAGAGATGTTTGAAGAAAATTTGTGTAGAAAACAGATTTGCTACCACAAAGGTAATAAAATCACAACTCCAGGATGCTAGCGTAAATGCTTCTGAGCGCACTGTTCGAAGAAAATTGAAAGAATTAGATTTTAAGGCCTGTCGCCCCGCCAGGAAGCCCAAGTTAACAGCTGCAATGAAAGCAAAGCGCCTGAAGTGGGCCAAACAATGGTAAGACAAAGATGTGGACTTCTGGAGATCGGTAAGATACAGCAATTTAATCAATAATTGATACATTATTATCATTTTTAGTTAAATAAAGCAAATAAACATGGAAGTTTATATATTTTTCCTATTTTTGACAGGTCTGCTTCAGTGACGAAAGCACATTCGAAATTTTGCAGAATAAAGCTCAGTATGTGCGTCGTCGTCATGGAGAAAAGTTTCATCCTGATTGTGTCGTCCCGACGGTTAAACATCCCACCAAAGTGATGATTTGGTCAGTCATCAGCGGCAAGGGCACTGGACGTCTGTACGTCGTCAAAGGAATAATGAGGCAAGATCAGTACAAAGAAGTATTACAAAATCGGTTGATTCCGCAGCTCAGAGAATGGTTTCCAAATGGGGAACCATTCACTTTCATGCAAGATGGAGCTCCCTGCCACACTGCTCGGTCTGTTAAAGCTTTTTTGGCAGAAAAAAATATCCCTCTGTTGGATTGGCCCTGATATGAACCCCATTGAAAATGTTTGGGAGCTGATGAAAAGAGAAGTGGCTAAAGATGTGATTACCAACAAAACCCAGCTCCTAGAAAAGATTATTCATGTGTGGAATCATCATCCTCAAATGCAGGAGACAGTACAATCTTGCACTGATAGCATGCCGCTCAGAATTAAAGCTTTGATAGCGGCTAAAGGTGGCTCAACTAAATATTGACTTTTACTAACATTAATTTCACTTTTCTTTAAAACTTAATAAACTTATGCTTTTCTAAATTAATGCTGTTTTATTTATGTCAAATAAATGGGTAATTGATTGGATAATATAAAAATAAAAAACAAATCAATTTAAAATAATAAAACGGTACAATATCACTCGGTAATTAATATTTTACATGAAATCTTGCAGTGCGTCTAATAATTTGGCCAGGGACTGTATATATATATATATATATATATATATATATATATATATATATATATATATTTATATATATATATTTATATATAAATATATATATATATATATATATATATATATATATATATATATATATATATATATATATATATATATATATATATATATATATATATATATATATATATATATATATATATATATATATATATATATATATATATATATATATATATATATATATATATATATATATATATATATATATATATATATATATATATATATATATATATATATATGTATATATATATATATATATATATATATATATATATATATATATATATATATATATATATATATATATTTATATGTATATTTATATATATATTATATATATATTTATATATATATATATATATATATATATATATATATATATATATATATATATATATATATATATATATATGTACTTTATTCAGTTTTCGTTGATAGCGGCCGTAGTTATTGTAAAAAGTAGTCAAAGTTCTATTCGTTTTATTTTTTTCGGGATATCGGTCAATGAAAGGAAACTCATTTGTTGTCAAATCCTATATTTCGTTGGTAATTCCCAACTTCATCAAGAAAGTAGAAAAAGAAAAACTGTACGTACTAAACAAGAATAAACAAAAAGAGACTCACCAACACAGAATATTACAAAATCAGGGGTGATGTTAATACGAGTCACACAGTGCTGACACACAAAAAGAAATAAACATAACAAGGAACAACACGAAACCTTCTGTCCTGATCACTATAAATTCACTAATAAATACTGAAGTAAATTTCTCGAACAGTGGTTTGACTGTGTGAGTAGTAACCTATCCATAGATATTAATAACCTATCAGATTTATGGTATACTGTAAATTTACTAACTTAAAATGTTACAGTAGATATTGCTTATGTTATTAATATCCATTTTATAATTAATTGTCTTCTCATCCCTAATAATATGTCACATCTCAAGGAATAAACGCTTATTATAAACCTTTTTAGTATTCGCATAGTCAAAAACATGTCCCGTACTCAGATGGTGGTAAGCCACAGCACACGGGTTTTTTTTTCCAATTACGCAATCACTCCTATCCTGTGTCAGCTTATTTTTTAACCACTTACAGGTCTGTCCTATATAAACACCTTCAAATGTGAAAACGTATTGAAGATCTTGGAACAGATTGCAACTTAACATACCTTACCTCAAGATTGTCATCATTCAAAGGACCATCATAAAAAGTAGATTTAAAAATGATTTTTTTTAGGGTACGTTTTGGGTAACCATTGTTGACGGAAATGTTATAAAATAAAGTTTGTTTAAATTAGTTTGAAGGAACCTATCATCACTTCTATTCTTTATGGCAAGCACTGTATCATATCTTTGACTCGTCGAATGATTAGAAGAAAAATTCAGATATCTGTTAGTTGCTGTGGGTTTTTGGTACCAATCCCAAATGATTTTGTTCTGTCTCTAATATCCTTGGTGTCAAGAAAGGGTACACCTGACTCACGTTCCATTTCAATAGTGAACTGTAATCTATCATGAAATGAATTAAACATATCCAACATTAGCTGAGCGGAGCCATCTGGAATGGAGCAAATGATGCCATCAACATACTTATATATGAAAGGGACTTCAAACGGTAATTTAGGTAATACACACCGTTATAATCGGTCCATTACAATGGTGACCAGAATAGGGCTAATCGGGGATCTCATTCGACGATAATACTTATCATTAAAACCGAAATACGTATGTTGGAAAATGAATGTAATTAGATTTACAGATTAGTTATCTGATCCCACTCACTACTAATAACCTCAATCACCAACTCCAATGGTATATTAGTAAACAAGGTCACAACATCCAGCGATTCAAGAACATAGTTAGTTGGTAGCTGCAAGCCTTACATTGCATTGACAAAGGAAAAGGTGTCCTTGATATTAAAAACTGTGTATCTTTAAATGCGCAGCTCAAATTATTGGATAGAAATTTAGAGATATTGTATGTAGTGGTATTGCTAGAACTAATAATAGGTCTAAGTGGGTTGCCCGGTTTATGCACCTTAGGTAAACAGTGTAACTTAGGGCAAGTTGAATTGTAAATAGTAAGATTCCTGGCTTCCTGTTTAGTCAATTGATTGCAGTGTAGTATAGTTTTAATCAAACTGTTGTAATTACATTGTACAGTAGTAGTAGGGTCACGATGTAGTTGGACATAAATAGTTTCATCACTTAACAGAATTTGAGTTTTCTCAATATATTCCGTTTTGTCCATTGCCACTGTATATCCTCCCTTATCCGCTTGTAATATGTATACTTCTGGGTGGTTCCTTAAAATTTTTTTATTTTTTTTAAGCATAATTAAGTTGAAGCATCTTTATACGTGTCGTGCCATGTAGGTAATTAGTTCAAATATAAGCTGTCTTTGATCTGAGTATATCTTTCTCTTCATTAGGTATAAGTTCGATGATATTTTCTACCTCTGCTAAGAAGTGATCACATTTAAAATCATTCTTTTCAGTTGCTATAATAAATTTAGAGTGTTTTGTTTATTCTTGCTTAGTACATACAGTTTTTTTCTTTTTCTACTTTCAGTTTTTATATTTCTGATAAAGTTGGGAGTTACAAACGAAATATAGAATTTGATAACAAATGAGTTTCCTTTTATCGACCGATGTCCCGAAAAAAATAAAGGAATAAAACTTTGACTACTTCTATATATATATATATATATATATATATATATATATATATATATATATATATATATATATATAACAAAGACAGGAGTAGTCGCGACTGACTAGTTAAGAAAAATATATTCTCAATTTAGTGGGATTGCAGTCTATCTTTAAATTTTTTATGGCCTTGGGTAATGAAACAACCTTTTTTGTTAGTTGAGCTTTCGAAATTATATTTATTTCTTCTTCAGGACATCTGGAAAGAAAATTTTGTCTTTCCAGATGTCCTGAAGAAGAAATAAATATAATTTCGAAAGCTCGACTAACAAAAAAGGTTGTTTCACTACCCAAGGCCATAAAAATTTAAATATAGGCTGCAGCCCCACTAAATTGAGAATATATATATATATATATATATATATATATATATATACATATATACATATATATATATATATATATATATATATATATATATATATATAATATATATATATATATATATATATATATATATATATATATATATATATATATATATATATATATGTATACATATATACATATATACATATATATATATATATATATATATATATATATATATATATATATATATATATATATATACCATATATATATATATATATATATATATATATAATATATATATATATATATGTATATATGTATATATATAAATATATATATATATATATATATATATATATATATATATATATATATATATATATATGCATATATATAAACTTAAAAATCACAACACTGTTGGAATAAAACCAAATAACACATAAACAACAAAAATAAACACACACGCGCAATAAATGGGTTTATTTATTATAAAAATCAATATTTAGTACAATTTCCTTTGGCTTTTATTACTGCTCTATTTGGTCAAGAAGAAACTACCTTTTTGTATTCTTCTGGGGAAATAGGGTTCCACTCCTCGAACAAGACATGTTCGAAAATATCTTTGGATGTTATTGAGTGTTCGTTGATTCTCTGTTTGAAGAGAATACTTCGAGTTGTCCGTCATTTGTCCATGCAGCAGACAGCATGAAACCAAATAAACTTAGACGACATTTGGGAATGCTTCATAGTGAGTACCTTAACAAATCCCGAGAATTCTTCGAAATAAAATTAAAATCATATGTAAAGCAGAAATCATTTTTTAAAAAAACTTTGTCTGTGAATGAAAAAGCTTTACTTGCCTCTTACAAAGTTTCTTGGGGGGGGGGGGGGGGGGGGGGGGGGGGGGGGGGGGGGGGGGGGGGGGTATAAAATAGCCAGGTATAAAAAGCCTCACACCATTGGCGAAGAGCTTGTTTTGCAGCAATTGAGACTGTAGAAACTATGTTTGGAGATAATTTTGCCAAACGATTGCTATCCATACCTGTATCAAATGATACTGTTATCCGTCGAATTGGTGATATAGCTGAATATGTACAGCATCAGCTTCTCGGGAAGTTGCGTGATAAATTGTTTTCAATTCAGCTTGACGAGGCAACATATAGCAATAAAGATGCTCATTTCATTGCCTATGTTCGATTTTGTGATGATATGTCAGCAGTAGAAGAACTATTTTTCTGCAAACCAATAGAACTCAAAGCAACATCACTCGCATTATTTGCTATGTTAAATGATTTTATAAACGAGGCAAATATGGAGTGGAAAAATTGCGTCGGAATATGTACCGATGGTGTTCATTCAATGTCTGGAAAATTTCAAAGTGTACAAACATTTGTGAAATAAAAATCTCCACTGTGTGTGGACACATTGTATGATCCACGGAGAAGCTCTGGCTTCCAAAGAAATGAGTCTTGCTCTGAATATTGTGCTCACTACAGTTGTAACCGTAGTAAATTATATTAAAATGAGACCCCTAAAATCCAGAATTTTTTCTGCACTTTGTAAAGAACCTTCGCCGTTACTATTTTATTGCGAGGCAAGATGGTTATCACGTGGGAAATGTTTGCAACGTGTTTATGAATTAAGAAATGAAATTTCCATTTTTCTAAAATAGGAAAACCGACCGGAAGCCGAGAAGTTTCGAGATAGTTTATTGGTGATCAAACTGAGCTACTTGGTTGATATATTCGAGAAACTAAATACCTTAAATCTTCAACTCAACATTAGCTGAGCGGAGCCATCTGGAATGGAGCAAATGATGCCATCAACATACTTATATATGAAAGGGACTTCAAACGGTAATTTAGGTAATACACACCGTTATAATCGGTCCATTACAATGGTGACCAGAATAGGGCTAATCGGGGATCTCATTCGACGATAATACTTATCATTAAAACCGAAATACGTATGTTGGAAAATGAATGTAATTAGATTTACAGATCAGTTATCTGATCCCACTCACTACTAATAACCTCAATCACCAACTCCAATGGTATATTAGTAAACAAGGTCACAACATCCAGCGATTCAAGAACATAGTTAGTTGGTAGCTGCAAGCCTTACATTGCATTGACAAAGGAAAAGGTGTCCTTGATATTAAAAACTGTGTATCTTTAAATGCGCAGCTCAAATTATTGGATAGAAATTTAGAGATATTGTATGTAGTGGTATTGCTAGAACTAATAATAGGTCTAAGTGGGTTGCCCGGTTTATGCACCTTAGGTAAACAGTGTAACTTAGGGCAAGTTGAATTGTAAATAGTAAGATTCCTGGCTTCCTGTTTAGTCAATTGATTGCAGTGTAGTATAGTTTTAATCAAACTGTTGTAATTACATTGTACAGTAGTACTAGGGTCACGATGTAGTTGGACATAAATAGTTTCATCACTTAACAGAATTTGAGTTTTCTCAATATATTCCGTTTTGTCCATTGCCACTGTATATCCTCCCTTATCCGCTTGTAATATGTATACTTCTGGGTGGTTCCTTAAAATTTTTTTATTTTTTTTAAGCATAATTAAGTTGAAGCATCTTTATACGTGTCGTGCCATGTAGGTAATTAGTTCAAATATAAGCTGTCTTTGATCTGAGTATATCTTTCCCTTCATTAGGTATAAGTTCGATGATATTTTCTACCTCTGCTAAGAAGTGATCACATTTAAAATCATTCTTTTCAGTTGCTATAATAAATTTAGAGTGTTTTGTTTATTCTTGCTTAGTACATACAGTTTTTCTTTTTCTACTTTCAGTTTTTTATATTTCTGATAAAGTTGGGAGTTACAAACGAAATATAGAATTTGATAACAAATGAGTTTCCTTTTATCGACCGATGTCCCGAAAAAAATAAAGGAATAAAACTTTGACTACTTCTTATATATATTTATATATATATATATATATATATATATATATATATATATATATATATATATATATATATAACAAAGACAGGAGTAGTCGCGACTGACTAGTTAAGAAAAATATATTCTCAATTTAGTGGGATTGCAGTCTATCTTTAAATTTTTTATGGCCTTGGGTAATGAAACAACCTTTTTTGTTAGTTGAGCTTTCGAAATTATATTTATTTCTTCTTCAGGACATCTGGAAAGAAAATTTTGTCTTTCCAGATGTCCTGAAGAAGAAATAAATATAATTTCGAAAGCTCGACTAACAAAAAAGGTTGTTTCACTACCCAAGGCCATAAAAATTTAAATATAGGCTGCAGCCCCACTAAATTGAGAATATATATATATATATATATATATATATATATATATACATATATACATATATACATATATATATATATATATATATATATATATATATATATATATATATATGTATATATATATATATATATATATATATATATATATATATATATATATATATATATATATATATGTATACATATATACATATATACATATATATATATATATATATATATATATATATATATATATATATATACCATATATATATATATATATATATATATATATATATATATATATATATATATATATATATATATATATATATATATATGTATATATGTATATATATAAATATATATATATATATATATATATATATATATATATATATATATGCATATATATAAACCTAAAAAATCACAACACTGTTGGAATAAAACCAAATAACACATAAACAACAAAAATAAACACACACGCGCAATAAATGGGTTTATTTATTATAAAAATCAATATTTAGTACAATTTCCTTTGGCTTTTATTACTGCTCTATTTGGTCAAGAAGAAACTACCTTTTTGTATTCTTCTGGGGAAATAGGGTTCCACTCCTCGAACAAGACATGTTCGAAAATATCTTTGGATGTTATTGAGTGTTCGTTGATTCTCTGTTTGAAGAGAATACTTCGAGTTGTCCGTCATTTGTCCATGCAGCAGACAGCATGAAACCAAATAAACTTAGACGACATTTGGGAATGCTTCATAGTGAGTACCTTAACAAATCCCGAGAATTCTTCGAAATAAAATTAAAATCATATGTAAAGCAGAAATCATTTTTTAAAAAAACTTTGTCTGTGAATGAAAAAGCTTTACTTGCCTCTTACAAAGTTTCATATAAAATAGCCAGGTATAAAAAGCCTCACACCATTGGCGAAGAGCTTGTTTTGCAGCAATTGAGACTGTAGAAACTATGTTTGGAGATAATTTTGCCAAACGATTGCTATCCATACCTGTATCAAATGATACTGTTATCCGTCGAATTGGTGATATAGCTGAATATGTACAGCATCAGCTTCTCGGGAAGTTGCGTGATAAATTGTTTTCAATTCAGCTTGACGAGGCAACATATAGCAATAAAGATGCTCATTTCATTGCCTATGTTCGATTTTGTGATGATATGTCAGCAGTAGAAGAACTATTTTTCTGCAAACCAATAGAACTCAAAGCAACATCACTCGCATTATTTGCTATGTTAAATGATTTTATAAACGAGGCAAATATGGAGTGGAAAAATTGCGTCGGAATATGTACCGATGGTGTTCATTCAATGTCTGGAAAATTTCAAAGTGTACAAACATTTGTGAAATAAAAATCTCCACTGTGTGTGGACACATTGTATGATCCACGGAGAAGCTCTGGCTTCCAAAGAAATGAGTCTTGCTCTGAATATTGTGCTCACTACAGTTGTAACCGTAGTAAATTATATTAAAATGAGACCCCTAAAATCCAGAATTTTTTCTGCACTTTGTAAAGAACCTTCGCCGTTACTATTTTATTGCGAGGCAAGATGGTTATCACG
>CM032455.1:73043869-73129864 GCA_019049505.1 Pachyrhynchus sulphureomaculatus
TTTTTAAAGTAAGCGTGAATGAATGAAGAAAGATGAATCCGGTTTCTACTACAAGTATTATATTTATGATAGTCTCCATGAGTTGAAAAAACTATTTTTGTTTTTATAAATTCAGCAAAGTATTTTAAAGAGATATACGCTTACTACGGAAAGCAGTTTATGGTCCCTAAAAAAGGTCTACAGGACTGCCGGTGCCCGAGCCGAGATATTTTTCTGATACTACGCAGACCTAACCTACAACAAAATACGCCAGTGCGTAGTAAGCTGAAACAAGGCCAGTTTGTGGAAGAAAATGCGTCTGTTTAGTCTCGAGCAAATTAACCCAATATTGATTGTCCAATTTAATTAAGAGTCAATGAAACTTCCTGGAAATTTTTCCGAAGGCAGAGCACTGCCACATTGCAATGCTCTGCGAATGCGTCAAAATCAAGATTTAAGGTATTAAGGGCGATTTCAATATCACTCTTGAAATAGATCATTTCAGTTTTATCATAATTCATAAATAGATTATTTTATTTTCAATAATTAGAAAACTGTAATTTTTTGTCGAAGTTTATCAATATTAGTGGTAGAGAGAATACAGGATGTATTGTATCTAAATAGAAACACCAAGACCCCCTTTAAGTAATCAGGTAAGTTGTTCATGTATAGAAGGAACATGAAACGACCCAACAGGTTGCCCTGAGGTGTTTACTAAATGCTCTTCAGATTCTTTGTTCGCTAATACCTTCTATTAGTTTCAAAGAATTTCTTATTCCCAAAACTTTGACTTTATGATCTAGAAAAATTATATTTACGGTGTCAAAGACAGGCACGTGCGTGAAATAAGGGAAAAATAAGGGTCGAAAGGTGCTTAACCGGTGATAGTTAGACACTAACCAATAGTGACTTAATGAGCTCTAATATATAGATGGACAAAAAGTGTCTGCTCAAAGATAACATCGGATCTTTAGTGATCTATTGTGAATCTGCTTGATATACGAGGAGTCATCAAAAATGCCAGAGACAACGGATCAGATTACTGATAATGGGGCTGAGAAAGCAAAATATTTGCATTGTAAAAAGGTTGTTGCTACAAGCAATGTTTAAAGTGTGGTGGAATTTTTCATCCGGCTTGTATCAATCAGGCCAACGAGGCTACAAGTAGGCAGTGTCGTCATATGGACATCAAAAATTTGGTTAAAGAAGTAGAGTCTCACCAGAAAACCATACAGAAGTTGATATCTAGAGTCTCGGAGCTTGAGGATGCTGTTGCAAATCTTGGTGGTAATTCTGAGAATCAGTATAAAAACCTGGATTGTGGTGACACAATTACAGTTTTGACCAAAAAAATTGAAGCTCTTGATAATAAAATTAAGCTGCTTGGAAGCAGTTCAGATGAGACTGGCAAGGACATAGCTAACACAGCTGCTTCTAACATGAAATCGACTATGGAAAGCCCAGACAATAATGACACCATATCAACCATATCAACAGAGCTGAGGAATCAATTAGAGCAAATAGGTATCATGCTTCATAATGTGGTGGGGGCCATAAAGAGTAGTAAGGCTGAGTTGGTAAGATTTCTTACGGAAAATCCGCAGTTTCTATTATACCAGCGCCAATCAACATATACTACAGGTGAAAACTCCAACAAAATTACAACCCCACTGCGCTCAATGGTAAAGGCAATAACTTCGGATACTGGTGCGGATCCAAACTTAAAAACAGGCTGAGACCCAATCGGCCAAGACACGGGTGGTCAACAAGTGATGCTTAACTGATATCAAGGCTGCAACTAAGAGGAGATGGATTTATGTGAAATTTATCTTATGAATTTTTTTTTTTTTTTTTTTTTTTTTATGGGTCTAGCACACGTGCAACAGGGAAGTAAAGCGCTACAGGAGCGACACGTGTGCGGAGAAAGCGATTCACTGAATCGCTGTAGATTGTACTCGATGGGAAACACAGTGGGTAAACCATTTCGTTATGATGTTCTCCATATAAAAGACTTTGAAAAGCGTTGTACGAGGAGTAACAAGCTGAACCTCATACGGGCATTAGCGCGACGCGTACCTCTAATATGCACCGCTCTGGGAGGGGTTCACATCCTTCGAACACATGAAAACTTGTGAATAGGCTCAAGTCGCCAACCGTTCTTCGATGTTCCAGCGAATCAAGGCCTCGGTCACAATCAACGAACAGCTCTTCTCTGGATAGAATCCAACAAATGCAGTGTATGTTTGGGAGCGGAGCTCCAAACATGGGAGGTATTATCGAATTTGAGCTTTGTAAAGAATTTTGTTGTGGATGTAAAGCTTTCTGTTCGAAACAATATTCCCAACTTTTGAGAAGCTCTTCTTGATGCCTGCAACATGTTCATGCCAGGAATATTTGCTCCCAAATTAACGCCTAACAGATTGAGTGCAAGTGCCCAACATAACTATGTTGTGCCGTTAACTTTTTTAGAAAAAAACTGCCGTGGGTTTTTGTAGCGTTAAATTCCACTGGGTTACTGTATAGAATTTCTTTCAGGTCTTTGTTAAGAAATGACTTCCTGCTGTCTGCGGATATTCGTCTGAGTAGTCGATGTCCGAGCTTCAAAGTGAATTATACCTGTAGATTGGATTCTCGGTCTTTTCCAGCCAAGAGAGTAGGAGACAGTATGGAACCTTGGGGCACACCGGCGTTGATAGTGAAGGTGTTAGAAAGAAACAGCCACTCGTAAAGAACGAAGGAAACTGAGAGCCACAAACAGAACAGAAAATAAGAACGTAGCTTAGCCAACAGCCCATCGTGCCAAAACGGTCAAATGCCTTGGATATGTCAGAGCCACAAAGTGTTCAATTGCGTTGCATAAGTCAATGGTACGAAAAAGGATCACTAATAATGTTGAATCCTTCAAGATATTTTACTGATTGATAACGATATTATTTGCGATTGGTCGGTAGATTTAGGTCTTCTTGCCTTTTTTAGGGTGCTGTGGATTTCAGCAGGAAATCCTTTCTGTAGGATAGGTTGAAAAGTCTACAGAAAACAGTTCCCTCGCACAGTTCTTGAGAACTATGGCAGGTATTCCGTCACGGCTTTTTGGTGGTGAAGACACTGCACTATGGGAATAGTAGGTGGTGTTTTTCCTTGGAAATCGACAAGTGAAGCAAAGAGTTCAGCCAACAAGTTCGCTTTCTCAACAGGTGTCGTTGCAATAGAAATCTGGCCGTGTGAGTGGTGGTATGGTGGATATGGTGAAATTTTGACATCTGGAATTGCCGGGACAAGCGAGAAGTTTGTTTCTGATCCAACCTCCTTGGTTTCGTCGATAATTTCTTTGAGACGGACAAAGAGATGGTGTTAGGATCTTCACGCCACTGTCGGTATATGTAGAAGCAACAGCTTCTTTGCATTTTAGGTCAAACCAATTTATCTTATGAATGTAATGTCGATCAAATCAAGGGAAAGTTCGAAAATAAAAACATCTAAGCAACAACAACAGTTTATTCCTATTAAAATTGGTGGTTTGTGGCGAACTCTCTGTCTCGATCAGGGATCCGTGTTGGAGAAACTGATGATTCGGCTTCAAGTGGAAGCCAAATAGTAACAGTACCTCGAAAATTCTAAAGTTTGTATCACTTGGTGGTCGATAGAGCCATTGTTCCAGGTCTGTTGGCAAGAGAGGAGGGTGCAGTACTGTGCTGGTCGATGAACTGACCTTTGATTTGATTGCAGGTGTTAGTGCACTGAATTTAGTTCAAATTTAAACCTCGTATGTGAAGTATGGCCAGTGAATGTAACTCTAAAAGCAGCTTAAGCCGATGCGATTTTATTTTCCGCAATGCGAGGCGTGCGGACGACGTAGGATATCGATAAAATTTTGGGGCCATTTTGGGGCCATTTATCCCCGCCGAGAAGGATCTCGCAGAAGATGGTGAATGTTGGATCTCGTCGAACAAATGATTCTATAAGTGTTATCTATCAGAATGTCCGATCATTGAACTCTAAATTAATAGATTTTAACAATAATGTGTGGGCTACATCTGATGAGTATGATATCGTGATTTTAACTGAAACTTGGCTTCATGATTATGTTATGGATAGCGAAATATTTCCGGCCAGGTTTACTGTGTTCAGAAAGGATAGAAATTATGCAACATGTGGAAAGTGCAGAGGGGGTGGGGTTCTGATAGCGGCAAAAGAACATATTGATATTTGTAGGGTAATACACATTTTGAGGATGAAAATGTTGACCTTCTTTGTGTAAAGTTAAATTTGGGGAACAGTAGATTCATTTATCTTCTTGCTGTATATGTTGCGCCAATGTGCGGTCTGCATTCATATGAAAAGTTATATACGTTTATTGAAGAGCAAAATTATCTGTTGGATCCTAATTTTGTAATTATAGGTAAAATCACCTATAATTTTTAATTTAACATATCTCAAAATGTATTATGAAGTGAGAAAAGCTGACAAATATGTTGAATTGTTAAATCATTTTTTAAGTTTGTATGGTGCTAATCAGTATAATCAAGGTTTAAACTCCACAAACCGACTATTGGACATTATGGTAAGTAATGTTAATTGTCTTGTTTTAAAAAAACGACTTTAGTCTCGTTCCAGAAGATAAATACCACCCCACTCTGGGTATTTCCGTATCAATATGCCGCATATGAGAATAAAAGAATTAAAATCTAATGATGTACGCTATAATTTCCGCAAAGCGGATAATTTGTCTTTTTATCATATGTTACATGCCAGGGATTGGATATTTCTTGAATCTTATGATAATGTTAATCTAGCCCTCAACGGTTTCTATGAGAAACTATATGACATATTTAATAAGTGCATATCTAAAACTAATAATAAATCAAAAAATTATCCTACTCGGTTTAACATAGAAATAATAAATAAACTCAAGTATAAAGCAAAATTGAGAAAAAAATATAAAAGGACCAATGATTTACTGGTATTGTTAGAATTTAAAAAAATACGAGCCCAACTGAAAAAGGATATAAGAAGTGTTCAATGTGCATACTTGATGACAGTACAGAACAATAAGCCCTCGTTTATTTTGGTCCTTTATAAATAACAAAAAGGGTCGTTGCACATACCAAATAAAAAGTTTTTCAATATAGAGGAGTTTAATGGAGGGGATGAAATATTTAATGCATTTGCTAATTCTTTTGAAAGCGTCTGCTCTAATGATTTAGGTAGCAGTAATGATAGTGTTGAAAGTGTCAATCATCACGGTGTTCTAATTGACAAAATTGATATAATTAATGTTGTAGAGACATTGAGGGAGTTGAAGGACGATAGAGCAACAGGCCCAGACGGCATTCTCCCATACATATTTAAGGGCTTTGAGGATATATTATGTTATCTGCTACTGTTCTTGTTTAATTTGAGTTTTAAAACAAAAATGTTTCCCCATCTGTGGAAAAGAACAAGAATATGTCCAGTTTTTAAAAAGGGTAACAAAAACGATATAAAGAGCTATCGACCAATTGCAATACTCTCAACGGCAGCTAAAGTTTTTGAAAAGATTATCTATAACAGTATATCAACGTCGGTTCGTCACAGTATAAGTACCTATCAGCACGGCTTTATGGAGGGTAGATCTGTCATTAGTAAGCGGTAACGCAGGCAACGTCAGATGTCTTATTTGTGATATTATTAAATAGGCTGGAGAAGGATTTTGGATTCCATGTGAATTTAATTGAGTTTTTAAAATCTTACCTTTATAAACGTGAACATGTAGTAAAGATAAAGGGGTATAAGTTCAAACCTTTTACACCTACATCCGGGATTCCGCAGGGGTCCAACCTAGGACCTTTGCTCTTTTTACTCTATCTCAACGGCATCATTGATGTAGTTAACAATGCATCCTGCCTGTTATTTGCTGACGACTTAAAACTTTATTACGATATCAGATCGCCTGCTGACTGCCGGATTTTGCAGAATGATATAGATAACGTTGCAAAATGGGCAATTGACAATAAGATTTACTTTAGTGTAAGGGTACTGTTGTTTCTTATACCAGAAAACTGAAGCCGATAAAGTTTACATATAGTATTGAGAATGTCCTACTCTTGTATGAGGATAAGATAAAGGACCTAGGAGTGATTTTTGATTCCAAATTGACGTTTAACTTTTTGTAAGTTATACAGCAAGCAAAGCGAACAAAATGTATGGCTTAATTGTCAGAAGCACAAAAGATTTTGGAAGTACAAATTTCATAAAACAGCTATACATATGCTATGTTAGAAGTATATTAGAATATGTGAGTATAGTATGGTCACCCTTTTATAATGTTATAAGCGAACACTTCAATTGATACAGAATAAAATGATGCGTTACATGCATTATAAACAATCTGGTTCATATAACTCTATGATCTCTTCTACACTGTTGCACGAACGCTATGGGATGGTAACCTTAGAGAACCGTAGAAAACAATATTGCATGCTCTACTTGTATAAAGTAGTGAATGGTCTGAATGATGACCGGCATTTCTGTCCAACTTATATTTCAGTGTGCCAACGTATACCACAAGAAATCATAGCACTTTCTATTTATCAGATGTAGCCCATATTAACCATCATCTGGGATTTCCATTGTATAATGCATGCATGCTATACAATGGAATCCAGAATAGTGTAGATATATATATATATATATATATATATATATATATATATATAGATATATATTATATATAGTGCAGTGTCTTTTCAAAACTAAATTGCGTGCGTTGTTTTAAATGTATGTAGATTATTATGTGATATTTAAATTAAGTTAATTTAAGTTCTAGTATTTTGTAATTGGAAAGATCTCTGTGATCAATCTGTAAAGTGCAGTAAATAAATAAATAAATAAATAAAATATGAGAATTATTTTTCATATTGTTACTGGTTCTATTATTTTGAATAAGATGAGAAGAGAAGAAGAGAGGGTAATTGGTCGGTAATTTGTGCATCGTTTTGTCGTTATCAAAAATTTTATTTTGTTGATATTGCATAACTGTAATAGAGAGAGACTGTATCTGCCCCTGGCGTCTTTTTTTTAAATATTTCTGATGGCTAATTCTACAACTTCTTCAAGAACCGGTAAAAAACATAGAATTGGGGACTGGATTTGAAAATGTGCACTTGGTGGATCAACCATTTTGGAAATGTTGTTCTAATTTTATAGAAAAATAATTGGCAGGATCTATATTTTCATGAGCTTCTGGATCGGAAATATCTGGTACTAAGAGGTCTAGCTGACTACCCCTAACGATAGTATTTATCAGTCTCCCAATGTATTTGAATAATAACTTGGATTCAAAAAATAAAAAAATATGGTAGTGTTTCCTACTTTTTTCTTTTGAAAGTACGGTATATTCCTTCAGAGGGCACTCTGACTTATAAGAGTTTTTTTCTGTATCTTCCAGGTCCTGTAGATGATGTACGATTTGGCATCGAAAGCTCGATATTAGAATAAAACTACAGTTACTAAGAACTTTCAAGACCTTTTTGTTCACTCTGTAATCCCTTTTACTGATCTTCCACTACGCAGCTTGTAAGTGGGAGGGGAGGGGCAGAAGTGTTCGTCCGAGCATCGGTGTAACCGGCTGGGTGGTAATTACGGATCCCAGCGCTATGCTGACTGTTGTCTTCTCGATATCTTGATGTGCTCGTAACGCGCAAAAACAACGGTCAACTTCAATACTCAGTCTACCGGAAGCCCACCCACACCAATAGATATTTAAACGCTGGCTCACACCACCATCCATCCCAAATCCAGTCGGTAGCCAACATCCTCGTATCGAGACCATACTGACTCACCGAACAAGATACGAGGCAGCAAAAAATTACTCAAATCACTAGGGCCTTTAAGCAAAATAGATATAAAGATCAATCCATACGGAGAGCATTAGAAAAGCAGTGCCATCCACAGACAAGGATAGAAGAACGCGATCTCAATCAGAGTAGAGTCCTATTATCGTATGTGAAAGGAGTCACAGATAAGATTGGAAGAGTCCTAAGAAAACACAACATAGGCACAGCACACAAACCACAAAACACTCTGGCAGACATCCTCGGTAACCCCAAGGACAAGAGAAAACTGGAAACCATGGAGTTTACAGCGTCCCATGCGGAGACTGCCACAAATTGTACATAGGACAAACAAACAGAAGAATCTCCACCCGGATCCAAGAACATAAAATAAGTATCAAAAACAAACAAACAACATCAGCTCTTTTTCAGCACCATCATGGTCACAACATCAATTTTGAGAGATCTAAACAAATAGCCTCGATTTCACACTATAAAACACGCATAGTCAGAGAAGCCTTGGAAATCGAAAAGAATGGACAGCTATATAAGCGAGATGATGCGCTGAATATCTCCACTATATGGAAGGGTCTACTAGCTAAACCAAGGAATAACCAAAACATCGAGAAGGCAACAGTCAGTATAGCGCCGGAACCTGTAATTACCACCGGAACCCGTAATTACCACCCAGCCGGCTAACATCGATGCTCGGACGAACATATCCGATCCCCTCCCACCTACAATCTGCGTAGACGGCGACCGCATGTCGGTTTTTCAGTTAGTTTCAAGTGGCAGCAGCAGGAAGACCACAGTATCGAGTAGCAGTAGCGGCCGTAGCACTTGAAAATGCCAAATGGGATTTTGGCGAAACGTCGTGCAAATTCATTGTTAGACGAACGGATTGAAATCCGGAATTTTAATGTATTATATATTGCATTGAGAGACTAATACATTGTCACTAAATAAGGACTTCTCATACATCACCATGCAATATTCAAACGAAATTTCTTTTGATATATTCCTTAGAAATAACAAATGTTTACGTTTGGGATACAAAGAATTTTTCACGAAGATTGCAACACCATTATCGGCAAACCTCTTGTGACAAAAACATGTTACTCTTAGGTATAAGGTATATACTGACAGCTTCTAGCTACTCGTCTTTTAGCCAGTGCTCGTTAGTACATGAAAAATATGGATTTTTCTGATCCACAAACACGTCAATATAATTGAGTTTGTTAAGTACAGGCTATAGATTTATATAAGCAATTCTAACTTCATAGAGTTCCTCATCTTGCAAAGCAACAATTGGCCTCTCACTTCTAGAAGGAAAGAAATATATAGTTAAAGTTGCTGGCATTTGGAGGAGTATTTTTTTATGTTCTTAAAGAACTGAAATTGTTTCACTAATATTTGAGATGACCAGTATTTAGGTTTATATGTAATCGACAGTTCCAGAGATCCTTTAAAAGCTGTATTTCGACTCTCTGTACTAAGCTTTTTAACTTCAAACTCGTAACCAGATGATTGTCGTAAGTAATTTTTAACTTTACGTTCTGTAAAGTTGATTTACAACCACCAACGTAAAGTCATAAGTGTCGTTCAGATCTTTCAAAGGCATCCGAAGATTGAATATTATTAGTACTTATGACAGCGTGATTTACAATGAGGACATCTGATATAGATTTGTTTGCTGATTGTCACTGGTCCTCGATTTCTGTTCAGAAGGTTCAATAGCGGAAGGTTTGAAACCACTGCCTTCCGGAAGAGAATCAGATTGTACTCTTATATAATAAATTATCTTATTATTGGAGTTAGTCAGGTCTAGTATTTTTTGTTTTAGGGTTACTATTTCTTTAATTAGTGGTTGTGTGCATTTCCTCATTATATCCGAAACAAAACTTCTCAGTTGTGTTTCATTATTTTTGGTGTTTTGGTCACGAATGAAGACCCTATTTGTATGCTTTGATTTTCTCCTCTTTTATATTTTTATATTTACGAATTAAATTTAAATATTTAATATGTGCAGGCTAGAATTAACAAGGAAATTACAAATATAGTTATGTCTGCTAACGATTAAGAGGGTTATTTAATTAATCTCAAAATCTAATAAAAACTCCATTATTCATCTCTCCTTTCAGTGTAATTCTTTTATGGAATTATGCTCAAATTAAACAAAAAACTTTTGAATGAATAGTACTTTAAAAGACGTTGGATGGTAGATGGTAAGTCCATTTACAAGAACTTAATCGACTGATAAAATTACTTGATTACGAAATCAATTTAATTGTAATCGGCACGAACATCAGCAAGTAAAATACAATAGGTTATTTTTAGAATGACATTTTTATTAAATTTAAAATATCATATCTTCAATATTATTCCAGTATCCAGTTGTTATATTTCCATTACCGGTACAACATTTAATATTTCAAGATGACTATTATCAACCGTTTACTGTTTCAATAGGGCATCCTTTGACAAACAGACATTGCCCCGGCATTATGCCACTAAAGTAAATGCTGGCCCAATTCCGGAACACTTATGGGATTGCTTCGATATCCGTCCATCCGTCTGTCTATCCCACTCGATTTTCTCCGAAACTATTTTACACAGAAAGTTGAAATTTGTCACAAATATAGGAATTGACGTCCCAATCCCAGCCGTGTCGTTTTGAAAGTCAAATTTTGACTTAAAGGATTAGTTTTCGGGGATGAAATTGGAAGTGAAAAAAAATTATTCTTTATATTATTTCTAAAAAATTGCAGAAAATTGGTGTCCCTTCACCTTATCCCTAAGAACACTAACCAAAAAATTTTTTAATTTCAGGAGTGTAGATTGAGAGAAAATTATCTTGAGAGCATTACCCTTGGTAATTAAGTGGATAGTGAAATATATCTATTTATCTATCTGTTACTGTGCGTTTTCTGTGGATATCAATTTCTCATCTATTATTATTTGTAATAATTAAAATATCTAGAAATGGCAGTTGTCCACTGTTCTCAATTTCGTAAGCAAATGTAATGGAATCACATCGGCTATTTAATTTGGAAACAAAGTCATCTAAATTTGCTTTCTTTGTATCAAAAAATGCGAAAACATTATCCACATACCTGTACGATACCCTTGGGAAATACTCAAATTCTTGACTGGTTCGGTTTCAAACTTACTAATGAATAAAATGGCTATGAAATTTGATTAGCAATTACCAATTGCTGTTCCTTCTTTCTGAACATAAAATTGACTGTTATATTGAAAAAAATTTTGTTCCATACAAAGTTTAGATAATGTTAAGTATTCATGAATAATTTTGTCTGCAAAGTCATTCATCCTAAGTAATTCTTGGAGATATTGTAAAGTTTGTGGTATTGGCTCACTTGGAAACAACCACTGGCATCAAAAGAAATTAAGATTTCACCTTCATTGAGAACTAGATCTTTTGTTTTGTTAATGAAGTCTAGAGAAAGTATTTAATGGTAAATTCTCAAGTTCTTTTGATAACCATTTGGATATCAAATATTTGGGTGGTCCGACCGCTGAAACAATGGATCGCATTGCTTTTCCAGGTTTGTGAATTTGGGCAAGCAATACAACTTTGGTTTGGTCGGATTACTCACATTTAATTTAGATTTTAGCAAATCGGAGATAAGGTTCTTTAAATAATTTTTAACTTCTGTTATCATTCTCGGTAATGGATTTCTTATTACCTTTTCATAAGGGCCAGATTCGATAAGATTATCCAAACGTTCAGAGTATGTTTTTTTATCTAATATTTTCTTTATCCACTTTTATCGTTATTTCCTTTATCCGCTTTTAAATAGATCCTTTAACAACTTTTATGTTTTTTTTTGTGAATTAGAATTTTTACTGTTAACCATGTTTTTTGATATTTGCGTCATGCTTCCCTAACCAATGATTTACTATTTTCTGGAAGTGTGCTAATAGAACTTTAAATGTGGTCAACTATGTTAATTCTGGTAAATAATTAAATTCTTGGAGGGGGTACTGCAAAGTTAAGAGCTGGATCTAAGGATGGAGATGATTGATTTTCTACAACATTTACGAGTTCCTGAGGACTATCCTTCTTCGGTAGGAGCCTTTTTAATTTTTTTTTTACTAGGAGTTAGGGTAAAAACAGATAGGTATATTCCTAATGATTAATTTCATTGCATGCAACACAAATTAGCCGCATTACATTTTTTAGTTCATCGTTTGGTCACTTTTCGTCTGAATAGAGTAAACTTCAATAATGAAAGGAATCGTATTAGAAACACCTTAGTCATCAGACAATTTGAGGAGACAAGGTTCCTAATTGTGAGAAAAGTGGAATTTATGAAATTAGTTGTAATGATGGCGACAAAAAGTATGTTAGACAAACTAAAAGGTCAATTAAACATGATTTAGAGAACATTTAACACATTTAAAATACAGTATAACAGAAAAGTCTATCATTGCCGAACGTGCCCTTGAAGCTGATCATACTGTAACATTAGATAATCCACCAGACCTCACGCCGTTAGATTTTTTCTTGTGGGAGACTCTTAAAGATATTGTATAAAGAACTGCGACAAATGCAAAAATATCATATGCTTGCAACAGTATATTTGGAGAAATTATTTACAAACCCACTCATCAGGCGTTAATGAAAAGAAAGGAGAAATGCGTGATAGAAGAAGGATTTTTTTTAATTTTTTTTTTTATTTTTTAAGTTCAAACTTTTAGTTTTATAAATATGTTTCTGTTTGTGGCTCTCATGTTTCCTCAGAGAGCGTTCTTTACAAGTGGTGGTAGACGGATTTCTTTCTAACACCTTCACTATCAACACCGGTGTACCCCAAGGCTCCATACTGTCTTCTACTCTCTTTCTCATTTACATTACCGATTTGTTGGAAAAGACCGGGAATCCAATCTACAGCTTTGCAGATTACTTTGAACGCTCCGACATCGGCTACTCAGGCGAATATCCGCAGACAGCAGGAGGTCG
Organism: Pachyrhynchus sulphureomaculatus; assembly: GCA_019049505.1. Taxonomy (NCBI): domain Eukaryota; kingdom Metazoa; phylum Arthropoda; class Insecta; order Coleoptera; family Curculionidae; genus Pachyrhynchus; species Pachyrhynchus sulphureomaculatus. The sequence continues at coordinate 73,056,644 of CM032455.1, forward strand.
TTCAACTCAACAAAGACCTGGAAGAAATTCTATCTTGGGGTGACAGTAACCAAGTGGAATTTAACGCTACAAAAACCCAGGCGGCAGTTTTTTTTTTAAAAAAGTTAACGGTCCTGAACCCGACATAGTTATGTCGTGGCACTCCATCTAGCATCGTTACTCAATTTGTTGGGCAGTAATTTCGGAGCAAATATGTCCTGGCATGAACATGATGCAGGCATAGCAAGGAGAGCTTCTCAAAAGTTGGGAATATTATTTCGAACCACACAGCTTTGCACTCCACAAAAACTATTAATCCTTTACAAAGGTCAAATTCGACCAACTATCGAATACTGCTCCCATGTTTGGGGCTCCGCTCCCAAACATACACTGCATTTGTTAGATTCTGTTCAGAGAAGAGCTGTTCGTCTGAATGGAGACCCAGAACTGACCGGCGACCTTGATTCGAAGAACGATTGGCGACTTGAGTCTGTTCTACAAGTATTTTCATGGAAAGTGTTCGAAGGATGTAGCTAGCTTAATTCCTCCCAGAGCGGTGTATGTTAGAAATACATGTCGCGCTAATACTTAACATTCGTATGAGGTTCAGCTTGTTACTTCGCGTACAACGCTTTTCAAGCAGTCTTTTATTATGGCGAACATCATCCCCCGCACACGTCCGCAGAAAGGATGCTTTATAGGGACTTCCCTGCAGGGAATAACTTGCCCATGGGCTAGACCATAAAAAAAAATTTTTCCGCACACTTTCCGCCTCCTGGAGTGCATTAGGACTCCCTGCAGTCAATAAAAGCCGAGAAGAAATGGGCACCTAATAGATGTTTCTCGATATGCGAACATCATCCTTGGGAATAACTTGCCCAGGGCTGTGACATTTAGTTTTAACTTGAAAGGAGAAGAATTTTTATTAGACTTAAAGCATCATTTATATGGCAACATCAATCCCTTGGGCAATAACTTGCCCAGGGCTGTGAATCGCTTTTCCGCACACGTGCCGCCAGTTCGTGTGCTTTAGACCTGCAGTTCGTGTGCCCTAGAAAAAAATGTAGTTAGTGTAGACCAAATAAAAAAAATGTTTTATAGTTTTTTTTGTAGTTTTAATAAAAATAATTTATTCGTGTTTTTTTATTATTTAAACATATTTTATTAAAGGAAAAACATCAACAGTATACTAACTACTAATATTGTAATTACTATCAGATTAAAGTATGACAGTCGCCTACTAAATAAATTGTTTGAAAGCCGCCAAACATGGCATACGATCCATGACAACCTCGATGACTAAAAAATAATATTTTAGAGGGTTTTTGCTGCATAACTTGCAAAAAAGTTAACCAATTAAAAAAAACAGTTTAAGGAAAAAAATGTTGAAAAAATTTAATGCTTTCCAAAGTCTTTTTACAAAAGGCATGTCGATGGAAAAAAAAAGTTGTTTGGCGTCGCGGCGCCCAGCGTCGTTTTCACTATTGAATGTCAAATACGTTAGCATACTTTTTGGCATGCAGTATACCATTCTACATTTCCAAAAAAAAACAAATATCCAAGAATTTTCCCTAAATGGGGGCGGGGTGTCTAAAAATGATCACCCTATACAGTGATAACCAATTAATTTGGTCATTGTTAATTTATTAAACTTTATTGTTTTAATTAAAAATATTAAAATCTATCTCAACTACTGAAAATGAACGTAGTCCATATTTCAACAGCGGCCACTGTTCTCTTATCTGTAAATTCATTTTGGGACGCGTATCGTCGTATCACGGCTGATTAGTCGAGCTAGAATCGACAAATGAGGGAACAAAACTCGAAGTATTAATTGCAGTACTGGCAAAGCATCGCATTAGAACTTAACTACTTCTATCTCTGGCTTGCGAAAGCCTACAATTAAAAAGTATACCTCCCCTCCTTTACGGGCTCTTTATGATAACAGACCGACAGAGGCACCTCGATCGTTTGGTTCTAACCCAGTAATCAAAATCTCCATCAACTACTAGCAGCAGTGGTGACTACTGTTCTCTTATCTATGAACCTATCTCAGGATATATTTCGCCGTATCATGGCTCACCAACCGAGCTAGAATTGACAAACGAGAGAACAAAACTTGACGGGTAGTACGGTAAAGTAAGTACGGTAAAGTAGTACGGGTAAGTAAGTAAGTACAGTAGTAAACTAGTACGGGCAGAACATCGCCCTTAGATACAACAAATTGTATGGATATCAGGCTTGTGAAAACCTAAGCATATCTGCCCTCCGTCAGAGGGTCTAGATTGACAGAAGAATTGCTACAAACAATTACCAGGCAGCTTGATCGTTTGGGTTTTAACCTAGTAATAAAAATCTATGAATGAACGAAGTCCATATTTCAGCAGTAACCACTATTCTCTCATCTATAAACCCATATCGGGGTACGTTTCACCGTATCGGGGCACATCAGTCGAGTCAGAAGCGATAAACGAGAAAACAAAACTCGAAGTACTTATGGTAGTACTGGCAGAATATCTTAATAAGATACAACAAATTGTATCTTTGGCTTGTGAAAGCCTAAAATTGAAAATAGCATACCTACCCTCCGTCAGAAGCTCTTTAAGACCATTGACTGACAGAGGACTTGTTACAAACACTACCGCTAGACACTTCGATCGTTTGGTTGTTAATTTTATAGTAGCTGATACGGATTTTGATTACTAGATTAGAACCCAAACGATCGAGCTGCCTATCGGTAATTGTTTGTGTCTTGGTTGGCCCCAGGCCTTAAAGAGCCCCTGGTGGAAGGCAGGTATACTTATTTTATGTTCTTGGATCCGGGTGGAGATTCTTCTGTTTGTTTACCCTATGTACAATTTGTGGCAGTCTCCGCATTAGATCCTGTAAACTCCATGGTTTTCCAGTGTTCTCTTGTCTTTGAGTTACCCAGGATGTCTGCCAGAGTGTTTCGTGGTTTATAAGCTGTGCCTATGTTGTGTTTTCTTAGGACTCTTCCAATCCTATCTGTAACTCCTTTCACATGAGGTATTAGGACTCAACTTTGGTTGAGGTCGCGTTCTTCTCTCCTTGTCTGTGGATGGCGCTGCCTTTCTAATGCTCTACGTATGGATATCTTTATATCCATTTTGCTTAAGGGCCCTAGTGATTTGTGTAATTTGTTGCTGTCTCTTGTCTGGTCCGGTGAGTTGGTATGATCTCGATACGAGGGTGTTGGCTACCGACTGGATTTGGGATGGATGGTAGTGTGAGCCAGCGTTTAAATATCTGTTGGTGTGGGTGGGCTTCCGGTAAACTGATTATTAAAGCTGATTTTCCGAGTTACGAGCACATCAAGGAAAGGGAGGCTTTTCGTGCATGGTGCCAAATTATAAAGATGTCATCAACATGTCGTTTCCAGTTGGGTTTGAGTGGTGACTTTTTAAGGGCCTCTGTTTCAAATTACATCATATAGAGATTGGCTATGACTAGTGAAAGGGGAGATCCCATGGGCGCTCCATCTGTTTGTTTGTATATCTGACTGTTGAAGACAAAATAGGTATTTTTAGACAGTGTTCCGATAGTTCTATAACATGAGCTGGCTCGTTCATTAGTATTTTGTTTAGTGCTTCATCCACTGGAATACTGTGGTAAAGTGAAACAACATCTAAACTTGCCAGAATGTCGTTTTCCTCTAGTTGAATGTCTCTGATTATGTTCGTGAGGTGTTCGGAGTTTTTTTATGTATGCTTCAGCACTTTCAACGTTTGGTTGCATGCTCTTTGACAGATGCTTTTCTAAATTTTGTGTAAGTGAGTCCACCGCGCTAACAATGGGTCTAAGTGGGACGTTGAGCTTGTGTATTTTTGGTAGGCCATACAACTTTGGGCATCGGCTTGATTTCTTTCTTGGAATTATGAGTCTTTTAACCTCTGGTCCCAAGCTTGCAGCTTTTATTTTGGCCTTTGTAGTTTTTTCCAGATATGTTGTAGGATCCTTGGTAACTGGCTTGTAGGTGTCGTCTTGTAGAATCGTTTCAATTTTTGTCATGTAGTCTTCAGTATTTAGGGCCACTGTGGCATTGCCCTTGTCTGCTAGTAATATGGTGATGTATTTGTTTTTCTTGAGAGCTTTCTATTCTTCACATTTGAGGTTTGGCGTAGATGGTCTGCTTGTTTTCAGGATTTAAGTTATATCTTGTCTTATTCTTTCAGCATTTTCTTCGGGCATGGTATCTAGGACAACCTATTTATTTGAGATTATATCTTCAACTGGAATTGATTTTGGTGTTACGGTGTAATTGAAACCTTTGCTTAGTACTGATTCTTCGTGGTCTGTAAGATGGTGTATTGAGAGGTTATGAACTACTTTTTTTGTTTCTAGTTGTGCACCAGTATGTCGCGTATCTTTTCCTCTGATGTTTTCTAGCTTCTTTTTTAGTTTAGTTTAGTTAGGCTAGTTAAAATTAAAGTCTGTAAAAGAAAACCATCTAATTCTTTATTTTAAAAAATTGTTTCCCCTAAAATTCCAGCCTGGCTAGAGACTTATCTGACCTATTTTAGATTTTAGTGTCTAGCAATTACTAAGAAGCGGTTTAAATATAGAGAATTATATAAAGAAAAATATTATTACGTGTTGAATGAATAAGGACGCTAGTTAAAATTCGTAATGTCATATGATTGAGTAATATATTAATCTTTCCAGAGCATTATATCAGTCCAATCGGCCTTCTAAAGTATGATCCGTTTTTCTAAAAAGGTTGTAGATTTATATTTAAATATGATTTTCCATTTATGACCATAATATTATTAACGATTTTCGTTGCTTACTTGTCCGGCATATAATGTTTCTGCAGCTAGGTCAAAAGAGCAGCTGATTGTACGAACGAAAATTAGGACGTCTGCCGTTCGCAACCGCGTGGTGGCCCTTTATTTTGCAGGATTTCATAGCTAGCATGCGCGGGCTGCAGAATCCCCAGAATCCTGTGAAGCAGAAATTCCTGTGAACGGATCGGAGAATCTCGCGGGAAACGTCCGTGTGACCTGACGTCTCCTTATTATCGATATTTTGGTGCTAATATCACATACTTTTTTAGTGTGGTACTGATTGTATTTTGATATGTAAAACGACTGTCTAACGTAAATTAAACAAATATAATCTAAATTCCTTTTTTTAAAATAGCTTTAATAAAACAATTTTAAATAAAACCACATTAAACACCAGTATTTAAAATAATTTAATGAAACTAAAACCAAATTTAAAGGTAGGCCTTAAAATGAAACTAACTGACTGCTAACTTAAGCACAAATATCGAAATACAATAATTTAAAGTTACTTTATCTGTTTTATCGATAAGTAAAACTAAATATCTTAGTTGCTGCGTCATCGTCAGAAAACGATTAGTTTTTAGAAAAAGGTGAAAGATGTATTTTATATGATGGGACCAAGCAAAATATAGGAATTTAGCTGAAAAAATACTGAGACCAATTAGATGTTGCTAGTTCTAAAATACTTTTGATAAGCTACTTAATATTTAGTAGTGAATTTTTGTAATAGTGAAACTCTATATATCGGGTAAGTAACAGTATGTTTTAATTAATCAATAATAAAATAAATTTCACAACTAAGAAGGAAAATACAAGTTTTAAATAATATTTTTATTCGTGTCTTAAACTAAAATATGACCTCTATTTCTGAAAGTTTTGGAAATTTGTTATAAAAATAATTCAGTTTCTTGAAATAATTGGTTTATAAGATCAAATGGAAGTAGAATTAATACTTTTTAATTTTGTTATAATATGTTTAAACAGAGTGCACCGAGTTATTTACCCTGTTATTGGTACGTCATTGACATCACGTGATGATTTATATTTATAAACAGCAAAACAGCGCAAGCGCATTCTTAAGTTTGGTTGTGTAGTAAGCTACATATGTAAGCTATACATGTGTCGCTAGGAATGATTTCTATGAGAAATAACTAATTTTTATATAAAGGAGTTTAATCGTATTTGTATGAGTACGTCTGGATGCGTAGTAAGGACAGATCTTGTTTCGGCTTAAAAATTACGCAAAAATAATGTTTTTTTTTTTATTATTATTAATGTGTATGGGTGATAAACCACAAAAACCAGGATAAAATAAACCTTAATTCTGAACCAGGTTCGTTAATCTGTTCCTTCATTCGGATTCTTAGGAATTTTTCCAGTTTTTTTTAAAGCAAATGCATTTGTTCCCAGAGATTTCACAACTGAAATTTCAAAAATCACAATTCTGAGAATATATTGTGAAGTTACATTAATAAAATAAAATAAGGTGACACAATCGACTGTATATGCATATAACATTTACTAAATATTGAATTCTACATTGAATAATAAGCTTTATTTTCGATTTTAGCGACCGCGCAGCATTCCGCCGTGTGCGTCAACCTTTCGCGAGTGTAACCTCTGTGCGGTTAACAATTGAAATATTATATTAGGTACTAGCCGGGCCCGTGGCTCCGTTCGCGTGGACTTGATTCGCTATTATTGTCACTGCTTATTTCTTATGTTACCTAACGTCATAACTGGCCAGAGAACATATGTATTTTATAAAAAAAACACGTAAATCGGATAAGTGGTTCTGGAGTGCTAAGCGCACTAACGGACAGACAGACAGAGAGACGTTGTGTTTATATATATATATATATATATATATATATATATATATATATATATATATACACATATATATATATATATATATATATATATATATATATATATATATATATATATATATATATATATATATATATATATATATATATATAATATTATATATATATTTATATATATATATATATATATAAATATTATAGATTTTTTCTTGATAAATATTAATAATTAAAAAAAACACGTAAATTGGATATGTGGTCCTTGAATTATAAGCACACTAACGGACAAACGGACAGACAGAGAGACGTTGCGTTTTATATATATTATTTGAATTAGTATTATTATTATATAGCCTGGCCAGAGAACATATGTACTAATTAAAAAAAAACACGTAAATCGGATAAGTGGTTCTCGAGTAAATAAGTGCACTAGCGGACAGACAGAGAGACGTTGCATTTCACATATATTGTATTCTTCGTTACATGATATTGTTCCATATTTAACGGTTTAGGTAGCGTATTGCAAGAGAGTGCGCTAGAGGCTGACTTTTTTCCGACTTGATTCACTATTATCGTCACTACTTATTTCTTATATTACCTAACGTAATAAAATATATCCTATAACCTGGCCAGAGAACATATGTATAAATCTAAAAAAAAACACGTAAATCGGATAAGTGGTTCACGAGTGATAAGCGCACTAAGGAACAGACAGACAGAGAGACGTTGCATTTTATATATTATAGATTCTAGATTATTATTGTTATTATATAACCTGGACAGAGAACATATGTATGAATAAAAAAAAAACACATAAATCGGATCAGTGGTTTTCGAGTGATAAGCAGACAGAGACACGCTGAATTATATATATATATATATATATATATATATATATATATATATATATATATATATATATATATATATATATATATATATATATATATATATATATATATATATATATATATATATATATATATATATATATATTACATTCTTTGCTACATGATATTGTTCCATATTTAATGATTTAGGTAGTATATTGTAAGAGAATGCGCTAGCGGCAAACTTTTCTCGACTTGATTCACTATTATCGTCACTGCTTATTCCTTATGTTATCTAACGTAATAAAATATATCCTATAACCTGGCCAGAGAACATATGTATGTTTAAAAAAAAGCACGTAAATCGGATAAGTGGTTCTCCAGTGATAAGCGCACTAACGGACAGACAGACAGAGAGACGTTGCATTTTATATATATTATAGAATATTCGAATTTATTTATTAATTAAATGTTTGACTTGTAAATTCCCTGCATCGTTGCAGATAATTTGACGATGTTTGTAATATTTAAAAGATATAAGAAACTTGATTTCGAAACTAATTATACAGTTATGTGAAAAATCGACCACCGTTTCTAATTCTTGTCGATATTGATTCTACGAGCAAATCATGAGACTGCACTCTCGACGTGAGGAGTATACGTACACCGTCATCATATGTAATATGGATATAAGTATTTCTAAAAGTATGTAGCATTAAATTCATTATTTGCTTTTACTATTTGCGTAGAGTGTCTTACCTTATTTTAAACCTAACACGTAAGCTGAACAATTTTTGGTCTAGCTACTAGCGATACAATCAGTCGAACGCTTTTCTAACATTTCTATACCTTTCTTGTAGAAGGATTTGTCTTTGCCTTCAAAATAGGCCTCAGTTTCGGCGATAACTTCTTCACTGGAACCAAATCTCTTTCCCGCGAACATTTTTTTTAAGGTTTGCGAATAGATAATAGTGGTTGGGGGTCTAATCTGGAGGATGAGAAAGTAATTCAAACTTCAACTTATGCAATTTTGCTATCGTTATCATTGACTTGTGACACGGCATTGTCTTGATGAAAGAGTACTTTTTTCTTGTTCATTTGGAGACGTTTCTTTGCGATTTTTGCCTATATAAGCACCAATAACTTTATATAATATCCGCTATTGATGGTTTTTCCCTTCTCAGTATATTCGATGAAAATTATTCCAAGCGCATCCCAAAATACAGAGGCCAAAACCTTCCCAGCCGACTGTTGTGTCTTTGGTCGCTTCGAGCGGCTTTCACCGGCTGCTGTCTACTCAGCTGACTACCGATTCGTTTTCGGCATGTAGTGGGCGATCTATGTTTCATCCATTGTCACATATCGCGTGAAAAAGTCCTTTTTATTGAGCTTAAACAGGTCCAAACAGCGCTCAGAATCATCAACACGTCGTTGTTTTTGGTTCACTGTGAACAAACGCGATACCCATTTCGAACAGACCTTTCTCATAATATATGACCAACACGTTCTTAGGGTGTCAGCTCTCATTTTTCTGGTGTAATCACCTCACTTGGGTGTCCAGAGCGTTCAGCATTATTTGTATCTGTACGACCGCGTTTAACTTCAGCATACCAGTAAATGATGAGTGATTTTCCAGGGGCAGAGTCCCCGTAACACTTATCAAGCCATTGCTTTGCTTGAATGGTATTTTTCCCATTAAAAAACGGTGTTTAATCAACACACGAAATTCGATTTTTCTCCATCGTTTTAAAAATATCAAAAGTAACCTCACTAAAACCACTGTAACTTGTAAACTAATCGTCGAAATGTCATGAAATTTTGACACGTATCGTTTAAAGGTACCAAACACCTTCAAAACCTTATCTTTTGCTATTTCAGTCGTAAATTTCTGGAACTAGACGTGATAGAGTAATATTTGAAGCATACTAATGCGACCCTGGAGTCAGACAGAAATAAAAATTTGTCTTACTGTGTTATTGACTTCTTTGTAGCGGCAGATTTAGATGGTGGGCGAAAAAAGTATTACCACCATCCTGGTCAAAGAGTTAGATCTACTGTAGTTTAATCTAGAACAAACATTTTTATCATATTTCGATAATTGCCAAAGTGATAATCTGGTAAATGGTAGTAAATATTAAATAAACAATACAATATATTTAATTTTCTTCATGTTCGCTGTATAAAAAATCGGTAAACCGATTTACCCAGTACTTTTCTTGCAAACATGTAGCTCTAAAATAAGTACTAAATTTAATTTTCTCATGTAAAGAGAAAGTAAATTCCCATAATAGAGTTAAAATCATGCAACATATTAATACTAACTCCTTTTACCCCCTTCCCCTGAAATAATATCGCTCAAAAACTATAGATTTCACCACTATTTTAAGTACTATAATATCATTTCGTTCGAAAATTATGGTGCCAATAGAGTGACAGGTCGGCAGTCAGATAAACAGATCGACGGAATTGGGAAAATATGTTTTTTGCGATCTGAGAATCTTAAAACGTAAAGAAAAGTAAAAATCATAAGGTGCAATTTTTGCATAAATACCATACTGCCTATTAGCAAGGGAGGTGAAAAACAATAACTTACCTAATGTGCCAGAGGTACGTTAGTTTCTGCCAATTTAACTGTTCGTGTAAAACTTCTTCTATAATCAGCTTAACATTTTTAGGTTACTCTGTAATCAGATCTTTACCCCTTTTACATACTATTTATGGTAAAATAGGAAATAACGAAAAAGCAGAAACACTGAAAAATATTATGATATATATGCAACCACACTTCTAACCCCTATCCCATTTCTTTTACCTCATATATCTTTTACTATAAATTATTAGCTAAAATTGTGTGAAATAACAACCAAAAACCAGAAAATTCTCATAACAATATTGAAACTATATTACATATTTAATGATCACCACCTCCTTCACCCTCTACCCCCGTTAAGATTAAAATAACGAACAAAACAATGTAACATTCCTTGACTCGAAGAAGCCTGAAAAAGACCTATAACACAATAAATGCGAAATCACCCTTCTAACTCGCTTTCCTTACCCCTTATATCAGGGGTGCTCAAACTTGAACTGCTTGCGATCTACCTCAATATTGTTAGACTACGATCGATCGACTCTGAGAGGCTGCAAGTAAGTGTGATGCAGGATTGTCGTCTAGGTAGGGTGTATCGTGGCATAGATATTAGTTTTCCGCACAATATGCATTTTTTTAGTCAAGGTAAGTGTAGGTCTGCTCTAAAATGTCAATGAAAAAACTCATAATTATTCAAAATTGCGAGTTTATTGGTTCTTACAAAACAAACGAGTTCTAGTGTCTAAACTTAACTAAAGAGTGACTTTGGATGTTGAAGCGTGGCACTGCATGTCCTCAACATACTTTTCATAAGATGGTACGTAATTACCGAGTGCTAATCGCAAGCATGATGACATATGTTCGTCAGTTAGTCGATTGCGATATTTTGACTTAATTATCTTCATTTCAGAAAATGCAGACTCGCTCAAGTAAGTTGACCCAAACATTGCCGTCAGTTGAAGGGCGATTTGCCTTAGATTCGGATATTTATCTTCAGATATAAAACACCAGAATGTTGTATCAGATGCTGTGGCTTTGAAATGTATATCTGATAAAATCTGCACTAACTCATTTTCAACAGAACATGAGTCCATGTTAAACTGACTTGCTATTTCAGTAGCTAATTCCTCAATGTTTTTACATGAAAAAGGATTACTCATAAATGATGCGATATTTGCCAATTTACTGAAATCATAAAAACGTATTTTGAATTGGCCCAAAATATTTGATAATTCTGCCTCATAAATATCACAATTCAACTGAGGAATCCTTGCTTTCAAAGACGGAAAATTTTTCAGATCCTTTCTTTTCAGTTGATCTATCATTAGTTGCAATTTACCTTTGAATGCGTTTATTGCGCTAATCATCTCAATAATAGTTTTTCCTTTACCTTGAAGCTCCAAATTAATGGTGTTTAAATGCATTGTGATGTCTGTCAAAAATGCCAAATCAGTCAGCCCTTTTCCGTTTTCAGCGTCTGAGTGTCATCACCTCTTTCGTCCAGAAAAGCTGTTATTTCGGGCAATAATTCTTGAAACCTTTCTAGGAATTTTCCGCGACTTAACTACCTGACGTCCGCGTCCGTGTGAAGAACTAAATCAGTGTGTTCAGCTGACTCACTATCTTCCAACTGCAATTTAAAGAGCCATCGTTGCAAGCTACGTGCACGGATAGAATTCACAATTTTTATTGCAATGCCCATAATCTCCTCCATGTTTAGAACTTTTGAACACAAAACTTGTTGATGTATAATGCAATGGAAGGAGAAAAATGAAGGGAAATCATCATTAGTTCGACACAATGCCACAAAACCGTTTTCGTTTCCAGTCATTGCTGGTGCTCCATCGGTTGTAATGCACACTAGTTTATATATTGGTAGCTTGTAGTTTGTTACAAAATTGAAGAAAACGTCATATATATCTTCGCCACGGGTCTTTCCTTTCAGAGGAATCATTCTAAAACTCTTCCTTAGCCGACATGTCATTGAATAGCATTCGAATAAAAAATACACAGCTGGGCAGTGTCTCTCATATCGGTGGATTCGTCGAACTGAAAAGAAAAGTATGTACATTCCATGATATCATGTTTTAGTTTATCTGCCATGTCCTGACTCATGACTTCAACACGCTTGTGACAGTCGGACGAGATAACTGAAGTTCTCTAATAGCAGACATAATCTCTGTTTTATTTTTAAAATCTCCAAATAAAGTCTCACCCGCTTCAATAAATGCTTCCTTCACAACCAATCCATCATCAAATGGTTTCTTGTGTTTCGCCAATATATGAGATATTTTAAATGACGCGATCGTTGCAGCTTTTGATTGTTTGGCTGGTCTCGTGAACATGGTTTGTTCTTTTTTCAAACAAGTTATCAATCACGTACTTTTCGTTTTCTTAATTCACTCTGTGACGGAAAATCCTTTTCATAGTTTTTATGAACCGTTTTATGATGCCTCTCTAAGTTCCCATGCTTAGGTATTGCAACTGACGCACGGCAAATGAGACAAATGCACTTATCCTTTACCATACAAAAGAAAAATTCTTCCTCCCAATCGTTATTAAAATGGTAAGTTTTACTTTTCTTCGCCGCACTCATTTTGGACTATTTATTAATAAACTTTGTATCGATGTATCGCCTTCAAGTTACAACTCAGACTGACTTCTATTCCTGCAGGCGCAACATTTATATCGGCGCGAACGAAGTCTCGAATGTTCCCGTCAAACACGAAGCCCGAAGTTTCTAGAAAAATCGGCGGGAATCAAAAAGGCGGCTTTTCTTTGACAAGTACCGCGCGTAATAAAGCCCCCTGCCGCTAGCAGGGGGTTATTACGATAAAAGAAAATGATGAGGGGGTTATTCTGACCTAATTGTGGATCGAATAAATTTTAGTAGTTTATTCATTACATTTTGTTTTATTTACCTAAAACAAAATCTGTGAATAGTTCTATATCGGAATTTTTTTCTCGAGATCGACTCAAAAAGCACTCGCGATCGACTTGTCGATCGCGATCGACCGTTTGAGCACCCCTGCCTTATACGTTACGTAATTATTTAGAGTAAACAAATAATGATGCTTAAAATGCAATGCAACCAAAAACCTGGAAAGATTGCCATAATACTATTGAAACTATACAATATTTGTCCACACCACTTCTTTTACCCCCTTTCCCCCATTAAAGATAAAAGTAACAAAAAAATAATTTAATTTTCACATTCCTCTACTCCAAAAACCCTAGAAAGGACCTATAACACCATGTATACGAAGTAACCTTCTACGTATTTTACTATAAATATGTAATATGTTTAAAATTTGTCTAATACATTAATCAAAAACCTGTAAATATCTCATAATGCCATTAAAATTATACAATATTAAACAACCTCCGCTCCTTCCAGCTGCTCCCTGAGTTAAAATTGTAGGCAATGTAAAAATAACCTAATTTTTGGATTTCTCGACTTCAAAACCCTGAAAAAAACATATAATACGATATATACGATCTCTCTAATCTCTTCTCCCACGTTTTTTCCTTCTTATATGTTTTATTATAAATATTTATGCATAAAATTGATTTATTATTTCAACAAAACAACTAAGAAAAATTAACATATTACTATTTATAATTTAAATTATAAACTTTATCGTTCCCCACTCCTTTCAGCCCCTTCGCTTTAAGCGATATTGTTGAAAAGCTATACGTTTCATCTCATTTCATGTCATCTATGCACCAAGTTGTAAAAGTTCGTTCTAGAGTTATGGCGTCAACAGGCCGACAGAGAGATAGACCGACAGAAATGAGTGACTATGTTTCTCGTGATCTAGGAACCCCAAAACGAGCAGAAAGGCAAAAATCTGGGGATGTGATTTTTTCTTGAATACGATACTCTTCTTTTGCAAGAAAAGTAAAAATGGACAATTCTATTTAATAATTAATAAATAACTAGCAACACTCAAGCTTCAGAACCAAAAATGCCCTTAGTTAGTCCAGAAACGCATTTCACTAAAAACCAGAAGCTTGAAAATGATTTTGTGACGTATTTCCACAAATAATGCGTATTATTAAAACTAACTTCGCCATTAGTGGTTGTCAGTATTCCTCATTTTTGCAATGAATTTTTGAAATTATTATCCCTTTATTTTTGGGAATAGGAAATGTAAATTATATTTTCTGCCCTTGCCATTTATTGCCGCATTTTCATTTTTTCTTGCTTTTTTTGCTATTGAACTGCACAATTTTTATCATTTCAACCATAAGGGATATAGCTTACGTACCGTTTACCTAACTATGTTCTTATTCCAAGTGCTTTACTAAATAGCACAAAAATATAATCAAATATGAACTAAAACGTTGAGCTATAACTAATATTCACACGCATAGAGACAGACACTGAATTATACGAGGATGGATTGAAAAGTTCGCGGCCTAGTCAAGAAAACAAGTTAAAATACGTACAAAAATATTTTTATTTTTCAACGTAATCTCCACCTAGCTCCATGCACTTCTTCCACCTGCTTTTCAAAGCTTCCACACCTGTTTCAAAAAAAGATTCCTCAAGGTCTTCAAAATACTGATTAACTGCAGCTTCGACTTCTTCATTTGATGAAAATTTCTGGCCACCGAGGTGTTTTTTTTAGGTTTGGGAACAGATGAAAGTCCGAAGGTGCCCAATTCGGAGAATAAGCCGGGTGGGGCAGCAATTCGAAACCACAATCACGAATTTGAGCCATAGACTCAACAGATGTGTGAATGCGAGCGTTGGCCTGATGGAACAACATCATGATAATACCTTTAGCATCCCAAAAAACTGACGCCATCACTTTTACAGCAGAAAGAATTGCCTTCGCTTTCTTTGCGGTCGGTTCACCAGATTTTGTCCACTGCTTGGATTGCTGTTTTGACTCTGGTGTATAGTGGTGAACCCAGGTTTCGTCCATTGTCACAAACTTGTTAAGAAAATCTTGCGGATCAGCCTCGAACATCTCCAAACAGTCGCGAGAAATCGTGAGTCGAATTCGTTTTTGTTCAACTGAAAGCAATCTGGGGAGCCACTTAGCGGAAACTTTAGAAAATCCGAGTTCGTTGGCAATGGTGTTTTATATTCGTTCATACGAGATGCCAATAGTGTCTGCAATCTCCCTGATTTGCTGATGTTTTCTTCACTCGTAGACGTCGTGGGCCGGCCGGAGCGAAGGTCATCTTCGATGCTCTCTCGTCCTCGTTTAAATTCTGCAACCCAATTTTTCACAGTGGTATATGATGGAGCAGATTCCCCTAGTGTTGTTTTCATATCATCGTGGAACTCCTTTGGTGATTTTTAAAGAGGTACTTGATGACCGCACGTTATTCAATTTTTTCCATTTTTCCAAAAACTCTACACTTGGTCTTACTAAACTCGTTCTAACCTAAAAACCACAAATTCTACAGTAACAAAATTTTACACTGTTACATCCAAAGAAAGTATGAATTTATTAAGGGTACTATAATAAAAATATTATAATTATTTCTTGGTGAGGCCGCGAACTTTTTAATCCATCCTCGTACATAGATATACTCATTGATTTTCGTCAGTCTGTTAGCACTATAACTCTCGAACGAAGTGTTCGAATTTTTCGAATTTCGAATTCGGTACACATATACAATCTAAAGAGGGGAGGGAAGGGGGTTAAAAGGGGAGAATCTCGATAACTTTTGAATGGTTTTAATAATAATATGACAATTTTTCTGTTTTTCTTTGTTGAAATAATAAACAAATTTTACAATAAACAAAAATTATGTTTCACCCACATGAAGGGTGAAACTGTCTGAAAGGAGTTGCTTTGAATATATCTTGTTATATGTCCTTTTCATGGGTCTTAAAGTAGAGGATTTCAAAAATTAAGTTATTTTTATTTTTACTATCAGTTTTAACAATATAGTATCTATTATATTACGAGGTTTTTTTGGTTGAAGTAAAGGATAAATTTTAAACATATCATTAATACTAAACCACGTGAGAAGTTGAGAGGTTGCATCGTATATATTTTGTTATAAGTCCTCTTGGAGTCGAGAAATCTGAACATTTATTTACTTTTTCATTACATTCAAGTTTTACAGGCGAAAGACGTTAAAAGGGTAGAGGTTATTAAATATTGTATAGTGGTCTGAGAATTTGTGGACGAATCTTGAGCATATTTATTTACATTAAATTATATAAGGGGTTTTTGAGGTCGGGTAGAGAGTCAGAAGGGTGATTTCGTATATATCGTATTATTAGTCTTTTTAAAGAATTTAAATATTATATTACTATTTCCGTATTTATAATGTCAACAGAGAAAGAGGGTAAAAGGGGTGGGGGCTTCGTAAATATTGTATAGTGTTGGTAGTACTATGAGATATTTTTCTGGTTTTTGATTGGGATGATGAACAAGTTTGAAGCATAACTACATAATGTAAAATAATAAGACAGATAAGGGCTTAAGGGAGTACCTTTATATATAATGGGTTATGCGTCCTTGTCAAGGTTCTTGAAGTTGAGAAATCTGAAACGATTTGGATAGGGGGGGGATAAAAGGGTTCGGGATCGTAAAACATTACAGTCACCTTGCAAATCAATACATTCAATCGAACGATATTCCAACTTTTTAATACCCTCTTTATAAGATTTATTTAACTCTGCAAAATATCCGTCCGTCTCAGTTTTAATTTCATCATTCGAAGTAAATCTTAGTTTGGTCCGCCATTTTTTTCGGGTTTGGAAACAAGAAGTAATCCCTGGGAGCCAAGTCTGCCGAATACGGTGAATATGAAAGAACTTCGAAGCGAAACGCACCCAGTTGTGCAGCAACAGTCCGAGACGTGTGTGAAAACGCATTATCGTGATGGAAAAGAACTTTCTTCTTTACGATATGCGGACGTCAATAGCACCTTCTAATTGATCCAGTAGTGAAGCATAATACTTTCCGATGATTGGGCTTACCTTTCTCCAAGTAGCCTAACGATGAGAGTCATGACTTTTCCTGCAGATAGAACCATTTTTGCTTTCTTAGGTGCACTTCCACCCACTATTTCGACTGCTTCTTTATCTCTGGCCTGTAATGATGAATCCCTGTTTCATCTAATGTTATGAAACGTCAAGTATTCTACCAATCAATGATAGAGAGGCGACTAAACCGCGCAAGATTTGGCACTACAAGTCTGCTAAATGGTAAGATCTCATGGAATATTTTCGAACTTTCCCTTGGTTAGACGTTTGTTTTCGATCCGACGACTCATCTGACTGCGCCAGGGAGGTTTCCGATGTTATTTTGGCCGGTATGGAGGCTTACATCCCTTTTTCGAAGAAATGCCCTTCCAACGGCAAGCCTTGGTTTGACCGAAAATGCAAAGAAGCTGCTGATTCTAAACATCTTGCATACCGACAATGGCGTGAAAATCCTAACACCATAAATCGTAACACATTTGTTCATGCCAGGAACAGATGCAAAGAAATTATCGACAAAACCAAGGAGGTACACAATCAACGGATTAGAAACAAACTTCTCGCCTGTCCCGGCAATTCAAGGTCCTCTTGGTCGGTCGCTAAGGCAGTTAGTCAAAATTTCACCAAATCCACCATGCCACCACTCACACGACCAGATAATTCTATTGAAATGACACCTGTTGAGAAAGCGAACTTGTTGGCTGAACTCTTTGCTTCACATTCTACTGCCGATTTCCAAGGAAAAACACCACCTACTATTCCCATAGTGCATTCAAGGATGCCCGGTGTTGTCTTCAGACAGCGTATCATAAAGCGTATTTGACGAAGCTAGACACCAAAAAGGCTTCTGGCGCTGACGGAATACCTGTCATAGTTCTTAAAAACTGTGCGAGGGAACTAACACCAGTTTTCTGTAGACTTTTCAACCTATCCTACAGAAAGGGAATATTTCCTTCCTGCTGGAAATGTGCCACAATTCAGCCGATACCTAAAAGGGGCAAGAAGACCTTGCCAAATAACTACCGACCAATCGCACTGCTTTCAATAATATCGAAAGTCATGGAAAAGGCTATCAATCAGCATCTCCTAAAATATCTTGAAGGATTCAACATTATTAGCGATCACCAATATGGCTTTCGTCAAAATAGATCAACAGGAGATCTTCTGACTTATGTAACACATGTTTGGAACAATGCAATTGAACACTTTGGAGAATCTCGACCGGTTGCTCTTGACATATCCAAGGCATTCGACCGTGTTTGGCATGATGGGCTGTTGGCTAAGCTACGTTCTTATGGTATGTCGGAAAAGTTCTGTTTGTGGCTCTCATGTTTCCTCAGAGAGCGTTCTTTACGAGTGGCAGTCGACGGATTTCTTTCTAACACCTTCACTATCAACGCCGGTGTGCCCCAAGGCTCCATACTGTCTCCTACTCTCTTTCTCATTTACATTAACGATCTGCTGGAAAAGACCGAGAATCCAATCTACAGCTTTGCAGATGACAGGACGCTTATCTCTTCATTCACTTTGAATGCTCGGACGTCGGCTACTGAGACGAATATCCGCAGACAGCAGGAAGTCATTCAACTTAACAAAGACCTGGAAGAAATTCTATCTTGGGGTGATAGTAACCAAGTGGAATTTAACGCTACAAAAACCCAGGCGGCAGTTTTTTCTAAAAAAGTTAACGTTGCTGAACCCGACATAGTTATGTCGGGGCACTCCATTCCTCTAACATCGTCACTCAATTTGTTGGGCGTTAATTTGGGAGCAAATATGTCCTGGCATGAACATGTTGCATGCATAGCAAGGAGAGCTTCTCAAAAGTTGGGAATATTATTTCGAACCAGAAAGCTTTACACTCCACAACAACTGTTAATTCTTTACAAAGCTCAAATTCGACCAACTATGGAATACTGCTCCCATGTTTGGAGCGCCGCTCCCAAACATACACTGCATTTGTTGGATTCTATTCAGAGAAGAGCTGTTCGTCTGATTGGAGACCCGGAACTGACCGTCGGCCTTGATTCGCTGGAACATCGAAGAACGGTTGGCGACTTGAGCCTATTCTACAAGTACTTTCATGGAAAGTGTTCGAAGGATGTTTCCCGCTTAATTCCTCCCAGAGCGGTGCATGTTAGAAGTACAAGTCGCGCTAATACTTCACATCCGTATAAGGTTCAGCTTGTTACTCCTCGTACAACGCTTTTCAAGCAGTCTTTTATATGGAGAACATCATCCCTTTGAAATAATTTGCCCAGGACTGTGTTTCCCACCGAGTACAATCTACAGAGATTTAAGAACAACGTGAATCGCTTTCTCCGCACACGTGTCGCTCCTGTAGCGCTTTAGGGACTTCCCTGTAGCACGTGTTCTAGACCCATAAAAAAAAAAAAAGAAATTCACTGGAATTACGCTTAAACAAATCTAAACATTCGTAGGAAATATTATTCAAACGCGTCGATTGTTAACAAACGCGGCACTCAACGAGCGGAAAGTTTATTCAGTAGCAAACTATTGTGTAAAATATGGTGGATACTACCATATTTACAATGTCAGCAAGCTCGTGTATCTTCGGTTGTCGATCATTTAGTGCGCTATTGTGAATTTTTGTCACAATCTCGCTGGTCCTAGAGGTTTTCGGGCGTACTGACCGTTTATCATCTGGAGTGGAAGAATGATATAATATGGCGTTTGGCTTTTTTTTTTTGTATGTCCGTAGGAGTTAAACCCTTTAAAACGAAGTACCTTATAATAGCTTGCACTTATTGTTTACGTGATCGCTATAAAAAGGTAACATTTAAACCTTCACAGCACGCCATCTAGTAAATAACGATTAACAAATATCGTAATAAGTTCATAATATTGACGCCATATGTGTACCAGAAAATAAGCAAACATGTCTTCAAGTATTATAAAAACTTCCGTTAGTTTTTTTTTTTTATTTTTATATTTATTTTATTTTATTTATTTATTTACGGGACAGGCCCATTAACTCATAAAGACAAAATACAAAAGTTTACATATATAAATGACACTTAAAACTACTTAAAACTAAAGGCTAAAAGTAAGAAATTCAGAAAAGAACCCCGATCTGCCTCTTAAAAAGAGACAAGGAGCTGGAGAACAAGTCCAGTGATGGGCAGTTATTTACAATGCCCATAGATCTTGCCATTAAGGTGTTAGCTCCGTAGGTTGTCTTATGATAAGGTTTGAAGAAGGACAACGTAGATCTAGTATGTCTAGAGGGTGCATACAAATTAATCTGAGATAAAAGTTCTGGACAATTTACAATGGAATTTAAAATTTTAAAGAATATTACAAGATCGCGCTGAACTCTCCGGTTAGCCAGGGTATTCAAGTTTAATACAGATGTCAGTTTTGAATAACTAAAAGAATCATTGTTAAAGAATTTAAATTTAATATGACGTAGGAATTTACTCTGAACAAGCTCCAAGCTTCTAGCATGGCAAGCAAAAGGTGGGTTCCACACACATGAGCAATATTCTAAGAGAGGCCTAACCGACAAGCAGTACAGCATTTTTATAGAGGTAATGGATGAAAATTCTGATGAGCAACTCCTAATGAACCCAAGCATCCTCAGAGACTTAGACGTTACCTCGGTTATATGGGGAATAAAACTCAGTGCCGAATCAAACTTAACCCCCAGATGCTTAACATTAACCACGGACACGAGGGAAGTCTCATTTATGCTGTAATCAAAAAACAATGGATTGCGCGATCTCGAGAAAGACATAGAGAAGCATTTAGAAGTATTTAAAACCATACCGTTTAACTGACACTAGACACTAAGTCTATCCAAATCACCCTGCAATCCCACACAATCCTCAATCGATCCAACCGCCGTATACAACTTCAAATCATCAGCAAAAAGCAAGAACCTGGAAGACCGAAAGCAGTCGGCCACATCATTCAAGAACAGGTTAAACAGCAGAGACCCCATATGGGAGCCTTGAGGCACTCCCGAGGGCACAGTAATGTTGACAGACTTAAAATTATTAGCTCGAACCACCTGAACTCTGCCACACAAATAACTCCTAATCCAGCCCAACAGTGGATCCGATATGCCACGGTTATTGAGCTTCTTAAGAAGAACACCATGGTTGACCTTATCAAAGGCCTTAGAGAAATCGGTATAGATGGAATGTACCTCAGATCCACTCTCCAAGGTCCTCGACAGGTAGTCCGTATAGGAAATCAAGTTCAATTCAGCAGACTTGCCTCTCTGAAAACCAAACTGTTCATCAATTATAGATGGTCCCAAGTTAGATGCCAATACTTTAGTTACTAGGTTTTCAAATAATTTAGGAACAGTACTCAAAATACTTATTGGCCTATAGTTTGCGATATCTGCCCTGTCTCCTGACTTGAATACCGGGGTGACAAAACTGGTCTTCCAATACTCAGGAAAGTAACCCTCCTCCAATGACCGGTTAAACAACATGCATAATGGTCGCGATAACACGAAGCTACATGCCTTTAGTAACCGAGGAAGTAAACTATCAGGACCAGACCCCTTTGTGTGATCCAACCTCGAGAGTTTTTGGTTGGGATATTGGACAAAATTTTATCATAATTATTATATTAGAAAATATATGGGATTGTAGAGGTGGGGTAGAGAGTTAGAGGTGTAGTTGCGTATATACCGTAATATATACATTTCTCGGAGTCCAAGATATAAATATTATATTGTTTTTCATTATTTCCAGCCCTATCAGAAACCGTTTCTCTGCTTAAGTTTCTTTTTTTGGTAATTAACTTGGATTAAGTTATTCCTCAGTGTGAGAAAGTCAGATTTAGGGTCTATTTTAGACATTGTTTTTCCTTAGACAGTCCCGGGTAAGTCATTTTACCATATTTTTTTCTACATAATACTGTTTTTAGGATTTGTTAAGACAAGTTGTATTTTTTATATGTTTACTAGTGACGAGTCGATATACTTGTGCTTTCGATAATAAATTTATATCTAGTTACTCACCTGTATATGTCTCGGCTTTTCTACAAAACTGATTTATGGAAGCTAATTTTCTAGTGTTTTTTTTTTAAGTGGGTTTAGAGTTGTCCAATTTTGCAACGACATACCGCTTGTATTTCTGACATATTTAGAAATTAATTCTTTTTAGTTAGACAGTGTTTTTGGTGATTTACCAAACATATGATCTAAAATTAAATCGTAGGGTGTAAAATCTTTTATTTTTTGATTTGTTATATAAGTTAATCCAGCAGTGAAGATTATTAAAATGGTGTTTTCTAGGTCTTTCTTTAGTATGGCATGTATGAATTTGTGGGAGGGGACTACAGACAATATTAATTTTATGAAGTTATTTTATTAAACCGTTGTCAAATTTACAGTACAGGTCACGGTGTATTCCTAGTAGCGTATTTAATATTGACTGTTATCTATAATATCTATAAAATGTAACGTCTCTTTGTCTGTCTGTCTGTTTGTCCGTTAGTGCGCTTATCACACTCCAATTTACGTGTTTTTTTTCAGATTTATACATATGTTCTTTGGCCAGGTTATAGGATATATTTTATTACGTTAGGTAATATAAGAAATAAGCAGTGACGATAATAGTGAATCAAGTCGGAAAAAAGTTTGCCGCTTGCAATAGGCTGCCTAAACCGTTTAATATCATGTAACAAAGAACAATATATATATATATATATATATATATATAATATATATGTAATATATATATATATATATATATATATATATATATATATATATACATATATATATATATATATATATATATATATATATATATATATATATATATATATATATATATATATATATATATATATATATAATGCAACGTTTCTCTGTCTATCTGTCCCTTAGTGCACTTATCATTCCGGAACCACTTATCCGATTTACGTGTTTCTTTTTTTAAATCTTAACTTAATTATTTACCAAAAAAAAAATCTATAATATATATAAGCTTAGCACTCAAGAACCACTTATCCGATTTATGTGTTTTTTTTTATAAAATACATATGTTCTATGTTACGTTAGGTAACATAAGGAATAAGCAGTGACGATAACAGTGAATGAAGTCCACGCGAGCGGAGCCACGGGCACGGCTTGTAATAAATAATAATAAAATATTGACTGTTATTGTTGCTTTGCTATTTTTTAAGCCGTAAGCCTCATTAAAAATAGTTAATTCGTTACGGTTTTCTAGTGCATAATTTCATGTAGGGTATTCAAATATGTCAATGTTAATTCTCGCGAAAAGAATTTTGGGAGGTCTTGTAACAAATAGGATAGGGCTAAAATTATTTTCATAAATTATTATTTTTTGAAAAATTTCACAGATTGTTCAGAATTTTTCTACGACCTAGGTAAATCTGGATCAATTACATTTCATTTTAATATCATTTATTGTTTGGCAAATTCTAAGTTGTTTTTTTTGTCACTGTGGTACCCATTTAAAATAGTTATGGTTTGGATGGATAAGGAGCCTTGATTTTTAATTTTATATCCATTTTAGTAAAAACTGAAGAAGTAATTTGTGATACAGGCAATTTAAAATTATTTTCAATAAAGTAAATATTCGAAGCGTTAAATTTGTTTTTGCCATTTTCAGGAAAAATTTACGTTTTCAACTACATTTCCATATTATTTTGTGTTTTGAACTATTTTTCTAGACGAAATGTTTATTTTGCCTTCAAAAATATCAATTTATGATAGAAGCTTTGCCAGAAAATATTAAGGATATTTTCATGAGTTTTTGCAATTTCAAGTTTAGAATGATTATTTATTGATTTCGTTTCATAAATATTAACCAAAGTATTCAGTTTTGTCAAAGTTTATCCTGTCGCCGTTGTCATCGTTTTTAGATTTTTTTTGTAGTCTGCTTTTAAATGGTTGATTTCCGTCATCTTTTTAGTTTTGTGTCTTTAATTGTTTTTTTTATTATAGAGATTCTGCCATGTTCCTCTGTTTAATTCTCAGTAGTAAAATTATAAAAAATTTGACGGTGTCATCTATTGGTTCTAACGTCATGTCCGAGAAGTTACCATAATTTGGTATATATACAGCGAGGACACACCAAAATGGCAAGCCTACTGAATGATCCATCATATAAACCGGACAATCGAAATCGAAAGGAACTAAGAGAATAGATTTTTAAACCAAACAAAAGCAGATCCCACGAGAAAAATCCAGTAGACACTCCAAATTATACGGTCTTTTAAAAAATCTACAAGCCACACAACCCTTTGCTACCAGTTGTAAGTGCATTCACTTAATTCCTCAACAATCCGAAAAAATAGCTACCCAACATATTACCTCTCGTAGTATAGCGGGTCAAATCATACATACAAAAATCTGACCACTTCATCCAGATTCTCCACACCTTCAATCTCAAGTAAAACGACATACTAATAAGTTTTGCTGTTAAGTCTCTATAATCTAGCATACCAATAGATGAAGCTCGCAAACAAATCGCGCCAAATGATCTTCCAAATACATAATATATCTTGGCGTTCTCATGGGCTCATCTTCGTCACCAGCCATAGCCAGCCTCTTTATGACCTACTTTAAATGAAAGGCGTTAAAGGAAGCTGGCCTAAAACCAAAATTTTGGATTAAGTATGTCGATGATATTTTCATCGTATGGTCCTTTCGAAAAGATGAAGTCAACAAATTCATTTTTCTCCGCACATTTCACTTGACAAAAAATGGATTTTATAAAATATATTATTTAGAAATGATGTTTCCTGGGCTTAAATATTGTCAAAATGCAGTGATTTCGAGTGTTTTTCCTACAATTACGCTAGACATCTTCAGGAATGTTTACTCTTCGAGATTAGAACAATAAAGTTTTCTAATCTCGAATGGTAGAGTCCTTAAACTGCATTGTGTAACTTTAGACAAAAAGTCGGAAAGTTAGACATATATATATATATATATATATATATATATATATATATATATATATATATATATATATATATATATATATATATATATATATATATATATATATATATATATATATATATATAAAGTATATATATATATATATATATATATATATATATAGACATACATATATATGTATATATATATATATATATATATATATATATATATATATATATATATAAATATATATATATATATATATATATATATATATATATATATATATATATATTTACATATGTATATATATATATATATATATATATATATATATATATATATATATATACTATATGTATATATATATATATATATATATATATATATATATATATATATATATATATATAAATATATATATATATATATTATTATTTCACTACAGGAAATTAAAGAGGAATGCCAGTATGACATAAGTCGGACTCGCACAATTAGTGTCCCTTACCGTGATTGCTGAAGTATTCTATGAAATTCAGTCGCACATTAAGTTTCAATATAAGAATTACTAAGAATATATAAAAAGCGATACATCATTGTAGTAAAAGTTTAAAACAAATATTTATCTTATCATTACGTTCTTTAAGTACCTGGATAAGGACTCGTAAATTCTGTTCTCTTGTTTGTCGATCCTAGCCCGACTGATGAGCCGTGATACAGCGAAACGCGTCTCGGGATGGATTTGTCAAATAAGAGAACAGTGGGTGGACTGCTGAAATATAGACTTTGCTTGTTTTCAGTTTCAGTTCAGTCACATTAAACCACATGTGCTGGAGGGGGATCACTCGAAAACCGCGCCACCTGCACTGAAGTGTGACTTTGTGACTTTGTCAACCACTTTGTCAGGTTGTGGTTACTATGTCAGCTTATAATGGAGTATTAGGTGTGCGTAATTGGTATAATTCGTTGCATCTTACCATTACCCTTGTCTTTCCAAATTTTCTTGCTGATTTGTTAAATTGGGAAAATTACTTTGGAACATCGTTTTGGTTCTCTACTATAAACATGGAACATAGCACAGTATTTTCTTCTTTATTTTTCATTCTCGATTTATTAATTTGTCTAATTATTTCATGCATTATTATATAGAAAAGCAGTGGACTCAAGCAATCTTCTTGGCAAGTTTCTCCTTCTACCAAT
The DNA here is from genome assembly GCA_019049505.1 of Pachyrhynchus sulphureomaculatus. Lineage (NCBI taxonomy): Eukaryota > Metazoa > Arthropoda > Insecta > Coleoptera > Curculionidae > Pachyrhynchus > Pachyrhynchus sulphureomaculatus. The sequence continues at coordinate 73,082,735 of CM032455.1, forward strand.
ATTGGCTCCTTAAGTTCACCATTTATTATAGCTACGATATCGTTTTTAGAGTAAATATTTCCTATGGTTTTGATGATTATGTATGGTACGTATATCTCCTACAGGAGGTCTACGATGTATTCTACTTGTACTCGATCGGAGACTTTCTCTAAGTCAATAAAACATAGTAGCGCTGGTATATTGTGTTCTATCGATTTTTCAGCTATTTATCTTATTATGATAAGACTTATGTAGATGACCACCCTGATAGAAACTCATGATTTTTCTCTGCTATTGCAACTTGCTATTTCTTTTCATTCTCAAAAAGCTTTATCGAATTTTTTAAATGTTTCCTTTTCCATGTAACTAGTGCTAATTAGTTTATTTCCTTTTTTCTTTGGTTTTCGAATAAACGCCATATCTGTTTTTGCAGCAGCGTTTGGCGTCAATTTCTCAGGTCTCGTTTTTTATTGGTCTGACTGATTGATGATTTGGTAGGTTTACGGACTCTTTCCCATATGATTTTGCGGTTTGTGCCGTCAAATAACCTAAATAGGCTTCCTTTTTCCTTTTGTGCTCTTTGATTTTGTAACAACAAATACTTGGTATAAACTTCATCCATACACATGGAAATCACTTCAGGATAATGACGGACATCTTGTTCGAATTCAAATTGATTTTATCATTATCAATAAAAGATTCAGAAACGCCATAACAAAGGCGACACTACCAGGTGCCGATATTGAATCTGATCATATCTTGCTTAAAGCTAACATAGGCATGCGTTTGGCAAAGACTAAGGCAAGAAAGAAAAACAAACTACTCAAAAATACTGAAATAAATATGAAATACACAGACTGTTTAAATAAACAACTAGATGGAATATCTATCTCTAATGATATTGAACAGGACTGGGTCAAAATTAAGGAATCATTCGAATTTGCGAATAACACTTATTTTCAATAGTCAACATTAAAAATGAAAAACGAATGGGCGACCCAATATATATTAAATCTTATGGAAAAATGCAGACAATGCAAAAACCAACAAGATCAGATTGGTTATGTCTATCTTCACAGAGAAATCCTTAAAGAAATAAGGATTGGTAAAGAGCAGTGGCTGGAACAAAGTAGCGAGGCCGAAAACTTGCAGAGTCTTGGTGACACCTTCCATCTTTATAAGAAAATAAAAGAAAGAGAAAATTAACAGGTTGACTGCCGATCTATATTTTTGAGTTTGTGGTTGACGCCGGTAAGATTTTTCCAAATATTTTTATTTTATTGTAGTAAATAAGAATTAAAATGAGTCTTGGATGTGTTTTTTTTATGTGCCATTTAAAATATTAGAAAAAAAAAATTTCACTCCGATCGGAGTAATCGGCATTGCAAGTGAAAATTTTTACTAGATGCTGAACACTCCGATCGGAGTGTCCAATTAAATAAGTAAAGAAATAATAAATCGAACTCATGAACTCAAAATATTTATTTCTAAATCATTTTTGTACATTTTTATGGTAATCCTCAAAGCAATTAAGGCAAAAACCTAGTTGTCCAGGGCACATTTTGCATTCATACACTGTTTGCTTTCTTATTTTATTTTTCCTGCATTCTTTGCATTCGTTTCTGCTTACCCGTTTTGTTTCTTTAGTTCCTTTTTTTTCACTAAGAATTTTTTCTACTTTGCTAATGCTGTGGACATTTATTTGGCCTGGAGGAATTTGCGACAAATTAGTAATTGGTCGTCGGGCTAGTAAATTTCTTATGACATCCAATCGGAAGTCATATAATCGTAACTGGTCAGACCGCGAATATTTATTGTACAAAAAATAGGCGTTTATCATGCTCATTTGCAGCACATGCATGAATAACTTTTTGTACCACCGAATGGTTTTACGGCTGCAAGGATAATATGCCATCATTTGATCCTGTCTATCTATACCGGACATAAAAGCATTATATCCAATGATTGCGGAAGGTTTTTTCAGATTCTTGATTTCTTTTGTTTTTAAAAATGCCCATTTCGCTTCCAAATTCTGTTGAAATGTATTGAACATTGCGTTTATCGCGCCATTTTCCGACATGCACTCCATTGCAAAACATAGATTTATTCTCACCACGTTTTAAGTTTGCACTCATTACCTCTTTCGCATTATCTTTCCTCTCAGCTCTCAGCGTACCAGTGCAGTATGTATTTTGTTGAAGTAATTTCCTAGCTAAATTAGCACTATTGTAAAAATTGTCTAGATAAACCTAATGTCCCACACCCAATTTTTCCTCCAATAAATGTAAAACAATCTTTTCAGTATGTCCGCTTCCACCATAAACATCTGTCGCACCTTCGTAGACACGAAATTTCAAAATAAGTCCATTAGGCTCTGTCAGCATGTATAACTTCATACCATACTTATGACGCTTATTCTTGATATACTGTTTAAACTGGAGACGACCCCGATAAAGTACCATAGCTTCATCCAAAGACAACTCTCTTCCAGGATAGTAAATTTCTCCCATCTTGTTGTTAAAAAAATCTGCCACAAATCTAATCTTTCCTAGCCGATCTGCCGGATCCATATCTGGAGATGTAAAATGCAAACACCTCAAGATAAGCAAAAATCTATTCCTTGACATATATTTTCTAAAAACAGGTAGATTAAATAGCGGATCAGTTTTCCAATAATCGTTAAGACGGCTCAAGGATATTGTGCTAGTGTGAAGTAACAGGGCCAAAAAAATTTTTAGTTCGTCAAGAGTAAGATCTTTAAAATTAGTAATACGTGATTTTGTACTTGTTTCTGGGCGCAGCAAAACCTCGACTGCGTAAGAATTAGTTCGTTCTACAATAGTTTGTAAAAAATCATCATCAATGATCATTTCGAAAAAATCGATAGGTGCACCCTGTCCTGGAATTTGCACCAATAATTCCTGGGTTTTCTGGAACAAAATTTTTTTTAACGCACCTCTGTCGTTTCATTTTATCTCATCAAGGCTAGGAAGTGTTTGATGTGGCCGAATACGGTCTATACAATTCTCTTCTTCGGACTCGGAGCTTGAATTTACATCACTATCGTCTGGGTCTGGTACGTAATGTTCGTCACTACTACCTCCGCTTTCTTCCAATAGCTGCAATAATTCAGTGTCAGTTAGCTTCTTTTTCTTATCATATACCTTTTTTTCATCACTACAATGTCTTTTTTTAATACCAGAAGGCCCAGGTTAATTGTCCATATTGTACGGCAGATTACAACCAAACCAAAAGCAAATCCGCGGAACCACTTAAGCACCTGTTAGAACTTGCGTTTTTAAGCAACGCCACCATTAGAAACACGTTTCATATACAACGCCGATGGAATACTAAAACGTTTCGTAAGAACGCATGTCGAACTCCGATCGGAGTAGACGGCGTTGGCGAAGGACCCGACGCACTCCGATCGGAGTGTGGTCGGCAGTCAACCTGTTAAGGAGTCATTCGAACTTGCGAATAACACTTATTTTCAATAGCCAACATTAAAAATGAAAAACGAATGGGCGACCCAATATATATTAAATCTTATGGAAAAATGCAGACAATGCAAAAACCAACTAGATCAGATTGGTTATGTCCATCTTCAAAGAGAAATCCGTAAAGAAATAAGGATTGGTAAAGAGCAGTGGCTGGAACAAAGAAGTAGCGAAGCCGAAAACTTGCAGAGTCTTGGTGACACCTTCCATTTTTATAAGAAAATAAAAGAAATAGCTGGAACTTATAAGAAGAATTCCTTCTCTCATATCTGAAATGAGGCGAAAGAACCGATCTTGGACCCAGAAAAACAGCGTAATATATGGAAAACTTACAACTCCAATTTGTTTAATGATAACACAGGGCAACAAAAAAATATTTTTGTTTTGGTGCCTGCGATTTTAGAGCTGATTTTAACTATATTTGGGACGCTAAATCTATACATGCAATCCGTTTTTCTCTATCAGCTCTACTTTTTTAGATACATCAACTTATCTACCAATGTGGTTTTTATTCAGTATATTCATTTATGAGAGTTCTAAAATTATTATATATTCATTAATGTAGGTACAATAGTTTTATTGTCAGTCTGTAATTGAGTAAATTCCAGGTAAATCTATAAATAGTGGAACCATTGCCTATCAGGTACCTGAACTGACCCTTTTAATCACCTAACTCGGGTAAGTCTCGTCAGTTTGTGCGTTCTTACTAATGAGAGTAGATCGAATTCGGCGTGTTATTTTATGTTAAGAAAAGAGTGTTTTTGTGTTATTGAACAGAATTAAAATGAGTTCCAGTTCAAGAAGAAGTTGTGTAAATCAACCTGATGTGTTTTGCTATATATGCGGAGAATACATGTTTCAACAAAACAGACAAACTATTACTGACTTTGTAAAGCAAGCGTATCTTGGATACTTTGGAGTTAAGCTTGGTGATCAGGACAAAACGTGGGTCCCGCATCTCGTATGTAAAACTTGTACAGAGCATTTACGGCAGTGGACTACCGGGAAAAGAAAATATCTAAAATTCGGGCGTACCAACGGTTTGGAGAGAACCATGAAAAAAACCACTTCAATGATTGTTATTTCTGTTTAGTAAATACTAATGGAATCAATCGAAATAACCGCAGTAAGTGGACTTATCCCAATTTAGACTCGGCAATACGCCCTATCCCGCACTCAGATGAAATACCGATTCCAACATTTCATCAGCTACCACATATCTCTGATGACGAATATTTTCCCTCTGATCGCTCTTCTGATGCTAATAAAAGTTCTGATGCTAATGAAACTACCAAGGAAGATGGGACATGCACATGATGGCAGATTACTGCTGGAGTTTAAAAAGGGACTGTTTACAAAAACATTCAAGAATGTCGCGGAAAAGAAGCTTTCCAAGTGTTGAGTGACTATTTATTTCTGTTCTGTTTCATGTTTTTTTTTTGTTTGTAAGTACGACATAATATTGTATTTTGTATAACTAAAATAAAAATTTCGTATCTACTTTTGTTTACTACACTTACGGATTTGAGTTACAATAATGTAACTTATATTTCTCTACAATTGTATATCTTAAAAATTTGAGCTCCTAGGTACAAATGAATACGTTATTTGAATTCAGGACATCAAATTGATATAGAATCAGCTCAAAAAACCTCGACACCAAAACAGCTGTTCCCCTGTGTAATAGATCATGTTCACCAGATCTCTTAACGAACAATTTGTCCAGCTCTGAGATATTGAAGAGTGAGGTGGTTCATCCTATTTAACTAATGAAAAATGATAAAGCCCCTGGTCCAGATAACATGTTCTCAGAGACATTCTCTAAGCTCAGTAATGTTAATTTAACAAAGCTTGTAACACTTTTTAACAACATTTATGATACTGGGAAAATCTCGAAGGATTGGCTGCATTTGACATTTATTACCCTGCTAAAAACAGCCAGCTCTAAACAATGTAAGGACTATCGCCTCATGAGCTATTTTCTCAAACTCTTCTTGCGCATTATTCATACGAGACTAAACAAGAAATGCGAAGAAGTTAGTGGAGATAGTTCGGATTTAAAGGGGGTTTTGGGACGAGAGAAGTCATCTTTAGTCTCCAAATACTGGTTCGGAATTGCCCGGATCAGAGACAGGATGTATTCAAGTGCTTCATAGATTATGAGAAGGCATTCGTCAACGTTAAACATGACCTCCTCACGAAATATCTACAAGAATTAGGGCTAGATTCTAGAGATATAAAAATCATTGCCAACTTATATTGAAATCGACCAGCAGACGTAAGACTTCAGAATGACTATACAACGGAAGATTTCGAAGTAAGAAAGAAAGTTTAATAGGGTTGTGTTTTGTCACCCATGCTGTTTAATTTATGTATCGAAAGACCCTTGTTGAGGTGAGTGATCTGGATATAAAAGTAAACGGTGTTCCGATAAATAACATCAGATATGTAGATGACACTGCCATTCTGGCAGATAGCGCATATGTTCTTCCAGCATTATTGAAGGCTTTATACAAAAGCAGGAGAAAACATTAGATTAAGCATCAACATAAACAAAACAAAATTCATAATCATCAGTAGAAATCCAATTCAAGACGTCCGAGTTCATATAAATGGCGAGAATATAGAATGGGTTAACAAGTTCAAATACTTGGGTTGCCTTGTGAATGACAAATGGGATCCGGACATGGAAATTATAACCAGAGTTGATCAGGCAAGAGCAACTTTCATCAAGTTACGCAAATTCCTTTGTAATAAAAGCTGTAACCTACAACTCAGGTATCAGAGAGTTTAGTGCTATGTTTGGTCCGTTTTGCTGTACGATCTTGAAACATGGATATTGAAAGTGTCATCTATTAACAGACTGGAGGCATTTGAAATGTGGATACTCAGAAGAATACTGAGAGTATCTTGGATTGATAGAGTGAGGAATGAGGAGGTGATCGAGAGAGCCAACCTGAAAGATCGCGAATTATTCGAAAACATTAAAAGGAAAAAGATTTCATACTTGGGTCATATTATTCGTGTGGAACGTTATAGCTTTCAACGCCTGATACTGGGGGTAAAATTCAAGGCAAAAGTGGAATAGGACGAAAGAAGCTACCATGGCTGCTCAATATTCGTTACTGGACAGGAATAAGTGATTTTTGGTCTCTCCAAAATGCGGCTTTGAACAGACTCATCTGATGAGAGAAGTTTGGTACAGACACCTACTCAGGAATCTGCACGGCACTTTAGAAAGAAGAAGATTTTGTAAGTAGAAATCCCTTATAAACTCAGTCCATTAACTCCATCTTCGCGGGAGGATGCCAATAGCATGCCCATTCTTAAGCGGCTAAATGTTCTTGAAAAACTTCATTTCCCGGCATTATTTGCTCTGGCATAATGAGTTTGGGGAATTTCATCCCTAAATAATTATGTTCAATCTTGGAAACTGTAGTTTCGGATAATCCAGCTTCTTTAGCAACCATTGGGATCTTTATTTGTTGATCTTACAGCAGTAATTCCTTAACAAGTCAGATGCTTTCCTCAGTTCTAGCCTTAATCGGGTTTCTCAATCGGGCGCCATCGTGAATTGAGCTGCGACACCATCGAAATTGTTTAGATTAAAATTTCCCTTAAAAATGTGATGAGTCGCATCGAGAACATTTTTTCGTGAATAACTCTTAGTTCATTTACTTCTTTAGTGACAAACCTCAGCACTGCGCGATGTTTCAAATTACTTCACTCATTTTTTGGGAGCAAAAATCATAAAACTGCAAGAGGCATTGAACTCTTACAAAATATTGTTAAAGTAGGGGAGCGATTAGCTTGTAGCAATTTTTAGAAAAAATAATTTAATTTAATTGCTGTTTTAGCATTAAAAGAGCGTCTGTCGATAGCCTAACTATTTCTCTATTATACGGAAAAGGAATAAGATCAAAATTATTAATATATACTTCACACCAGACATTTTCTTAAAAAAACATCGTTGGTACAACTTGCTCCGTTTTTGGGGGTAGGTAGTAACAGTAAAAATAAAGTAAATTTTGATACATATTTGAGTTTTAATTATGTTATTTTCCAAACCAACATAACACTTTACAATTTGTATAATATTTATCATTAGTGATACTAAAACATACTTTTATAAAAACAATTAACATTAAAGATTTAAGTGTTTAACTAATTTCTTAGTTAGATAAACTATATTTATAATCAACATGCCACTTTAAATCACAGTCATTTACTTAACACACTACAAGTATCTAAAAAAAAATCAACCTTCGAAAAATAGACGCTACATAATGGCTAAATTCAGTATTCATCAAAGTAACAATTTATACAATTAAATGATATAGTATCTCTTGTCACACATTTCACATGTACCCACATTTTACATGATATACATTCTACCCATTCTTCTTGATTAGAATTGCTATAGGCTACGCAAACTAGACAATGCCACTCCTCAGTTTCAGGTTCTGAATCAGACCTCAAAATTCTTTTTTCAACTTTTTTTTATCGTCTTTCTTTTTGTTGATTTGCGTTTACCTTTTCCCTTTTCTTCTCCTTTTGATCCATCTTTACCAGCTTTTTTCTGTCTCTTTGTCATTTTTTCTTCATATTCTTTCTAGAAAACTTTGAGTGTATCAGTTAAACCAATGGATTTTCTTTTGCGTCTGCTATGCGTTGTTTGTTTCCGCGGTGGAGCCTTTGGAGGAGGTCTAATCTTCGAAGGTGAAATATATTTTTGCAAACCTGAGCAATTTGAAGTTGGTTCTTTTGCAATTTCAATGTCACGTATAATTTCAGAGGTGCTTATATTATGTTTGGGAGCAAACTGTAATAATGCTGGATTTTCAAGCTCCAACGTTTTTTTTTTTTTTTTTTTTTTTTTTTTTTTTTATGGGTCTAGCACACGTGCTGCAGGGAAGATGTCCCAAGGCGTTACAGGAGCGACACTTGTGCGGAGAAAGCGATTCACGTTGTTCTTGAATCGCTGTAAATTGTACTCGGTGGGAAACACAGTCCTGGGCAAATTATTCCAAAGGGATGATGTTCTCCATATAAAAGCCTGCTTGAAAAGCGTTGTACGAGGAGTAACAAGCTGAACCTCATACGGATGTAAAGTAATAGCGCGACGTGTACTTGTAACATGCACCGCTCTGGGAGGAATTAAGCGGGCCACATCCCTCGAACACTTTCCATGAAAATACTTGTAGAATAATCTCAAGTCGCTAACTGTTCTTCGATGTTAGAGCGAATCAAGGCCGCCGGTCAGTTCCGGGTCTCCAATCAGACGAACAGCTCTTCTCTGAATAGAATCCAACAAATGCAGTGTATGTTTGGGAGCGGAGCCCCAAACATGGGAGCAGTATTCCACAGTTGGACGAATTTGAGCTTTGTCCCCTATTTCTGTCTTTTCAATAGGATTTGGACGATCAGTGACATGGGATGGTGCGAAATCACTGTCTGGAAAGACATCGGCATTGAAAGGCCATATGCCGGATAACATGTTACAATGTTCCCCAAGATATTGTTTCAACAAGCCCCGTACTATTTTCTACATTTAACAAAAATTTCATAAAATTATGTCGCTAAACGTAAAACTTTTTTAAAGATTATTAAAACTAAGTACATTTTGGAACTACAGGCAAAACTAAAAGTTTTAAATTAATTAATTATAGACCCGAAAAGCTAAATTTTATGAAATCAATATTTTACGTTACCTAGCCAAAATGAAGCACGTGCACACATCTACTCACTGCGCCGCCGGGGGGGACACTGGCTGTGATGACGTGATATCGCATGACATAAGAATTAAATTGAGCAAATAATATGGGTTTATAGAGTTCAGATTCCCAGTAAAAACTGCGTGTTACGACTTACTCCTGTTACAACAAGCCCCTAGTTCCCCTACTAAACAGTAATTTAACAACCAAGCATTTTTTTTTACATGGCCCTATTTCCTTGGCTACTATATAATACAAAAAAAAATCCTCGTATCATGCATGTAGACGCCCATTTCGAATGGAAAAAATTGTTAGTCACTTCCCGTTTCGCGGAAAATGTGACCACATCCCACGTCAAATATCAATAGTTTCCGAGATAATGTCCTTTGAATATTAGACCACATTTTATTTTCATTCCATTTAATGATATCCCTAAAAGAATTTTTTATTGTAACTCAGTATGTTGTCTAATAAAAAATCAAAATAATTTTTACCACTGTTTTTAATTTTTTCTTATGTAAGAGCTCGAAATTTAAATTAGAAAAAGTCGATTTTGTCAATTTCATATCACTCTCCACTTTAAATTTTAACTATGAGGAATTACCCTAAATTTATTTCTAACGTCTTTTTTATGAGTTTACTATGGTTTCGTGAAAAAGAAAACATTTGAATAGGCAATGAGCATTTGTAATTAAGGGAAATGACGTTTTACAATACTGTAAATAAAAAAGCGCAGAGAAGATGTTTATAACAATTAGGATTTGACGTAATTAGCAATAGTTATAATACATTATAGTTATCACCTCTCTACATTAAAAAAGTCAGTATCATCAGAAGTATTGATTGACTAATTCTAAAATTAAAAACCACGTCATTTATATTAATATTGGAATTTACTCGAACATAACCGATCAATCAGAGACAGTGGTTTAGTTTCAGTCGATTGACCAATATAAAGAACTGTGCGGATTAACTTCTCTATCTTATCTATAGTAGACCATTTTCACATTATATAATTTCATTACTTTCGTGTTGGTCTAATACATATATTTTTAATTAACCTTAAATTTTCCAATGTTACTATATTATTATATTCAAGAGTATGTTCAGCAATGTTTGATTTTTTCTGATCCACCGTACCTCAAATGAGCTACATGTTCTTTAAGTCTTGTTTACTTTACATATTTCATGTTAAAATCATTATAACTTATCTCATATCTTCCACCTTTTTCACATTCGTAGATTGTATCTTTCGGATTTCCTAAGATATGTTTTTAAGTTGTCTGGTGACTTATAGACTAACGTGCGGCCGTATTAAGTCTCGTGCTATTAGCAACCACTAAATGTTGTTAATTAGCAAAGAGAAACAGGAGAACTCCTAATCTATGCCATAATTTTTTCAAAGATTGAATATTATGGTGAGTTGATAAAGTAAAGGTACTCGACCGTATTCGATTTGAACGCATTATTCACTAAGTAATGTTCATATCGCAAATCTGAAAGGTAGTGTTCATGGCTCCCGAGTTTCCTCAGAGATTATTTTTTGCAAGTGGCAAATTAAGCATTTCCTTCCAACACGCTACGCTGTTTTCTACCCTGTTTCTGCTTTACATTAATGATTTGCTGAAAAAAAAACAAACATTTAAAAATTTCTGTTGAGAGCACGTCTGTTTCTTTCATTTTTCCGTCGAATGCTCAGTTGCGGATGAAAATATTCGGAAAGAGCAGGAAGTTTTACAACTTAAGCACCTAGAAGAGATTCTGCCGGGGTTTAAAAACTATGTATTTTACACCACCAAAACGCAGTATTTTTTTCTTAAAAAGGTAGAGCTAAACCTAACATAGTTGCGATGGAAAAATCTCTCCTGGGGAGAGAGCATGTCTTGGCATGTTTATATTTCAAGCATACACAAGAAAGTTGCCCACCAGTTTGAAATATTGTTTATATTAGAAAGTAGTATACTCTGCAATAGTTTATGAATCTACATAAACCTCAAGTAAGATAAATTGATAAAATACCAATCACATGTTAAGACTCTGCTTTCAAATAGTAATGAGCCATCGTAGATTATATCTGTCGATAATTGATAGCAACCTACCTAATGACAAATTTAATTTATCGATATATCCATAGTTAACGATACATCGACATTTCTTGAAATATCGATAAGTCGATAGTTATTAGTATGTCAGTAACTGATAATACTCGACAGATAATTGTAAATATTTTGCAAATTTTAAATAGAAAGCAGAGCTATGGCAAAGTATAATTTAAAATATTTAAAATTTTTATAATGTATACTATTTTCCAAATTTTGCCAAGCCATATAATATTTTTTCTTCAAAACTTATATTAAATTTATTTTAATTATATATTATTTTATTGGGTTTACTTCGTAAGTTTAAAAATCACACTTGCTTTATTAAAAATAATGTCAATAACCAACGATCTATCGGTAAGTATCGAGAGTTATCGAAATACGGATATATTGATAATTTTTGGATTTGTTTGTTCTTTTCATTTGTTATATTTATCACTTAAAACCCAGAACTTACCAGAAATCTTAGTTCTTTGAAACATAGAACAAAGATTGATATCTTTAGTCCTTTCCCTAAATCTTTCTTCACTGTGCACGTACCGTGCGTATAATAAATGTACTCGTCAATTAGCTCCAACAGTAAGATTTGTAAATAATCCAAATAACCCACATTTTTACTCTTTTAAATAGGCAAGGTTGAGTGATAATGTCAGTCACAAATATCCACAGGCTAATGCAAAAGGAATTTGTAGTTCATCACTTAATCTAAAACATAGGTTCCCAACGAGGATGGTACCGCTCCCCAGTGGGCGCTGGAGCCTTCCATGGGGGCGGTAGCGGGTCCAGAATGGGGGAGGAGTATTGTTACAGAACAATTTGGCAATTCCACTCCTTAAAATAATATCTTTCCGTTTACTCAGTCTGGTTTTAGAGGTAACGACTATAGATCAAAGGTCTTATCTAAAATTACTGCTAATATATTTCGAGTCTATGATATGTGACATTAAAATATTTTCGGTTAGGATATGTCTTGATATTTTTTTAAGGTAATTTAGTTGTTAGGCAGCAAGAATATATAGCATAGAGTTGTACATATAGCATAGGTTCCCAATGGGGGCGCTACCGCCCCCAGTTGGCGCTGGAGCCTTTCATGAGGGCGGTAGCGGGTCCAGAATGGGGGGGCGTTAAGACAGTCAAGGGGGCGGCCGTGGCGTACCTACCTATTTAGGAAATTTATATAATAAAATACTTTGAAAATACCTACTGTTTTCAGGAATAAATATTTTATCTAGCTATCTAAAATTTTTATCTTATTGTTATCGCGTAAACTTCAAAAGCATTAAAAAATTTAAATTAGCTTATGATATACATGCGTATACCTAATTCGGTTTAGTATTGTCGGTGACAAGTCTTTGCAAGTTGGTAAGCAAAGACGTGACTCACGCAATCAAGCATGTTTCAACAAAAATATGGGAGTTTGTAATGACTTGTTTACAGAGCAAGTGCACCGGCATACAAGTTGATGCGTGCACGAAATCAAATCTATAAAAGGCAGGGATAGCTCTAGGAATGTCTTATTATTTTTACCATTATTTTTTTATAACTATCTATAAATCTGTTGAACAGTTAATTTATTTAAACCGTGGCAAATTTTGTATATCTACGAAGAAATGCCGGCAGTACAGTATTGAGTATTTGAAATATGGATTTACGCACTCTCCTACAAACCAATCATTACCTATGTGTTTAATTTGCCAAAAAGTTTTTCAAATAAAGCCATGAAGCCTTCTAAGCTACAAGAGCATTTAAATAAAATGCATGCTGAGAAAAAGACAAAGATTTATCCTATTTTCGAGGAGTGCAAAAGAAAAATTTAAAATAGCCAACTATATCAAACCTTTTAGCGTCGTCTTCTAAACAAGAAAATGATGGACTACGAGCCTCATATGATATTTCACTGTTAATCGCAAAAGCGGCAAAATCATACATAATTGGCGAGGAATTAATCTTGTCGGCAGTCAAATAGGTACCAAAAACTGTTCTTTATCAGCTGTCACACCGTCAGATATCATCAGAAAAATTCCTCTGAGTAATAATTCGGCGCAAAGAAGAAGAGAAGAAATGGCTAAAGACGATATCATTATGCGATTATTTAAAGACAAGGCAAATTTTCCATTTAACTCGATGAATCAACTCTACCAAATACCGGAGCACTACTTTCATCATACGTTGGATTCATAAAAGAAGAAAAAAATTGTCAAGAGTTATTATTTGCTAAAAATTTGGAAACCCATCCAAAGGAAGAATCGCTATTTAATAACATGAATAAGTTTTTTTCAAAAGAAAGAAATTCCCATTCGTAATATTTTGTCAGCTGCTACTGATGGTGCTCCAGCAATGACGGAGCGTCATAAGGGTTTCATAGCCCAGTTGAAACAAGCAGTACCAAATATACTTGCTGTACATTGTGTTATTTATCGTCAGCATTTGGTTGCAACAAATACGAATGAACACCTACATACGTCGCTTCACTACGTTATTAGAGCAGTCAGAAGCAGCTCATTGCATGACTGATTATTTGGTCAACTTTATAATGAAAATGATGAAGATTACAATCGCATGCTGCTCTACACAGAAGTTCGTTGGCTCTCAAAAGGTATTTGTCTGAATCGTTTTTTCAATCTATTTGACTCGGTACTGGTTTTCATTGAAAACAAAGACGATAAACTGCGCAAAACCCTGATTAGATTCAAAAATGACATCGCTTATTTGACAAACCTGTTTAAAATATTTAATGAAGTCAGTTGCAAGGTGATGAGCTGAATTTAATTAAAACAAAAAAGGTCACAGCTGCTTTTGTGGAAAACTTCTTCTGTTCAAGCGAAATCTAGGTATAGGTGAATATAGCCACTGCCAATACTTAGACGTTTTTCATGCTGATTTTACGGAGCGATTCCAAGATATTTTCACATAAATATACCGAGTTGGGTCTTGGATCCTTGCGCAAATGCATATATTGCAGAATCGCCAAATTTAGAAGAGGAACTCGTAGAACTCACAACTAACGAAGAACTAAAAGTAAAATTCAGAACGGAGGAGTTCTGGCTTCAAAAATCAATACTAGCTCTCTACCCTGGATTGTGAGCAAGAGTACAGAAATTTTTAATTGCTTTTCCTTCATCATTTTTGGTTGTGAGTGGGTTCAGTGCAGTAGCTAATTTACTGTCTAAGAAAAGGAACAGACTGCACATCACTGAACGTGGCAATTTGCGACTGATGTTAACGAAATTGGACCCGACATTAACAAATTCTGAAAACTCCACCAGCCTCAACTACCTCATTAGTTTTTTCCATTTCTTATTGATTTTGTGTTTATTTTAAAATTTTTAATAATAAAGGAGGCACACAATCAGCGAATTAGAAACAAACTTCTCGCTTGTCCCAACAATTCCAGGTCCTTTTGGTTAGTCGCTAAGGCAGTTGGCCAAAATTTCACCAAATCCACTATACCACCACTCACACGGCTAGATAGTTCTCTTGCAACGACACCTATTGAGAAAGAAAACATGTTGGCTGAATTGTTTGCTTCACATTCTACTGTCGATTTCCAAGGAAAAACACTATCTACTATTCCCGTAGTGCAGTCAAGGATGCCCGATGTTGTCTTCAGACAGCGTATCATAAAACGTATTTTAATGAAGCTGGACACCAAAAAAGCTTCTGGCGCTGACGGAATACCTGCCATTGTTCTCAAAAGCTGTGCAAGGGAACTAACACCAGTTTTCTGTAGACTTTTCAACCTATCCTACAGAAAGGGAATATTTCCGTCCTGCTGGAAATGTGCCACAGTTCAGCCAATACCTAAGAAAGGCAAGAAGACCTTGCCAAACAACTACCGACCAGTCGCACTGCTTTCAATAATATCGAAAGTCATGGAAAAGGCTGTCAATCAGCATCTTCTAAAATACCTTGAATGATTCAACATTATTAGCTATCACCAATATGGCTTTCGTAAACATAGATCAACTGGGATCTTCTGACTTATGTAACACATGTTTGGAACAACGCGATTGAACAGTTCGGAGAATCTCGAGTGGTTGCTCTTGACATATCCAAGGCATTCGACCGTGTTTGGCACGATGGACTGTTGGCTAAGCTACGCTCTTATGGTATGTCTGAAAAGTTCTGTTTGTGGCTCTCATGTTTCCTCAGAGAGCGTTCTTTACGAGTCGCAGTCGACGGATTTCTTTCTAACACCTTTACTGTTAACGCCGGTGTGCTCCAAGGCTCCATACTGTCTCCTACTCTCTTTCTTATTTACATTAACGATCTGCTGGAAAAGACCGGGAATCCAATCTACAGCTTTGCAGATGACAGTACGCTTATCTCTTCATTCACTCTGAACGCTCGGACATCGGCTGCTCAGGTGAATATCCGCATACAGCAGGAAGTCATTCGACTTAACAAAGACTTGGAAGAAATTCTATCTTGGGGTGACAGTAACCAAGTGGAATTTAACGCTACAAAAACTCAGGCGGCGTTTTTTTCTAAAAAAGTTAACGTTGCTGAACCCGACATAGTTATGTCGGGGTACTCCATTCTCCTAGCAACGTCACTCAATTTATTGGGCGTTAATTTGGGAACAAATATGTCCTGGCATGAACATGTTGCAGGCATAGCAAGGAGAGCTTCTCAAACGTTGGGAATATTATTTCGAACCAGAAAGCTTTACACTCCACAACAACTGTTAATTCTTTACAAAGCTCAAATTCGACCAACTATGGAATACTGCTCCCATGCTTGGGGCTCCGCTCCCAAACATACACTGCATTTGTTGGATTCTGTTCAGAGAAGGGCTGTTCGTCTGATTGGAGACCCAGAACTGACCGGCGGCCTTGATTCGCTGGAACATTGATGAATGGTTGGCGACTTGAGTCTATTCTACAAGTATTTTCAAGGAGAGTGTTCGAAGGATGTAGCCCTCTTAATTCCTCCCAGAGCGGTGCATGTTAGAAGTACACGTCGCGCTGATACTTCACATCTGTATGAGGTTCAGCTTGTTACTCCTCGTACAACGCTTTTCAAGCAGTCTTTTATATGGAATCCCTTTGGAATGGCTTACTCAGGACTGTGTTTCCTACCGAGTACAATTTACAGCGATTCAAGAGCAACGTGAATCGCTTTTTTCGCACACGTGTTGCTCATGTAGCGCTTTAGGGACTTCCCTGCAGCACGTATGCTAGACCTATAAAAAAAAAACAATTTTTCACTAGATTTGATAGTCGTTTAATTAATTTCTACTTTGTGATTCTTAATAGATAGAGAGATAAAATACGTATAGATAATATGCAACAATATTTTAATATTTCGTATAATTAACTATTATGGAAGAGAGGGTGTTTGAATTTGTTTTTCTTGTAAAGGGGGCAGTGGTCCAGAAAAGGCTGGGAACCTCTGATCTAAAAGAATCCCTGCCCTATTTAAGTAACCTTGGTGTGTTGTAGTAATTTTTTACGCTTGGAGATAAATATGAAAATAATTTCTAAGTGGTACTACGACAGAAATTCTACAAATCTTGCTACTTAATTAATAAATTTTTTTATGAATTCTATATTTATTTATTTTTTTTTCCTTTTTTAGGTATCTCTTCATATGAGAATGAAAAGTGCACTGAAAAGGGATACTACGGCGGACCAACATACAGGTACAACTCTTTATTTAAATGCCAGTAAAAGGTAGCATTCATACACTTAAGTTTGGCAACAGAATAAAATCTGTACAGGGATATTTGGCTTTTATTGCCCCATACGTAACATCTGGACTTTGAAGCAAAAAGGGTAGATATCCATTACTGATTTTATGAAGCTAAATGTGCAATAAAATGAAGCAAATCCTTTCATATTTTCCCAAAAGTCGATTTCCATATATACCACAAAATCATCAATCGTTTCTCCGAACCACTGGATTGTAATATCCGCTTTGTTCACTTTAAGGTTTGATTATGTAACTCGTAATCACTACCAAACTCCTTCTTAGTTCTTTGTATACGTGTACAGGGTGAGTCAACGATAGAGTAAAGTTCATTATCTCATTTGTTTCGGGAATGACGAAAAAATGTTAAATATAATAATTTTAGGGAATGTTAAGGTGCACAGTTTAAAATTATTTTTAAGTATACAGGGTACTTCAAAAAAGTGTGGCCGAAATAACATATGTTTTTTTAAATGGAACATCCTATTTTCTAATTAATTTTTCAATTCTGCTTAAAATTTTATAACTTTTTTATTAATAATATTATATCCCTAAACCTAATAGTTTTTCTAAATTTTTTTTTTAAAAATACTGGTTTTTAGTTTTGTAAAAAATTGCCAGTAGCGCCATTGTTTCTAAAAGTGGAATACTTATAATTGGTAGAGCGTTCTATAGAGATGAAAAAAAATATATGTAAAGAAATTTGAGTTAGACGCTACAGGGTGTTTAAAATAAATTTATATATTTCGACTATTTTAAATTGAAAAATCTCAAATTTTTTAAATGTCACACCTTGTATATTATTATTTTTTTTTATTTTATAAAACCCTCCAACTTTTATTAAGCATATCATATACCTATTTCTAATAGTTTTCGATTTATTTTGAATTTTTCAATTTTTAATACACTTACGCTATTGTGAAAACATAAACAAATAGTTAATTATAATTTTAATATAGTTTAACTTATCTAATGATTAATTATTTTGACGTAATAAATGTTCAAAAATATGCCCGCTTGAATACATATGTTTAGTTGTTTTACTATATTTTCCTTCACTTTCCTTAGCATAAAGGGCGTTATTGACCTGCACGCATCCCGTATCCTATTTTCCATATCTACTGGTGTTGGAGCCCCACAAAAAGAACTCTAAAGGGGTTAAGTCACATGATCGAGAGGGCCACTGAATGAATCCATCCCTACCGATCCATTTTTGTGGGTAACGATCGTTTAAAAATTCCCAAACTTCCCGGTGGTAATGAGCAGGAGCTCCATCTGGTTGAATCCACATTTGTTCCCTTTCAAAGTTATCAACTTCTTCAAGAAGCTGGGGTAATTCATTTTGCAAAAAAATTAGATATCTAGGTCCGTTAAGCGGTTCGCGGAAAAAATATGGACCAATAACTCGAAAATTTAATATTCCACACTATACATTAAGCGACCAATCGTTTTGGTTTTGAACTTCCCGGACCCAAAATGGATTAACTGTTGAATAATAATGCATGTTATGGCTGTTAACTGCCCCATTACTGCGAAAAGTAGCTTCATCAGAAAACATTATTTTGGATAAAAAAATATGGATCGGCCTCTATTGCTCCATTCATAGTGGTAGAAAAGTTTACTCTTCGTTCAAAATCACGGTCTTGAAGTTCTTGGTGTAGTTCCATATAAAAGGTTTGATACTTGTATTTTCTCGTGGTGCGATTAGCCGTAGATTGAGATGTGTCAGATAAGTCAGCTAGTTGACGGCTGCTGACCTGGGGATTATCTTCAACATGAAGTAAAATCTCCATTTCTTTTTCCTCATTGGTAACATTCTGGTTTACTACTTTCCGTTTCGTATACTCAACGCTACCACTACCATCAAACCGTTCCATTAAGCACTGAAAAGATTTTCTAGATGGTATACGTCTATTAGGGTACTTCGCTCCGTAAAGCCTTACTGCCAAAAGACAATTTTTTCCCGCCTCGCCCATTTTATAAATTTACAATTAGTTCATTTTTAGGAAAATCCATAACTATTACCTTTATACGTCACTTACTACAACAAATTAAACTATTTTTACTTGCTTAATAGACATGTCAAAATATGACCATGCCTACATTTTTGTTTTGTCTTGATGATGTTATAGCGTAAGTGTATTAAAAACAAGGGTAAAAATTGAAAAATTCAAAATAAATCGAAAACTATCAGAAATAGGTATATGACATACTTAATATAAGTTAGAGAGTTTTGTAAAATCTATGAGAAAAAAATAATAATATACAGAGTGTGCCATTTAAAAAATTTGATATCTTTCAATTTAAAATAGTTGAAATGCATAAATTTATTTTGAACACCCTGTAGCATCTAACTAAAATTTCTTTACCTATATTTTTTTTCATCTCTATAGAATGCTCATACCAATGATGAGTATTCCACCTTTAGAAACAATGGCGCTACTGGCAATTTTTTACAAAACTGAAAACTAGTATTTTTTAAAAAAAAAATTGAAATATTAGAAAAACTACTAGGTTTAGGTATATAACATTATTAATAAAAAAGGTATAAAATTTTTTTGAAGTACCCTGTATACTCAAAAATAATTTTAAACTATGTACCTTAACATTCCCTAAAACTATTATATTTAACATTTTTTCGTCATTCCTGAAACAAATGAGATGATGAACTTTACTCTATCGTTGACTCAGCCTGTATTTGTTTTTATTGATACTATGAATATTTATGAGCTTTTCATTTGCTTCATTAAGTTAGAATTATAACCGTGTTTGGTGATTATGAAAATTTCTTGTTGGTGATTTTTAAAAGTACCAACATTAAACAATGAATTTGCATTAAATCTTATACTAAAAGCTAAATTTCTTTTACTAATACGTTAAAAATGTTAGAAAAGTATGATGGCGAGAAATTTTTAATAAAATCAAGGGTTTTCAAGCAGTATGAATCGACAGAGGAGATCGAGAAGCAATTGAAGATGAAATCCGTTCTGTAATACATATTTGCAATCACAGCAGAAAACATCAACCAAATCAACGATCTTGTTCTCATATACTCGCAATCGCGATTTACGTAAGAAATCGTGGTTCTTGGGATTGAACTACGTCAAATTATGGTTACTTTCGGATATTTCCTCTACGACTGCACGAGTTATCTTCAGAGATCTTTACACTTCTCAATTAGAATATTAAATGCAGTTCCACTCCAATTTGACACTGTCTAATCCCAAGAAATAGGATTTTTCAACTAACCAAGGCCGTACGTATTAGATATCTTATAGACTTTATTGGTTTATCGATTGGATCAATGCAATCGATTTTGAAAGTCGACGTAGGACTCTTAAACAACTAAATTTTGTAGAGAAACAGCGTCTTATTAAGATCGCTTTCGTCAGATAACTTCACTTTGAAATGCATAATTACTGGTGATGAAACGTGAATCTATTCATGTGACCACGAAACAGCGCAACTATTAAATTAATAGTGTGCCAAAGGTAAACAAAAACCAAAAAAAACTACGACTAAGTCATTTAAAAAATGATGTGTGTTATGCCTAAAAAGTTCTTTGCTACTCACGGTGTGCCTGAAACAGGTTTTAATGATTTCGGCGGTAATCGATTAGTGTAGTAATACACATGTGTGAGAAATTGCCGTTTTGAAAAAAGTGCATTTAAAAATTAAAAATGGAAAATTTCGAAATAAACATAATTTTCTACATTAATAATACTCATTGAATTTATGTAAAAGATATTTACATCTGATATTATTGTAAATGTCTATAATAGTATACGTGAAAATTATTAATTTGACACATGATTGAAGCATGGAACCAAAATTATGGTAATTTTAAGATTTTTTAGAATTCCAGGTCAAAAATAATAGATAAAGATAAAAGATAATTTTCTCGGCATTATATAAATATACATGTGATAGATATATGATAGATTTTAGTTTGAGTGAGGTCAATAATGTTATTAGTTGAATTTAAGTTGACTAGGTAAATAATTGCAGAAAACAACAAACAGTTATCAATTTTTTTGCCTTAGTATATTATTTAATTCGATAAAATGTTTAAAAAACGAAAAGATAATGCCCTTATTCATGAAGAAAATTAAGAAAAAATATGTTCATTAGGTTTGAAAAAAAAAAGATTCGATGAATAAAATTGCTGGATCTTTAAAAGATAATATTTTAAAAGTCATAAATTTCGACTCAGACGATACACGTCTTCCCACACTAATTTGAAGTTTTTGTAAAATCTTAGTTTATGAGGCTTTTAAACAAAAGGATACAATTAGATCCATTGAGTTACCTGATTATTTAACATTTAAGGCATAAGGCACATAGAAATACAAGGTCTCAAGAAGAAAAATTATTTGAATGCAGTTTGTATGATTTAGCGCGTAAACTAGAAGATATTAAATCTTTAAATAGTGAATCTAGAGTGGAAACAAAAGAAATAATTGCAAGGATTATCAAAAATGAACTATGGAATTGACATGGGGAAAGCCTCATTTTTGCTACCGCTCAAATAATTTCGAAAATTTAAAAAAATATGTAAATGATACTCTGCTACTGAAAGAAAAAGAACATTTAGTATGTTATTTATTTGTTGTATTATGTTGACAAAAAACCATCTAAAGTAGCTATTTATTTATCTCAAGAAAAAAGGAAGCCATTAAATGTTGTAATAAAGATAAATCATATTAATTGTCACGTAATTAGCAAAATTATACCTCGTTTAGAAACCATGTTCATATTAGATTTACCATAATTTTTTATAGAAATTTCTAGATGATCTAGAATTAAAGTGAAAATTTTAAAAAATTCGTAACAAAGACTTGAATTATGACAGAATATAGATTTTGTATCATTATAACTCACCATCGCACAATGCAATAATTATTTGTATTTTTTTAAGTAAAAAATAACGATGACCCATTACCAACACCCTATTTCCAAGATACGGCACCGTGTAACTTTACCTTTCTTCCAAACTGAAATTATCACTCCATGAACACCATGTTGAATCTCCAGGAGCTAAAACAGGGAATTCACCGGAGGCCTTGAAAGAAATAGCGAAAATCAAGTATTCGCTTCAGGCGTAGAGGCAGAGTTTATTGTCTGAAGGCTAGCAACGCGCGTGGTGGCGGAAATTCGCACTTTCCTCGAATGCTCATGTGTTAAAGGTTGTTTTATTTGTGGTATTAACAGTTATGGATAAAATATTACTAGAGAGAAGTGTTGTGTAGTTGACTGTCAAAATAGCAAAGGGGATTCGTCCAATACAATATTTTACGGCTTTTCTATAAAAAGGAATTTCCATGTCTTCCTTTTTTTGACGCTCTTCCAAAGTCGATTCTTCTTTCGTTAAAATTACACGAATCGCGCCATTCATATTAGTAAAATCTTTTGGCTTAAACACAACTGCCGTGAACTCAATGGATTTGGCATATTCACTTCACTTCAATATTACTTTGCCACCTGAATATTTTTCCTTGCTCTTTTGATTCACCGATGGCCTGCCTCATTCTTGCTCGATATTGGATTTTGATAATCGTCGATCATTGTTGATGTATAGAATGACAGCATAAATATGCTTACATCGCCCTAAAGCCTCAGCAACACAAGTACACTGGACATCTGTTATTACCCGGTTTTCGTCGAACTGCAACATTTTTTACATTTCTCTGTTCCCTTTGTTTTTTTAGCTGAAAAAAAATCCACTTGGAATTTCCGTATAGAAATTCCACGTAGTATTTTGGATGAAAATTTCAGGTGTAATTTCTATCCAAAATACCAGGTGGAATTTTCAGATGGTAATTCTAGGTGGATTTATTTAGCTGAGAGTCCGTTTCAACTTATGTTATTTATTTTCAAATACTTATTTCCTCGATTTTTTTTCTTGTTTTTACTTACGTGCAATTTCACATTGTATGCAGTCACCGTTACCGAGGTTTGCCGAATGATATGACTAATTATTACAGATGTTTCGTCTAATTGATATTCTTTCACATTTATCACGTGCTAGGCAGCAACCAGAGCTTTACCCTTTTTTTTCAGTTTCGTTTCCAAAATGAAAATTATTCGCAACTGGTGAAAAGCCGGTACTCAAAACGACTTCACATTTTAACGTTTTTTTTAGAACTAAATTATGGGAAATATTGGCTTTTAACCTCAGATATTTTGACCTCGCACTATGGAAACTAACTTAAAATGAAAAACAGTTGAACTCTCCCTGAGTGATGACACCGTGCACCTTTATTTTTATCTAGGAAATAAAAAATTAAGCAGAAAAAACTTCAATTTGCCATTTGAATCATTGTAAACATTGGTTGGAGAAAGTGCGACATTTTGACGTCTGGCTTACTTCTGTGCCTGAAGCGAATAACAAGTGTCTGGGAGATTAAAAAAAACGTTAACATAAGATGTGGACGTATAAATTATTAGAACACTCACTAGTATTTATGTAAATGCCCAAATGAGGACTTGTTTCTCTTTTTAGCGACCAGCAAATTAATTATGAAGATCTTGGTGAAAAGATCTGGGAAATCATTGTGGGAGTCCAAAATGTAATTTTATTCATTACCTAATGTTTGAAAATTTTTTTCATTTTCTCGACCAAGCTTAATGTGAAGTGGGGGAATAAGAACTTTTCCTGGATCTACCAATGGTGGAAACAATACATTATTTTTACCAGGAGTGAACGATTCTCTTGTTGGCCAAATTTTTTTCTTAATATGACGTTCCCTGTCTCTGCTATTCCACAGACATTATAAACAGGGATAAAGTGTAAACCCTGACTGTTGGCCAAGCAATATTGTTACAATTTTCAGATCTCCACAAATTTTCCAGTTATGATCAGCATATTTTATTTTTATCAAAAGCTGCTTCATTTTTTTCATATTGCTCTTCCATAACTGTGGAATGAGCAATCGGAATGGGAGCGTAAACGTTGGTAGTATGCAGCAAAACTGCCTTAATGCTCCGTTTAGAAGAATCAATGAACAGTCTCCATTCTTCAGGATCGTATGAGTTACTTTGAAATTCATCCATTAGACCTTTTACATCGGTACAATATGAAAGTGACAATTCCTCGTCCATTGTGAAATATTTTCGAAATTCTTCATCTCTGTTTCTGTAATAAGAAATCGTAGCTTCTGGCTTAAGTAAATGTCTTTTCTTTAAAAAGGAAGCAAGATGCTTTGAACCATCTTTGGATAAGCCTAAATCTCTGACTAGATCACTAAGTTCTGACTGTGATACGAGTATTGGTTCTGGTTTACGGTTGTATGGTAGAAATTCTTTATCTGTGTCACTAGTATATGATAGGTTGTCACTAGAACATTCATTAGTAACAGTGTTTGAATCTTTTTCGACAGTCTCAATGTTTTCGGCATGAACTGATAAGGTGAAATCATTTGTTTCCATAACATCAGCATCAAGTGGTTCAGGAGGCGGAATTAGTTTAGTTGGTCTTGTCGCCTTCTTATTGATGTACAACATTATTTTGCAAGAACTGCAAATAATGATATTCGTAGGTTTTAAAATCAATACATATATTTTTCATTTCATTTTTATTCTCTTTCTTTACCTGCCATGACGGCATCTTTTTTAGTTAATTTTTAATAATGCCGAAATTTTTTTATAGGATCTTTAAGGCAGTAATTATGTACAGAATTAACAGAACTGTATATTTTCGCTACCGCATAGTTTCCTATTTGAAAAAGATCAAGTCAAAATTTTGTATAGGAACCTAAGTGTCTCGATGCATTTTTAAAACCCGTTTTAGTCCTAAATACAACCATTTATAAGAATTGATTCAAATAACTTATTAAGAAATCAGATGTTTCAAACATGATGGTATTCAGGTCCAAAAAGCTTTTAAGAGATACATAAGAAACGCAGGTGCCGCTGTAGCGTGCGGTCTAACAAAAAATTTCAGATCTATCCTGCTATAACATTGCTATAAAATAATAATTGATAAGACGAACAATTTATTGTTAATAATGATTTTATTACGAATATATTTACCACTAATATATTTAAACAGAGGCAATATCCTTTAAAAATTTGACAAATTGGCCGTCTTCAGTCTTCCTTAATACCTATGGTCCAAAAGTGATTGAAGATGATTTAATGATACTCCCCTCATTTTCTTTAAGATGTAAATTTTGGCATCTAGCTACGATTGTTCAATACCTTGTGTATGAGCTCCTGTGAGCGGATCAATATAGTTTGGCTGGTGATTAACGGTTTGATAGTCGAAGCCTAGCTTGCCAAGATTCCTATATGCTGGCGACTGCCCGCGTCCGAATGAATAACAGATTGAAATTGAACCTTTCTTTCTATAATTGGCATTAATGTGTTTTCATCTCTCCTTTCCACAATAAAATATCGTACTTCTCGTTTTGTTTTCAAACCAAACACCCACTGTCCATCTATTCGTCCATCTTCGATTCAATTGTTTGTAGTAAGTTTTGAATAATAAAGATTTGTTTAAATTGAATTTGAATTGATTGTTTTGCACCGATGCATCGCTACCTTCAGATTCAGGTTGTTGAACACCTTGTCTTGCCTTCCCCTGTTATATTTTCGGCGACCCGCGAATCGCGCTTCATCAATTTGTATAGGATCGTCGTTGCTGCCGATTAATGGTTCTCTCCGATTGACTGACACAATTGAGAAGCACAGTTCGCGGCACATGTTATACCAATCACTTATGGTATGTGACGACCTTCCAGTCATTTTTTCACAAGCTGTACTCGGAATATCGTGCACGAATATAAACACCAATTCCAAAATGTTACATAAGCTTAAATTACAATGTAACTTGTCGTTTAAATCCGTATAATGGAAAAAGTCATTTTCGCCTCTAAACGATTTTGTTGTTTGGCAACCTCTTCTAGGACAACATAAGACTGGACGAAACGCTTCTCTACGATCGCGTTTCCTTATTCGTTGCACACCTGTCACATTTGTTATCTTCGTTATTCTGCATAAGTAGATTATGCGTTTGCAAAAAAGTCACGCCAACATCTTCGTTAAAATTGATATTAATATAAAAATCGCGCAAAAGTGTGACTTTTTGAAATATACGTATTAGCAACTTGTCATTGTCATTAATAACGAAACTTACCCTATTATTTTATTGTTTTGCTTAGAAATGTATTAATTGCAAGTAGACCTAACGCAAGAACTAAGATTTGCAGGTAGACCGCACACTACAATGGCACCGAAACGCAGCTGTTCCGGTACCTGGGGGTACCTTGCCCAAGTTTCAGATTAATTTTAAAATTTAGCAAACATTCCATATTTTTTTATTAAAAAAAAACACCTACATATGGTAGATAAGCTGTAGATGCGATTTTTAATTGATTTGGTTTTTATCTCACATCTTTATGTATGTTCTGCAAGAACAAAAGATTGTAGGCAAAGTCGCACTGCCCATACCTCGCTTTTCCCTACTAAACAAGCTAGAAACAGGTCCGTGGGTAAAGCCTAAACTGGGGCGAAAATGAAAAACAAATATGCGAAAAATTTTTTTTCTAGAAAATACTGACTGAAATATTGAACAGAATTAAAAATAATGACTGAACATAATATTGCAAAATTAAATTAGAAAAAATCTGAAATATCGTCCTCAAACTCCTCCTCTTCTTTCCTTGAATGGTAGGGAGTCGAGAACCATATCAGATGGCGAAATGTTTTTTTCATCTTTAAGAGATGGGAACGTAAATGACTTTCCTCTATTAGATGTTTTCAAATAGGAAACTTCAAAATCGCCATCTTCACAGATGTTAATTATTTTTGCCATGAAATATTTTATGGACTTTTTTCCCAAAATTTTCGACAACACGAAATCTCCAACTGCTGAAGTCACGGTCGATGGCTGTTGTTCCATTTCATGATCCTCATAGAGTTCAGTTTCACTTGAACTGCTCGAGTCATGAAGAGAAAGGTCACCATCGTCTTCTTCACTGCTGTCGTTGGTCACCAATGTTTGTTTTTTCTGGGGAGGTTTTTTTGAAGTCGAAGGATCTGGGGAAGTTATTAATTGCAAATTTTCCGCACAGATAAATTTTCCTTGGACCATTTCTGTGGATCGCAGACTGCCTACAGACTTGTAAGTAAGCAAGCAGAGTGTCACTCACCCTTTTCCTTCGGTCATTGTCATCTCGAGGGCTTGGAGCATTTGGAAGTCTCTGAAGAACTTCATCCCTGTTTGGTGGGTAGATTTCAGTTTTTCTATACTCAGCCACCAAGTTGTTTGGAATCTTTTCAGAAATGGCTGTAATTAGGCTTGCCAATAGACGTGGGAATTTGAAATTTTCCAGAGAATGTGAAGATGGTCTCTTATGTTTGAAATCTGGAAATAGTTTCCTCCAATGGCGTTTCACAGAAGCAAAAACTGAAATATATAATAGTTGGCATAGATGGGTTACGTTAGAGGGTAACTATTCCTGGAAATTCGGACCATTAAACCATCCGCTTTTTGTTCTTCCATAATAAGTCCGCGGAGGTCCTCCTTCCTTTCAAGATATCCACAGGTCTCTAGCTCCGTAGACGACAAGGCAAGGCAACCATTCGCCTGCTGTAGAATCTGTAAACATAAGTGATATATACCCTTTTGATGAGTTCTGAGTGTTTTTTTTTTATAGAAAACAGTAATTGTTTTAATTTTTTTACAGGGTAATTCTCGTAGCAACAAGTTAGATTGCTATTAGAAGAAGTAGTTTTTGCAAATAATATTACTATTTTATAAGATAAAAGATTAAATACTCCTTTACGATTATTAAAGACTTGATTAAAACGATCTTAGTCACACAACCATTAAACTTTTAAATAAGTTAACGGCTGAGTATATAATCAAAATAATTAAAAAAAAAGGTTTAAAAATGACATAACTGATTCACAGTAAAAAGGTATTATTTTATAGGACATTTTCAGAAACTTCCGCTTTTTTGGAAATTTTTATATCCTTTCATCGGTGATCTACAAGATCTTATGCATTTAGTTAGGTAACTTTTTTTTGAACATTCTATATTGAAAGACATTTGTTAGTTAAAAATTTACATAGTGCTTAGAAGTTAAGTTAGGAGACTGGTAGTGGCAAAAAACATCTTGTTTACAAACTGAACTTGGTTAAATGGTTATGGTGAAATTAATGAAATATAGTATTCTTTCCAATGTATAGCATAGTTTTCGTTTAGGGCATTCTGTACCGACTACATCTGCTAGTTATCTATGAACAGGTTGACAAAGAAAATAACCAAGCCGTTTGATCTTCCTAAGTTAGTAGAAAACTAACTTCTATAAACAGATCGTAATGGACAAACTGGAAAGTGTGGATATTAGATGAAAAGCAAAAATGCCTGTAGAATTTTTTATGATTAACCGTTTACTTCTTTTAAAGTGTAACGCAAAAGAAAAATTTCGTTTAGATTTGTGACTTTCCCAGGGCTTTTTGGGGCTCCTATTATTCCTCGTGCATATCAGTGACTTGCCAAATTCTATGGGGGATAGTAGCATTACGATGTATGTGCCCGATGCATCTATAACATTATCTGCACTACAGAAAGTCAATAAACAAGCGAGCCTAGCAATGGATAGAATGATTAGTTGGTGTGAAAGAAATAAGCTAATTTTAAATGAAAAAAAAGTATTTGAATTTCGACCTCCTAAAATCTTTGCCGCACACGCCGATAATTTTGAATGCCAGTACAAAGTTTTTGGGTATAAATATATATATATATATATATATATATATATATATATATATATATATATATATATATATATATATATATATATATATTAAATAACAACTTTTCATGGGAATACTCATTTTCTCTCTAAAAAACTTAGTATTTACTTATCCTTTAATTGAAAAGAAGGCTTGATACAAATGATTTACTGACTATTTACTATGTATTAGTACATTCCCACATTTCTGAAAGTACCATGTATGGGGAAAGTGTGGTGGTCTAGAATTTTTACTCTTCAAAAAAGAATTGTACGGCTCATTTTTAATCTGTGTGCTCGTGATTCATGTAAAAGTCTTTTCGTCAATTTTAAAATTATAATTGTACCGCCTATTTATAATATAGATATTAAATCAAATATTAGCATTTTAACCATAAATGATAAGAATCAAACCCGAAACGGGAATATTTATATGTTCCGAAAAACAGAACTACTATTTTCGAAAACTCATTGGACATTATCATAATAAAATATAATAAATTACTGATAGACGTCAAAAACTTTAGTGTGAACTAATTTGTGACCAAAATAAAATACCTTTTAGTGGAAAATGCACACTATTTTCCTAATGCATTCATGAAATAACTAGAAATACTGACAGGAATATGTCGGGAATAGGTTAAAAGGCAAAAATCGAAAGTAAATATGGTTCACTTTTGATCTTAACTATATACTTTGCGATTTTAAGGATAGTTTTTTGTTTTATTTTGTTCTTCCTGTTTATTTTTTATATCTACTGTTGTTTTGTTATATTTGTTAGTGTTCCGTACGGAACACTTACGGGATCACTTCGGTGTCTGTCCGTCAGTGTGTCACACCGGATTTTCTCAGAATGTGTTTGACGTAGAAAGTTGAAATTTGGCATAAATAGAGGAATTGATAGCCCAATCAGAGCCGTGCAGTTTTAAAAGTCAAATTTTGACTTAAGGGGTTAGTGTTGGGGGGTGAAATCGGAAGTAAAATTTTTTTTACCATGTCACCGAGCTGGGTGTGAAATGAAAGCTTGTGAAAACACGAGTACAAAAATATGTATGATGTTAATTGCGCACATGCCTCTTTGAATTATTTTTAAATAATTAAAAGTACTGGTCAAAAATTTTTGAAAAAACTGTGGAATAGTCTTCATAAAGTGTACACTGAGCGAAAATTATCACGAGTGCATTATGTTTGATAATTTATCTGGTATAAAAAAAAACTATGAAAACTATTTTTTGGCGTATGGTGGAGGTAGTTTTAAGTAAGTAAGTAACCGAGTGGCGGGTCGCTCTTGTACCAAGATATAATTTTATTTTATTTCTTTATAATTAAACCAATATTTAGTAAATAGGTACTAAATATTTGTTTTACACTTTTATTACTAGATTCTAGATTGAGTTAGATTGATTTATTGGCTATCAGGTAGCTAAGATGCTATAACTGTTATACATTATTGATTGAGAAAAATCGTGAAAATATATGTTGATGTCAGGGACCTACTTAACTTAGCCAATTTAAGATTTTATTTTATTTTAATAAACAATCCCGGTACGAAACACTAATTATGGAAGTCCAACTTGCACCCAGTTATTTTTTTTTTACAAACTTAAGTTTTAGGCTAACTAATTGAGAAGAGATACAAAGAATTCTTTGTTTAACTTGTTTTCATTTTATTTTATTTTTTGTACTTCTTTGTGACTAAATTTTTTAGTTTTACATTACTATTATGTTTTATTCTTATATTTTCTTTAATCTTTACTTAATATTATATTGAACCTACCAATTGCATTATTTTATGTAAATTCTTGTAACAAATGGCTATAGTGTGTGTGTTTGGAGTTGATAGCAGAATTCTCTCATTGTAGATGCAAATGTTGGGATGCGCCAAAAAAAAAAGAGATTTCTATGCATTTTACTGGATTTTGCTACCTGTTTTGAATTATCTTTAAGGGTTCACCCTATTTTAGGCAGAAAACCTCTGCTATATAATAGAGTCATAAAATGTAAATGATTAGCATAGCCGTCCGAGCGTAACCTGCTTTTAATGTTTAATAAATAAAATTATCCTAAAAACAAAGTTAGAGAAATATAAGATTTATGACCAAAAATTTTTTAAACTATAGATCTATGAATATATACAAATTCACAATTCATGATATATAAGTACTTTAAATACAATCAAAAACAATCATCATCTTGAAAATTTGAAGACTCGACCTCTCTTAAATTGATAATTGAGAGTTCTATTTCCATAACATATCGAATGGCATTTTTCCAATTATCCTCTTTGATCCTCTCTATTCTGGCGAATAATAATTGCCTTACGTCTTGAAGTTTGAACGTGGTGTTTTCTCTTGCAACGAAACCTTTCATTTGTGCTCCCATTAGCTCTATGGGATTCAATTCGCAATGATATGGAGGTCATTTAAGCAGTGTGATATTCCGTTCCTTTGCCATCTTGTCGACGGCGTATTTCTTGAACTGTGCCTTATTCTCTTGAGAAGTTCCGCTTTTAACATACCATCTTTATGTTGGAGATTTTTGTCTGTTATCCATTGAAGAATATCTGCTTTCTTCTATGAGTTTGTCGGAGTCGTTCTAATAATCGAGAATGGTATGGGGCGTTGGCTAATATTATAACTGATCCTGCTGGTATACATTCAATTATTTGTTGGAAGTACTCCTCAAAAACATCGGCCATCATCTCCTTATGGTAATTTTTAGTTGACTTTGATTCGAATTCCAACAAGCCACCGCCGAGAAATCCGTTTTCACTACCAATATGTGCTATAATTAGCCTGTGACCTTTTCATGAAGGGGGATGTAATCCAGTAGACTGCGTGTCCCTCATTAACGAAAATTTAGGTTATGAAGGATTTTCCATAATTCTTATCTAGTGTAGGTATTTCTTTTTTAATAAAAAAAAATGGTGTTCTTTTCTTCTTATTGCGTTTTTAAAGTCTTCATCGACCTCTAAGGACTCCTTTCCTTTGTTATTCTGAAGTTCGTTGCAAAGACCGGGTTTTCTTTCTTTTAGAAATCTATAAATAGTTGCTGATCCAACACCCGTCATGTTGGCATAGGTTTCCACAATTTCATGGACTTGGCTTGTTGGTTGTTGATGCACTGGGCATCGTGGACGTTAAGTATCATTGTTTTTTTTCGCAGGGAAAATGCAGATTTACAGACTCCGCGAAGTTTGACCGCTTATTTTTATACTTACACGGAATATTTTTACTGCATACTTAGGTCCTTAGGCACCTACCTACCGATAAGTACTTTGGTTAATTATATTCCAATAACTGCTAATATCCTAAATAATTTTATCGTACTTATTATCATTAAGCTTTATAACACTGTAGATTTCTAGTTTTTAAGAATTGTTAATTGTACTCGTTTAGGCCTTTATTATACAAATAAGATTTTTAGTTTCATGATTTACTCATTAAAATAAACTTCGAGATGCGTTGATTTATCCAACTCATTTCAAAGTTTAGAAGAAATATTTTTTATAAAAAGGTCGCACTGTTGTATAGAGATAGAAAATAAAGATGATTAAAACTAAAAATGCAAATAATTGATAGGGAAATTTCCGACGCTTATGGTTTATGACATTTTAATGTTTATAACCCATGTGTGCTATCAACTCCAAACAAACGGACTATAAACAAAAAATTTGAAGTTGGACGAATTGCAACAAAATATTTATGTGGTTCTTTTAGATCGTTATATTATAAATAACCGGTCAAGTGCAAATTGAACTTGCACAATTAGTGCTCCGTACGTTGATTGCTTTTAAAATAAAAAATTTTGTTATGGTGGTATAAAATGATCAGTGACTTCACAAAACACACTCCAAATGAGTTTTCAACAAAGTTTGTTTCCAGTCTTTACTGAAAACTGATGACTTTGAACTTTTTTTTTTTTTTTTATAGACAAGATAAATTATTAAAGGTAATGCACTCGTGATAATTTTCGTTCAATCTACACCCCGTGGACAATATTCCAGAATTTTTTCAAAATTTTTTAATCAGTACTTTTCGAGATAAAGTGAGGGAACAGCGATTTTTCGCGTTTTTTTTAAAATATTACAAAGAAAAGTGTGCACAAGTATTACATTATATATATATATATATATATATATATATATATATATATATATATATATATATATATATATATATATATATAGATATATTTTACTCGTCTTTTCACAAGCTTTCATTTGACGCCACACTCGATAACCTACTAAAAAAAATTTTTTTTCACTTTCGATTTTTCACCCCCCAAAACTAACTCCTTAAGTCAAAATTTAACTTTCAAAACTACACGGCTATGATGAGGCCATCAATTCCTATATTATTACCACATTTCAACTTTCTATGACAAATAGTTTCGGAGAAAATCGGGTGTGACAGACAGACAGACGGACAGACAGACACCAAAGTCATTTTATAAGTGTTCCGTACGGAACGCTAAAAATGGAAAATCCAATAGAAAATAGTTAATCCAGACAAAAGAAGTCACTCCAATAGATACTGAAAGCTATAAAACATTAAATGTACATATCACCCTCGTATTATAGTACTTACATACTTCCACAAGCCAATTTCGTTGGGATCTGATTACACTACTTTAAAGATATTTTTATTGACTATTAAAAGCTGGTTAATGCTTTGTTTAGTCTAGAGTATACCCTTATTTTCTTTGTTTTAATCAATTTCTAGTTAGAAGAGACAATTTAATAGCTTGATAACTAAAAAATTTAAATAAATAGTTACTTCTGCGGAGGCAAATCAAGATATGGTTGGTTTCACGTTCGATGTTAATGCAGCTAAGCAATCAAATATTTTAATAATATTCGCCAGGGAGCTCTGACTTCTCGCAAATTTTACAGCGAATATATATGGCCATAAACTCAATGACTTATAGTAAAGACGAAAAAATTATTTCCTATATTTAAATTTGCTTACAGTTTATTTACTATATACAAAATACTCCTGTTTAATAACACTTTATGTGGAATGTGTGAAAACGCTAAAAAAATGGATATTACGTAATATTTAGATAATGTAACAGAAATTAATTGAGATTAGTGAAAACGCTGTTTTACGAAATTTTGTAAAAAGTTTATACTTATATGGTTAAAAAATTCTTAAGTAATTTAGTCGGCCATATTTTATGCCTAAATTGTAGGTGATAAGAAAATTAAAAACCTCTATTTTACCATTTCGTTTGTAATCATTTATTAGTATAACAATCAATGGCATGATTGTCAAGCAATAAAGATTATTTGTCAAAATTTGAGATTTTTCGTTGGTAACGATTCATTGCACTGCCTACCTGAAACGCGGTTTTGTGGTATGAGATTCAATATGATTTCTGGAAGTTAATTAAGCTTAAATTTCCAGTAAAGAAATCGTAATTGAAACACATATCTTCTCAGAATAATCTGACTTACTTGACAAATTTGTTTCTTACTAACTTGTCAAAATATTTTTTAAGGTCTTGGGATTAGCCATAGAAAATCCAGAAATCTAAAAAATATGTTTTTATTTACGATTTGCTTATAGTTGTAAATGGGGCTTTTAGAGTTTTGCCCATGTACATAGATAGAATAATGCACGTAGCAACAGTGACTAACCGGAAAATAGTCCAAAATCAATGCATTACTAAATACAGTTAAATTCTTGCATTATATGAAAAAATGGCATTAATGTTTGAATGTAAAGTCAACAAATATAACCCAGTACTAAAATAAATTGAGAAATAGGATAGCTAAAATAACGGAAAAAAAATTTAATCTCATTGGTTAAAACTTCTAATATAAAAGTTTTAACCTGTGAGAACGATTCTTGTCATTCCTTTTAGCTGTCTTTTACTTAAATTTACTTTGTTATCCAAATACTGCTTTTGTTTACGTGTAGTCATTTTAGAAAGTTATCTTGACTTAACACAAAAAATGGTTAGTTATCCTGACTTAACAAGAAAAACCCTAAAATAATTTATTAACCAAAATGGTTTGTTTAATAATCCAATAATAATCATTTGTAGTAAAATATATTCCGACATAATTTTCTGTGATATTCAACAATTTTTTGCTAATTTTAGACCGTAAGGAAAGTATTGTATTCACGAAAAGATCGCTATGCGAGATTTTTGCATTTCCTTATTTTTCAAGGTACTTAAATTATAAAACAAATACTTTTTAATGTCCGTGCCCTATGAATTTGTTGCTGCGATAACTTCGAATTGAAATGAGATATTTATTTTAAGTTTCACACACATGCAGTAAAGTAGAGAAGAAACCTATAAAGAAAGAGGCTAAAAGAGGTTGGGTCGATAAATTTGGTAGAGTTTTAGTAGTATTATAGAATTTTTTTCTGGTTTTTGTTTATGAACAAATTTTAAACATAATTATATATGGTTACATATAATGGTTGAGAAGGGAGTTAGAAGTAGTGTTTTAAGTCCTATGTCGAAAAAAGAATTTATTATTTCGATTTTTGACTGAAGTGGTATATAAAGGGGAACCTAAATACCCAATAATACAAAAATATATATATATATATATATATATATATATATATATATATATATATATATATATATATATATATATATATATATATATATATATATATATATATATATATATATATATATATATATATATATATATATATATATATATATATATATATATATATATTTATATATATATATATATATATATATATATATATATATATATATATATATATATATATATATATATATATATATATATATATATATATATATATATATATATATATATATATATATATATATATATATATATATATATATATATATATATATATATATATATATATATATATATATATATATATATATATATATATATATATATATATATATATATATATATATATATATATATATATATATATATATATATATATATATATATATATATATATATATATATATATATATATATATATATATATATATATATATATATATATATATATATATATATATATATATATATATATATATATATATATATATATATATATATATGTATATATATATACATATATATATTGTAACATTCATTTTTTCCTAGATTTTAAGACCATGTAATGTTACTGATTTTTCACTTCAAATTGTACTTATTTTCATTTTTGTATCGAACGGTATATTAATCAAAGATTCCAAGCCGTTCGGTATATTAGTGTGCTGTGCGGGTTTCTGACCGAATCTATCGGCACGCCGGGATTGGTTGAAAATGT
This sequence comes from Pachyrhynchus sulphureomaculatus, assembly GCA_019049505.1. Lineage (NCBI taxonomy): Eukaryota > Metazoa > Arthropoda > Insecta > Coleoptera > Curculionidae > Pachyrhynchus > Pachyrhynchus sulphureomaculatus. Next base: position 73,118,758 of record CM032455.1, read on the forward strand.
GTATCCGGATTTTTGGTTCCGGCGTCGCGATATTACCGAGAGAAGGCCCACGACTTATTTAAGGGTCCGAAGAACGAGGATCGAGGCTGAGTACCATCAAGCCGCAGCCAGGCGAATTTTCATCGGAGCCGCCAAGAAGCTTCCTTCGACGGAGCTGCAGTAAAGGCTCATTACAACAATCATGAGAGCTAAATAATGCACAAGTTTTTTAACGAAAAGCCGTAGTGGGCTCTCTAAGTGTTTACTAGAAAAGTGTGAAATCGGTCGTGTTCCATCGAAGCCGAAATAAAAACAGTAAGTTACCAAAACATCCTTCCATAGACTTATCCCTGAGTAGTGCCTTAACAGCAATATGAACTGACTAAAAAGTGAAGTGAAAAGCACTATTTTTCGTCTTCGGGAGTAGTCAGAGTTTAGAATTTAAATGTCATAACTACCAGTTAGGCTAAAATTTTTTGGTAATCCTGTAAAACTGCAAAGGTTAGAACTTTTTATTTTTAAAAAACTTGAATAAATTTTCTTTTTGTTGATTAAAGCTAGTGTCTCACTGAATACCTATCTTACTTTTCAGGATAAGAACGGCTGTACCAAACTGATTTTTTTATTTACCAACAGTACACCCTTTCAGTATTTTTTCATTTTTTTAGCTGAAGTTAGATCCTTTCTATTTTAAAATGAATGGTGCCCAAAAAGTCGTACAGCTGAGGTTTCTTTAAAAATAGAAAATAATTCCAAAAAGACGTACAAAAATTATCTCTTACCCATATCTCTCTACCAAAGAAAACTGAGCTGGTGTGTGTTTAATTTCTTTAGTTCTTTTAAAATCAGGATTCACTCGATTCATTATCAGAAATTAAAGCGGGGCTGCAAGAAAATTGCGCTCAAGCTTGGGGCATCCAATATTCAAACGGTACAAAATTGCGCTCAAGCGTGGGACAAACAACTTCTCACAGGGTACAAAAAAAAAAAAAAAAAAAGATGCCTCAAACTGAGGACAGTTTCACATGTTACAAAATAGCGCTGTCAACGCGGGGCTTTTGGAATTTTATTTTTTAAAGGGTTCAGTGTACTAGCTTTCGAACAAAGTAAAAGCTCTAACTTTGCAGATATTTTTATTTCATAATATTTATTAAACGAAACTACATTATAGCAGTAAGACAAAAGCAGGAAATTTGTAGAATTTTTTATTTCAATTTATCTGATGGTGGTATAGATATTTGAATTTTGTTAATAGACTCTAAGATAAGTGATCCCTGTTTTTTTTCTTAAAAGCTAGCTTTATAGTTCAGATTAGCAGATGTGCTGGTTTACTTTAATTTTTTGCAGTGTTAGATTTATTTTGCGGTTAACCGAACAAAAAACTGTTCTTTCTTCTCACCGATGTTTTGCATGAATATTAAAAATACTTAGCTGATACGAAACGATATCTGGAGATTTTTTTTGTTGAAAATTCTTAACATATTTGGTAAAAGAATTTTAATACAAGGCGATACTTAGAAATTTTTTTTGAAATTGTCGAAGATTTTTTAAATGTTTGGTAAAGAAGTTTACATATTTTAAGTGCCTTTACATATTTTTTTTATTTTTTTTGACTATTAGGAGCACAGGAGAAATATTTTCAAGACTTTTTAAACAGTTCTTTTAAATTTTATTCATTTATCATGGAAGCCTTCAATTTTAAAGTCAATCACCTACTGGAATATGAGTTAGACTATGAACTGAAAATCCGTCGTACTTTCTCAGAACGTCCGGTCGCGGATAAAAGAAAGATTCTAACGAGGATCTTAAGTAAAGAAATTAATGAGCCCGGAAAAACGATAAAAATAGGGGATGACACTCTGTCTTTTAAAGAAGAAACGGCTGGTATCGAAAAGAGTTTAAACTCTATCCAAAACTTAATCGATAGTTATGACGGCGATCCAAATGATTCACTTGTACACCGGGTTAAGTCACGTTTATCGCATGTTGCGGGTCGCGTACAAAGAATTCCCATGCCGGATGACGAAGAGGAAGCGTCGAAGTTTTCCAAATATGTTCAGGAAACAATAGCTACGTGTGTGCTCATGGAAGCAAATCTTGCAGAAAAGATAGCTCCTGGTCATGAGTTACCACAGTTGCCTATTACAACCCCAGTCATAAACGTACCAGCTCCAATCGTGAATTGCGCAGCCAGAAATATTCCTGTCAGCGAATGGCAATTGAAATTTAATGGAGACTCAAAGAGACTCTATCCTTTTTTGGAGAGGCTGACTGAAATAGCACAAGCTAGGAAAGTATCGGAAGATGAACTTTTCAGCTCTGCTGTTGAATTTTTCACTGGCGATGCCTTCATTTGGTTTAGAAGCATAAAATCAAGTGTCAACGACTGGCATTCCTTGGTAGATAGGCTAAAGAAGGACTTCTTGCACTGTGATGATGATGAAGAATTGTGGTCGGAAATAAAGAGGAGGCGACAAAAGAAGAATGAGTCCACTGTGATTTTTATTGCCCACATGGAATCTTTATTTAGTAGGTTGTCCATCAAGCCTTTGGAAAGTACCAAAGTTAAATTTATACGGAGGAATATTCTGCCTAGTTTCGTCAATCGGTTAGCTCTACTAGATATTAATTCGGTAGCCGAACTCGCCGGGTTATGTAGAAAACTTGAAGAGTCCGATTATTTGTTGGAAAAGAGCAGACCAAAAAGCGAAACTAATATACATCAAGTAGAGTATAATCCAAATGGCCGAAGTGGAGTCTCGACAAATAAGGTTGGGAATGTAAATCGGAACCCTAGGAGTAACCAGAAAACGGGTAAAAGAAAAGATAATGACTCTAAAATTAGCGACACTGCAGCTAAAGTGAACGACAAGCCGGTTTCACCTAAGGCAATTTTCACGTGTTGGAATTGCACAGGCCCGAATCACACTTACCAAAATTGTACAGCACCAAAGAGGGTATTTTGTTTCAAATGTGGAACAACTGGTGTGAGACTAACATCATGCCCCAAATGTACAAAAAACGAGTAAGGACGGTATATTACCGAGGCGGATACCCTAAGTCCCACAAAAAAGCCTCTAAACATTCGGCTAAGTTACAAGCTCACGTTAGCAGTATAGCCCCTAATCCAAAACGTTCTAGAAACACGGATGGACAAAAATATTCCAATAGATCAGATTGGACTAAATGGTTACAAAAAGTTTCTGATTTTTTTTAAGTCTAATAAAAATTCTCCTTCTCAAGTTAAAACTCCTGCTTCTCCAAATGGTCACATGTCTCCTTTATTCGTGCATAAATATTCAGATAACAGACCGCATATCAAGATAAATCTATTAGGTGCCCATTTCTCGGCTTTATTTGACTCTGGTGCAAATGCCTCCGTTGTAGGTCAGAATGGTATTAAAATTTTAAGTCGTTTAAGTATAAAAATATGCCATGTCAAAAATAGAAGTGTTACCACTGCAGATGGCAGCCGTCTAAAAGTTTTAGGTACGGTTGAGTTGCCGCTAGTCTGCAATGGTCATTGTTTAGTAATCTCTGCTCTAGTAGTACCTTCTCTATCACATACTTTGGTTTTAGGATGTGATTTTGCACAAAAATTCGGAATTCTAGTAAATTTTAAAAATAATTCGTGGTATCCACAGTCCCTAGAAGTCAACTCTCAAACAAGTTTTAAAGATTGTTATTCAGAAAGTTCTTTAGAAAACCTTTTCTCGCGTCTATGTACCCTAGATGATCTCTCGCGGACGGAACGCTTAAAAGCAGAAAAAGTAATAAGCTCTTTCAATGAAATAAGTAGTAAAGATAGGTTAGGCCGAACGAATAAAATCAACATGTCTATAGATACGGCTGATGCCAGTCCTGTAAAGACAAGGCCCTTCGCCATGTCTCCTTATATGTCAAAAGTATTAAATAAAGAGTTAGACGAAATGTTGAAACTCGGAGTGATTGAAGAATCAAACAGTCCCTGGTGTTCTCCAATCTTATTGGTGAAAAAGGCCGATGGACAGTATCGTCTGTGCTTTGACGGAAGAAAGCTCAACGAGGTCAGCAAATTTGATAACTATCCATTACCGAACATCGACAGAATTTTGACATCACTCAGGAATGCTAAGTATGTATCTTCGATAGATCTTAGAAAGGCTTTCTGGCAAATTCCTTTGGACAAATCCTCTAAGGAAAAGACCGCTTTTGCAGTAGTAGGCCGAGGTCTATTTCAGTTCGTCACTATGCCGTTTGGTCTAAAGAACGCTGCTCAAACTCAGCAACGTTTAGTGGACGCTATATTTGGTCCGAAATATGAGCCACATATTTTTACCTATCTCGATGATATTTTAGTAACATCGGAAGACTTCGAATCGCATATTCGCTTACTTAAAGAAGTAAAAGATAAATTGAAAGAGGCCGGACTGACGATAAATTTGAGCAAATGTGATTTTTTCAAAACTTCTCTAAAGTTTTTAGGCTATATTGTAGGCTCAAATTCCTTGCGTACCGATCCGGATAAAGTAGCAAGCATGGTTAATTATGCGAGACCTACTAATACTACGGAAGTTAAGCGTTTCGTAGGAATGTGTTCATGGTATAGACGTTTTATTGAGAATTTTTCTACCTTGTTGTCACCTATTAATGATCTTTTGAAAGGACGAAAAAAAGGACAATCGATAGATTGGACAAACGCAGCAGAAAGATCTTTTATAAAGATTAAAGAGCTATTGGTTTCAGCTCCAATTTTATCCCAACCAGATTTTTCCCAACAGTTTTATATTTCTAGTGATGCTTCTAATACCGGTTTAGGGGGCGTCCTAACACAGAAAATCAATGGTGAGGAAAGAGAGTGATAGCGTATGCCAGTAGAACTTTATCAAAGGCTGAACGTAACTATTCGGTTGTTGAAAAAGAATGTTTAGCAGTACTCTTTAACATCGAAAAGTTTCGACCTTACATAGAAGGTGTTCCTTTCACGGTCATAACAGATCATTATAGTTTATTGTGGCTTAATTCTATTAAAAACCCTAGTGGCAAACTAGCGCGTTGGGCGATTAGGCTGAGACAACATACATTTAATTTAATTCATAGAAAAGGAGTCCACAATGTTATTCCTGACGCTTTGTCAAGAATCCCAGATCATACAGCGGACGAAAACAGTCTTAATGCACAGATTGGCGTAAGAATTGATACAGTTGACATAGATCGTATAGATCCATGGTACGATAATTTACGGCAGCAAATTAAGGAATTTCCTCAAAATTTTCCGCAGTGGAAGGTGGAAAATGATTTCGTGTACAAATTTATCCCAAACCAGTTGCCTTTAAAAGTTAATGTACCCGAGTGAAAATACTAGTTCCTAAACCACAGAGAGAGGAAGTTATAGACATGTGTCACACTCCTCCTACTTCTGGTCATTTTGGTTTTTATAAGACTCTTCACAGGGTTCAGGAACAGTATTATTGGCCAAAAATGCGTTTTGATATCTTAAAGTTTGTGAGGACTTGTGAAGTATGTGGAGCGCAGAAATCTCCAAATGCACTACCTATGGGACTGATGGGAAAAGAGAAAACGGTTAATTACCCTTTTCAAGTCATAGCAGCTGATCTAGTAGGCCCATTCCCACGTTCAAAAAAGGGAAATAAATGGCTTCTCGTGGTTTCTTGCTGGTTTACAAAGTATACCATGCTATTTCCTTTGAAAAGCTCTAAAGCTGGATATATAGAGAGAATTTTGGAAAATAATGTCTTTCTAATCCACGGTGTTCCATCGCTCTTGATATGCGATAACGGTACTCAGTTTACCTCTAAAAGTTTTAAGAGCCTAAGTGAAACTTATGGTTTTAATATCCGTTTTAATCCCGTGTACTCTCCACAATGTAATTTTGTCGAACGTAATAACCGAACAATCGGGACCGCTTTAAGAAGTTACGTGGATTCACATGACACTTGGGATGGCAATATTTCCAAAATCCAACAAGCAATAAATACCGCAAGACACGAAGTAACAGGGTTCACACCGTCTTTCTTAGTTTACGGCAGACATATACCTCTATCTGGATCGTATTATAAAAACTTAGATTTGGATGTCAATGTTGACAGCGAAATAATTCCGGGTAACAGGGGTGCGTACGCCGAAAATTTAAAGGGTTTAAAAGATATTTTCACCGACGTGCGTAGTAGGATACATAAGGCTTATGAACGGAACAGTAAGTCTTACAACCTTAGAAAAAGGGATTTTGCCTTTAATATAGGTGATCACGTTTGGCGAAAAAATAAAATTCTTTCCAGTGCAGCAGATAAATTCACATCTAAGTTGGTACCTAAGTATGTGCATTGCGTGATTAGAGAAAAGATTTCAGATTTAGTTTATGGTTTAGTTAATTTAGATGGGACTAAAATAGGACGATGGCATATTAAAGACTTAAAACCATTCAATGGACCTAACCCTAGTGAAAGTTTGTCAGAAGAAGAATAATTTATATTTACATTATCTTAATTGCTTAAATTTTTTTTTGATGTTGCTCTGTAGAGGTGACGACCTCGTTTTTTTTTGACTGTTATAAAAGTTGAGCAGAGAATAGCTTACTTTTATTGTTTAATGCTAAGGTTTTGGGTATTGGCCATATCCCAAACTTAGGTTGATTGTGGTTGATGTTTAGCATCGACTCAGTTTTGCGAGCTTGCGAAGGAGTCACACTCAGGATATATCATAAGACTGGTATGTCGGTGGTCGCGGGATTTGATTTGCTTATGACCCCAAATAATATCCAGTTCTTGACACTTGGAAGCGAAATTTTGATTAGAGGCAATCCAAGGTGATCTTGAGTTAGGACAAGCGCAAGATGTAGCTCGTGTAGTGTGATGTAGAGTCAAAATTTCTATGAGCAATTTCAAAGTTTGTTACCCGAGTGGGTGTATTTCTATTACCTTAGTGGTATATGTTGGGTGCAATTAAGAGTAAATTGAGTTTGGTTTATCCAGTAAGTCTAAGACTTGGATTATTTTGATTTAGATCTTCTTCTGAATTGACAAACTGAGGGTATTTTCTATTTTTTTTTTCAGAGCCGTTTAAACGTTACCTTTGAGTCACTAATTTTTTTAAAAATTTTTTTTGCATGGACTCATAGGCGTATGTTGAGTTTTTTCGGTTTACTATCAGATTGATAGAAAATTGAAGTTCTGCAGGAGAACTAAAGGCTGATCATTTACAAGAGATGAGAGCAGACTAAGACAGTCGTTTCACAAAGAAATGATCAAAATCTGATACCGAGATGAGAACCTTGTCAAGAGAGGCTAAGCGCAGTGAAGGAAGATTCCTAACCGAATTTTTAGATTTCCAAGAGGTAATCTAGGAGTTTGGGCTGACAGAAAACGGTTATGCCTGATACCTGTAGCAGTTTCTTCTAGAGGCTATTGTCTAGGAAGACGATTAACACCATGATCGAATATTTTAGCTGTCAACGATGTTTTCTTCTTGTTTCTGATTAAGCTGGAAAAGCTCTTGTCGTCTTCAACAGTTTTGTTGCGTTGCCACCGAAAAATAGAGAAATTTTTGCTTCATGTAGCTTTTTAAGCTCATTTTCGTTTTTTGGAAATTTCCGTTAGAAGCTTGGTTAAGTTAACCTTATAAACCTTTTTGGTTGTATCCCATGAGTTATCTGTTTTTACAGGCTGTGATGCACCGGGTGCTAACAGATGCCGTTACGACGTTTGGCAGGGAGTTAGTCTTCCTGAGGAACAGACTGATTGGAAGGGTAGTCTATGGGGGGTGAACGTTTGACCTTTGGGACCTTTAGGGGTTTTGTTACCCAATGGTTATTTCTATTTGAACCAAAGGAGAGCCTAGCTACTGTAGTCGACCTCAGCTCCAATTAGCCTATTAGTGGTGACAGGCTGTTGGCAGTAGTGTGTTTCGGAACACCCTATTGATTAAATTTTTTTTTGACTTATGGTGGTGTGGTAGACACCGTTTCAGTTTAGTGGATGCTATAATCTACTCCCTTTTGTTGGTGGACACCAGGGTCACCAATTCTGTATTTTATTGTCTCCACCATTCAGTATATCGTGGTGAGGTGTTTGTCTCCTGTTATGTGGGATGGATTGAATGTTTTTCGTTGTTGTTCTAGGGCGAGACCAGTACACGAGGGTTCTTCATGCAACTTGGAGAAGCGCAATGCTGGTTAAGTTTTATATCTCTGTGTAGCCACCCTGAAGAATGACGGAGGGCGTTTTTTCCGGCTCATGTTTCTAGGCAGATTTGTCACTTTGGTGCGATGTGCCGAAGATTTGATTAGCTTTTGCTAAGAGCTTTCACCAAGCTCAGTATGGAGTTATCATAACCAAGAGTTTGGGATTTGAACTCCTGTATGTATTTCTGTATATATTTCTGTACATATTTCTGTATATATTTCGGTGTATGTTGGTTGCCTGAGGGCATGTGCTCAAAATGCGAGATTTTGAGTCGTTTTGCTTATGGACTCCTATATTTAGGATTATGACTTTAGGGAGGTCCTATTTCGAGACTTGCTGTCTCATATAGTTATGTTGGGAATGTTTCCTTGAATGTTAGTTGTGCGCAGACTAATCATTCTGTTCTTAGTGAACATTGCTTTGTGAAGCAGGATCATTCAGTTTGGTGAATTTTAGCTTTTATAGCTATTCACTGTGTTTAGAGTGAATTTTAGCTTTTATAGCTATTCACTGTGCCTATAGTGATATTGTTAGCTTTTATAGCTGCTCACTATGTTAATGGCGAGATTGTTCTTTTAGAACGCAGACTTTGTGTAGTCGAGGACTATTTACCGAGTGTTTTCTTGGCGAGGAGCCGAGTTTTTTTTTGGCGATATACCAGAGTGTTTTGTTGGCGAGGAGCTGACGTTTTTCTGGCGATAACCAGAGCGTTTTCCCTGTTGGCGATGGATGTCTAGGACGTGACATTGTTATTGCGATTTTCTGGCGATCAACCAGAGCGTTTTCCCTAGCGATTTTAGCATGTCTAGATGTCTTAGGACGTCGACATTGCGCGATAGAGTGCGATTATTTTCCGAGTGCGACTAGTAGTGATACTAGATTTAGAATGTTCTCTTAGCGATGAGCTAGAGCATGGATGGCGATTTTTCCCGAGCGTTTGTCTGGATATTTATCCAGATATTTTTTTTTTTTTTTTTGGCCTAGTGCTAAATGGTCTGACAAGACTTTTTCTTTTTAGTGTAAGTGTTTGCACTAGAATCATTTTTTTATTTTTTTTCTTTATTTAAGAATTTTTATAAATTTCTTTTGCTGAAATAGAAAATTTTCAGACAATCCTTAAAATATTTTAAGGGGGGTGTTCATATTTTATTTCAGTTCACTTTTTTTGATTTAGACAAGAGTCTAGACAAAGTTATATTTTTTTTTTGTTTTGGTAACAATAACAGAGCTGATTCTTTTATATAAGAAGACCGCGATTGTTATTTTGGAAAGGTATTTCTTATGTTCATGCAAGGATTTTTATTTGCTTTTTGATGTACTTAACCTTAGTGTCTAATTAAGTTAAGTCTAGTTATAAGATTCTTGTGATCATGCAAAGATTTTCATTTGGTTTTCATTGTACTTAATATTAGTGCTTAATTGAATTAAGTCTAGTAGTAAGGTCCGAAGTTTGTACTTTTGTTTTAAGTTCTGACCTTAGTATTAAGTGATAGTGTACCACTTTGTACCTTTTCATAAGTAGCCTAAGTTTAATAGACTAGTGTAGTCTATTTCTTTTTGGAAGGGGGTAAATGTAACATTCATTTTTTCCTAGATTTTAAGACCATGTAATGTTACTGATTTTTCACTTCAAATTGTACTTATTTTCATTTTTGTATCGAACGGTATATTAATCAAAGATTCCAAGCCGTTCGGTATATTAGTGTGCTGTGCGGGTTTCTGACCGAATCTATCGGCACGCCGGGATTGGTTGAAAATGTGTATCCGGATTTTTGGTTCCGGCGTCGCGATATTACCGAGAGAAGGCCCACGACTTATTTAAGGGTCCGAGAGAACGACGATCGAGGCTGAGTACCATCAAGCCGCAGCCAGGCGAATTTTCATCGGAGCCGCCAAGAAGCTTCCTTCGACTGAGCTGCAGTAAAGGCTCATTACAACAATCATGAGAGCTAAATAATGCACAAGTTTTTTAACGAAAAGCCGTAGTGGGCTCTCTAAGTGTTTACTAGAAAAGTGTGAAATCGGTCGTGTTCCATCGAAGCCGAAATAAAAACAGTAAGTTACCAAAACATCCTTCCATAGACTTATCCCTGAGTAGTGCCTTAACAGCAATATGAACTGACTAAAAAGTGAAGTGAAAAGCACTATTTTTCGTCTTCGGGAGTAGTCAGAGTTTAGAATTTAAATGTCATAACTACCAGTTAGGCTAAAATTTTTTGGTAATCCTGTAAAACTGCAAAGGTTAGAACTTTTTATTTTTAAAAAACTTGAATAAATTTTCTTTTTGTTGATTAAAGCTAGTGTCTCACTGAATACCTATCTTACTTTTCAGGATAAGAACGGCTGTACCAAACTGATTTTTTTATTTACCAACAGTACACCCTTTCAGTATTTTTTCATTTTTTTAGCTGAAGTTAGATCCTTTCTATTTTAAAATGAATGGTGCCCAAAAAGTCGTACAGCTGAGGTTTCTTTAAAAATAGAAAATAATTCCAAAAAGACGTACAAAAATTATCTCTTACCCATATCTCTCTACCAAAGAAAACTGAGCTGGTGTGTGTTTAATTTCTTTAGTTCTTTTAAAATCAGGATTCACTCGATTCATTATCAGAAATTAAAGCGGGGCTGCAAGAAAATTGCGCTCAAGCTTGGGGCATCCAATATTCAAACGGTACAAAATTGCGCTCAAGCGTGGGACAAACAACTTCTCACAGGGTACAAAAAAAAAAAAAGATGCCTCAAACTGAGGACAGTTTAACATGTTACAATATATATATATATATATATATATATATATATATATATATATATATATATATATATATATATATATATATATATATATATATATATATATATATATATATATATATATATATATATATATATATATATATATATATATATATATATATATATATATATATATATATATATATATATATATA
>CM032455.1:73129964-73142464 GCA_019049505.1 Pachyrhynchus sulphureomaculatus
GAGCGTTAATCAATTGCATTTTTTGAAATAGGACCTCAAGTATATAATTCTTCAATTTTTAATAGGTTTAATTCATTAGAAATAGTAATTTGGGTTTTTAATCCCTATTATTAACGATCTGCTGGAAAATACCAGAAATCCAATCTACAGCTTTTCAGATGACAGTATGCTTATTGCATCATTCACTTTAAACGCTCGAACATCGGCTGCTCATGCAAATAGCCGCAGACAGAAGGAGGTTGTTCAACTTAACAAAGGCCTGGAAGAAATTCTATCTTGGGGTGACAGTAACTAAGTAAAACTTAACGCTTCAAAAACCCAGGCGGCAGTTTTTTTCTAAAAAAGTTTACGTTGCTGAACCCGACATACCAGGTGTACAAGTATGAAATGCGGATTTTTTTTTCTAAAATAACATGTTAAATTCGGAAGAATGACAAAAAGTGCTTTATTCAAACTATGCTCCATCGCTTGTTATACATTTTTCCCATCTTTCGGGCAATTTGTGAATACCACGCCAGTAAAAATCTTCCCCTTTTGCTGCGAACCATTTATCGAGCCATTTTTTCACATCTTCGTACGAACCAAAGCGCTGCTCAGCAAGTGCGTGACCCATCGATGCAAACAAGCGGTAATCGGAAGGAGCCAAGTCTGGTGAGTAAGCCGCATGGGGTAGAACTTTCTAGCTGAGTGTTTCCAACTTGTCGCGAACTGGTTTTTCCGTATGTCATGAAGCATTGTCATGAAGAAAAATGACTTTGTGTTGCCTCTTTCGGTATTCTGGCCTTTTTTCAAGCAGCGAACGGTTCAAATCGGTCAATTGTTGTTGGTAACGTTTAGTATTAACCGTTTCCCCAGGTTTTAATAGCTCATAATAAACCACGCCCCTCTGGTCCCACCAAACACAGAGCATCGTCTTTCTGCCAAAGCGATTCAGTCTTGCGCCATACCCATGATTTTTTGCGCTTGGGATTCTCAAAATAAATCCACTTTTCATCCCCCGTAACTATACGATGCAAAAACGACTTCCTTTTGTACCGAGCGAGCAAAATGTCACACGTGTTTTTGCGCTTTTCCATTTGCCTGTCGTTCAACTCATGTGGTACCCATCTACCAGTCTTGTGAATCTTTCCCATCTCTCGTAGCAGATTGGAAACAGCTTGTTGACTAACGCCCAATTTCTCGGCGAGTTGTTTTTGTGTTTGCGAATCATCTTCGTCCAACAATGCTTGCAATTCCACATCTTCGTATTTTTTTGGCGGTTTTCCACGTTCCTTGTCTGCAACATTCTAAAGTCACCACTTTTGAAACGCCGAAACCATCGTTCACACGTATCTTGCGATGGAGCATGTTCACCATAAGCTTCTCAAAGTAATCGGTATGATTCAACAGCAGTTTTTTTCAAATGAAAACATAAAATTAATCCTGTCCGCGAATGCTCTTCGTTCGGTATAAATTTCGACATATTAAACACAACAACAGAACACTATGCACACACTTTTTCAATTTATCACTCAAGCGCGTCTGACACTTGTTGATGACACAACAAAATGGCACAGTGTCAAATCTTTATAGCACAAACTGCATTAGTGCACCATCTGTTGTCTGAAATCCGCATTTCATACTTGTACACCTGGTAGTTGTGTCGGGGCACTCCATTCCTCTAGCATCGTCACTCAATTTGCTGAGCGTTAATTTGGGAGCAAATACGTATTGGTATGAATATGTTGCAAGTATAGCAAAGAGGGCTTCTCAAAAGCTGGGAATATTATTTCGAACTAGAAAGTTTTACACTTCACAACAACTGCTAATTTTGTACAAAGCTCAAATTCGACCAATCTGGGAATACTGTTCCCATGTTTGGGTCTTTGCTTCCAAAGATACACTGCATTTGTCGGATTCTATTCAGAAGGGAGCTGTTCGCTTGATTGGAGATCCGGAACTGGCCAGCAACCTTGATTCTTTGGAATATCGAAGAACGGTTCGCGACTTGGGTCTATTCTACAAAGTGTTCGATGGATGTAGCCCGCTTAATTCCTCCTAGAGCGGTGCATGCTCGAAATAAACGTCGCGCTAATATTTCACACCCGTATGAGGTTCAGCTTTTTACTCCTTGTACAACCCTTTTTAAGCAGTCTTTTATATGGAGAACTTCAGCCCTTATAATAGTTTGCTCAAGACCAACGTGAATAGCTTTTTCCGCACACATATCGGTCCTGTAGCGCTTTAGGCATTTCCATACAGCATGTGTGCTAGGCCTATAAAAAAAATTCAGCTATCAGTCCAGTGTTGTGTGTAGAAGTTAATTTAATTAATTTAATGAATTATTTTCCCCTTATACATTTATGTTAAAGGAGAATTTTCGTTTAATTTTAGGAAAATCGTTATCAAACCTTATATCATTAAATCTTTGAATAGGTTAGCACTTTCGACCGAAGGCAAGAATTAAGACAATAATCTCGTTCATGTTTTACCTTTTTTAGTTCTACAATTCTAATTATAAATCTGTATCAAAAACTTGTGGTATCTTAAAATAACATCATATTATTATAGCCATCATGCTAAATTCAGCAATTTGAATCTTAATATTATAATAAATTACTTTTTATAATTTTGAATTGATTCGTACTTAAGAATTTTTTTTTTATGGGTCTAGCACACGTGCTGCAGGGAAGTCCCTAAAGCGCTCCAGGAGCAGCATGTGTGGGGAAAAGGCGATTCACGTTGTTCTTGAATCGCTGTAAATTGTACTCGGTGGGAAACACAGCGCTGGGCAAATTATTCCAAAGGGATGATGTTCTCCATATAAAAGACTGTTTGAAAAGCGTTGTACGCGGAGTAACAAGCTGAATCTCATACAGATGCGAAGCACCAACGCGATGTGTATTTCTAACATGCACCGCTTTGGGAGGAATTAAGCGGGCTACATCTTTCGAACACTTTCCATGAAAATATTTGTAGAACAGACTCAATGTTCCAGCGAATCAAGGTCGCCGGTCAGTTCCGGGTCTCCAATCAGACGAACAGCTCTTCTCTGAACAGAATCCAACAAATGGAGTGTATGTTTGGGGGCGGAGCCCCAAACGTGGGAGCAGTATTCCATAGTTGGTCGAATTTGAGCTTCGTAAAGAATTAACAGTTGTTGTGGGGTGTAAAGCTTTCTGGTTCGAAATAATATTCCCAACTTTTGAGAAGCTCTCCTTGCTATGCCTGCAACATGTTCATGCTAGGACATATTTGCTCCTAAATTAACGCCCAACAAATTGAGCGACGATGCTAGGGGAATGGAGTACCCCGACATAACTATGTCGGGTTCAGCAACCTTAACTTTTTTAGAAAAAACTGCCGCCTGGGTTTTTGTAGCGTTAAACTCCACTTGGTTACTGTCACCCCAAGATAGAATTTCTTCCAGGTCTTTGTTAAGTTGAACGACCTCCTGCTGTCTGCGGATATTCGTCTGAGCAGCCGAGGTCCAAGCGTTCAAGGTGAATGAAGAGACAAGCGTACTGTCATCTGCAAAGCTGTAGATTGGATTCCTGGTCTTTCCAGCAGATCGTTAATGTAAATGAGAAAGAGAGTAGGAGACAGTATGGAGGCACCCCGGCGTTAATAGTGAAAGTGTTAGAAAGAAATCCGTCGACCGCCACTCATAAAAAAACACTCTCTGAGGAAACATGAGAGTCACAAACAAAACCTTTCAGACATACCATAAGAGCGTAACTTAGCCAACAGTCCATCGTGCCAAACACGGTCGAATACCTTGGATATGTCAAGAGCAACCGCTCGAGATTCTCCAAAGTGTTCAACTGCGTTGTTCCAAACATGTGTTACACAAGTCAGAAGATCTCCTGTTGATCTATGTTTACGAAAACCATACTGGTGATCGCTAATAATATTGAATCGGTTGGTTTTTGGTTGGTAATTGGTTATTAACAATCTAGAAAACCAAAAAGAGATAAACGCATTGCGTTAATCAAAATAAAATGGTGCCATTAAAACCA
The DNA here is from genome assembly GCA_019049505.1 of Pachyrhynchus sulphureomaculatus. Taxonomy (NCBI): domain Eukaryota; kingdom Metazoa; phylum Arthropoda; class Insecta; order Coleoptera; family Curculionidae; genus Pachyrhynchus; species Pachyrhynchus sulphureomaculatus. The sequence goes on from CM032455.1 coordinate 73,133,963, forward strand.
TCATTTTAAAGTTGACAATTAAAATAACTAGGGATTAATAAATTCTTGCGTTAGTGTCTTTAACAAGATTTTAATTGTTTTAAGGAATAAAATTGAAAAGATAGCTGTTATATAACTTTATAAAAAAGATTATGAGTTTTTCTGAGGCGCTGACAAGTTCATGCTAGGAAACTTAACTGATTATGAATATCAATGTGATTCTGTACAGGAGAGTAAAACAACAAACCCGTACAAAACTAAGTTCATATGATTTTAAAATAATGTAATCATAAAATCTGATGCAATTCTATAATACAATTTTATACATTCTTATAGTTGTTACGTATTTTCAAATGAAACTTAATTTTGATAGGAAACTTCCATGGATTATTCAGCTTATAGGGACTTCTTCTGTGTCGATGGTCAAAGTGATGCTGACGTTTCGCCGATTATCCTATTGGCTTCTTCTGAGCTTGTGGACATTACTTACTTAAAATCACACAGCTAATTTTATTTATTTCCCGTTATAGCTCTTCAGTGATCAAAGAATTAACATTCCACATAGCGATACGTAACTCATCAGGTGGTGAGCGCAACAAGCTTGTTAATTTCTTGACCTTAAACAATTTAATATATTTAGTTACACCTTTTTCCTGTCTTTGGCTTTAATCACTCTGTTCAAAAAGTTGTTTCCTAAATGTATTTGATAATATTAAACTAGTCTTTACTCACCAACCAAAACAAGGAAAACATATCTAATAAACCTGAAGTTATGACTAACAGCGTAAAGGTAAACTAAACAAATAACTATTTATTTGGTCCTGGTCTTCTTTTGTATGGTTAAAAATATGAAATAACAGTATTCTAGAAATGTTATTATAATGTAACACTCGATAAACGAAAATTAAAACTGAAAAATATTGTGTCAAAGTTATGAAATACTATATCAGTTCTTACGTGATTCATGTAAAAAATCATTATCATATTGAATCATTTTCAAGTCCCTAAAGTCCCTAAAAGATGTCAAAACAAAGTCATGTATTGGCAAAACACCAATATAAAATTTTTAGTAAATCTATCAAATTATTGTTGCTATAGGAGACAAAGACATGTTTTTCTCGTTTATCATTAGTTCGTATGTGATTCATGCAAAATTATTTGACGATTTCCAATTTCCGTTCCCTGAAAGCTATTAAAACCAAGTCATAGTATAGTTGACACTGTTGCAACTCGGTGGAAATATATATGTATAATATATGATGTAAAAACAATGTCAATTATTAGGGAATCAGCAACTTTGACGCATGTGATCGGATATTAAATTATATTCCGTTACGTCACGTTATTGGTTGCGTGCAACCTCCTGAAAAATATTAGATTTTATTCTCTTGTTTTAAGTCCGCTAAAGACTGAATTTATCAGAGCATAATTTTTTAGTTTATGATTCACATATATCATTAATATTTTTTTGAGGAACGTTTTTATCATAGATTAATCATTTTGAATTTCAATTTTTCATTCTCGCATTTATATTCAGTGAGTTCAAAAGCTCTACATATAGTCATTGTCAATGGGTTTTATTAAGTATAGTAATTCAATTAACGATAATATGTAAAGAAAAAACGGCGAGTGAGAGTTGTTCGCATATTTGTGGTTTATAGTATACGTATAGCACTACTATTGCTTGTGATAGCATTCCTGATAACCATACATAAACATAACATGTAGACTGAAAAGTTTTTGGTCTGACACGTAGATGTCGTTCTTTTCAACAAATCTATATAATTTTTATTAAGCTCCAACCTTCAAACGATACGTGTCAAAAGTTCATGACATTTCGACGATTAGGTTATAAGTTACAGTGGTTTTAGTGTCACTACTTTTGATATTTTCAAAACAATGGAAAAAATCGAATTTCGTGTGTTGATTAAACACTGTTTCTTGATGGGAAAAATACCGTTCAAGCAAAGCAGTGGCTTAATAAGTGTTACGGGGACTCTAACCCTGGAAAATTACTCATCATTTATTGGTATGCTGAATTTAAATGCGGTCGTATAGATACAAATGATGCTGAACGCTCTGGACGCCCAAATGACGTGGTTACATCGGAAAACATAAAAAAAAAATCCAGAAAATTGTTTTGTATGACCTTAAAGGGAATTTGCATGAGATAGATGACACCCTTAAGATATCAAAAGAACGTGTTGGTCATATTTTGCATAAACATTTGGGCATGAGAAAGCTCTGTTCGAAATTGGTACCGCGTTTGCTCACACTGGATCAAAAACAACATTGTTGATGATTCTGGGCGCTGTTTGGATCTGCAGTAAAATGGATTTTTTTTATGCGATATGTGACAATGGATAAAACACAGATCCACCATTACACACCGGAATCAAGTGAAAGCCGCCCGAAGCGACCAAAAACACAACAGTTGGCTGGGAATCAAGAGTGAATATTATATAAAGTTGTTGTGGCATTTGAAGGCAGAAATTGCATAGAAACGGCCCCAAAGGAACAAGAAAAAAGTGCTCTATCATCAAGATAATGCGCCGTGTCATAAGTCAATGGTTAAGATGGCAAAATTGTATGAATTGAAGTTCGAATTGCTTCCTATTCCACCGTATTTTCCAGATTTGGCCCCCAGCAACTATTATCTGTTTGCAGACCTCAAAGAAATGCTCGTGGAAAAGAGATTTGGCTCTAATGAAGTAGTTATCGCTGAAACTGAGGCCTATTTTGGAGTTAAAGACAAATCCTTCTACAAGAAAGGTATCGAAATGTTAGAAAAGCGTTGGACTGATTGTATTGTTCTTGAAGGAGACTATAATAATGAATGAAGTCGAATTTTGCAAAAAAAATGTATTTTAAGTAGCTAGACCAAAAACTTTTCGGCCTACGTCTCACAGCATTACAGCCCCCTTACACAAACAATTCCGATCATTAAAGCATCCGATATCAATAAAGCGCTGTACATTTTCCGTGAAACTAATTTAAATATTACCTTGGACGGCAAAAACCGCACATTATTACACAGAATATTTGATAATCTTCAATAAAATTGCTTATGATTATTTTTAGTTATGTGTCTTCAATAAAATAATCAAATTTAATTTCATAACTTATCTGTCACAAGAACAAGTAAAGTAAATATCAAAGGACATTTTCAAATAAGTTTGAAAGTGGTAAAGTTTTTTTCGATCTCGTTACGCTAAATTTTAGTTTTATTGAGAATGTAGACATGGATTTACTAAACGGGCTAGCTTTTCGCAATTCAACCGAGACGACACAACTATACGCTCATTGATTTCCTGATCGCAATTTACCCGATCGTAGAACTTTTGAAAGTGTTAATAGCAACCTGAGAGAAACAAGTTTTGGTTTGTCTGACACAGACTGTGAGGTGAAAATATAGCTGAATATTTTGTAGGTAATATTATACCAAAACGAGGTGGAGTAGGGCGTAGATTTGCCGACAAACGACCAAACAAATAGTATAAGAATGTTGTCGCTTCATACTTCAATATTTTTTGTACACTATGTACTTCAAGACCAATTGCTTCATCTATATTACTTCCAAAAAGTTTACTTTATGTCAATAGATGATTATCCTGAAAGGTTAGAATATGCTACTTGGGTTTGGCAAAAAAACAAAGAGGAGATATATGTTTATCAGCAAAGTACTATTTACCAGTAAGTCAGAATTTTCTAGGGATGGTGTAATAAATTCCCATAATCTTCATTTGTGGGATGATGAGAGCCCCCCATGCGATTATCCAAACTAAAAATTAACGTAAGTTTTTAAAAAATGTCTGGATGGGAATTATTGGAAATTATCTAAACGGGCCGTATGTTATTGACAGATGATTAAATGTGGAAAGCTATTAGCAGTTTCTTCGGGAAGATTTACACCATTTATTGGAAGACGCTCTATTACAAACTCGTCATCAGTTTCCCAATCAGTGGATAGGTCGAGATGGTCCAGTTCTTTGGCCATCTAGATTCGCCGATATCAATCCGTTGGATTCTTTTCTTTGGACATACCTTCAAAATCTTATTTATTCAAGTCCTGTCCAAATACGAGAATAACTGTTAAAAGTAGTTTTATTTAATTATATTGAAATAAGGAATAATCTCGTATGCTCTTTAAAGTTCAAAGGACTTCTTAAATTAAAAACGTGTGTAGTGTTATTTTATCATTATTAACTAAAAAGATTTACGTTGTGTTTATATTTTTTCTAGTAAATATATTATTGCTTTTATTTTTACCTATGCTTGTTTTTTGTTATAAAGATTTTTATCCTAAAAATTTAAAATAATACCCAAACTGAATATCAAAAAAAACTATAAAATTTAAATATTCTACTCCTTAGTAAAAAAAAGAGACATAACTAAAAAAATATTTATACCTCTTTTCGTAAAAAATGTTCTTTTTTTATAATTTCACGTAGAAAAATATAGATTTCAATGTACAAACAATTTAGGGCTATTTTTGAACCCACCTTCCCCTGCTGTGTGAAGGCCCCGGTAAAATTCGACAGTTTTAGTTTCCTTGTTTGATTCCGTGCATGCCGTTTAAAGTAGTAACTAAATTTCAAGTTTCAATCTACAATAGTTTAGCAAATAATGAATAACAATAATTTTCCGGGAGCCCCCTCTCGGGAGCTATAGGTCAGTAATGAGGGGACGTAGAACGAAATAAGTATTTATTAGTTACACGGTCCCCTAGTGAGATTGTGATGATGGGGGATGAATTACTAATATATTTCTTTATACCGAGATGAGCAGTGTTCCCGTTTCAATTGCTTTTTAGAGTTACCGCTAAATATCCAATAGAGGTATTAGTGCTGTACGAGTCTTTTGTAGTTATTGTTAAACATTTAATAGGGGTATTAATACCATATTCGCTTATAGTAACAATCGTAAGAATTCTTATTTTCTCAACGTGCTTTACTTTTCAAATAAAATTTTGGTGTTTGACATCAGATGCTACCGTATTAGTCGTTGCTCTCCAAGAAACTGCTCTACCAGAACAGAAGAGCTACAATTACGAAAACATAGTAGCTACCTTCGGAATATGTTATCGTGATCTACATAAATAACCGCTGTATCTATAGTAGCTTCAAACGAGAGCCAAAGAACTGCAAATTTTTGTAAAAATTTGGATTATCACCCTGCGGGTCCACTAAGCTTACTCTTGTTTACGTTACAATTTCAAAGCACAATTTTCTTCGAAAACTTTATAAATATAATCAGAAGTATAGAAACAAATTTAAAATTAAGAGAACCGTATGAAACTGAGATTTATTACGTAAATCAACTTATATAGTCGAAATAAATATAAAATAAGATACGTTATTATTTTTATTGTGTATTAAATTATTTCCAAACTTTTCTCTGAGCCACGAATAATTTCGAATCTAATAAGAATTAGGATAGCAAATGTCATAGTTTTACTTATTCTTTTTTAAACTTTAATCGTATAAGTTTAATATACTTACTTTTTGTTAAATTTCTGAACGGTTCTTGGAAGTTTTCTTCAAATATTTTTTATAACTGGGTAACGCCTGTTTGCCTCTGAAAGATGATTTAACCTGTATAATACATAAGGCTACATTTATTAATAATACCAACCAATTTCGCTAACTTTTGATTTAACTGGAAGTAAGGAAATTTCGAATTCGAATGCCTTACATGTTACTGATTATTTCATCTGACACAAATATTATCATAAACTCAGCTAATTATCAAATGCTTTGAAAAAAATGCACGTAATATGCTAGGTATCTTTTGGGGTATATTTAAGTTGAAAGAACAAACTTAGAAGTATTTAGATCCTTTGTTTCGGGTAATAGACAAGAACAGACTTATATCGAGTTTCCCCCAGAACAAAAAACATGTCAAGCTTATGCAGATTCCCAGATATCGGAGTACGAGATAATGAGGTGACGAATGCGTTTGCCAAACTCAGAGCAATGACTCCTTTCCGGGAAACCGAACCTGTTGTAGGTATATCCCAGCGATAGGTGGAACATACCCTCAAGCAATGGGCTAAATGGTACATGATGTAGCTCGGCTTTTTCAGACGGATTGAAATATGTCGCTGCTGCATTTTTAGTAGTTGAGATAGATTTTTATTACTGGGTTAGAGCCGTAACCATCGAACTGCCTAGCGGTAATTGTCAATAATAATTCGTCTGTCGACTGTTGACCTTAGGCATCCTCCAACGGAGGGATAAGTTTTAAATTTTAGGCTTTCATAAGCCAGGTACAATTTATTATATCTTACTGCACGTCAATTATTGGTAGATCAGTAACTTTGCTGGTTGGGTATAATCTAATGCAAAAATGATTTTTTTCTCAACTACTTTCAAGGACGGAAATATTGAATTTGCATATTAGAACATGTGTGTACAGAGATTCCACAATCGTTACGTCCTTACATTAACAAATTCTGATCATTCGATTGTCGAATTGGAATAGAGCGCTCTGTAGTTTTCTAGATAAAAATTTCGGAACATTCACAAAATTTTGAATTGAGGCTTGGTGACTTACAAATTACCTAAAGAATCTGTTAGCAGCAACTTTCATTTTTCTAACACTCACGAAATTTTGAGTTGGCGCTTTATGACTTTAAAATTAACCAGAGAATCTGTTGCAGCCGTAACTTTTATGTTAGAGGCCCTTTTTCTTATTAAGGTTGTATCACGCAGCATTAATAGAGCGTTTTTTGACTATACTTTATCGATTATTTTATTTTTAGCAAATTTTGTCAATCGTGGACATGCGTATTATTATGAAGAAAACTTTTGAAATGGAACAGTATGGAAATAATATTTAAACTTCTAAATTTAAGATTATGCGCAAAGGAAGATTAAAATTTGGTGCGTTTATTTTTGTTGGGCCATTTCTATTTCATTTTAGATAATGAAGCAGTCATTTTTTTATGGTTAAATTTACCGAAAGGGTCTAAAAGTTACACTCGGTCTAATTACCGTGGCATCTAAAAGATGTAGCTGTCTAGTGACTATTGTATTTGACAGTGTAATATATCGTATTGTAAATATCACCAAATAAAGATTTTCATAAGAAAATTTTATGGAAAATATAAGCGTTTTTAGAATCAATATTTAATTTTTATCTGTTTAATAAATAATTTTATTTAATTAAGCTTTAATTGAATGTTAAAAATACGTTGGTCCCGTTTTATGGATAGCTCTCATTTAATAGTAATTAAACAACAAGATTTACTAAAAGGATGTCACTAAATCTGACCTAATTTAAGAGTTAAAATCAGTGAGCCAACAAAAGTTATGGGCTATGCAGTGCAGCACAAAAATTACCTATTACAAGACCTTAACTTTTTATTTTTATATTTTCTTGTGACAATTGGTGATATTTACAAAGCTATTAACTAGACCGGGTCTAACTCTTTAGTGATTATGACTGTAAAAAAACTTTTTAACTTTTACTTAATGGATTTAACTGAAAAAAGAGGATGGTTCAATAAAAAAAAATAATTTTCGCTTGCTCGCAACCGAATATTTAAAAATATTCCATTTTGCTCAAAAATTAAAAGTTGGTGCTTTCTTTTTTAATTGAAGCCATCCTCTTTTCGTTTAAAACAATGAAGTAAAATTTAAAAAGCTTTTTACCGTCATTTTTACAGAAAAGTTAGTCCTGGCCTAATTACTAGTATTGCAAATATCACCGATTAAACATTTTATATGAAAATCTGATGTAAAATATAAAGTAACAGGTAGAAAATATAACAGTTTTTAGAATTTTATCCCAATATTTAATTTTTTGTGAGTTTAATCGTAAAAACGAATTTGATGGTTTTATACTGGACAGCCCCATATCTTTAGTTGATTCAGTGGTGCTAATTCTCAAATTAGGCCAGATTTAAAGTAAACCCCTTTGTTGAATCTTTTTGTTAATATTTAATTGCTATTTAAAGGGAGCTATTAATAAAAAGGGACAAATGTATTTTTAACATTTGATTAAAAATTAACCAAATAAAATTTAGTATAATTACGACACAGATATGAGAAGACACCCCTAAATTTTATTTAAATTGGTTACTTTTTAATTAAATGTCAAAAATGCACTCGCTCCTTTTTATTAATAGGTCCAATATAAATAACAATTAAACATTATATATATATATATATATATATATATATATATATATATATATATATATATATATATATATGTATATATATATATATATATATATATATATATATATATATATATATATATATATATATATATATATATATATGTATATATATATATATATATATATATATATATATATATATATATATATATATATATATATATATATATATATATATATATATATATATATATATATATATATATATATATATATATATATATATATATATATATATATATATATATATATATATATATATATATATATATATATATATATATATATATATATATATATATACATATATATATATATATATATATATATATATA
>CM032455.1:73147464-73200372 GCA_019049505.1 Pachyrhynchus sulphureomaculatus
TATATTCTCCACAGCCGCCTAAGCCTAAGAGTTTAAATAAGTTTTTGCCAGTCATCTGTCGAACAAACGTTAACTTGATACATCGTTGGAAAGAGAGTTTCAAAGAGAACTGAAATTGATAAAAAAATATACAGAGTTTCATTAAAAACAAGAAAGTTGCAATCACTTCTGGTCAAACCGTAAGTAGTTGGAAATATTTCTTAAGTGATAAAAAAGCCTAATGATGTCCCATTCTAGTATTTAAAAATGCAAATATGTAACTTTCAAAATAAAAAAAAAAATCACAGGATGTTGGCTGTGTCACCCGGTATATATATATAAATATATATAGATATATATATATATATATATATATATATATATATATATATATATATATATATATATATATATATATATATACATATATATATATATATATATATATATATATATATATATATATATATATATATATATATATATATATATATATATATATATATATATATATATATATATATATCATCAGTAGCTTATTTCATTCACAGTCGGATATAAGCCTCCCCAAGTTGTCTCCAATGAGCTTTGTTGTTTTTTTTGTATCCAATAGTGTCCTGCTTATCTTTTTATGTCGTCTGTCCATCTTGTCTGTTTGTCTGTGGTCTACCGCTGCATCTTTTGTATTCTCTATTATCATGCATCCTTGTGATATGTCCCGTCCAATTCCACCTTAATATACATATTCGTTGTATTACATCTGTTATTTTTGATCTTCTTCGTATCTCGATGTTAGGAATACGATTTTGGAGTCTAATATTTAGCATTCTCCTCTCCATTGCTCTTTGGGTCCACTTTTAGTGCCATATGTTAATACCGGCAGTACATATTGATCGAATACTTTGGCTTTTATTCTAACTGGGATGTCTAATTTAAATGCAGATTGTAACCTTCCTAACGCAGACCAAGTAAACGAGACTCTTCTGTCAAAGTCAGCTTTTAAATTATTTTTTGATATTTCGATTTTTTGTCCTAAATATATGAATGTTTGTACTTTTCCTGTTCTTTCAACTTTCATTAACAGTTCCTGGCTGTTAACTTCACTTTTGTTGTTCAAATATTTGGGTTTGGTGAAGTTTATTTTTATACCTATTTCTCGAGACTTGTTATTTAATTCTATTAGCATTTCTTGTAACTCTTATTTTGTGCTGGTAATCAGAGTGTCATCATCTGCGAACCTTAAGTGATTTAATCGTTCACCGTCTCTTAGTATTCCTTTATTTTCCCACATTAACGATTTGAACATGTCTTCTAGAGTCAACGTAAATAGCTTGAGGGATATCGAGTCGCCTCGACTAATTGCTCTTTTAATTTTGATATATATATATATATATATATATATATATATATATATATATATATATATATATATATATATACATATATGTATATACAGTAATACCCCGCTTTACGCGAGGGATACGTTCCGAAAAAAATCGCGTTAACTGAAATTCGCGTATATCGAGGTTTATGATTAAACATAGTCAAAATTTAATACAAAAAAATACAAATCATTTTAATCAATCAATCACATACTCTTATTTTTTACGGAAAAATACATCTATTGTCTTTTGGGTAACGTTTTGTTTACGTTCTTGTAAAATACGTTCATAACACCCAACACTGTTTTTAATTGTTTGACACACGGTCAAGACACGGTCATCATTATTGTCTATACTCTGCAATATGTCCAAACCTGAATAAATTTTTGAAAGTGCATTTTGTATTTCCCCTGAAGATAAAACTTTCTCTTCTACTTGTTCTTCCTCATCGTAGATAGGATTATTCTGTAACTCGATCAGATCTTCATTGCTAATAGGATCGTCGTGCGTTGCTACAAGTTCTACGAGATCTTCTACCGTGACATCTTCAAGTTCAGACCCCTCAATCATTGCAGCAATGTCTTCAAGCACTTGTCTCTGCATCTGGACAATTCTTCTAGGTGCTTCCACTACATCTGGCCAAAGATTACGCCACACCCCATTCATACAACTCATTTTAACTTCCTTCCAAGCCTCTTCTATGTTGTGAATAGACTTCATAATGTTGTATGACTTCCACCACTCTCGCATAGACTGTCTTCCTTCCCCGTCAGTTTCATGAATTAGTTGGCTAAAAGTGCGGCGATGGTAATAAGCTTTGAAGTTTGCTATTGCTCCCTGGTCCATAGGTTGTAATATTGACGTAGTGTTTGGTGGAAGGAACTTTACGTACACTTTTAAGTCTCTGGGCGTATCAAGTGAGGTTGGATGTCCTGGGGCATTGTCTAAGAGTAATATAACTTTAGGTTCAAGCCCATTTCTGTCACAGTATGATTTGACTGATGGGCAAAAACTATTAGAATACCATTCTTGAAAAATTTCCCGTGTAACCCACGCCTTTCTGTTTGATCGCCACACAACTGGTAGACTTGTCTTGTCTGTGCCTCGCATTGCACGGGGTGTTTCTGAATGGTACACTAGTAAAGGTTTCAGTTTGAAATCACCAGTGGCATTACCACCCAGCAGAAGTGTTAGTCGATCTTTCGCAGCTTTGAAACCACTGGCTTGACGTTCTTCCTTAGAAATGAATGTTCGAGATGGCATTTTTTTCCAGTAAAGTGCGGTCTCATCAACATTGAAGATGAGACAAGCAGGAATTTTCTCTCGTCTAACGAAGTCTTGAAACTTGTCTGGAAACTCAGCTGCAGCTTGAATGTCCGCGCTGGCCGCCTCGCCTGTTATGTGGATATTGTGAAGATTAGAACGCTGCTTGAACCGATGGAACCAGCCTCTGCTGGCAGCAAAAGTCGGAGTGGCACTCCCTTCTCCTTCTTTTGTTTTCAGCATCTCATACAAAGATTTTGCTTTTGTGCATATGAGATCTTGACTTAGTGGTGTGTTCTTCTTATTCAAATCTTCGATCCAGACTGACAGTAATTTCTCCATTCTTTCTAAGATAGATGATCTCGAACGAGAAAGTTTTGTTGCACTTATAGGTGTTGAACCTTCGCTGGAGATTTTAATTTTTTCCCGATTTTTATAAATCGTTCTCACAGTCGATTCTGAGAGTCCAACATCTCTCCCAACAATTGTTGCTTTGCCTCCATTTTCCATTCTTCTTAACACTTTCATCTTCAATTCCAAAGTGACGCTTTTACGCTCTTTTTTCTTTACAGGCGGCATTTTTAACGTAGGGTTAAATTATGTATGTATGTATCTCCAATAAATATTAAAACAAAACTGCCAGCCGACCGAACTAACATTACGGAACAAATGAACACACGAAACGAACGAGGAAATCCCCATAGAACAAAGTCGAAGGACAGGGAATTCCCAATTCTTCAAAGAGAAATATTCAGAGAAAGCGGGGATCCCCCCGCGACCATAGAGAAGTTAATGACTACATGAGCGCGAAATTTGAAATTCGCGTTATAGTGAAACCGCGCGTAACGGGGTCGCGCTAAGCGGGGTATTACTGTATATATATCTATATATATATATATATATATATATATATATATATATATATATATATATATATATATATATATATACATATATATATATATATATATATATATATATATATATATATATATATATATATATATATATATATATATATATATGTATATATATATATTATATATATATATATATATATATATATATATATATATATATATATATATATATATATATATATATTACTGATTAAACGGATAAATATTGGATTTGGAAATATTCTAAAAACTGTATTTTAAATCAATTTTTTTTTTTGAAAATGTTTAATCAATAATGTTTATATTATGAAATTTTACATCGTCAAACATAAATCAATTGGACGGGTTACTAGAGCGGGTCTAACTTTTACTCCCTCTTAGGAAGTTCGACTATAAAAAAAATTTGACTTTTACTTACTTGTTTCAAATGAAAAGAGGATCTCTCAACAAAACAAATACACCAAATTATATTTTTTGTTTGTGCACAACCAAAAGTGTAAAAATTTTCTATGAAAACAATTTTATTTTTAATTCCATATTGTTCTGTTTTATAAGGTCTGCTTGCTAATAATAGATACAATTCACAAATTTTGCTAAAAAGAATGAATGATGCAACTGCAGCTAACAGATTCTTTAGGTACTTTGAAAGCCATAAAGCATTAGTTTTGTGAAAACCCTTGCGAAAATTGACAAGATTTGCATGTTTTTGAAGAGCTTATGAAACGAGAAAGTTATTTCCGTAATTTGTATGCCAAGTGTGCTACAATTTTTTTAAGTAATCTTCTACGATTTAAACGATGTTTGAAGAAAAAAAATTCTTGACATGTGATTTATGACCTTTTATTTCGGAGATTATAGGAATTTTGGCCCAATTTTTGTTTAATGTGGTTACTCCTTCGTCAGCTATTAGAAAAGTGTCAATTCAATGACAGAGTGAAGTAATTTTTTCTCAGTTGACAATTTTTGGTCGAAGTCGGAAAATTAAAAAAAATCTAAAAACGGCAATAACTTAAAAACCACTGATTTTAGACCTCCAGTTCATAGGAACCAATTTTTGGCAAATTAGCTCTAATATAACATCTTTCAAGGAAAGGTTGGATTACTAATCACCCTGTATATAAAGCAGTAGTGTTTTATTTCGATATTTCCAGTTTACAGCAAATCTACTTAGGTTGTATATATATATATATATATAATTAAAAAAAAAAACACGTAAATCGGATAAGTGGTTCTCGAGTGATAAGCGCACTAACGGACAGACGGAGAGACGTTGTATTTTATATATATTACAGACATTCTTTGTTACGTGATATCCTTCCATATTTAATGGTTTAGGCAGGGTATTGCAAGAGAACGCGCTAGCGGCAAACTTTTTTCCGACTTGAGTCACTATTATCGTCACTGCTTATTCCTTATGTTATCTAACATAATAAAATATAGCCAGTAACCTGGCCAGAGAACATATGTATGTTAAAAAAAGCACGTAAATCGGATAAGTGGTTCTCCAGTGATAAGCGCAATAACAGACAGATAGACATATATATATATATATATATATATATATATATATATATATATATATATATATATATATATATATATATATATATATATATATATATATATATATATATATATATAGATATTTTCTGCTACATAATAATGTTCCATATTTAATGGTTTAGGTTGTGTATTGTAAGAGAACGCGCTAGCGTCAAACTTTTTTCCGACTTCAAACACTATTAGCGTCACTGCTCATTCCTTATGCTACCTATCGTAATAAAATATAACCAGAGAACATACGTATGTTTTGAAAAAAAAAGTACGTAAATCAAGCGATCGTATTTGCTATGACGGATTGTTGGCTAAGCTATGCTCTCATGATATGCCTGAAAAGTTTTGTTTATGGCTCTCGTATTTCTTCAGAGAGCGTTCTTACCGAGTGACAGTAGCCGGATTTCTTTCTAATACGTTCACTATCAATACTGGTGTGCCACTCTTTACAGTTTCCTACTCCATTCTCATAAACGATCTGCTGGAAAGGACCAGGAGTCCAATCTACAGCTTTGCAGATAACAGTAAGCTTATCTCTTTATTCACTTTAAACGCTCGAACATAGGCTGCTCATGCAGAAATATTCACAGACATTAGGATGTCGTTCAACCTGGAAGATATCCTATCTTGACAATAACCAAGTAGAATTTAACGCTACAAAAACCTAAATGGCAGTTTTTTCTAAAAAAGTTAACGTTGCTGAACCCGACATATTTATGTCGGGACACTTCATTCCTCTAGCATCGTCACTTAATTTGCTGGCGTTAATTTGGGAGCAAATATGTCTTGAACATGTTGCATGCATAGCGAAGAGATTTTTCAAAAGCTGAGAATATTATTTTAAACTCGAAAGCTTTACACTCAGCAACAACTATTAATTCTGTACAATGCTCAAATTCGACCAACGATGGAATACTGTTCCCACGTTTGGAGCTCTGCTCCCAAACATACACTGCATTTGATGAATTGTATTTAGAGAAGCGCTGTTCGTCTGATTGGAGATCCAGAACTCATCAGCAACCTTGGTTCCTTGGAACATCGAAGAACGGTTGGTGACTTAAGTTTTTTCTACAAGTGTTTTCATGGAAAGTGTTTCATGGATGTAGCCCGCTTAATTCCTGCCAGAGCGGTGCGTGCTATGAATACAGGTAGCGCTAATATTTCACATCTGCATAAAGTTCAGCTTGTCACTCCTCATACAACCATTTTCAAATCTGTGGAATAATTTATTCAGTATGTATGTATCTATATATATATATATATATATATATATATATATATATATATATATATATATATATATATATACGAGTATATATATATATATATAAATATATATATATATATATATATATATTTTAGCATATACTGTTGTTAATTATATTAGTTATGTAGACATATTAGATATATTTTCTCTGCGAGTGCTAAAACCCTTGTAAAAGAACTTTCTAAGATTTACAGGTATTACAGTTTCAAGAGGCGCTCGGAGACTCATAAAGTGGATCTTCCACTGAATTATTTTAAATTAAAATTTTAAAATCTGAACCTATGGCTTTTTCACGTATTTATTTTTAGAAAGTAATCAAAACAGATTTGCTATCAACTGGAATCATCTAAATAATATAAATAAAGATATTAAAAAACATAGTTTGATTACCTAATTAAAATTAACTATTTATTTTTTCAGGATATTTGGGAACGTCAAGAGTGGTGCTGAATCATTTCGATGTATCTACACAGGTAGGTCATGATTAAAACAAACTATCAATACAATTTTAAATATCTTCCAGAAACTATAAATACATATTATGAGAATACTTTAGGGCTTTGTAGAAATATGAGTATTGTAAATATTAATCGAAGAATCCAAGTCAAGCAATTCTATTTTCATAATATATATACATATATATATATATATATATATATATATATATATATATATATATATATATATATATATATAATTGTAGCTTCCTGTATATATAAAAAGAATCACAAACTCAATCGTTACCTTATTCAAAGATTTTCCAAATACAAAAATTGCGAAATATAACATCATACGCGGTCCTGAACTGTTTTCAAAAATAAAGGATAGAACGCCTATTCTGAATAATAACTGAGCTCAATTTAACTAAACCGTCAGCAAACAAACTGAGAGTATCGCAACGGGCAATGGAGAGAGCTATGCTGAGTATTACAAGGAAGGATAGAATAACAAACATAACTATCAGCCAACGAACGAAAGTAATAGATATTATCCAAAAAATAATAGCCCGAAGGAATGATAACCGATGGTGTAGAAGACTAATAGAATGGAGACCCAGACAAGATAATAGGAATAGAGGTGGAGCGACGACATCAAGAGAGTGGTAGGAAATTTGGTTAACACCGTTCAGGGCAGAGATCATTGGAAATTCTTAGGAGCTCTATATCCAGCAGTGGATGAGGACTGCTGATGTTTGTATATATATATATATATATATATATATATATATATATATATATATATATATATATACATACATATATATATATATATATATATATATATATATATATATATATATATATATATATACATATATATATATATATATATATATATATATATATATATATATATATATATATATATATATATTCGAAACTTAAGACATGTCAGGAAGAATTAATAACTTAAAACTAAATCTAGTCTAGTTCTATTGTTAGAGCTCCTGGCGGAAGGATAGTCTGAAGCAACAGAACAAAATTAATAAACGAGGAATGTCAAGAGAATGACTACCCGAAATGTCAATCTATAACTGTTATTCGATAACCATCCATACAAAAATAAAATAACTGTTTCATGTTTGTTTTTTCTTACTTTATTAACTAACCGTTTTAATAAATTTTACTTGTACGATTCATGATAGACTAGTATAGCATGAATTTCAAAATGGATTTTTGACTGAACAGCTATTGATTTGATAATTTAAATAGATAAAGCCATATTCTTATTAATAAATTCCTTTAATTTAGTCCTCTCAAATTTATCCCATGGCGTATTTTTAAAACACTGTATTCTCAAAAAAAAAAATAACATTTCCCACAATTAAAAATTAGAAATTCAACATTATTTATGTGCACTATGTGTTTTACTTTAATTCTCTCAACATAGCCTCGTATTATTTTGTTAAGGAGAAATACAAATGAATAGTTAAATGCAAATGTCGTTACAATTTAAAAATAAATAGATAGATAGAAAAATAAAAATATATTTTTTAAACATTTGGGAATTTGAAAATACCGTAACAAAAAACTAAATATCTTATAAGTAAACACAAATAAAACATAAAGAAATGTAAATAAATACGAGCTTTATTAAAATTTAGGCTAAGGGTTGGAAACGCTCCTTTTTTTTCTGCCCCATCTCTTTAATTCAGCACTAATTTAAACTGCATAATCATTCAAATTTGACAAATTGATGCTAATATTGATATAGGTAGTGGAAATTGTGTATAATGTGAGCAATCTTTTCGTTGATTTTTATTTAGGGATATTTTTTCATAGTCGATTCATTGCCTCATATATATATATATATATATATATATATATATATATATATATGTATATATATATATATATATATATATATATATATACATATACATATACATATATACATATACATATACATTATATATATATATATATATATATATATATATATATATATATATATATATATATATATATATATATATATATATATATATATATATATATATATATATATATATATATATATATATATATATATATATATATATATATATATATATATATATATATATATATATATATATATATACGCTATGATAATCCAAAGCGCAAAAAGTCATTGGTGAACCTGGATGTATATTCATGGCTCCAAGTTTATGCTGTGTATCTGGTGGAATCAGCTGGGTGTAGTGTATGAGCTGCTCCAACATACAATTACTGGGGAATGTTACCGACACCAATTGATGCAACTGAGCTGAGCGTTGAAGAAAAAACTACCGCAATATATCAAAAGACACGGCAAGGTGATTTTTCAACATGACGACGCTCGACCACATGTTACAAAACCTGTGCTAGGAGCGCTTGGATGGTATGTTCTACCTCACCCGTTGTACTGACCAGACATTGCTCTTTCTGATTATCACTCGTTCCGACCGATGACGCACGGCCTGCCTGAACAGCGCTTCCATTCTTATAAGGATACCAAAAAATGGGTCGATTTGTGGATAGCCTCAAAAGATGAGAGAAAGTAGTGGCTAGCGATGGACAATACTTTGAATAATCAAATATTTTATATATATATATATATATATATATATATATATATATATATATATATATATATATATATATATATATATATATATATATATATATATATATATATATATATATATGTTATATATATATATATATATATATATATATATATATATATATATATATATATAAATGATTATTTCTTAATTAAACCTTGGATGATGGATATGTCTAAAAAAAGACAATGATTTTTCTTTACTTTTAAATAATATTGAACTTATTTTATTATATTTATAATTGTTTTAGGCTGACATTCAACATCAAGCCCTAAGTTACGGTTCAGAAGATGAAATAATGGGTCGATTGTATGGCAAAGAGAAGCGAAGAGCTAGCTCTAGTGGAGGCATTGTAGCTCATTATAGTAAACAAGACATTCGTGAGCAATATTGCATTTCAGAAAGAGGCTTAGGTGCTTTAGAAAACGACAAATATAGCATTTTCGGGTAAGAAAACGAACTATTTGCTGGGTAGGTATATTAGACCAGATAGGTTTATTACAGATCATCTTTTATTTCTGTATTGTATATAATTGGGTTGTAGCTTATAATGTCGCATCTGTGGAAAACGACTATGGACACGTATAAATACACTAGGTCATTAACTCTTTTGTTATAAACCGTAAAAGTTAAAAAAAAATTATACGATAATTATTAATAATTGCTTAAGAGTTATTTTTAACCTTTTTCAAAAACTGTATTATACAGGGCGAAGGAACCCCTGAATAAAATTAATACATAGTGTAATGTTTATTATTGTCAAAAATCCTGCACAAATCTTTATGGTTTTTTTTTATATTGCGATCTGATGTCCTAAGGATTCAATAATGCATTTAAAGTGAGTTTTAATCGAATATTTGTGCACGATTTTTTTTTGTATTTAGCGACTAAAAGAACAACTTAGATGGTAGATGCGTAGATCCGACCAGGCGTCGCCCGGTGTGATATTATCGCATCGGTCTAGGCTGTGTGAATTTGCTTAATGTTTCATAGGGGCTGCTTCAGGGTTGTCAACATGCAGAGATCACAATTTTAAAATAGATTTTCGTACCAGGCGGGGTTTAAACTCGAACATAAATTCAGTGCAACAATATCTGCAATTAGTTTATCGACCAGCATAGTCAACTTTCTCTATCCTGGGTACGACTTCTATTTCCGGTTTAGTCGTAATTTTGGAATCTGTTTTTTTCAGAAGCAATTTCTCTGATCAACAAGAGTAGGCTTTGGAGGCCTGAAACTTTAATGTTATGAGACTAAAAATAGTGACTCAACAAACCACAAGGTTTATCACCAGGTGATATTAACTTTAGAGTAGTTTTCGTTGCTCTGGCAGACACTATCTGTCATTTTCAGTTTAAGTATCCAAGGGCCAAAATTACCATTCTGGGCGACTTTAATGTCCAAGACATCAGCTGGCTTAAGTACTCAAATAGGATTGATGAATAAGGTCCTGTAGTTGAATCATTCTTAATCAGTTACCCCTTTACTCAGCTTATCGACGAATCAATGCGGATCTCAGATCGAGACTGAGATTCGGCAGTAATCTTGACCCGTTTTTAACCACATATCTAGAGATTTATACCGTTACCGTAAATATGCCTTTAGGTTCTTCCGACCATAAAATCCTTTTGATATCGACTATTTTGCCAATTAGTAATACAGAGGTGCCTAAACTGCACAAGATTTGGCACTATAAATCTGCTAAATCAGAAAAACTCATGAAATATTTTTGACCTTTTCCTTGGTTGGACGTTTATTTTAGAACCCGATGACCCATCCGACTGGGTTAAGGAGGTTGCCTTTTTAGCTAGTATGGAATCTTAAATCCTGTTTCGGTGAAATATACTTCCAAGGGCAAGCGTTAATTCGACTGAAAATGCAAGGAAGCGGTTGCTTCTAAACATCTTGCCTATCGACATTGGCGTGAAATCCTAACGTTATAAATAGTAACATCTGTGTTCCTGCTTGGAACAGAAGCAAAGAAACGAAGGAAATACACAATCAACGAATTAAAAATAAACTTCTTGCCTACCGCAACAATTTTAGGTCCTTTTGGTCAGTAGCTAAAGCCATTAGTCAAATTTCACTAAAGTCACTCTATTGCAACAACACCAGTTAAGAAAGCCTACTTGTTAGCTGAAGTTTTTGCTTCACATTATACCATTTTAAGGAAAAATACCACCATTCCTATAGTGTAGTCAAGGATGCTCAATGTTACCTTCAGATAGCGTATCACAGAACGTTATTTAATGAAGCTAGACACTCAAAAAGCTTCTGACGCTGACTGAATACCTGCCATAATACTCAAAAAATTAAACCACTAGGTTTCTGTTAACTTTTCAACCTATCCTACGGAACCGAAATATTTCCTTTCTGCTGGAAATGCACTAGAGTTCCGCCAATACTCAAATTACCAGTCAAGTGCAAGTTGAACTTGCACAATTAATGTTCCGTACGTAGATTGCTTTTGAAATAAAAAAATGTTGTTACGGTGGTATAAAATGATCAGTGACTTCACAAAACACACCCGAAATGAGTTTTTAACAAAGTTTGTTTCCAATCTTTACTGAAAAATGATGACCTTAAAATTTTTTTTTTTTTTTTTATATACCAGATAAATTATTAAAGGTAATGCACTCGTGATAATTTTGATTCAATCTACACCCCCTGGAGAAATTCCAGAATTTTTTCAAAATTTTTTGATCAGTACTTTTCGAAATAAGGTGGGGGAACAGCGATTTTTCTCGATTTTTAAAAAACAATACAAAGAAAAGTGTGCGCAAGTATTACATTATATATATTTTTTACTCGTGTTTTCACAAGCTTTCATTTGACACCATACTCGAGGACCTACTAAAAAAATTTTTTTTCACTTCCGATTTCACTTCCAAAAACTAACCCCTCAAGTCAAAATTTGACTTTCAAAACTACACGGCTGTGATGAGGCCATCAATTCCTATATTATTACCAAATTTCAACTTTCTATGACAAATAGTTTCGGAGAAAATTGGGTGTGGCAGACAGACGGACAGACAGACAGACACCGAAGTGATCTTATAAGTGTTCCGTACGGAACACTAAAAAGACAAGAATACCTTGCCAATTAGGTATTGACCAGTCGAACTACTTTCGATAATATTGAAAGTTATGGAAAAGGTTATCAATCAGCATCTTCTAAAATCTACAAGGATTTAATGTAGCATGTTTGGAACAACGCAATTGAACATTTTGAAGAATCTCGAGCGGCTACACTTGATAGATCTGAGGCGGTTGAGACCGTGTTTGGCATGGCGAATTGTTGGCTAAGTTACGCTCTTGTGGTATGTCTATTATCTTCACTATCAACGTCGGTGTGCCCCAAGGCTCCATACTGTCCTTCTACTCTTTCTCATTTACGTTAACGATTTACTAGAAAGGACCAGGAATTGTATCTACTGCTTTGCAGATGACACTACGCTTATTTCTTCATTCATTTTAAATGCTCGAACAACGGTTATGCAGACAGCAGGGCGTCGTTCATCTTAGCTTGGAGGAAATTCTATCTTGGGCTGACAATAACCAAGTAGAATTTAACTCTACAAAAGTCCAGGCGGCTCTTTTTTCTAAAAAAGTTATCCTTGCTGCATAGTTATGCCGGGACACTCCATCCCTCTTGCATCGTCACTCAATTTGCTGGACGAAAACCTTATTTAATAGGAAATTATATCTAATGAGATTCGAAGCACCAGATTTCAGATTTTCATTTATTGACTAACTAGGTATGGCTGGGCCCTCTAACTACTATACATGGGTTTATAATTTGAATCTCAAAATCTCATATCAGTAACCTAATTAACTTAGCCTAGGTAAGGGTTTTATATAAATAAGATAAAAAATTAAGATATCTGGAACTTAAGATACTGACGATATTGAAAACTTAAGACATGTCATGAAGAATTAATAATTTAAAACTAAATTTAGTCTAGTTCTATTGTTAGAGCTCCTGACGGAGGGATGGTTCGAGGCAGCAAAGCTAAATTAATAAACGAAAAATTTCAAGAGGAAGACCACCCGAAATGTCAATATATATAACTGTTATTCGACAATCATCCATACAAAAATAAAATAACTGTGTCATGTTTGTTTTTTTTTACTTTATTAACTAACTATTTTAATAAAGCTTACTTGTACTATTCATGATAATCTAACATAGCATAAATTTGAAAACGGATTTTTGATTGAACGGTTATTCCTTTGGTAATTTCAATAGATGTAGCCATATCGTTATTAATCCTTTAATTTATTCCTCGCATATTTTTCCCATGGCCTATTT
The DNA here is from genome assembly GCA_019049505.1 of Pachyrhynchus sulphureomaculatus. Taxonomy (NCBI): domain Eukaryota; kingdom Metazoa; phylum Arthropoda; class Insecta; order Coleoptera; family Curculionidae; genus Pachyrhynchus; species Pachyrhynchus sulphureomaculatus. The sequence continues at coordinate 73,161,209 of CM032455.1, forward strand.
TGAAAACACTGTATTTTTTTAAAAAATAAAGATCATTTTCCACAATTAAAAATAAGAAATTCAACATTATTTATGTGCACTATTTGAATTTTCTCAATACAGCCTCGTTTTAATATTTCGTTTTATTATCTGGACGTTTCTTGACATTAACTCGATATTTCTCGGTGTTCTAATATGTGAAACTATAAATAAATGTGTTGACACATTAAACTAAATTAAAACTGATTTGTTAAGGAGAACTACAAGTGAAAAGTTAAATACAAATATTGTTACAATTTAAAAGTAAATAGATGATTAAAACATATCTTTTAAACATTTGGGAATTTGAAAATACTGTAACAGTTTATAATATAAGTAAATAAAAATAAAAAGTAAAGAAATATAAATAAACCTGAGCTCTATTAAAATTTAGACTAGCGGTTGGAAACGATGCTTGTTTTCCACATCTCCTTAATTCAGCACTAATTTAAACTGCATAATCATTCAAATTTAAGAAATTGGTGCTAATATAAATAGATAGCGGAAATTGTGAATAATGTTGTCCCTCTTTTCATTGATTTTTATTTAAGGATATTTTTTCTTAGACAATTCATTGCCGCATATTATATATATATATATATATATATATATATATATATATATATATATATATATATATATATATATATATATATATATATATACATATATATATATATATATATATATATATATATATATATATATATATATATATATATATACAGGGTGCCCCATATGTATGGAATAATGATTCCACAGCATTTATTAATCAGTGTATCACAAAAATGTTTAAATAAAACTTATAGGGTGTTATACGGTGCACATACTGTCGTTCACAATAAAAGGTTCGAAGAAATTATACCATCTTAAATTTTTTTAAATGGAAAGTCCTGTATAATATTTTATTTTTGACCCCTACTAAAAATTCTAGTTATTATTTGTCTAACATACTATATGTTTAAATTGAACTGTTTTAGAATTATTGATATTTGAAATTAAGGAGATTAAATTTAAAAAAAAATTAAGCTGGCTAGTGTCAAACATTTACTGTCAGATAACGACTTAACTTGATGTCAACATCAGCAAAAAATGTATTAAGGAAAACGTTTATTGCTGCATTTTGTGAAACTGAAATTTGAGCGTAATATCATAATGGTACATTTAAAAGAAACTGAAAGAATCACTTTGTTAATGATTATTAGTTACGCAGACCGTAGGAGAACATAATAGGAGATGTGTGATCTTTTTAACGCAGAATATCCAAATCGAGAACCTATTACCCAATCCGTAGTTAGCGAGACATTAAAACCATTTAGACAATCAGGTCATGTTAAGAACCGCTCTAAATCTGGACCTCCAAAAGTTAAAATAACCGATGATAAAAAGTTAGATGTGTTATTGGAAATTACAGAGAATACTCGTACAGCCACTTGTCATCTTTGCCTAGACCATAACATAAATAAAGGTACCTTAAGTCGTATACTGAATGAAGAAAAATTGCATCTATACTAACCCATACTATCGTAACAATTATCTGAAGATGACTACAATAAACGCGTTGAATTTTGCAAGGTCATGATGGAACGAATCAATAATGATACTAACCTAATTTATAATATTTTTTTTTCTGACGAGGCCACATTTTGTCTTAACGGAAGAGTTAACAGGCAGAACTGCCGGTTCTGGTCTACTAAGAAACCTCACTGGATAATCGACAGTCATTCTCAAAGACCACAAAAAGATAAACGTGTGGGCAGGGATTTGTGGACATCATATCATTGATCCCTTTTTTATCTATGGAAATCTTACAGAACAGCGTTATTTACAGTTACTCCAAGAGCAAGTTATTTCAACTTGTGCAGGTCTTTTTCCCGATGAAAATAATTTGGATACCCCTAACAGAAATCTGTGGTATCAACAGGACGGAGCACCTCGTCACTATGAAATCAATGTTCGTCGATATTTGGGTGCAATTTTTCCTAATCGATGGACAGGCAGAAGAGGTGCTGTAGAATGGCCTGCAAGGAGTCGACCTGAAATTGTAGAAGATTTACAAGAAAGAATTCAGTATGAAGTAGCACAGATCACCTATTTTGAAAACACTGTATTTTTCAAAAAAAAAATATCAGTTTCCACAATTAAAGATTAGAAATTTAACATTATTTATGTGCACTATTTGAATTTTCTCAATATAGCCTCATTTTGATATTTCGTTTTATTATCTGGACGTTTCTTGACATTAACTCGATATTTCTCGGTGTTCTAATATGTGAAACTATAAATAAATGTGTTGACACATTAAACTTAAATTAAAACTGATTTGTTAAGGAGAACTACAAGTGAATAGTTAAATACAAATATTGTTACAATTTAAAAGTAAATAGATGATTAAAACATATCTTTTAAACATTTGGGAATTTGAAAATACTGTAACAGTTTATAATATAAGTAAATAAAAATAAAACGTAAAGAAATATAACTAAACCCGAGCTCTATTAAAATTTAGTCTAGCGGTTGGAAACGATACTTGTTTTCCCCATCTCCTTAATTCAGCACTAATTTAAACTGCATAATCATTCAAATTTAAGAAATTGGTGCTAATATAAATAGGTAGCGGAAATTGTGAATAATGTTGTCCCTCTTTTCATTGATTTTATATTTATATATATATATATATATATATATATATATATATATATATATATATATATATATATAGAGTGTCCCATATGTATGGAATAATGATTTCACAGCATTTATTAATCAGTGTATCAAAAAAATGTTTAAATAAAACTTATAGGGTGTTATACGGTGCACATACTGACGTTCACAATAAAAGGTTTTGAACTGTTAGTTCGAAGAAATTATGCCATCTTAAGTTTTGTTAAATGGAAAGCCCTGTATAGTATTTTATTTTTGACCCCTACTAAAAATGCTAGTTATTATTTGTCTAACATACTATCTGTTTAAATTGAACTGTTTTGGAATTATTGATATTTGAAGTTAAGGAGATTAAATTAAAAAAAAAAATTAAGCTGCCTTATGTCAAACATTTACTGTCAGATAACGACTTAACGTCATGTCAACATCAGCAAAAAATGATTTATTGAGGAAAACGTTTATTGCTGCATTTTGTGAAACTGAAATTTGAGCGTAATATCATAATGGTACATTTACTGAATGAAGAAAAATTGCATCTATACTAACTCATACTATCGCAACAATTATCTGAAGATGACTACAATAAACGCGTTAAATTTTGCGAGGTCATGATGGAACGAATCGATAATGATACTAACCTAATTTATAATATTGTTTTTTTCTGACGAGGCCACATTTGTCTTAACGGAGGAGTTAACAGGCAGAACTGCCGGTTCTGGTCTACTAAGAATCCTCACTGGACAATCGACAGTCATTCTCAAAGACCACAAAAGATAAACGTGTGGGCAGGGATTTGTGGACATCATATCATTGATCCCTTTTTTATGTATGGAAATCTTACAGAACAGCGGAATTTACAGTTACTCCAAGAGCAAGTTATTTCAACTTGTGCAGGTCTTTTTCCCGATGAAAATAATTTGGATACACCTAACAGAAATCTGTGGTATCAACAGGATGGAGCACCTCGTCACTATGAAATCAATGTTCGTAGATAATTGGATGCAATTTTTCCTAATCGATGGACAGGCAGAAGAGGTGCTCTAGAATGGCCTGCAAGGAGTCGACCTGAAACTGTAGAAGATTTACAACAAAGAATTCAGTATGAAGTAGCACAGATCACCCCAGATTCTCTGCACAACTCTGTTCAGACTGTTTATGACAGATTGGGTCGCTTTTAACGGTAGACATTTTGAGCAATAAAAATAAACCTATGGTATTTATTAATAGTTTTTTTGCCTTTTTTTTTATTTTAAATTTCAAATGAGAATACTTTCAAAATAGTTAAATTTAGACATATGGTATGTTAGAAAAATAATATCTAGCATTTTTAGTAGGACAAAAATAAAATAATTTATAGGACTTTCCATTAAAAAAAATCAAGTTGGCTTAATTTTTTTGAATTGAAATTTCAAGACATTTTATTGTCAACATCAGCATGTGCGCCGTATAACACCGTATAACTTTTATTGAAAAGGTTTTTTGATACACTGATTAATAAATGCTGCGGAATCATTATTCTATACATATTTGACACCTTGTATATATATATAGATTGACCCGGGAATATATCCGTTCGCTTGTTACATTCCTGGCTGAAATTTTTCATACGTTTGTCTTACTTGACATTTTCAATGCTGACTCATCAGAGTACATTGTCTTACTTTACTACTCTGACGAGTTAGCATTGAAAATTTCTAATGAAATCTTGACGAAAGCGAATGTCAATTCTTTTTTTGGCAAAAAATGAGCATCTACTATACCAGCGCATCAAATTTATTTTGCTATCTAAAACAGTTTAGTTAGTGCCATATGGATAGTAATTACAGGAGCATCCGATATATTTGAAAGTGTTAAATTTTTAACTTGATTAAAACTGGAAATAGTAATTAAAGCTGCAATCATCAAAATAAGGATACATATGAAATATGGTTAAACTGGCTAAACTAAATATAGGAGTTACCTTTATTGCTCATAAGTGTAAACTCACGTAAATCATTTAGTATCATTAATATGAAATATTAGTTTTGCAAATGTCAGTATCACTTCTTCTTACAAGAATAATATGGTAGACTTCATCGCAACTGGGTTAAACTAAGTAAAATATCCCCTTTTCCCACCTGTAATCTTTGCTGATGGATTAAAACTTTTACATCAGTTGGCACTGAGGGCTGTTAGTTACGTTATATCTCTTAAGACGTTGGTCTTAAACCTGTGCTAGCTTCATTAAAATTGGTTTATAAATAAGGCGGGTAAAGTATTTTTTTACTTTAAGGGATATCAGTTTCAAAGTACCTCTTTTTAGCAAATATCATTTCTTTTTTTTATGGGTCTAGCACACGTGCTGCAGGGAAGAAGCCCCTAAAGCGCTACAGGAGCGACACGTGTACGGGAGAAAGCGATTCACGTTGTTCTTGAATCGCTGTAAATTGTACTCGTTGGGAAACGGGATGATGTTCTCCATATAAAAGACTGCTTGAAAAGTGTTGTACGAGGAGTAACAAGCTGAACCTCATACGGATGTGAAGTATTAGCGCGACGTGTACTTCTAACATGCACCGCTCTGGGAGGAATTAAGCGGGCCACATCCCTCGAACACTTTCCATGAAAATACTTGTAGAATAGGCTCAAGTCGCCAATCGTTCTTTGATGTTCCAGCGAATCAAGGCCGCGGGTCAGTTTCGGGTCTCCAATCAGACGAACAGCCCTTCTCTGAATAGAATCCAACAAGTGCAGTGTATGTTTGGGAGCGGGGCACCAAACATGGGAGCAGTATTCCATAGTTGGTCGAATTTGAGCTTTGTAAAGAATTAACAGTTGTTGTGGAGTGTAAGGCTTTCTGGTTCGAAATAATATTCCCTACTTTTGAGAAGCTCTCCTTGCTATGTCTGCAACATGTTCATGCCAGGACATATTTGCTCCCAAATTAACGCCCAACAAATTGAGTGACGATTTTAGAGGAATGGAGTGCCCCAACAAACTATGTCGGGTTCAGCAACATTAACTTTTTTAGAAAAAACTGCCGCCTGGGTTTTTGTAGCGTTAAATTCCACTTGGTTACTGTCACCCTAAGATAAAATTTCTTCCAGGTCATTTTTAAGTTGAATGACTTCCTGCTGTCTGCGGATATTCGTCTGAGTAGCCGATGTCCGAGCGTTCAAAGTGAATGAAAAGATAAGCCTACTGTGATCTGCCAAGCTGTAGATTGGATTCTCGATCTTTTCCAGCAGATCGTTAATGTAAATGAGAAAGAGAATAGGAGACAGTATGGAGCCTTGAGGTACACCGGCGGTGATAGTGAAGGTGTTAGAAAGATTCTAAAGTCACTTATATGTCCCCCGTGAAATCGTATTTAAAATACTAATATTGGTAACTATACCGGGGTTAGTAGTACTCCCATTAAAATTGTATTCTGTATATTTTTAAAAAAGACTCTGTTGATTAGCTATTAAAAATATGTTATTATTTATTATAGGCGTAACGACTTGATTTTCTAGTATTGATTTTTGAAGTTGTTACATATGCCAATTATTAATATGACATTTGGAACAAATATTTAATAAGACTGGTATCTGATGAAAATTAAATTACATGGTATTGAAATGAGAACGCCAGGCATGGTGGTTTTAAAATATTAACTATTCTTTGTTGTGACTTAACCCTTTTTTTCCAGGCATTTCGTCTAATTTAAGTTGAATGGGAGCATTGTTGATTTGCTTTATTTTTTATGAATGTATGAGTGGTGCGAATATAAATATTAAAGTTAATCTGGCCGGGATCCAACTTTGATGCTTAGCTGCTTAGTTTATAAATAATTTTAAATAACTAGCAGCTAAACTAGACTTACTTTTAAGTGCAGATAAATTTATAACTTAACAAATTGACTTTCATATTACATTTTCTGTCCCATTTCTTCGAAACAGAAATCCATCCATTTATATAAAATTAGTTATAAAAAATGTATACAAAAGTAACCATTTAAGGACATCCTTCATAAACCTGATGACTTAACATTTTGAACCTTTTCAATAATAAAAATCGGGTTTATTTTTAGGTAGCCTTTTGGGCTTGTTTCTCTTCTAAAATCGATTTCCGAACATTACTTAAGTGAACACAATAAGAAACTACAGTTTTCGCTCTTTAATAAAATACTTCCTTTAAGTTTAAGTTTTTTAACTTCATTTCTTTGTACATATGTCTTGTCTTTGTTGTAATTTAGTGTTCCTTTATTTTAATACGTAATGGATTGGAGATCCCATTTACCATATTCACAAGGTTTTTGTATACAGTATTTAATTTTTTATTCGATCAAATGGTTTAGTTATACAAAGTACTGATATAAATGCATTTTATTCTTGAAATACTGTCTTTATGTTAAATAAGTTTCCCATTTATTTATTTTATTTAAAACACTTAAGTATGAAAATTTTCATTTGATCTCTATTTTCTTTTTATCTGTTTTGTGGTAATAAAATATTTATATAGACTTTTTCTTCAACAAAATTGTTTTCTATATAAAATACCAGTATAAGTATTAAACAACATATCTCTTGACTATCAAAGCGTGATTGAATTTAAAATTTGGGCTACTATTTGCATATGTCGTTGTATGTATGTATATGTCATATATGATGTTATGTGGTTAAAAATAACAACTCAACAAACCACAAGGTTTATCTGTATCCTCTATCGATCACCAAGTGATACTAACTTTAGAACACTTTTCGCTTCTCTTGTAGACACTATCTATCATTTACAAATCAACAATCCAAATGCCGAAATTGCCATCCTGGGCGACTTTAATGTCCATAACTTCAACTGGCTTAAATATTCAAATACTACCGACGAATAAGGTCGAGAAGCTGAATCATTCTCAATCAGTTGTGGCTTAACTCAGCTTATTGACGAGCCAACACAGATCCCTGATCGAGACAGGGAGTTCGCCAGTCTTCTTGATCTGTTTTTAACCACCAATCCGGAGATTTACACGGTCACCGTAAATCCGCCTTTAGGTTCTTCCGACCATAAACTGCTTTCGACATCAAGTATCCTACCAATCACTGACAGAGAGGCGCCTAAACCGCGCAAAATTTGGTACAACAAATCTACTAAATGGGAAGATCTCATGGAATATTTTCTAACTTTTCCTTGGTTAGACGTTTGTTTTCGATCCGACCACCGATCTGACTGCACCAGGGAGGCTTCCAATGCTATTTTGGCTAGTATGGAAGCTTACATCCCTTTTTCGAAGAAATGCCTTTCCAACGGCAGGCTTTGGTTTGACCGAAAATACAAAGAAGCGTTGCTTCTACACATCTTGCTCACCGACAATATCGTGAAAATCCTAACACAATAAATCGTAACACCTTCTTTCGTGCGCGGAACAGATGCAAAGAAATTATCGACGAAATCAAGGAGGCACACAATCAACGAATTAGAAACAAACTTCTTGCTTGTCCCAACAATTCCAGGACCTTTTGGTCGCTAAGGCAGTTAGTCAAAATTTCACCAAATTCACCATACCACCACTTACACGGCCAGATAATTCTATTGCAGCGACACCTGTTGAGAAAGCGAACTTGTTGGCTGAACTCTTTGCTTCATATTCTACTGTCGATTTTCAAGGAAAAACACCACCTACTATTCCCACAGTGCAGTCAATGATGCCCGATATTGTCAGACAGCGTATCATAAAACGTATTTTAATGAAGCTAGACACCAAAAAAGCTTCTGGCGCTGACAGAATACCTGCCACAGTTCTCAAAAACTGTGCGAGGGAACTAACACCAGTTTTCTGTAGACTTTTCAACCTATCCTACAGAAGGCGAATATTTTCTTCCTGCTGGATATGTGCCACAGTTCAGCCGATACCTAAAAAAGGCAAGAAGACCTTGCCAAATAACTAGGGACCAGTCGCACTGATTTCAATAATATCGAAAGTCATGGAAAAGGCTATCAATCAGCATCTTCTAAAATATCTTGAAGGATTCAACATTATTAGTGATCATCAATATGACTTTCGTAAACATAGATCAACAGGACATTTTCTGACTTATTTTTTTTTTTATGGGTCTAGCACGCGTGCTGTAGGGAAGTCCCTAAAGCGCTACAGGAGCGACAGGTGTGCGGAAAAAAGCGATTCACGTTGTTCTTGAATCGCTGTAAATTGTACTCGCTGGGAAACACAGTCCTGGGTAAACCATTCCAAAGGGATGATGTTCTCCAGAGTTTTTGATTATTTTGTGTTAGAGTGGTGATTGCTGTGTATTTTTCCGCCTTGGTGGGTAACACATGTTTAGAACAACGCATTGAACACTTTAGAGAATCTCCAGCGGTTTCTCTTGACACATCCAAGGCATTCGACTCTATCTGGCACGATGGACTGTTGGCTAAGCTCTCATGGTACGTCTGAAAAGTTCTGTTTGTGGCTCTCATGTTCCTCAAAGAGCGTTCTTTACGAGTGGCAGTTGACGGATTTCTATTTAACACCTTCACTATCAACGCCAGTGTGCCCTAAGACTCCATGCTGTCTCCTATTCTCTTTCACATTTGCATTAACGATCTGCTGGAAAAGACCGGGAATCCAATCTGCAGCTTTGCAGATAACAGTACGCTTATTTCTTCATTCACTTTGAATGCTCGGACGTCAACTACTCAGACGAACATCAGCAGACAGCAGGAAGTTATGCAACTTAACAAAGACCTGGAAGAAATTCTAGCTTGAGGTGACAGTAACCAAATGGAATTTAACCCTACAAAAAACCAGGCGGCAGTTTTTTCAAAAAAAGTTAACGTTGCTGAACCCGACATAGTTATGTCGGGGCACTCCATGTTGCAGGCATAGCAAGGAGAGCTTCTCAAAAGTTGAGAACATTATTTACACTCCACAACAACTGTTAATTCTTTACAAAGCTCAAATTCGACCATGGACTACTTACCGGCGGACTTGGAGAACATCCTCCCTTTGGAATAATTTGCCCAGGACTGTGTTTTCCACAGAGTACAATTTATAGCGATTCAATAACAACTCGAATCGGTTTTTCCGCACACATGTCGTTCCTGTAGCACTTTAGGGACTTCCCTGCAGCACGTGTGCTAGACCCAGAAAAAAAGATTCCTGTCACTGTTTCATAGTTTGTCATAGTTTAGCTCCTTCGGTCACAATGCAGGAACATTTGTGAAACCTCCGTAATCCATAACAGTTTTATTAACAGCTTCAAAGATACAACTGCCTTTGGTTGATCTATGTAATCTCATTAAATTTAACATTTCCTCCATAATAGTAAAATCTTTTGAAATACAGCGAATAAAAATTAATAGTTGAATTAGGTCTGTCTGGTTTGTACTTTCATCCAAACATATGGAATAGTATTTACATTTTACAATGGCCTTACACATTTTTTTTTTAAATATACTCGGCTATATCATCTATTTGTGGCGCCACTGTTTGGTGAGATGATGCTACAGATTCAGACTTCTCCGCCAGTTTAGGTTTCATAAGGTGTTGGGTGATTTTAACTGCGTATTTTTTAACCAACACTCCACCATTAAATGTATTTTTCGCTTTGGCTAATTATAAAGAAACTTCGTAAGAAGTCGCTAAAACTGTTAATTAACTGTTTGTTGCATTAATTTTTTTCTTATACTCGACTGCTATAATTTTTCTTGCTTCTCTGATATGTTTTTTATACTTTTCTTCATGTAGAGTAGTATAATGTTATTTAACATTGTATTCTTTATACACCGACAATACTTACATACAAATCATACACTGAATTTAATTATTGTTGTAGTTCCTATCTCTCATTAAATGCACGATTTTCATCATATAATTTTTACTTTTTCGTAGACATGATATGGTTTTTTATTTCTCACGAGGATTATGGATATTAAATATGAGATACAAAGTGGCATTACACGTTGAAACAAACGAGTCACGACAAATATGCGCACAAACACGCATCTGTACTTATTCGCCTATACACACACGCGTATTTTTAAACAAAATACACTTTCGTTAATTCCTGAATTCCCCTGACAATAAGAGAAAGATCAATGTTGTTGTCGTATCTGCGAATGTTATTCAGTATTTAGCTTGCCAGAAAAATGAACAAAATTATACTAAATATTTTGTGAATTTGAGTTTCTTTTTTTTGTTGCGACGCGATTTTTAATCTACAAAACTAAAGATTAAAAATCGCTACGCAGGCCGCACAAATAAGAGTCGCGAGCCGCATATGGTCCGCGGGCCGTGGTTTGGAATGCTCTAATCTAGCTGAATTACGAGGCTGGTTTGAAAAGTCCGTGCACAGTCCGAGAGATGGCACCACCGGCGCGTATCGAGGTCATGTTTAGTTAGTAGCATCTCTTGAATGAACGCACACCAAGTTTCAGCCATATTGGTCTATTTCTTTGTGTTTGCCATTCGTGTGAATCAAGGAAGTCGAGTGATTTTCAAGAAATGGACGAAAAAGAATTTCGTGTGGTGATTAAACATTACTTTATGAAAGGCAAAACGTCTCAGGAGACTAAAGAGAAGCTCGATAAACATTATGGTGACTCTGCACCTTCGATTAGAACAGTTTATAAGTGGTTTCAAAATTTTCGGACTGGCCATATGGGCACAAGGGACGCTGAACGTTCTGGACGGCCTGTGGAAGTTACGACTCCAGAAATCATTGATCAAATCCATGATATGGTGATGGATGACAGAAGAGTTAAGGTGCGTGAGATTGCTAGTGCTGTGGGCATCTTGACTGAACGGGTACATAATATTTTGCATAAACATTTGGACATGAGAAAGCTATCCGCAAGATGGGTGCCGCGATTGCTCACGCTTGACTAAAAACGGAATCGTGTGAAGTGTTGCAAGGATGGTTTGCAGCTGTCCCAGAAGAATCCGGAGGACTTTAAGCGTCGTTTCTTCACTGTGGATGAAACATGGATACATTACTATACTCCTGAGACCAAACAACAATCTAAACAATGGGTTACCAAGGGGGAATCTGCACCAAAAAAGGCGAAGACCGTTCCTTCGGCCGGAAAGGTTATGGCGACTGTTTTTTGGGATTCGCAAGGGATAATCCTCATCGACTATCTGGAAAAGGGTAAAACTATTACAGGTGAATATTATTCATCGTTATTGGACCGTTTGAAAACCGAGCTGCAAGAAAAACGCCCGCGATTGGCCCACAAGAAAGTCCTTTTCCATCACGACAACGCACCAGCACACACCTCAGCAGTTGTGGTCGCAAAATTAATGGAAATAGGATTCCAACTCGTTTCACATCCCCCCTATTCTCCAGACTTGGCTCCCTCGGACTACTATTTGTTCCCCAATTTGAAGAAATGGCTGGCGGGACAAAGATTTTATTCAAACGAGGAGGTGATTGCAGACACTAATGGATATTTTGCAGACTTGGCCAAATCCTATTATTCGGAAGGGATCAACAAACTAGAACATCGTTGGACGAAGTGTATAAGCCTAAAAGGAGACTATGTCGAAAAATAAAAAAGGTTTACCCCAAACACATAAGTAGTTTTTATTTTTGCACGGACTTTTCAAACCAGCCTCGTACAAGTTAAGATGAATATTTTTTAATGTACTCTGCTTTTCCATTTCCTTTAACATAAACACATAGGTGTAAGGTGGTAAGTTGCTTGATAATATTTGCTAAACAGTGTGTATCCTAAATTTTATTTAATGCTGTGATGATATTTCGTTAGCAAAAGGTTGCTTAGTGACATGTTTTCTCCATAGTAAGCAGCTAATACTTTAGAAATTATTTTTCTCATCCATAAATTCATAATGATGTTAATTAATGTTTAAATTAGAGAATTTCTTAAACAAAAAAAATTTTGGAGTTTTCCTCTCTTATCTTTTTAAACTCTTCTAATTTCTTAACAGGACACTTTAACCTTTGATGAAAAACTAATGTGTTACCATACTTTTAAAAAATATAATTATCTTTTTAGCTCAAAGACACTGTCATAACTTTTTTTTTAATTTGTATAATAAATGTATTACAGTTCAAGGGGGGGGATGAAATTTAAAGTTATTTTACAATTTTCTTCATGGGATTGTGGCTAAATATTTTACCGTGTATTATTAGACAATATGCGATTATTTCAGCTGGAATTCCTTTTTGTTTCGAATTCAATCCTCATCGTTACTTGAACACTCTGTAATAAATCTCGTTGCTGAGTGTATACTTCATATAGGGTAGCAATTTTATTATTTTTAAAATAAGTTGGAGATCGTTGTAGGGGTATCTTTCAGAATTTAAAAATACATTTATATTTCTAAGGTCCCAATGATTAAAGCTACTCCTATCAGCTTTTACATTACCCCATCTATTGTTTTGGAAAGCAAATAATACATGAAGCGGAATCCCAATTTTTGTAGAAGTTTTTACAGGCCAATTGTGCCTTGTAGTTCCTAATAATTCTGATTATTTAACTAAGTCTCAACTTCGAAAAGTAATAAGAAGCTCGTTATTTTTATCAATAAGTTTAATAAGAGCTCTTGAGGAATGGCAACAGTAAGATGAGGAACGCTCCAACAAAGCTTGGTTATTCTTATTTCAGGTTTTTGATCTTCAACAGTGAATATTAGAGAATTACTACCACCGTCATACCTTATGAGAATTAGCTCTTGTTGGAACCTAAAATTGCTTTGTTTTAATCTTTAAAAAATTCTGAATACATCTTTATTGGGATAACTAAATAAATAAAGAAAGATTTCTTTTATCATTGGTTATAATATTTTCTCTTTATTTTGGTTTGGGATACCATTCTCCCTTCTGTAACTTTACACTTTTATTTTGGTTATAAATTAGGTAGCCCCTAAGGGTAGAGGTTGTTCCGATATCCATAGTAACACCATTTAAAACATAAAGTGATTTTTTAAATAGGAATGCTGATGCATTAAAATTATATATAAAAAAAAACACTATGTTTTAATTTCCAATATATTTAAAGTCACTTGACAATTGTTTCACCATCCAATGGCTTCTTCAGAAGTAAATAATTTCTTATTTACTTCTGAAGAAGCCATTGTATGGTGAAACAATTGTCAAGTGACTTTAAATATATTGGAAATTAAAATATATAGTGTTGTTTTTATATAATTTTATTATGAATTTCCAACAAGTATCGGCTAACACAATCAAAGATGCTGATATATTGTTGGTTAATACAGTATTTTTAATGGAGTATAAACATAACTTTTGCATCGTAGAGAACATTATTCTATTTGTTGCAAAGTAACTTATCCTCCTTCTTCGATACCTTTCATCCTAGTTTTGTAGGATTAAAGGGATTGAAAGCAAGTACTTCCCAGCAGAAAATTAATTTATTCAAAAGAACATACTCTTTAACATTTAAATATTCCATTGTTATTTAGGTTTAAAACCCAAACTTGGAAGAAAATATCGATTTGTTGGCGTTAACCTTCGAGAGTTTGATTTATTACAAAAAATCTATTATTATACTAAGCCTTGTAATAAAGTTTTAGCCGTCCGAATTTTTGTAACATAAAATTACCATCGTTCATTTAATTCTTTCTTTAATTGACAAGTTCACCCATCTGATTTTCTAACAGTTATTTTATCTATTATTTTAGCAGTCACTGGAAAATATTTAAGATTTTGGGGTAATTCTGTTATTTTAAAACTAGGAGCTACCCTGGGAAAAAAATTGTGTATTATATAAACTGGTTTAACCTTATGATATGATCCTTCAACGATTCTGTAATGAACATTGCAACATTAACTTTAATAATTTCTGCAGAGTATTCTGATATATGCTCTACATTCGGTTCCAATCGTCTCTTTTAAACCTAATTGTTTACCAATCGTACCATCCTGAACGGTTATCGAAAGTTAACGTTTAAGATGTGTACGTAAAGTATTATTATTTGCAAAAACGCTAAAAGTTATACCATCTTTAGAGTAATGATTTTGTAAATATTTGTTTGTGCCTTTTAATTTGTAGCTACCTGGCGGTAGAAAGGTTATAGTATTTTCATCATGAATTGAAGTATTTGGGATTGCGTTAAAGGTACCATATTTACCAATCAAATAACGTAATCAGTATTTTCATCCAGATATATCGGAAGGCTAAATTCTCCTGTTAAAGTGGCAGAAAGACCACTAATAACAAAACTTTTTCGATATATTACTTTAATATTGTTGTGAAGACTGAAGAAAAATTAGGTATGATATAATATTCCACTTTCTTTTTTTTCAATTCCAATTGATTTCCTCCTTTCATTATGTCTTCCGACTTCTGCTAATTTTTCTTTTGCTGGTTTTGCATCATTGCCAGCTTTTGTAATGTCCGCTGCTCCTACTGGTATTACTCTTGCTTTAGAATTTACTGGTCTATCACTATTTCTTATCGACTTTAATGAAGTTCTAATACTATCTTTTTTGTAGTTTTTCCGTCTTTTTCTAAGCCCCATAGCTAATTTTCTTTTAACTTTCACTTATTCCTATAGTAACTGATTTTTCTCCAGAGGTAGCGTCGTTAGCTTTGAATCTAGCCAAAGCATTTTCAGAAAATAATTTATCAGCAATAGGTTCTCTTTTTATATCATTGGATTTTAAGTAGGCAATGTCATGCTCTTTACATGCTTCATCCAATAAATTTATTCCTTTATCACCTCTTATAAGTCTTTTTCTAAAACTCTGTTTCAGGTTCACAAAATTTGTAACCTGTTACTTGCAATTTAATTGGTAATTAATTTATTAATTTATTTAGCAGACCACGGCTTCTTTTCAGTGTTTTGTAAACATCATTTATGATATGTTTAAGACAATATATATATATATATATATATATATATATATATATATATATATATATATATATATATACATATATATATATATATATATATATATATATATATATATATATATATATATATATATATATATATATATTACGAATGTTTACGTGAAATGACTAGTGTAATTACAGAAACCCACAGAGTATCGAAAAACAACCTGTTTCTATAACAATTAAAAGATCATGACACTTTAGTAAACAATTTAAGAAAACAAGGATAATTGTTTAATGGAAACGGCATAAGAGGGTTAATTGTTGGACCATCAGGATGTGGCAAGACCAATGTTATTATTAGCTTAATCGAAGATCCGAATAGTTTGGAAATTTATATATTTATTCAAATTTTTTAAACCACTAAAAAAGTTGGAACCTAAACTCTATAATAATATTTGATGATATAGTCTGTTGTAATCAGAACCTAGTAAAGCATTATTTTTGTTTTGGAAGATATAAGAATACAGATTGTTTTTATTTATGTCAAACATACTCATCCGGGCTAAAACAACTGATTCGTGATAATGCAAATTTAGTTGTGATATTTTAATCAATCAATTTAAAGAATTTTATTTATTATGTCGGCGAAAAAAGTTTTTGATGATACACCAAGGTTCTAATATAAAGCGATGTATATATTTACTTATAAAAATAAGCGAATTCTTGACAAAATATAAATTATGGACGATTGGCAAGAGAACTTGTCAAATCGAGAAAAGGTGTTAAACAAAAGTATCAGAGTTTGAAAAATGCAGAATTTGAGGTCTACTCTAAACTGGAAGAAACCTATAGACCAACTACAGAACCTTTATAAGAACTAGTTTCAACATTTGGGAAAATTAACCCAGTTTATCTAAAAGAAGAGCAGTATACTAAATAAAAAAAATTATGAATAATCAACACTACAAAAAAACTTATTTGCTGAAGTATCATTACCAGGAAAATATATTTTTACTGATACATCAACTCTAGAAAAAAAAAAACGAAATACCTTCATTTCTTAACAATGATTTTACAATCAGTCAAACACCATCTCTGTTACAAACAAATATTGTAGCGGTAACATCTTCTTCACAATCAGCTCTTACTCTCTCTGATATTCTGGAGTAGACAAAACAAACAATAAACGGATTAGTTGGAACAATTTGACGAACTAGCTCGTCAGTATATTGATGATGGTGTTAAAGATACAGGACATATATTTAATCATCATTACGGAATAGCTCACGATCATGAAATTGAAAAGTCCCCTTAGGACTAACATAAAACACCTGTTGAGATTATTGGTAAAGAAGTAAAAGTGGATGGTATAACGTATCCAGGTACACCAGATTTATATAAGTTGTTGTTTAAAAAAGAACTTGTTGGCTATAAATAAAACAATTCAGGTTCAAGGAAATAGCTCATCTCATATATTAATATACATATTTGGAGGAGAAAAATATCACTAAAACTACAACTATTAATCCTGTTCAAAATTTGTATCAAGGTCAATTAATCAAAGGTGGACCAGAGAAGGTGTTTTATTAATCTTCAACTACAAAGGGTGGGGATGGGTTAACTTCGAAAAATAATAACCAAAATACAGACTACGTGTACTGGAATAATGGTGATGAACTAGTTGATAGATTCGGTTTATGTAGGCCACACCAGTCACAACAATAAAATCATCTTTTATTAAAGAAGAATTAAAAAAGCCAATGTAAACATATCAATAATTGTAACAAATTATTTAAGACATTAAGATACTTGATAAGTTTGGCCGTCATATTTCAAAACGTTACACAAGTACTGTGGGTATATCATCTTTAGAAAATTCCATAATTGAGAATAGAACTTTGAAATATTCTAATAGTGATGGTAAATATATTGAAAATTTGATTGATTTAAAAATATACACTAATAATCTAAAGAAGAGATAGAAAGAAGAAAGGTAATAGAGATGTACAAAATATTATAAAAAGATAAAATTATTTGAAGATAAAATTATTCCTGAACACATGGACCAAATATTAAGTATAAAAAATTCTGTTCAACAAAAAAAAAATCGCGTTTCTCAAAAAATATTAAAATGTGTTGATGATGTTCAAACAACGAAACCAAAATATGGGTAATTTAATAATTTGAGAAAAGAAAAATGAAATGTCTGAGGTCAAATGATAACTAAGGATACAACAAAAATCGAAAAAGTAAAACAATAGGTTTCTACAGATTTAGTGTTCAAGTTTCAGATTTTTACAGATAAGATTCACAATAGAGTTGCCGACGGAGTTACAAATTTTCAGTTCATGGTGATATGAATAAAAATATTAAAGCTATTATGTTATGAAACTTCATTTTCTAGTACACAAAAAGGATAGTGTGACAGTTGATGAAAATAAGGAGGTTAGTGAAACAGCTGATGTTGTTTCCTCAGAAGAAATAGGGTTATTAACAGAAAAAAAATTAAAACTAGAAGAAGCTTTAAATAACAATTTATTCGTCAATATCACAAAAAATAGTGAAAAATTGAAAAGGTTTTGGCACATAATCTAGAATTAAAATACGAAAGTAATGTAGATGATAAATTATTGCAAGAGATATATTTAATTGAAGAACTAAGATCTATGGTAGAAAAACATACAAAGGCTAGCATGTTTTGTTGTGTAAAACTACTAAAATTACAACAAATACTGAAAAAAATTGATAAAATTTTCACCCAATTAGAAAGTTGTGAAAATGATTTTAAAGCGAGTATAGATGACAAATTATTCAAATATTTTAAAGTGTAAATTAAATTATTATTCAGAAAATGTGATTTCATAAATTTACAATACTGTAAATCCAAATAGTAAAAATGTTTATACCATGTTGGAGCTGTTGGCTTATTATCCCAACGAGTTGGAAAATAAATTATTAATAAATGAAACAAAAAGAATGAAATAAGATGTATTTACAAATCGCGGGGGACTTAGCTTACTGTAGTGCACGAAAAAATGAGTGGAAAAAAGACTATTTAAATAAGCTGCTACTTAGAAGAATAATTAAAGATTGTGAAATCATTCTTTCTAAAATTCTTGATGAAAACAATGAATATTAATGTATATTGAAAGATTAAGAATTATTATAATAAACATATAATGTATAATGATGGGTTTAATTTTAAGAATTATTATTAATAAACATATAGAATGTATAGTGATATGCTAAATGTTAAAAATTATTAGTAAACATATAATTAAATTTTGTTGTTGGTTTTAATTCTGAATTATACGTTTTATATGGGTTTGTAACACATAATTCTCGTTGCGGTATTATTATACTTTTTTATTATAGTTGGTAATATATTATACCACTTATAGTTTCCTTGACTGCTCAAATATTTCCACATAATATGTGTCAAAGTTCGGTTAACCCGCTCTATTATATTCAATTTGAATTAAGAAAACTGCTATCATTATTTTATAATCTTTAATTAATTGTTGAACTTGTCTATTATAAAATTCTATTCCCAAAAGCTGTTCGCAAATTTACTGGCTTTGTACCCTTATCTAGAACTTTCTTCATAGCTAATGTTACATCCTTTCCACATTTGCTTTAAAGCGGTTGTTACCAAACATATTTTGTAAATGTATTTATTACTAATAATACCTCCGAGGATTTGTGTAAATTGAGCGAGCAAAAATGAAAAAAATTCAAGAAATATTTTATTTAGAAAATTTCCCGTACTTTTTTTAAAAAAATATCAATTTGACCTTTTATGATCTTTCAGATGCCTTTCTGGTCATTTTCAGTGTCAAAATTGGCTAAAATTGGGTGCGCCCCAAATTTTTTTGACTGCGAACCTCGTTCAAAAATCCATATGGTTCTAAATTTTTAGAATGGTGTTGTAAAAAATCTTAAAATTATAGCTATTTTAAAAATCTCTCATTTTTCTTTTTTTATTTTAATGCAAAAAAGTTATTTTTAAAATGAAATTTTTTAAAAAATTACGTCATATTTTATTTATGACTTTATTAAGTTATCAAAAAAATAATAATATATATATATATATATATATATATATATATATATATATATATATATATATATATATATATATATATATATATATACCTACACGTAGGTTTACTTACTTAATTTTTTGATAACAAGGAAAAACAACAAAAATATTAAAATATTTTGTAATATTTATTTATTTTTACAAAGAATTATGCAATATTTACATTAAAAATTATTATATTTAGCGTAACTAAATAAAATTATTTTAATTCAAATGTAGTTGAGAGTTTAAGAAACGCTTCTTCGATAGAATTTGAATATATTTTGATTTCTTGGTGATTAAAAAATGAAATGAAAATGCAAAATTTTACTACAGCTAATACAGTTTAAGATTTATAGCTTCAAGCAAGTTATATTTTTTTCAATGAATCTTGTACTAAAAAGTTATAACAAACTTTTATTAAATTTTTTTAATTACTGTGTTTTATAATTTGAACATTATTATTTGTCGTTATAAGCTTTCATACATTTTACATTGCTAAATATCGTTTTAATTTACTTTGCAAATATTATTAAATCTGTATAAATAGGCTTATGCTCGTAAATTAATAAAATAAAAAAAAAATAAATAGCTGGCGTAGCTTTCATTTATAACCAGAGTGAGTATAAACAGAGTGTTCCCAATATATATTGTTCTTTCTGATTGATCTGCCATATTACATAAAATTGTATCTAGATATGCGGCATTTCGATTAAAAATTAAGTCACAAGATTAAAAGAAATTAGTAGTTAAACCTTATTTGATAGTAAAACAACAACACAAGTTTACTTTTAGCATGTATTTTTGTGTTTATATTCACCAATCTTTGAGAAGAATGCAATAATAATAATTATTTTTATTTTGCTTTCTCACTTATTTCTCAATATACACACAATTATTGTTTAATCTATCAAGTTAACATTTTTCTATCAACAAGAATTATTTTGTTTGTTTCTTTAAATTTTTTGGTTACTAATATTTTTTTTTAATAATTATATTCGAAAATATATATTTAATTTTTTTTTTCACTATTCCTTGATTTTGCGGAACTTTCAAATTTCAAAACCATTCAATAAAAGGATTTATAAAGATTGCAGCAGAAAAATTAAGGAACCGAAAGTTATATTAAGAACCATATTTATATCAGCACTTTGTATCTTGATATAATTTATACATTAACATATTTTTCATACCATGCTTAACAACAAAATCTATTTGTTTTGTGCTATATAAAACTTTTTTATATTGTATTTTCTTTATTTTATCGATTTAATGAAAGAAAAAAAAAAATTAAAAAAAGTTTTACGAATACAAGCAGAATATTGAAGTTGAGAAATCAACATGGAATTATACCCAAGAAAAATGGATTACAATTTCTACTCAAATTCTACCAAAGAAGCATTTCTTGAACTACCAACTACATGTGAATTAAAATAATTTTACTTAGTAACTCGTTCCTGATGAAGCTAACATGGTTAGCTAAACGCACGTCGAGTGCAAAAATAAAGTGTTTGGTGTAGTGCTGATATATACTGAGTAGTGTCATTGATTCTACGTTCCCAAAATAGACAAAATATTTTAATATTTTTGTAAGTAAATCTATTTATTATTTTTTTTATAACAACAGACAGACAGACAGACAGAGAGACGTTGCATTTTATATATATTATAGATTATATATATATATATATATATATATATATATATATATATATATATATATATATATATATATATATATATATATATAAAAATACAATCTTAGTTGGGGAACTCGGCAAATTTGGGCGTGATAAGAGATCACACAATTTTCATTAAGCCGCCAATATTTCGGTCCTGGATTGGGACCTTCTTCAGGGCAGAAATGAGAAGTGCAAAGATTTCATTAGCCTGAATGGCCGTAGGTTGTACATACAAAAGTTGTTACATATAAAAGTTGGTTAATCCATAAAATACACAAAATGCACATTAAAACACTGTAGACAAAATTCTAAACAACAAATTTAACACATGGATGTATTTGGGAACCCTGGATGTTGAGAACATCGTTAGTTATTTCACTTGTGACCACCACATATGGCCACCGCCATTTAGGAAAAAATGTGGTTTTTATAATGAAGAATTTCAGAAAGTAAAACATTCTGATGTGTATCTTGGGGAAATAATTTTAGGAAGAAATAAAGTTTTTGTTTAATGGTTAGGATTTAATAAAAGTCATAATTCATAGATTCTAAAAAAGTATGAATTGTAATTTATTTATTTTATAAGAAATAAAGCCAACAATAAAATTTAATTACATGTTTAGTAATAATTTTTAATATTTGGCCTATTATAATAATTTGTAATATTAAATCTTTAATTAATCATTAATATCCATTGTTTTTCATCAAGAACTTTAGAAAGAACAATTTCACAGTCTCTAATTCTTCTTCTAAGTGGCAGCTTACTTAAATAATCTTTTTCCCACCACTTTTTCATGCACTACGGTAAGCCAAGTACCAGGCGATTTGTAAATATATTTTTTTTTTTTACTTTTGTTCTTTTTGTTTTATTTCTTTAATATTATATATTATATCTTAATTTATTTTCCAACTCCTTGGAACAATAATCTAACATGGTTTGGATTTATAGTATTGTAAACTTGTGAAATCATATTTTCTGAATAATGATTTTCTTTAAACACTAAAATATTTTGAAAACTTTTGTCTTTTAAAAATTTCAGTTCTGTAGTCAACGATTTCTTTTATTTCCCATAACTTGTTTATAAAAACACAAGCAAGATACATATAATACTCACAATTTTTTTGGATTTTTACAATTGGAAACTGATAGTATTTTTTTAAAATATATTGTTATATTAACATATAATATAACCATACAAATTGGAGAATCGAAGTCACTAAAACAACTATCCTTTCTTTTTAATGTTTAAATATGTTCAGTAATAGATCTACAATTTGTACTACAATTAAAAAGACACACCAGGAAAAATAATAATTTTTCTGGTCTAGCAACACATAATTTTTCATTTTATATCGTCTCAAATACTTAGCTAAATCACATTTTTTAAAAATTTATAAGGTTCATAGATTGGACAATCTTCCTATATCCACCTAAATATTTCAACACCACTATAATAACATTTACATACATATATACATTATCTACCATTAGATAATAAAATCCAACAGCAGCTAGTATTTCACGAATTAATTTTCCATTTTTTAAAGGAGATCTTTGTTCATAGATTCTATAGGATATATTATCTATGTCCATGTCAGAGGTTTTGAAACACATATTTAAAGCTTACTATTTGAAACGAGATTAAAAAGCTTACTATTTAAGATGAGATTGAATACTGTATAGGGAAAATTCTTAATATAATAAGTATGTCTAATGGAGGGGGAATATTTTAAAGGAAAAAAAGTTCTTCATTTTCTTCAACCCTCGTGACAAGCGTATCGTAACTGTTTTGAATTTTGACTCTTTTATCATCAGCTGAGGGTAAAGGTAATTTATTAACTGATTCAGTATACATGTTATGCATTCTAGATCGAAATATATGCATAGAATAAAAGGTTTTAGAATTATTTTCTATCTCATCCCTATAATGGATAATATTCAATTGTTAATTAATATTCCTTTTTTAAATGCCTGTAGCTTTTTTTAGTAATTTATTTTTTATTTTTACACAATATGCTTTCAGTCCAGTTCCGTAGAAACATACTATAGGTTCATAGGCATATTCATCTTTAAGTTTACTGACTATTTCCAAAATAAATAAGTCAGTATCTGGGTAATTTTGCATTATCTCGATATAATGGTTTTAAGGAATCATTTAAAACCATATTGTATGATTTCTTTTAAATCATACAATATGGTTTTAAATATGTTTAAAATAGAAAATCCCACATAAACTGGCTTATCATATTCGAGTAGCATTTAAAGAACAACTAAGTGTTCATTAAAAATTACTGACTCTAAGATGTAGTTTTGCAATAAGATTTTCTACTCTATCTTTTTTTAAATTTTTTCTCATTGAGTAACCAATCGAATATCTGATCTTTTATCAACTTTCTTCATAGTTTTTCCGTATATGCTGTTATTAGCTAGTTTATAATTATTTCTGTCAAATTCATTTTTAGATACATTTCCCAATTTTTGTTTGTTTAAATCTCTATAATCCTTTACCCGAGGTAATTGAGTAA
This sequence comes from Pachyrhynchus sulphureomaculatus, assembly GCA_019049505.1. Classification (NCBI taxonomy): domain Eukaryota; kingdom Metazoa; phylum Arthropoda; class Insecta; order Coleoptera; family Curculionidae; genus Pachyrhynchus; species Pachyrhynchus sulphureomaculatus. Next base: position 73,184,963 of record CM032455.1, read on the forward strand.
ACTCTAAGAGTCTATGAATTTTAGTTATTTTAGTCTATTCTAAATACATTGTTTAATATAATATAATAAAAGCAAATTGGGAATTAATTTTGCATGTGTAGAATTAGGTGGTGTTGGTTTATAGTTTTCAGGACAAAAAGGAAATTTTTTGTGCTATGGTAACATTCTCTACTTTCACTATAGTTTTACTTTATATATGAATAGTGATATTGTCATTGACGATGAAGTTTTACGAATTAATTATGAAGGAAACGATAACTTTGGGGTCGATGATGAGTCTTTGTCGTCGGAAGAAGCAGATGATCGTTTAGAAGATCTGTTTGATGGTATTAAAACTGATGTTTCATGGGAGACATCGTCGCCATTTCTATCTTTAGATACACATCTCTTTAGTCGGCGATCGAAGAATCAAGTCTGAACTGGGATTAAGAAGAACTTCTTTCACTGGCCTTGGATTTTTCTGATTTGAAGCCACCTACGACGGAACCACCCATGGAACTTTTTAATTTTGAACCATCAATGATCGAATCGCTAGTCACGGAACATTCTATGAGGGAATCAGAGGACGAAGATGCTCCTCCAACGAAAAGAGTTAAATTTTGTGATTAATTGGAAAAATTAAACTATTTTGAAGTTTTTGTCTGATAAAGAGGAACAGTTTGCGGGCGGCAGGGTGAAGTTGAACTCTGGTAACTACTTTTGTGTAAATGATACAAATTTCAGATTTATTGAAATTTAATAATACCATGTCTGGTTCAAAACCGTAGAAGTTTATTTACATCAGACTGCACGGTTCTACTTATAATAACCCCGGACGGGTGGGCTTCTCAGTTCCTTCTATATAAAAACCGTATTGCATGTCTCAAGAGGAGGCGCTAGTAGACAGACAATACATAATTCCACTCTCTTTTACCATATTAGTGGAATTTTGATTTTGTGTAGGGATGGGTGGTGGGGACAGGCTACGTTCTTGTGGCAAACAATTCACTATATAGGTTTATAAATCAGTTCAGCTGTAGTGTTCAAGTAAAGCTGACTACCTGTGTTTGTTCTTACATAACGTCAAGTGAAAGATGGCTAACTATTGCTAAAATGAAGAGAATGTTAGGGAAAGAACTTTCTAGATATTCGGAATCGGAGATGAACTCGGATAAAAGTAACGCTGAAAAGGGGATGGAAGAAATTGCTGATGCTCCAAAATCAATCCAGGAGAATAGTGAGGATGAAGCCATGGACATTAGTGTACGTGATTTACCTTCTACCTCTGTTGGTACCAGTAATGAAGAATACTGGTATATATCCAAAAATAAAGAGAAAACTTGGTGCTCCCTGCCACTTGCTGATCCCAGAGGGCGAAAAGGTAGAAATAATGTTCTAAACAATGCGGAAGGTCTAACCCGATGGGTTGAGAGAAGCTATCAATCCGTTTCAGACAGCTTTTTATTATTTTTTAGGTAACCCCTTTTGGGAAAAATATACCACTGGAGTAATAAAGAAGCGCGATTGGTAAATAAAAATAGATTGACAAATTAAACGTTGGAGAACTAAAAAAATATATCGGTTTATTATTTTGATGGGGGTGTACAAATCAAAAAATTAAGATATTAGCACGATGTTTAGTTGACAAGATGGTTCCCCAATTTATAGTAAGAAAATGCAGAAAACAGAGAAGTCCTAATAAGCTACAGTCTATCCGTGAAGTTTTTGATTGTTGGAATTCTTATTTGAGAGAAGCTTATGTGCCTGTATGGTCTATGACGGTGGATGAGCAGTTGGTAACGTTCCGTGGTAAATATGGCATTAAGCTTTGAATGATATGTGACTCTTTTACAGGCTACGTTTGGAAACTGCAGGTTTACAAAGGAAAAGAAAAAGGGGAAAATCGAGAAGAAAATCAAGGGGAAAGAGTAGTCAAGGATATGGTTTAAGAAATTTTAAAAAATGGGAGAAATATTATCTGCGATAATTTTTACACCAATTTTTTACTGGCAGAGGAACTTCTAAAAATGAATCTGACATTAGTGGTGAAGGGATCTGGCACTATTCGAAAAACAAACCTGAACGTCTACTAACATTTATGGCTACAAAAGGTCGTACAGCCCTATTGGATTTTAAAATGACGCTATGTTTGTTTCTTATTGTCCAAAACGGAACAAAGTTGTTAGTCTTATGAGTACTATGCAGAACTAAAATAGTGTTGATACAAAAAAAATAGGGATAAGCCAGACGTAATCACTACCTACAATGAAACTAAAACCGGAATGGACAAAGCCGACCAAATGTTACGATATTATTCGGTAAAAAGAGAAAGTCATCAGTGGTCAATGATTGTATTTTCAAAAATGATTGATTAAATGCACTAAACGCTTTTATAGTGTTTATGCTTAGTCGTAGTGACAAGTTTGTCAGTAGAAGTGGAAGAAGAAGGAAGTTTTTGATAGCTCTTGGAAAAAATTAGGGGAGATAGCTCAAGAAAAATGCTTAGAGCAAGCAACAACGGAAGAAACTGGCTATTCAGGCGAAGCATAAAGAAGAAGGTGCCCAAGCAAAAAAAAAACAAAAGATCAAAACGTGTGTGTACAAAATAAAGTAAGAACGTATGTTCAGAACATAGTTACCTTGTGTGCACTAAATGTAAATAAAAGTTTTGTAAATAAGTACAAAATTTTTAATATTTTAATAAAATAAATATAAGTAATTAATAATTTTTAATAAATTGCGTGAATATTATTTTTAATCCTAAAAAAATTGTGTATTTGCGACTAAACCATAGAACGGGCCTCAGGGGCCCGATCCGTTGTTGAGGGAATGTGAATGGGCCCGTCCCAAGAGTGTTAAACAAATATTTACTGATTTGTATTTTCACTTTCTTCCATTTCTGTTATTTTACAATAATTTTACATTGTGTGAAAATGCCATGCCAGAATCTTCTTAAATCGAATTAATTTAGATTCTAGTGTAATGAAAATGTTGTTTACGATTCTTTATCCAAGAAACTCCTTAAAAAATTCATCATTTCGTTGCCTTTAGCATAAATTCGGTATGAAGATTGGTAAACCTTTAATAGATCTTTTAATATGTTATCTATTTTATTAATTTCAACAAATCTACTCTCCCAGTGTAAATCATGATATAGTTCTGACCAATTAAGCAATTTTTAATCTTCGTCAGATATCATGTTTCTTGTAAATGGTTGTTTAAATAAATAATTTGCACAACGAATACCATCATAAATTGCTAACATTTTGGAAACATGACCAAATGATATCCCTGAATGCCAATAAACACGCCTAATTCGAGAAAATCCATGTTTGATTTTAAAATCAAATTGACAATTAAAAAAATGTTCGGCCTCGTTCTGGTTTTTTTCAGTTAATTTTTCTTTTTTCCTTTCTCCTTTTCTACACATATAAACATCATAATTTGGGAGGAGGAGGCATATATTAATATTTAAAATATAATAATATTATTCTTGAAAGGAAGAGCTATTCTGTTGGGAGGAGTTATTCTGTTTGTGGGAGGAAGAGAAGGTGAAGGTATTCCTGCAAACTACTTACGGTTATCTAACGGTCAAACCTTTGGTGTCGCCCTTTCAGGTGATAAAGGGTCCACCGGAGACTCAGATAACTTATTTTATTAGAGAAACAGTAACCCAGGGGTCAATGCGTATGTCCGCTACTAACTGATGGTGACCTATCTTGGGTAGGCCCTGAAAAGCAAAAGGGACGGAAAACAAGTGGTTTAATCAACATACAACTAAATGAAGATAAGTGGTGTGGAGTAAGGTAGTATGTATGCTGGCCCAAGAATGCCACTGGGAATCTAACGGAGTTCGTACGACGGATAGTGGTGCGTACGGTAACGTCATCAAAGCGGTGGCAAACGTTCCCATTGACCAAAATGGAAGCGAACCATGAGGAGCAGATGGCAGCCTGACGATCGGATAAACCAGAATGACTTACTTCGGTCGGTACCCTTTCTCAAACAGCCTCAGACATTCCCCAGCAACAATACCAGTCGCCTGAGAATATTCTCAAACAGCGTCAGAGATTTCCCAGTAATAAAACTGGTCTTATCTCGGTCGGTCTCGCGACGCAGCAGCCTTCGGTCTCGTGGTAAAACTTATCAGGCCCTACTACATACACTGCTCGACGTGTCGTGCACGATTGAACAGGAACACGAATAACGGCGAGTATCGGTTGATTTAGAAGCAGTGAGCAGCTTTGTGGTTTAGTCAACTGGCGATAGTGATGACAGTTTGCCCTCTGCAGCAAATTGGTTTTGGTTCTTCTCCGATCTAACGCCGTTATCGTAGTTACGCACCATATTCTTGCTGCGCGGCTAATTACGTTTTGCACTGGATACCGTTGTAGATATGTTAGTCTGACTATCAGTACCTCTGGGTGAGTATATATACCCTCTCACTGGGTCCTCAGTATACTTCCAGAGATGTGCGTCAGACAGAGACGAGCTGCGGGTAAAAACGGATCCGCAGACTGTCCGCCTTATTTACTGGTGTAAGTGTTGATTCGCAGCAAGGAGCATACTAGTCCTACGGGTCCGCCGTATACCCCTAGGTGCGTGTCAGACAGAGACTGGCAGCAGGTCAAAATGGATCCGCAGATAGTTGACCCTCTTTATCGGTGTATGTGTGGGTGTTGGTACGCAGAAAGGCAACTGGTCTCACGGGTCCGCTGTAAACCCCCAGGCACGTGTCATACAGAGATGGGCTGATGGTCAAAACTAGTCCGTAGATAGTCCGTCCTATCGATAGGGTGTGTGTATAAGTCGATACAAAGAAAGGCACATACTGGTCGCAAGGATTCTCAGTATACACCTAAGTGTGTGTCAGACATAGACGAACTGCTGATCGAAACGGGTTCTCAGAGAGTCCGCTATGTATCTATCGGTGTATGTCTGTGGGTCTGGGTGTAGTAAGTTCCGCAGGGAGGATGATTTCGGTCAAAATGGGTACGCAGATATCTCCCTCGTTGCGCATTGAATAGAGACGGCCTATTAGTTAAAAACGGATTCGCAGACAGGTGGTCCTGGAGTTCGTCAGAGAGACAAAGGAAGTATCTCTCTCGGCTAGTCGCTCAGTCTCATATCTACAAGCGTATATTTCTAATAAAAAAGGATATAATGGTCGCCAGCGTTGGACCGAATGGACTGCTTGGCGGCATATGCTCACCTCTCAGGTTGCTGATCTGCTTCGGGTCGGAAGATCGGTGAGTAATAGCCGTTTTAGTGTGCGTAACATTATTTTAAAAACATGGCGAGGTCACGTAGATGCGCGTATCAACGTATAGGCGCGCGCTGACGGTAGGTCTTCTGTCATCTCATATTATTTACGACATTCGCCCTATTATCTGTCTCGGTTATTTGTATATATACAAGAAAGACAGCGAACAACCTGGAATTTGAGTATAGCTTCATGTTTTAGAAGCCAGTACCTCCGAGTTTATAGGCAATAAAAATAATAGATAATTCTTTGACGATGTCCTTCACAAGTCAGAACTAGGGTATTTTACATATCATACACATTTAATATATCCGTAGTTTTCGTTAATTACCAAACTGGATGAAAAATTTTAAATTCTATTTTGACTTTTGAAATTGTCATTTAAAACTCAGACCGCTGCCACTGAATTGACAGCCGATTGAATCGTATAAATATTCTTGACGTCGTGTTGATCACATGTCTGCAAAGATCCATTGATCAGACTTTAGTTACTTGTTGAAGCAAGAATGAACTTTTTTGGTTGTTGAATACGGAAGATAGATTTGACACCCTAGAAAAATTATGTAACTTCGTTACAGTAGATATATCTATAAATAAAATCAATAAATACCGTTTAAGAGAAGGTACGGTTATTTCTAGAATGTTGAACCCTTTTATATTCTGTTATTAAATCTTTCAAAACATAACAAATATCATATCTGCTCATTTCTTTAAATAAATGAGGAATACTTATTTAATAAATAAATAAATATTTGTAATACTTTCTTGTAATTTTTAATTACAACAACTCTAGATTAAGTTCCGAAAATTTTTATATTTTTTAAAAAAGAAAATGCAAATAATAACTGTTAAAAAATAACTTTACCAAACATTAACTGCGTTCTTTACGAGTGGCAGTCGACGGATTTCTTTCTAACACCTTCACTATCAACGCCGGTGTACCCCAAGGCTCCATACTGTCTCCTACTCTCTCTTTCTCATTTACATTAACCATCTGCTGGAAAAGACCGAGAATCCAATCAGTCATTCAACTTAACAAAGTCCTGGAAGAAATTCTATCTTGGGGTGACAGTAAACAAGTGGAATTTAACGCTACAAAAACCCAGGCGGCAGTTTTCTCTAAAAAAGTTAACGTTGCTGAACCCGACATAGTTATGGCGGGGCACTCCATCCCTCTAACATCGTTACTTAATTTGTTGGACGTTAACTTGGGAGCAAATATGTCCTGGTATGAACATGTTGCAGGCATAGCAAGAAGAGCTTCTCAAAAGTTGGGAATATTATTTCGAACCAGAAAGCTTTACACTCCACAACAACTATTAATTCTTTACAAATCTCAAATTCGACCAGCTATGGAATACTGCTCCCATGTTTGGAGCTCCGCTCCCAAACATACACTGCATTTGTTGGATTCTATTCAGAGAAGAGCTGTTCGTCTGATTGGAGACCCGGAACTGACCGACGGCCTTGATTCGCTGGAACATCGAAGAACGGTTGGCGACTTGAGCCTATTCTACAAGTTCTTTCATGGAAAGTCTTCGAAGGATGTGGCCCGCTTAATTCCTCCCAGAGCGGTGCATGTTAGGAGTACACGTCGCGCTAATTCTTCAGATCCTTATGAGGTTCAGCTTGTTACTCCTCGTACAACGCTCTTTAAGCAGTTTTTTATATGGAGAACATCATCCCTTTGGAATAATTTGCCCAGGACTGTGTTTCCCACCGAGTACAATCTACAGCGATTCAAGAACAACGTGAATCGCTTTCTCCGCACACGTGTCGCTCCGGTAGCGCTTTAGGGACTTCTCTGTAGCACGTGTGCTAGACCCATAAAAAAAAATAGATGTTTTAGATTTCAAGACATATGACCGAGTCTGGCTTTTAAACTTTCTATTGAATCTGGTTGCAAGTATTTTTATAATGACGAAAAATTCTACTAAAATACCTGTTTAGTGTTTGCGTTAGATTGAGGAGAGAGACTTATATCCATTCCGCCTAGCTCTGCTAATCAACAAATTGAGACGTAGTAAAGGTACAACTAAAGTAAAAGTACACTACTACTAACACTGTCACCTATTACTTTCGATTGGATGACGTTTTGCTAAAATGATGAAATACGTTTACACAACTGGGATTGATTGATTGATTGGTTGCAGGCACTGTTGCCTCTTAGCGTATTGTATTCCCCCTCTTGGTTACATGAGCCTTGTCCTTCTAAGAAGGCTTATTAGCGTCCTTCCAAGCCCCTCACGTGGTTATTTATTACTACGATGTTGATCTCCGAACAGTTTATGTCTGTCCCGAAGTTAATGCCGCACCTTTATATATAATGTGCATAGAGAGGTTTCTTTGTCTTTACTACAGGCTCTGCATGTCGTTGGATCATTGTGGATACCTATTCTGTGTAAAGATTTTCTCAGGTAACAGTTGGGTTTGGACCGTTGTTAAATAAAAGACCTTAGTCGTTAATTTCTTTGAGGTGTGTCTTTGGTCAGATGTTGCGAGCCAACGATCTAGATGTTGCTGACGTGACCATCTGTTGATTGATACCACCTGTTTTGGTATTTCAAATGCTAGTTTTGGACTACTGACTAGTTTTGAAGCTTGGAATCGTGCTAATTCGTCCACTTTTTATTACTTTTTATCTTCGAATATCTTGAAACTCACACTAGATCAAACCCTGTTGTTCCTGGAGGATGGTTAACAGGTCACGTTTACACTTCATCATGATTTTGGAGTTAGCTTGATTGGCATCTAAAGTTGTTAGAGCATCTTGACTGTCTAAGAGAATATATATTTCTTGGTTGCGGTAGTCCTGTCTAATATTCTCGAGAATAGATGGTTGTACTGTGTGACTTTCTGCCCGGAGTATTGTCGCACTTGTCATCGATTAGATCCATAACTCTTGTGTGTCTAAATTGTATAGGTTCTTGTTTCAATTCCCTATTCGTGATACTTATTTTTTTAACGTATAATGTAAGAATTTGATTGTTTTTATAATTGTTACATTATTTTCCACTTATACAGGAAATAAAAAAGAAAAAAAAAATTCAAGTTTTATCCATGTCCGTGATACTTGAACTCACGATCTTAACGTTTACACCTTGCTTCAGCGACTAGGTCACACCACTATCTGCAATCGTCTATCAGTCTTGGTTTCGGTGTTTTCTAACCGTTATTTTTTTCCTAATTTTACTTGACATTTCGCTGACGGAATATCTGTCATAGTACTCAAAAACTGAACTGGAACTAACACCAGTGTTCTGTAGACTTTTCAACCTACCCTACAGAAAGGGAATATTTCCTTCCTGTTGGAAATGTGCCACAGTTCAGCCGATACCTGAAAAAGGCAAGAACACCTTGCCAAATAAGTACCGACCAGTCGCACTGCTTTCAATATTATCGAAAGTCGTGGAAAAGGCTATCAATTAGAATCTTCTAAAATATCTTGAAGGATTCAACATTATTAGGGACCATCAATATGGCTTTCGTAAACATAGATCAAAAGGAGATCTTCTAACTTATGTAACACATGTTTGGAACAACTTAATTGAACATTTCGGAGGATTTTGAGCTGTTGTTCTTCATATATCCAAGGCATTTGACCGTGTTTGGCATGATGGATTGTTGGCTAAGCTATGCTCTTCCGGTATGTCTGAAAAGTGCTGTTTGTGGCTCTCATGTTTCCTTAAGGAGTGTTCTTTACGAGTGGCAGTCGACGGATTTCTTTCTAACACCTTCACTATCAACGCCGGTATGACCCAGGGCTCCATACTGTCTCCTACTATCTTTCCCATTTACATTAACGATCTGCTGGAATGGACCGGCAATTCAACCTACAGCTTTGCAGATGACAGTACGCTTATCCCTTCATTCACTTTGAACGCTCGAACATCGGCTACTCAGACAAACAGCTTCTTTAAAGGTAGGAATATTATTTCGAACTAGAAAGTTGCTCTCACGTTTGAGGTTCTGTTCCCAAACATACACTGTGTTTGTTGCATTCTATTCAGAGAAGGGCTATTCGCCTGATAGGAGACCTGGAACTGGCCGGCGGTCTTGATTTGTTGGTACGCTTAATTCCTCCCAGAGCGGTGGATGCTAGAAATACACGTCGCGCTAATACTTCACATCCGTAAGAGGTTCAGCTTGTAACTTCTCATACAACCCTTTTCAAGCAGTCTTTTTCAAGCAGTCATGGAGAACCTCATCCCTTTGGAATAATTTGCCCAGGACTGTGTTTCCCACGGAGTACAATTTACAGCGATTCAAGACTAACGTGAATCGCTTTTCCGCACACGTGTCGCTCCTGTAGCGCTTTAGGGATTTCCCTGTAGCAAGTGTGCTAGACCCACAAAAAAGTGTATTCTATATGAATGTGTGCCAGAAACTAACACTCATTTATATTTGAATTTAAATAAAAATAGAGCTTGCTGGCTTAATTTCATGATAAACCTTGAACATTCTGCATAAAAATTAGCAATTACTACCAACACTAACATAAACTTATGTTAGAATACCTATGTTCTTTGAGCAATTCCACTTGCCCATGCTCTTTTTAAGGCCCTTAAAAAATATCTGCAATTTCTATTATGCTGTACGAAATACTGGATAAATCTAGTGTTCGTATTAGTGAAATACTATACCTGTGCATATTGATAATATTGGTTATGGTGAAAATGATGTTAAATAAAAAAAGTACACTTTGAAGGTGTCATCTTTATTAACCCTAATACTTTCTGGTTTTCCAGGTGTCTTTCGTCACATCACAGTTCTCCATGTTCCACACGTAGCGCGTCATCGTTTCTCACAGCTTGTGTAAAACAAAAAGTGCCTTCCGATGAAAATCTGTATGAACTTTATAAAAGGCACCCGTATGAATATGCACCTTACCCAAGAAGACCTAGGTAAGTATTCACAATTTCACCTACCGATGAGGATACAAAACAAAGATAGATTAAGGCGAGTAATATTAAACAGGAGTTGCTAAAGATTGAAAATCCGCTTGTAGAGGTGTTTTTGTTGTAAAATTGCAAAAAATAGAATTACTATAGTTGTATTGTGAGTAACAAGAGAGGACCAATCGGTGACACATTACTTTATTTCGGCTTTCAAATCTTGTCTCTAAGGATTGTATGCATTTTCATTTGAAATTCGGTTGTTCTAGATTTTTGATGTTTCTTCAAAGTGCATTAAGAGCTCGGAAATACAAATATGTTAAAAGTTTATGCAAGTAATTTTTTATATATTTTCTTCAAATTACAATATTAAAAAAAAAAAATCATAGAAAAAAGTAATTGCAAGATACACAAATCTATTATGATTGGGTTAAAACTATTTGGAGCCTTATGTCCATATATTTGTGTACTTTTATAAGTAAACTTTTCGACAATTTCATAATTTCTAAAGGAAAGAAAACCGGTGAAAAGCAAGTTGGACTTGCGCAATTAGTGTTCCGTACGTTGATTGCTTTTAAAATAAAAATTTTCGTTACGGAAGTATAAAATGATTAGTGACTTCACAAAACACATTTCAAATGAGTTTTCAACAAAGTTTTTTTCCAATCTTTAGTGAAAACTGACCACCTTGATTTTTTTTATATGCCAGATAAATTATTAAAGGTAATGCACTCATGATAATTTTCGTTCAATCTACACCCTGTAGAGAATATTCCAATATTTCAAACTCTTTTGATCGGTACTTTTCGAGATAAGCGACATCGATTTTCCGCACTTTTTTAAAAATAATACAAAGAGAATTGTGCACAAGTATTACATTATATATATTTTTGCACTTCTCTTTTTACAAGCTTTTATTTGATACCCTACTCGATGACCTGGTAAAAAAAATTTCACTTTGGATTTCACCCCCCAAAACTAGCCCCTTAAGTCAAAATTTAACTTTCAAAACTAAACATTTCTGATGAGGCCATCAATTCCTATATTAACTTTCTATGTCAAATAGTTTCGGAGAAAATCGGGTGTGACAGACAGACGGACATACAGACAGACAGACGGGCACCGAGGTGATCTTATAAGTGTTCCGTACGGAACACTAAAAAGGATAAAGATGAATGAAAGAGCAGATGTATGAATAAAATAAGTTGTCTTAGAGTTTGTACAATATTAACTCTTCATGATATAAAATGATATAAAAAAAGTCATTCAATCATCAGAAAATTTTAATTAAAAATATATAAAGTTTTAGTAATATTTTTCTATAGGGGTTGGAGATTTGGACTAAAAAATACCGTTTTTCATAACCTTACTGTATCTAATGCTCTGAAATAAAAAAATACTTTTATTGCAATTCTAGTACTGAGCATGGGGAATATTTACTTACATGGTAAATGATAATAAATATACCACATAATATAATACAGGTATAATGGAATTTTTTTATAACTTAACTTTATTAATAAGATTTCAAAATATAGTGGTTTAAGGCAAAAAATTTAAACTAATTTATCTTTTAAACTTAATGTTGTCCGAAAATATCAGAATTAGCAAATACTCATTAAACTTGTCTCTACTTATACCGTAGACTCACTGGTGACTATGCTAGCTAACAGTAGGCTGAAAAGTTTTTGGTCTAGCTACTTAAAACATATTTTTTTACAAAATTCGACTTTATTCATCAATATAATCACCTTCAAGAGCGATACAATCAGTCCAATGCTTTTCTAACATTTCTATACTTTTCTTGTCTTTCCCTTCGGCGATAACTTCTTTATTGGAGCCAAATCTCCTTCCCGCGAGCATTTTTTTGAGGTTTGCGAATAGATAATAGTCGCTGGGGGCCAAATCTGGAGCATGAGGAAGCAATTCGAACTTCAATTCATGCAATTTTGCCTTCGTAACCATTGACTTGTGACACGGTGCATTCTCTTGATAAAAAAGCACTTTTTCTTGTTCATTTGTGGCCGTTTCTTTGCGATTTCTGCCTTCAAACGCACCAGTAACTTTGTATAATATTCGCTATTGATGGTTTTTCTTTTTTCAGCATAGTCGATGAAAATTATTCTATGCGCATCCCAAAATACAGAGGCCAAAACCTTCCCAGCCGACTGTTGTGTCTTTGGTCGCTTCGGGCGGCTTTCACCGGCTGCTGTCCACTCAGTTGATTCCCGATTTGATTTTGGTGGTGGTGGTGGATCCATGTTTCATCCATTGTCACATTCCGCATGAAAAAAAATCTTTTTATTGCGCTTAAACAGGTCCAAACACCACTTCCCATTTCGAACAGAGCTTTTTCATGCCCGTGTAAAATATGACCAATACGTTCTTTTGATATCTTTAGGGTATCAGCTAACTCACGCAATTTCACTTTACGGTAATCCAAAACAATTTTGCGGATTTTTTGTTGTTAGGTTTTCCGGTGTAACCACCTCATTTGTGCATCCAGAGCGTTCAGCATCATTTGTGTCTGTACGACTGCGATTAAATTCAGCATATTAGTAAATGAGGAGTAATTTTCCAGGAGCACGGTTCCAGTAACACTTATCGAGCCATTACTTTGCTTGAACGGGTGTTTTTTTCCATCAAAAAAACAATGTTTAATCACATACGAAATTCGATTTTTTCCATTGTTTTGAAAATATCAAAAGTAGCGTTGCTAAAACCACTGTAACTTAAACTAATCATCGAAATGTCATGAAATATTGAAACATATTATTTGAAGATTGACCAAAACTTTTCAGCCTACGTAATATTTTACCACTAGTAAATTGGAATATGAGCAATGTTAAAAATACCGTCCTAAAAATATACATATTTAAAATAATGACTATAATTAAAGAGCTTTTATCACGAAGGTTTTGATGAATGAATGAACGTGCGAAGCAAGTTCATTCACGTTTTGGAATATTTATTAATGCTCAATGTTATTAGGTATATAAAGCGTATTTTAATAAAAAGCGTATTTTAATATAAAGCGTTTTTTAATGAAGCTAGACACCGGAAAAGCTTCTGGCGCTGACGGAATACCTGCCATAGTTCTCAAAAACTGTACGAGGGAACTAACGCCAGTTTTCTGTAGGTTTTTCAACCTACCCTACAGAAAGGGAATATTTCCAACATGCTGGAAATGTGCCACAGTTCAGCCGATACCTAAAAAGGCAAGAAGACCTTACCAAATAACTACCGATCAGCCGCACTGCTTTCAATAATATCGAAAGTTGTTATGGAAAAGGTTATCAATCAGCATCTTCTAAAATATCATGAAGGATTCAACATTATTAGCGATCACCAATATGGAGAATCTCGAGCGGTTGCTCTTGACATATCCAAGGCATTCGACCGTATTTGGCACGATGGACTGTTGGCTAAGCTACGCTCTTATGGTATGTCTGAAAAGTTCTGTTTGTGGCTCTCATGTTTCCTCAAAGAGCGTTCTTTACGAGTGACGGTCGACGGATTTCTTTCTAACACCTTCACTATCAATGCCGGTGTGCTCCAAGGCTCCATACTTTCTCCTACTCTCTTTCTCATTTACATTAACGATCTGCTGGAAAAGACTGGAAATCCAATCTACAGCATTGCAGATGACAGTACGCTTATCTCTTCATTCACTTTGAACGCTCGGATATCGGCTACTCAGGCAAATATCCGCAGACAGCAGGAGGTCGTCCAACTTAACAAAGAAGGAATTCTATCTTGGGGTGACAGTAACCAAATGGAATTTAACGCTGCCAAGTCCCAGGCGGTGTTTTTTTTCTAAAAAAAGTTAACGTTGCTGAACCCGACATAGTCATGTTGGGGTACTCCATTCTCCTGGCATCGTCGCTCAATTTGTTGGGTGTTAATTTGGGAGCAAATATGTCCTAACATGAACATATTACAGGCATAGCAAGGAGGGCTTCCCAAAAGTTGGGAATATTATTTCGAACCAGAAAGCTTTACACTCCATAACAACTGTTAATTCTTTACAAAGCTCAAATTCGACCAACTATGGAATACTGCTCCCATGTTTGGAGCTCCGCTCCCAAACACACACTGCATTTGTTAGATTCTGTTCAGAGAAGAGCTGTTTGTCTGATTGGAAACCCGGAAATGACCGGCGGCCTTGATTCGCTGGAATATCGAAGGACGGTTGGTGACTTGAGTCTGTTCTACAAGTATTTTCATAGAAAGGGTTCGAAGGATGTAGCCCGCTTAATTCCTTCCAGAGCGGTTCATGTTAGAAATACACGTAGCGCTAATGCTTCATATCTGGATGAGGTTCAGCTTGTTACTCCGCGTACAACATGTATGGAGAACGTCATCTCTTTGGAATGATTTACCCAGCGCTGTGTTTCCCACCGAGTACAATTTACAGCGATTCAATGACAACGTGAATCGCTTTTTCCGCACACATGCCGTTCCTGGAGCGCTTTAGGGACTTCCCTGTAGCACGTGTGCTAGACCTATAAAAAAATGGTGCTCAGTGATATCATGTACTAAAAAATTGTGTCATTTTGTTTTGATGGATCGATGTATGTTAAACTGATAAATATACATGATTTGACGATTCTATTTAACTGTAAGCTAAGGTTTAGTGTTCAGGTTTACAAAATAACAGCGAAAACAACTGTTCTTGGGAATTTGTAAGTCGTTTGGCAATACAGTTGTACTTAAAAATTTGTTTACATCCTTGGTGAGAAACACATCCTTGATAAGGATGTGTCATGTCAGTTTATCGTAAATATATATTAGCATTGGAGTAAGGGCAAAAAAAAACCGCAATATTACTGCAATGGTTTAGTATTGACAGTCTTCAGAAGCGCAGAGAATTTTATTCAATAACATTTCTATTTAAAATCGTTAACGATACGTTGTTTGTCCTTCTTTGTTGGAAGAACTCAAATTTGTTGTACCTGGTGGATCATTTCAATCTGCTGAGAGGTACTACGAATGTTATGTTAGGATCTGTATTGTCTTGATCGCCACACAGTGAGGATTCGCCTCACTGTGCTGGGCAAAATTCTGTTTTTGCTTCATTTTAAGCCGTATCGTGACATTTTTTTTTATTACTCGTAAAAAGTAGCACTATAACGTAGGCTTGAGCGTTTTTTGAATAACGAAATTGTAAGTGATAATTTTTGAAGAAAAAAAGATTGAAGAAATTGATAAATAGAAGTAATTTAAGAATTAATATTTGCAAATTCATATTTATTACATGCAATCTGTACGTA
>CM032455.1:73200472-73290472 GCA_019049505.1 Pachyrhynchus sulphureomaculatus
TGATAAACGTAGCTTGATCATTCTTCAGGGTCAAAATACCCCGTTCACAAAACCATTCCATAGGCTTATCCTATATTTTCGCAATTCATGGGTAAATGCGATCTATTAATTCCTGGACGGTAGTCACTAATATGCACAGCTCGTCTGGGATAATTATAATACCGTCTTTTGATGGAATATCACCGTTTCCTATTTTCAATAACAGATCAGAAAATTTGACAGCAGATACATCAGCCCCCAGATGTACTCGCATATTTTTGGTAGCTTCAGTATTTCCACTGCGACCCACAACATTGATCTTTTCAGACAGACTTTAATTTCGTCAGCTCGAGTTCCTCTAGGTACCACGGGTAAAGTTTGGCGAAAATTTCCTGCCAACAGCACTGTCACAGCACGCATTAAATTTTTGTTTCCCTCATTGACAGTCACTAACCTCCCTAAATCCTGAACATTATATTTAGTCTCCCTCAGATATTATATGTTTCCTAAATCGCGTGGTCTGTTCGGTTGTGGCAAACCATATTTCTGGAAAGTACGACTACCTAATGCCAAGACCGCTTCTTCAGTTACATATAGGCACTTATGGTACACTTCACTAAAAAATTCCTGAATATCGCCATCAACGTAGCGCTCAATTTGCCGTTTAAAATCTTCAGATAAATAATCTTTGAACTTTTTCCATAAACCTAATGGATCCGACATTTGACAGAAAACCAACATAATCGTAAACAGGTCTCTAATTTTGTAGGGTGTAGTGCAAAGCGCAGCCTCTTCTAATGTCACGTACAAGTGCTGATCATCCTTAAGTAAGCCTAAAGTTTTGCAAGCGGATTAGAATGTAGGATTGACCACACCATTAACAGTTTTTAAAGCTCTAAATGAAGTTGAACCTCGTACTTTATGAATAAGCATACAGAGATGATAACACTCTGTATTATTTGGATGCACTCTGTACACTCTGCCCAAAGCATGTTCTTTTTTGACACCCGACCATCCATCACTCCTCTTTTTTTTCTTTCAAATTTGGTATTTTTGTTCCAAACGTAATATGCAGGTACATCAGAATACCTCAATAATTTTGCAAAATCGTCTATTTGACACAGCTTAAAAAAAGCTAAAAGAGTAGTCGTATATGGATTGGCTAGATTTTGTTCATTAAACTGTGGGAAAACGTTCATGAATTGGGAATCCCAGAATCCGCCACAACGCCTCTGAGCTACTAATATATCTTCCGTTTCCATAAGTTTTTACCTCATCCTTCAAATTTTTGAGGACAAAAATAGCCTGGTCGGACCCTTTACTTACAACACTCTTAATTACTTACAAACATATTTGATAGACTTAATCGAATTACAGTACTTGATATTGATGTGTGCGTAAACGTCTTTAAAAGAACTGGATTATATGGTACTATCCATCGGTTATCTAGTACGTTTAGGGTAGCCGCAATCTTCTTGCGAACGCCTTCTATAAGTTGGATAGTCATCGTCGCCAGTCTGCGTTTCGCTTATAAATTTGGGAAACCTCTTAATGCATTTCTTATCCTTCATATGTCATGGCATCTTGGGTACGTTCGTGTATATACCTGGACCCACA
Source organism: Pachyrhynchus sulphureomaculatus (assembly GCA_019049505.1). Classification (NCBI taxonomy): domain Eukaryota; kingdom Metazoa; phylum Arthropoda; class Insecta; order Coleoptera; family Curculionidae; genus Pachyrhynchus; species Pachyrhynchus sulphureomaculatus. Next base: position 73,202,069 of record CM032455.1, read on the forward strand.
TGTGAAAGAAGAAGGAAGTTTGATTTGAATTTGACCAAGATTATAAGGGTCAACATCTTCCCTGCCCACAGCATCTTTTAGATATATATAGTTCTCTGCGCGCAATTTTGACTGCTTATTTCTTATATAACTGAGTCTTTCAGTCTCGATTTTGGCTTCCTCGTCAACCAAAAATTGGCTAAAAAGTGATCGAAAATAGATGAGATGATTAACCACCCCGTTTCTAATCGTTATTCTATACGCATAAAAACTTGCGGAAATAGTATTTTTTAAGGGAATATTTTTATTCGGATCATGTTGAAGCATGGTGAGGATGGAATCCATCCTCACCACGACAAAATAGGATGGGAAATTTTAAGGCTTCATAAGATCTATGAATTTCACTAATGCGATACAGTGCGCTGCTATGGCTTTCCAATATAATGTCTCGATTTTCAAATTGTTGAAGCTACTTCATTAGCGGTTGGAGCATTATACTGGCCTACGTGACCTTCTATTGATTTTTTTTCAGCATGAATTTTAAATGACTCACAGGAAGAAGGAAACTTTTCAATCGTTGTTTTTAAGTCTTTTATATATGGGTTTATGTCATGGAACATCTTTTGAAGTATCTTGACCAAATGTTGCTTTACAGCTGGAAAATTAAAACATCTAATATTTGTTTCTTGTTCATCGTCTCCTACAAAATAAATTTGCAAGTCTCGAACTTCGTGTTGGTCCACAGGCAACAAACTTCCAATTAAATGGTAAACTTGCCCCTGCATCTTGAGGTCATTTGGAAGCAACTATTATATTGTCGGATATGAGTTAAGAAGTGTTCATGGTCAGGGTGAAGGCCCATAATTAAACTATCCAGCTGTTCTGGAAGAGACTCGAATGGCTTAAGAAATACTTTTCCGCCACTACAGCATATACCCTTAGTTTCATCTTTCCACTTCAAAGCGGAACATCGCTGACACTTGATGTTCATGCTACCTAAGCTTACCGTTTTTCCGGATTCATAGATTATCTCCGAATCATAAGCCAAACCAGACAGACTTTTATCATTCCAAAATTTTTGGGTAATGTTTTTCCGATCCCGAGTTTGAATATTTCTATGTTCTTCAAGATGAGTAGCTTGATAATAGGCAACGGGTTGTCTGTATACTTCAGGATATGATTCCTGATATTTTGCTACCGCTTTCTGGTCCTCAGTAGGGTTATTTTGAGAAGGTTGTTTTTTCTGAATTCTTCGGGTTTTATTTGTGTGGTTTTATTGTTTGACTTCTGTGTTAGACTTGGAGCAATCTGTTCTAAGCTATGGTATGACGAAGATGAAGACAGGGACTGACTCTCAGGCAACGGAGTTATTGGTATTTCTACTCGTCACGTTGTTATTTTTTTTGGCAGTAATTACTTTTGGAAAACCTGTGTCCAAAACTTGCGAAACCGAAAATTTTTGTGAAACATATGCATCAAAATGCCCACTCGAAAGACCTGCTGTAAACCTATGCCGCTTAACAGGTCGACCCTTAGTTCCTGTTTGCACATAAACCGTACCATTCCGATAGACTTCGAAAACAAACGGGAGGATTCGCACAGCAGCTTCCAACTCACATAAACTACCGAACGTTGATGTTTTTATCATATCGTTGTTATAATCGGACGATGTGGCAGCATTGAAAGCTGTAGAAGAAGTAGTCGTCAATGACGTTAGACGTCCAGTGGTTGTTGAACAGTGCCCTTTTGGCAATATTATATGTTTAAAAGGTCGTTATAGAGGCAGAATAGGTGTAAATAGATGTGAAATAGGTGTAAATAGATGGCTTAAGAGCCTGCAAGAAGTGCTCGTCAATGACGTCACACGTCCAGTGGCTGTTGAAACAGTGTCCTTTTGGCAAGAAATGAGGGCTTAACATCATGTTTATCGTAACGGTAAATGTTTTATCGTAACGTTATAAGGTGCTTAGCAGGGTACCTTAACATTTTCTGGAATTAAAAACAGCCTAATATTCTAAAAATAGAAATGACGTGATACCCAAAGTGTTCTAAATGGGTTGAGAGGTCACCAAAGTAGATAAGAAAGGTCAAAAGTAGGTGATAAGGAATTGGTTTGAATGCATTGAAGAGTGTAAACTTTGTTATATTTACCAAAAATAGTAAAATAAGTAAGAAATGAGCTTAAATCAGTCTAATTTGGTCTCGTTGAAATGAGTTTGAACTCGTTGGATTTTGTTATATGCCATAAGAAGAAGATGAAAGCGAGTTAAATAAAACACAAGTTATATTTATCAAAAATAGTAAAATAAGTATGAAATGAGCCAAAATTAGTCTAAACGAGTTTAGAGTGGTTTGAAAATAGTTTGAACTCGTTGGATTGTATCTTAAGTAAAATATATATGTTAAAATGAGATGAGCCTAGCCTAGCCTAGTTTGGACTCGTTGGATTTTGTTTATTCAGGAATTTAACTTTTTATTTTAAATGGTTAATACTTGGTTACACCTTTTTACCTGTAATTACCTGGTTTGCAAGTGTAAAAAGAGCAAGGTGACACCTGGAAGAGCAAGTGTTCTAAATGGGCTGAGAGGTCACCAAAGTAGATAAGAAAGGTCAAAAATAGGTGATAAGGAGTTGATTTGACTGCATTGAAGAGTTGTAAAATTGGTTATATAGTATGAAATTAGCCTAAATTAGTCTAATTTGGCCTCGTTGGATTTTGTTATATGCTATATATGTTAAAAATGGGATGAGCCTAGCCTAGCCTAGTTTGCACTCGTTGGATTTTGTTATATGCTATATGATGAAGATGACAGAGCGAGTTAAATAAAACACAAGTATGAGCACATAGATTTAATAATTAAATTTAATAATGTATGTGTAAAATGAATGCAATATTTGTTCAAAAACTAGATCAGCAGACAAGGTTTTTCTCCATCAAAAACTTAATATTACAATAATAACCTGTATGAATGAGCTTAGCCTCGTCTGATCAAATCTTGACGACTACTACTACTATATATGCCTTAAAAAGAAGAAAATTTGAATAACTATTAATTGTCTATAATAATTACCGATTAAAGAATACTTAAAAGTACAAAAATGTTTCAAAAGACCATATATTTTACTAACTAACTAAATTAAAATCCTAAGAGAGGCAAATATTTTGCCAGGTATGAAATGACACCAACAAAAACATTTGTTATAAAATTAAATGAAAGTTCAACAAATTTGATAAGAAAGATAAAAATATGACTAAATACAGAGAAAATCACTACAAAAAATACAAAATCTCTTAAACCAATATTTTATGAAAATTATGAATTGCTTAATTAATTTTTTAAAGGTACTATACAAAGAATTCAAATAATAAGTAGCCATCTAATCTTTTTAATATTGGATCGGGAACCTCTAACCAGTGAATTCGAAGACCTTGACAAGTTATCTATAATCTATATTCGAATTTGAAAGATTCTTGTAATAAATCAAAAAAAAAAATCAACTGTGTAGCAGAGGACTAATACTATATATATATATATATATATATATATATATATATATATATATATATATATATATATATATATATATATATATATATATATACTATACTCCTAGTCAAATTTAAAAGCATTTATTCGCTAGAAATGATCTATTTAATATTTGAATCTGAAGATTTGAATGCTTTATCAACAAATATGTTATTACTCCAAGAGTTATTCAAGTGAGTATTTTACTATTCACAGCTCATCTTAGTATCATTATTATTATTTTCATTATTTTCAGAGACATTCTGTTGGAAATAAGAAGGGAAAAGAGACGGATTCATGTGCATTTAGAGGCGGAACCTACACAAAATGAATGGGGTGAACTTGAGAGGCTTCCCGTGAAAAAAGATTTTTGTGTGAAAAGATGTAGTCTTTAATAAAACAAATATTTGTATAAACATTGTTTTTTTATTTTATCACCAAATTACTCGATCGAGCTTAAATAAAACTAAAAACATAGGTAAATAAAAAAACTTTGATAATTTAAAATATATAATTTATTCTGAATCGGAATAGACTAAATTTCTAGTACATCGATTATATTCAGCAATTTCAACATCTGTTTGAGGCTGTGCACAATATTGTCGAAAGAATTGGGCAGTGGGAATTTTATATTTTCCCGAAGAACCAAAATTGTTGGATTTTCTGATAAAACTACTCTTCAGACTTGTAATATTTCTTTCAATTGAAACATTTACCAAAGGACATATAACTAATTGAGCAATTTTTCGATATTTTTCCAATAATAATTAGAGGTCCATTATAGGTTGCATCTACAATGCCTGTCCGTATAGTTCCTATAGAATTCGTAGAGGATCTTGCAACAATTTTACAACAGAATTCTATAGGAATATTTATTCTTTCAATCAGTTCAATCTTTGTGGCTTTCCCTGCGGGACAAAATATATCCTGTTTAATACAAAGATCGAAACCTGCATCTGATTTATAGGCTTTCCAACAAGAATTATTTCCCGGAATAACTATATCTGCTGCTTTCGAATTATAGTCGTCGTCGAGTATTTGAATTGCTCTTTCTATACGTACATACAAGTCGGAAAAATAAGCTTTATTATACATTTGGGGATAATAGGGTAAAAATATATATTCGTTGAAAAAGTTATATTTTGACAATGAGGTGAAAAAATCAATTTGAGCCTTTACATATTTTATGTTAGAACTCGTTTGATTTGATTCTCTTGTTTTTTCATCATTTTCCAAACAATGTCCTTAATATTTGACTTATTAGGGATAATAATTACCGATGGAAATTGTTCAAAAAATTCTGTGGGAATTTCCTTTATATTAGCGATTATATTCTTTTCATTAAAATTTTCCAACGAGTCAAATATTAACGAAAAATACAACTGAGAGAGTGGTGAACGTTCAAATAGAGATTTATCTGTTTCTTTTTGTATTTTATGCATAACTGTTAAAGTGTACAGGTTTTGCCTAAAGGACTTTGGTGTTTCACTACTATTTTGTGGTTGTTGTTTAATATAATTATAAAGGTGTACATTTGAATATTTCTTAAGAAAATTGAGTTGTCCTGTATATGTAACACCATCCAAAAATATATTTTTGCAAAGTGGAAATTTTTCTTTGGTTTTATGTATAGCAGTAGTAGGAATTTGTTCTGATGATGTTGCTTCCATCTCATTCTTTAGATTAGATGTTTTACTTGTTGTAGGTATAGTTGAAGGGTTTGGAGTAGATTCTTTTAATGATGCGGATGATGACAACATACTGCAAACAACAATTCGAATTAGATATGGTTTGTTATTTTTTCCTGTTAAACTCACCTGATCAATTAATTACTACACACAAAACAAAAACAAAGAACAATATATATAGGGATATGTGTGTTGTGAGGGAATATAACAACTGATGTATTTACCAATTCAATCTTTTATAACAACAAAATCCCTAAAAAAATGTATGAGCGAGAGTTCATATTCGATAAGAAAGTTTAAAATTTACCAGATAAAGTGTTGATGAAAATGCTTGAATATCAATAAATGGTTTAAAAAGAGCGTGCTTGTATGCAATGATAAAATTGTTTTGAAGTGTATTAGTAGTATGTAGATAAAAATAACAAAAACTTGTTGATAACTTTTTTTTATTAAAAAATATACAGAAAAATTAATACACACAAGTATAAAATAGGATAACTTAAGATTATACTGATTTAACAACAACAATTGAATTGTTCTTGTTGATCAATGTAGGGTTTGATTTCATGCAAAAAGGTAGGACTGATTCCTAGTTGAAATTTTTAAATAAATGTCCAGTTAACTTGTTCTCGATGCTGACGGATAAAATCTTCAGTCAAGTTTTGATGGATACTAATTGCATTCCAATCCAACATTCCGGCAAATTCCGTCATAAATCGTTCGTTTAATTGCTGATATTGGGAGATGAGTTGCCAATTGCCTTTATTAATACAAGTTCGTATTAGATCTTCATCTAAATGTTGTTTTCGTGATATAATATTCAAATTGACAAAATCTTGAAAATAAATGATAAATTTTGGTGGTAAATCGTGAAAATTGGATATTTCATTCCACCAAGCTCTTATACAAGCCATTATTTTATATGTATGTCTGTATGTGTCAATAGTAAGCAGAGATACTAATAATAATATGAAAACTGTTGATGTATGTTTTATATAGATCTATTTATCTGTTTCCTTGTCTTGTAGCAGCCCTCTCTCTCTCCTCTCTTTCGAGTCCTCGTTCTTCTTTGCCAAAGAAAAGAAATTCAGTAGGCACGTGTTTTGCTCCTTCTGTCTCTTTGATTCGATCTTTTACCACACATGACAAACATTTTTGATTTCGTATTTCACTTTTTCCTTTATATTGTGGACATTTTACTCTTACAATAACTGGCATTTTGAGTAAATGATATGATGTGCGTATTAGTTAATGCTCTACAAACTTTGTACTTTCATTTCTATCTTTATATTATCTCTCCCTATTACTAGTGATAAATGTTGTCACATGTCACTATTAGTCGTCATAGTTGATAGAATCATGGAAATTAGACTATTTTTTCCATATACATAATTAATTAAGCAATATGTGCAATATTTGAGTATTCTAACTCGATCTCGATAGTAACTATTTATAGATCTTTTAACTTGACAACCACATTTTAAACAGGTAAAGTTCGCTTCTTCCATTTTTTTGTTGAAAGTATTTATTGGTGGTTCTTCTTATTATTCTTATCAATTTTTTAGAAGGAAAATAGATCTCTGTAAAACAGATGTTAAATAAATTTTTGGTTCATTTTAATAGGAAACATCATTCACTCAACTAACATTGTCCAAAAATATTCTCTGTATATCTATTGTTAAACTATTTGTTTACAACTGCTGTTGTTTTTGTTCAAAGTATATACGCTGATGACAGCAATAATTCTTGTAATCAAAATTATAAATATTTATAGGAGGATTATCATTCACTTTATAATACCAGTTTAAACTTGTATCAGGAATGTATTAAATCACTGGACAATTATGTGGATTTATACGATAAAGCTGTTAATGATATTTGTATGGGAAAAATTCAAAAATATGAATACCTGGCTGCGAATTTAACAATGTCGGTAAATTATACGAAACATATTACTCTGCTCAAGGAAAATATTAAAATGGAATCGGATTTGTATTTATTGAGAACAAATCTAACGGAAACATTGCACATTTGTCAAGAAAAAACAAAGTAGCATATGTCGTAATTGCTGATTTTAAGGAGGAAATGGTAACATTTAATCGTAATTTGACCGATCTGACTCGTGAAATCTATCAGTTAGATAACGATTTGTCAAAATATCAAAATGATCTACAACAACAAGTAAAAGGTCAATCGAAAATTTTCGTAAATCTAAAAAACTGTTTAGAACGAGAAGAAGTACTTTTGGAAACGAAAGACAAATATATTATTCGATTGTCAACATGAAGAAAAAATAATAAAAAATTACGAGGAGAAGGAGGAGGAGTAGAAAGGACTATTTAATAGTTGAACAACTCAGTATTCTCATAGAGATCTATAGGATATATACGAAAGACAACTTTGTGTGCTACTCTTAACAAAAAACATGCTTTGGAATTTTACTTATTTATGCAGTAGTTGTTGGAGAGAAAAACACCGTGTTCCATATCCAACTCATCTTTTTCCACCTCGAACTCGAGTAAGGGTTTATTGTTACCGTATAACTATGTGGTATCTGCTCGAGAAATAAATTTATCATCAGTAACCTAGAGATATTCATAGAAATAACAACAAAAACTTTTTGTGCTAACAAACATGAATTTTAGTTATTTATGTAGTGGTTGTTGGAGAGAATAAAAAAGGATACCATTTCAACCACATATAGCTCAAGTAAATTTAATCATTAGACGTAATAATGCTGTTCGACAACTTCAACCTCGTCACAGACTACGAGATTATTGTTATAGGTGTGAACGCACTACTATTTGGTTTCTTATCAAGGAATAAATAGAAAACAATACTACTTAGTATGTAATTAGCTAAAATTTAGTACATGTATGTTTGTATTTTAAATTGTATCCAGTTATAAAAGAATAAAACAATATGTTTAAGTAATAACATGTTTTTTTATTAGAGTTTACTAAAACTATATTTGTCACAAATAAATATATAACAAAAACATAACACAAACATAACACCTCTTTATTGAACATCTATCCAAATACATTTGTACTATATATATATATATATATATATATATATATATATATATATATATATATATATATATATATATATATATATATATTTAATTTACTTATTTATATGTATATAAGATTTTTCCATTTCCTTGTACATTTATTAATGAAGTTTTAGATGATTTATTTCGGTCTTTTACAGATCTATAATATTGACTATATGGACTTTCTTTAGTAAATTGTTTCTTGTCCTCATTTTCCAATTTTTCCTTTTATTTTCCAAAGTATCTTTTGGTATATAGCTTAGACTACGTACAGTTTGCCATGAAACCTTTTTGTAATATCGAGTACAATTGGAACAATAGGTATTCTCGTTATAAGGTTTATGACACAAATAGATCATTTTACTCTGACATGAGGGACATCTCCAACTCATTGACGATGAGGAATCCATTTTTAATCGATTTCTACCTTATTCTCTACTGAACACATACACAACCCCTCTTTTGATTTACGAATCAAGTCAAGTTTGATACGCTTATTTTACATTACTCCTGCTACCTATTTTCATTTTCAAATATAGTTCAAAAATTTAAAATACAACTCTTTGTATTTGTTTTAATCATATTTAATTTTGTAAATCGTTTCAAATTGTATCCGATGAATAACTAAATAAATATTTATTGATATTGTTTTTACATACGTCCTATATCTAACTAGATAAAAGGAAAATATTTGCGCAAATCATAATAACAAGGAAATAAAAAAAAGTTAAATGGAATAAATTTTACTATTTCTCTTATATAAAATTTTATTAACCCTCCTCTATATCCATTTGTGTAAAATTTTAAACATAAAGTCTCTAGCTAACTATTTTATTCCAATCAATACAAACTACTACTAATACTACTACGAAAAAAAAAGGGTAATATTGAGACCAATCAGTTATACAAGGAAAAATAGATATCCTTTCCCTATAGTGAGTCAATTCTGATGATGATTATATGTTGTAAACATTCGTACAAAGTCATATTGTATGTGTGTTTTGTAAAAAAAGTTTAGTTGCAAAGTAACTGTGACACGATGAAGTTGGCAGTTCTCGATATTCAGGGATTTAACTTTTTATTTGCTGCCGATGATGCTAATGATGAGGTTTATGTAGAGGAATTCCATGCTAAAGAAATTACGATATCAAATGGTTTACAGACAAGTCATTATATGTTGAAACCGAACATTGCATTTGCACAATTATCTCAACTCAATAAAAGAGCTGTTCGTAAGGCTGAAAAGGAACATGGTTTACGATATTCTTCGGGCTATGTAAATTACAATCAAATTGGAGAAATTTTGGATAGAGTACTGGACAATTTTGATGTATTGTATGTAAAAGGAAAACATGCTTTTCAATTCGTTCAAGACAACATTTCTGCTAGTATTACTCCTACTAATCCCCATTTCAAGATGGTCGATATAGATACTTTGAATGTATGGAACATGCCCACATTTAAACCGAAAAAACCTTCCTGTTTAGATTATAATCTAACCTACAATGCTAAAGTTCAATGTAGTACTACAAATTGTATGGCACTATTGACATGGCTCGCAATATTCATCCCATAATGTCTACGTGGGAAGTCCATGTATTTAATAATAAACTTAGATTTAAGAAATTTGTAACCAATGTTAAAAACGAATAAGAAATATTGATGACAGTTTTAGTAATAAAAATATTTTTAAGTCAAACCTGTGTGTTTTATTATTATTAATAGACAAAAGAAATTGTCTCCTATAAAGGTTTTAATACGACCAAAAACCTAAAAAAAGCTCTTGAAAGCATAAAATTACGTAATAATTTTATGCTTTGTGCAAATGTAAAATAATAGTAATAACATTCATCAGTTTAAACAGATATAATTAAAATTTTAAACTACAATTCTCACTTATTTTTCAAACTGTATGTATATAAGACAAAATTTATAAGGATTTTATTAAAAACTAAACATACTGTATATAAAGTTAGTAAGGTTTTATAGGACAAATGTACAAAATACTAAATATCTACGTATATACCACTTAAAAACCAAACATATAAAAGGTAAAAGAATTATCAAGAACTGTTGTTGTTTTCTACTGGAACATCACTGGTTGCCTCTTTGTTGTTATAATCGTTGTTGTTGGTATTCTCGTTCACCAATGGGTCGTGGAAAGTGTGATTGCACATATTTATCTACAAGATCATGTGTCCCAACCTTCCAGATATCATTACATTTCGAATGAATTCTTTGTTGACCCTCTGGACGATATAACAGATCGTTATCACGAACACTACAGGCTATACATCCACCATTTTGATATAACTTAACACACCACTTAACAATTTACCAAGTGTTAAGTCGATAGCCTCACGAGCAACCCAAACTCTACTTCCTTTTGTTACTAAATATACTTGTTCTCGTTGTTGTTGTTGTCGTTGACGTTCCTCAGCCATTGTTTATTTGATTTTAAAACAATGTGTATCAAATACTGACTACTAATACTAACCAGTGGCAACATATCCATTTAAATATATATCCCTTCTCAATAGTAGAACCTTATCAGTATCTAAGTGAATGATGATGATAATCTCAGTATAACATTTAAGAGAACCACAAATTGACATATTTAAAGTGTTACAAATTTCATGTTATTGCAAATATAATGAATTTATGTGTGCAGTCAAGATGATATAGCACATAATACTTGTAGAAAAATTGATAGTTTTGTCAAGAAATTAGCATGTTGTGAATCAAAAATTCGATTAATATCTTATCGAGAATATTTAACACCTTATATCGATTGCAAACAAGTTACAACAAATAATAATTTAGGAACACATTACTCATCATGTGTATGGTCACATCCTGGAGTTCGAGAAGGACCCGATACATGTGAATGTTTCCACGTTCGTATGGTACTAAGACATGTCAATGAAGAATTGTTATCGTTGTTGACATCAAACAAATGTGTACAATGTAGTATTCATTGCAATAATAATAATAAGTTGATTAATCAATTAACAAAATTATTTGTAAATACTATATATATAAATATCAAAATATTTTAATAAAAAATAAATTTTATTATTAAAATATTTTGTATATTACAGTTTGTTTTTGAAAAATAAATCATCAAAAGATAGCGCTAATTAAGTCAGACAAATAGGTGATATTGGTCGATTTAAATTTACAATGTCCAGTGTGTGGTTTGAAAACTATAGAATGGTATGATTGGAAGGTAAATTACCGAAAAAAACGATTTAAACAATGTAAAAGGTGTTTCCAATTAGTACCACATTTACAACAAGTTCAAATTTATTGTCAAGATATTAATAGTACGACTGGAGAACATGTTGGTGGTTGGCGTCAATGTATCCTATTCGGTTCTCCCGATTATAAGATTATAAATGCTCATCGTCGTCGATAAGTAGAAAACTTCTAATATTTTCAAATAGTAAATTGTTAAAATTAAAATGATCCTAACCTGAACTAACCCAGTTAAATTGTTGGTGGTCCATTCAACGTGTTGACGAATACTGGCTCCAACATCTACTATGAACATTATTCAAGCTTAAATAAGACTTTATTGTTGAATATTATTATATCACTACTGAATTTAAGGTTTATATATATATATATATATATATATATATATATATATATATATATATATATATATATATATATATATATCTATATATATATAGATATATATATATATATATATATATATATATATATATATATATATATATATATATATATATATATATATATATATATGTTTCTTTCTTACGTCACATTTCATTCCATATCATTGTGCAATATTTTGTTTTTGACTTTTCTATCCAATTAAACGAGTTTAGACTTGCTAGTTAGATACTAGTAACGGGTATTGAAACAAAAATGAAATTTTCTGAAATAAAAGGTGATTTGTTTTCGTGTTTGAACAATAATGATGTTCACGACTGGACATTAGCCCATTGTGTATCTCAGGACTTACGAAAGGGAGCTGGAATAGCTGTTAGATTTAAAAATATTTTTGGTAACGTACCATCTCTGAAGAAACAAAAAAAAAAAATTGGACAAGTTGCCATATTATGGAATGAAATTAAACGACGAGCACCTATATATTATTTAATAACAAAATTAAACTATTGGAACAAGTCGACAATTTCAAGTCTACGATCTAGTTTGGAAAATATGACACATGATTGCATATAATATAAGAAAACTTGCTATGCTCAAATTGGTTGTGGACTCGATCGATTGAATTGGCTCGTCATGAAGGAACTTATTATATATATAACCATGTATATGTATATATATATATATATATATATATATATATATTATTAAAAAATATATATATATATTATTAAAAAAAATATATATAAAATTAATAAGTTGTTGTTAATCAATATATGGTTTCATTTCTTGCAAAAAGGTAGGACTAACTCGTTGAAATTTCTTAATAAAATCCTAGTTAACTTATTCTTTATGATGACGTATAAAATTTTAAGATAATATTTGATGTATACTAATTTCATCCCAATCAACCATTGTTTGAAATTCAGCAATATATATAAATTATCGGCGTCCTTCTCTGTCATTGGCTTCTCTCTCATTTCCTCGTTATTCTTTACTGGTAATATACCTTCATGGAATGTGTTTTGCACCATCCATTAATTTGAAAACCTCTTTAACATCACAGACCAAACAAGTTTCATTATACAGTTCAGTCTCACCTTCACATTTGGGACACTTTACTCTCTCAGGAACTGGCATTTTTTTTTTCTTATTTGTTTAGTGTTTTCTTAGACGCTTGTTATTAAATTATAAGATACACCTTATATATATATATATATATATATATATATATATATATATATATATATATATATATATATATATATATATATATATATATATAATCCTCATTTCGTTCTCTTTCCCCACTCCCCACCCATTGAATATTATTTTTATCTGTCCAACTATTGTGTTTATTATCAAAACCTAGCCATTTTACAAATACTTTATTTCCTTGACGTTTTAGCACCTTTTCAACTAAGTAAATATCAGGATATTTAACTTTTTGAAGTTAAAGTTCATAAAATCCGCCTTTGATGTCTTGATTGTGTTCGTCTTGAAGTAAATACGTTACAGGATTTGTAAGTTATACTTTTTAACTGTAAAAATTTCTGTTGACCAGTTGGGTTGGTAAAAGTCCTTTAGGCAAAACCTGTACACTTTAACAATTATGCATAAAATACAAAAAGAAACAGATAAATCTCTATTCGAACGTTCACCACTCTCTCAGTTGTATTTTTCGTTAATATTTGACTCGTTGGAAAATTTTAATGAAAAGAATATAATCGCTAATATAATGGAAATTCCCACAGAATTTTTTGAAGAATTTCCATCGGTAATTATTATCCCTAATAAGTCAAATATTAAGGACATTGTTTGGAAAATGATGAAAAACAAGAGAATCAAATCAAACGAGTTCTAACATAAAATATGTAAAGGCTCAAATTGATTTTTTCACCTCATTGTCAAAATATAACTTTTTCAACGAATATATATTTTTACCCTATTATCCCCAAATGTATAATAAAGCTTATTTTTCCGACTTGTATGTACGTATAGAAAGAGAAATTCAAATACTCGACGACCACTATAATTCGAAAGCAGCAGATATAATTCTTCCGGGAAATAATTCTTGTTGGAAAGCCTATAAATCAGATGCAGGTTTCGATCTTTGTATTAAACAGGATATATTTTGTCCCGCAGAGATTGAACTGATTGAAAGAATAAATATTCCTATAGGATTCCATGGACAAATTGTTCCAAGATCCTCTACGAATGCTATAGGAAATATACGAACAGGCATTGTAGATGCAACCTATAATGGACCTCTAATTATTATTGGAAAAATATCGAAAAATTGCTCAATTAGTTATATGTCCTTTGGTAAATGTTTCAATTGAAAGAAATATTACAAGTCTGAAGAGTAGTTTTATCAGAAAATCCAACAATTTTGGTTCTTCGGGAAAATATAAAATTCCCGCTGCCCAATTCTTTCGACAATATTGTGCACAGCCTCAAACAGATGTTGAAATTGCTGAATATAATCGATGTACTAGAAATTTAGTCTATTCCGATTCTTCCGATTCTGAATAAATTATATATTTTAAATTATCAGTTTTTTATTTACCTATGTTTTTAATTTTATTTAAGCTCGATCGAGTAATTTGGTGATAAAATAAAAAAACAATGTTTATACAAATATTTGTTTTATTAAAGACTACATCTTTTTCATACAGAAAACTTTTTTCACGGGAAGCCTCTCAAGTTCACCCCATTCATTTTGTGTAGGTTCCGCCTCTTAATGCACATGAATCCGTCTCTTTTCCCTTCTTATTTCCAACAAAATATCTCTGAAAATAATGAAAATAATAATAATGATACTAAGATGAGCTGTGAATAGTAAAATACTCACTTGAATAACTCTTGGAGTAATAACATATTTGTTGATAAAGCATTCCAATCTTCAGATTAAAATATTAAAAAGATCATTTCTAGCGAATAAATGCTTTTAAATTTGACTAGGAGTAAGAAGCTTCTTATATAGTATTAGTCCTCTGCTACACAGTTGATTTTTTTTTTTGATTTATTACAAGAATCTTTCAAATTCGAATATAGATTATAGACAACTTGTCAAGGTCTTCGAATTCACTGGTTAGAGGTTCCCGATTCAATATTAAAAAGATTAGATGCCTACTTATTATTTGAATTCTTTGTATAATACCTCTCAAAAATTAATTAAGCAATTCATAATTTTCATAAAATATTGGTTTAAGACATTTTGTATTTTTTGTAGTGATTTTCTCTGTATTTAGTCATATTTTTATCTTTCTTATCAAATTTGTTGAACTCTCAATTAATTTTTTAACAAATGTTTTTGTTGGTGTCATTTCATACCTGGCAAATTTTGCCTCTCTTAGGATTTTAATTCAGTTACTTAGTAAAATATATGGTCTTTTGAAACATTTTTGTACTTTTAAGTATTTTTTAATCAGTAATTATTATAGACAATTAATAGTTATTCAAATTTTCTCCTTTTTAAGGCATATAGTAGTAGTAGTAGTCGTCAAGATTTGATCAGACGAGGCTAAGCTAATTCATACAGGTTATTATTGTAATATTAAGTTTTTGATGGAGAAAAACCTTGTCTGCTGATCTAGTTTTTGAACAAATATTGCATTCATTTTACACATACTTTATTAAATTTAATTATTAAATTTATGTGCTTGTGTTTTATTTAACTCGCTCCCTCATCTTCATCATGTAGCATATAACAAAATCCAGATTCCTCCGCGGATTTCTCTTCCTCTTCGGAATTTTCGTCGTTAATATTAGAATCAACAGAAACAAGCATTTGTATTGCTTCTTTACTAAACAACATAATTTTTTTTTGGGTTTTGGCCTTATACTAGATATTAAGAGATCTGAGCCGAGCAATAATTTGTTGAGGACATCTAAATTGCAATATTCTCTTGAGAATTTTCTAGTAAAATTCTGCCGGTACAGGCGAAAGTGCTTGCTTCGCGCCTCTGCTGCTTCTTTGGACAGGCAGGCCATTAGTTTTGCATCGTGAATTAATAATTTGTGCATCGTAGGAGTCATGAGATGCCAGGAGTACAACTCCACATAAATGTTGGCGGCCTCATGTCCATAGTATGCAAATTTTTTTAACTCGACTTTATGACCACTCGATATTACTTCTAAAATCGTTTTCAAATGATTTATGAGGTTGAAGTCGACACCCGTAATTTCAGCGGACACCTCTAGATTGGTAAAAAATCTCCACTTGTATTTCCATCATTGGTGTCACCAAATCCAGCTTTTGACACATCTATTATTAAGCCCGTTTGCTCTCTGAATTTTGCATGGATTTCTGCCTTTTTTTGCTTGACAATTTCTTTGTCACTGTCCGATCTTAGCTGCTCCTTTTGAGCAGGGCGCTTGTATGACAAATGCAGAAAACTTTCGAATAATCGGATCCTAGCGTACAATACACGCAGGCCCAACTGTAATGCACGTGCGTCGACATTATTTTTTACACTTAAATCATTAAACTGCTTTGAACTAGTACTAATACAAATGTAGCATCTCATTGTTGAAGTAGTTGAAGTAGCAGCACTGCTCACTTTTGCATCGACCATTGTTAGCATCTTTATATGTTTCATGGAAAAAGAGATAACTCCTTGTACGAATTTCCTGTTTACCCAAGCGTTTATTGCATTTTCTATATAAGTAATTTTAGAATTTGTAATATCCACTGTTTCTCTAACAAATGTAATCCTCATTGGCCGACAGTATCGTGGCGAAGAGGGAGTTGGATTCTACCAAATAACTTCCGTGTTTCTCCCACAAATGAGTTGTAGTGGAATAAAGAAATTTTAAAAAATATTGCCGTCAATCGCATCTTCTTCTTAGATTTTTTGCTTAAATTGTGCTTGTTGCGATCCGTCACATTCCCATTTCGAAATGAGTGTTAACGATTGACGCTCATCTAGAATTCAATTCTTTTAGTACTTCCTCAAAATATGTGGCCAAACGTTTAGCCGTGAGATTAAGTTAATTTCAGAACATATTTCAGTTTCCTGATATGCCTCTTTTGCAGGATAACAAGTCTTTTTTGCTTGTTGTAACAAAATGTAACTAGGATAATACTTCTTGTAACTATTCCTTATGATTTCATATTGTCTCCTTGAGAGGTTAACTTCTACAAACATTGAGATAGCTGCTATTGGTTTCAATTGTGACTGTGTTTTATGCTGCTTTGGCATTTTATATGCTTGCTGATATGCTTGGGCTGTGTATATACAAATACTACATCGCGATGTAGTATTTGTATATGGGAATAATAACTGTCGTTTTCAGTATAACATTGGTCTTCCGTATTAGCATTCAAATTCGATGTTTTCTTATAAATTTTAATTATATCATTCAATAACGATATATTTTGGCATAGACGGAAATGGTTTGATATGGCTGTTGGGCGAAGATGTGTCCATCAGTTCTGATATATCATTTTGTAATTGATGGAGTCTGTTAAAATTTTGGTCGTTAGATACGTTTGAGAGATCAAAAAAGTATGGGTATCTTTAAAATTGCCCAGGTTGTTGTACGATATTTTGATTATTAAAATTTTGCCTGAATTGTTGATTTAAAATTAATTTAGCTGTCTATTATTATTTTGAACCGAAGACCTTGGTTGAAGTTTTGGTAATGTTTGGTAAACATGGGATGGGGAGTTTGACATGTCTTTGGCATGTGTAAATTAAAGGTTGGTAGATTTATCTGTCTTATTGCTGTTTGCTGTCGTGTAGGCTTGAAATGTGTTTGAGTGTTTAGAGTATTTCTTTATTGATTGAACAAAGAAAATTGTCTCTTTTAATAATATATCTCAAAGCAGTTGCAAGGCTATAGGGTTTTCTATGTCAAGTAATAGTTTAAAAGTTTCCTGGTATACCTTTAACCAAAAATTTAATGGATCAATCGTAATATGGTGCAGGTCGAATTGGTTTTTCCACACGATCAATATGAGTAGTATTGAGTCTATTATTTACTGGCCTACGTGTATCCTGAATATGCATCCCAAAATTATAGAGTATTTCTTTGAAAGTGAGTTTTAAAAAAAATTTAATCTTATACCAATCACTCCATTAATTGATCACCAAAACACAAATATATGGATGTTATAATTAATCACCACGTTTTTAATTCAGTTCTTGAACCAACGGTCATTAACGTACGATAAATTTCTAAAATTTCTCTTAAAATAAAATTGTTAAATGGATCATCGTCTTGGTGAGCAAAATTGGCAATTACACTTTCGCGGTTGTCATTAAAAATAGTGTGAGAATTTGCGGCATAGCATGGCATTGCATCAATATATAATTTTAATAATTGATGTTTACTTTTGTTGCGCCTGTGCTTGAGTTTGTTTTTCGTCAGGCATTATAAAATATTTGAAAAACAAAAGGTCTATTACCAATTTAGAAAGGAAATATATGCTGTTGATATACTAAATTTTGCTAGGTTAATTAAAGTCTTTTTTTCGCATTAATTAAATTGTAAAAATATATTGACTTAATATACAACTTATAACTACTAAAAAAGTACAATAAAGACGGATGCGAACAGCTACTTATAAAATGTTGATGATGGTGATTTGTATTGGTCTGTCTTGCTCATTGGCTACTTTTTTTGACTCTTCGTGTCTTTTTTTTGTTTTTTTTTTTTTCTGATTCCTTCTTAAAACTTCGGTGCCTTCAGTCGAATTCAGTTCTTTCATCATGATTTCCTAATCTAAGTTACCTTTAGACTCAGACGGTGCTTTTTTCCCCCAAGACTTCCTATGTTAAATTGCTTGTGAATTCCGGAAAATTAGTTCTTCCTACAGGACTTCTGTAACTTGAAACACTTGTCCGTTGATTTGATATGCTCTCAAATCGATGCACGAAGATGTCAAATGTTCAAAGTTTTTCCCGTTAAATGTTGAAAGGTAAAAATTTGTTACTTCGAGTTAAGAAATTCAAGGAAAAAATGCATACGACTGCGCCAGTTAAATGTATGGACACTCGAAGACTCTTTTCAAAAATTACTTTAATTTTACAGGGACATTTATTCAGTAATGGCTTAACCAATAATGCCAAGTCTAATTATTTTTACGGGTGTTTACAATGTTTTATATCTAAAGTTCATTCAGGAAAAAATATTCTTCTAGTGTCTCCTCCGACCCCAAAGAAAAACTATCTTTATTCTTTTTTGCTATGGTAAAATTTCCAATGCATTTCAAGTAAATCGTCAAGACCCATTAAATCATACTTTCACAACAAAAACCATAAGTCTAACATTTAATTTATAGTTAATTTGACGTTTGTTATGCTGTTGCTATTTGAATTATATTGTCATTTCTTCTCTTATTATATAAGATATTTCATCAAAATCTTGGTATTTATTTCTGTATTCAATTCTTTTGAAAAGGCTGTTCCATCTAAAAATTATTTTCGATATATGTAAATAATTGAGATTTTCTATAGTCATTAATACCCGTTAAAATTTGTAAAACCCTTTTAGTGTATTTGAGAATATGTTTGGTTTATCCTAGTTTCTCTTCTTTACTTATAGAGGGCTTTGTGACTGTTGGTGTTAGCCACTCTCGCTAAAAAAGTAAAATTAACGTTTAATTCAAATTATTTACAGCTAAGTGTTGCAGATTTAAAATAAGCCTCTGGGCATGTCGTGAATAAAGTAGGATGAATATTAATGTCACTGCCGGTTTTATTAAAGCTATCCATAGACTAATACTAATGGTATTTCAATTAAGTATAGTTGAATATAACAGCAGGTCTGATAGTTTGTGAAGGTACGATGGATAATTAAAAACAAAATGGAAATAAAATTTTAAGATCTAGTTAAAGGGTAATTTTTTAAGTATAACAGAAATTAACAAAATGAGCTTTAACTTTCAAGAAAGAATACCAAAATATTAAAATTGTTTTAAAGAAAATTTGTGTGTATGGTAGCTTGTCATAAAATAAAAGGCTTGTTAATTTTTTTATTTATTTGTGTTATATACAATATATGCTTTCATATTATCGGTATTTATTTTTAAAGAAACATTAGGCTGGATTTATACTACTTCTCTTTAAATGTTTTTATTAATCTAATAATAGGTCTAACAGATAGAGGTAATGCATTAACTTCTCCGGAATATCGACCAGAAATCCTACAATAAGTTAAAAAACGCTAGTTGATAATCATTTTTCTGAAGTCAGTTTTAAGAAAAAGTCAATAAAGAACTTTATTATTTTACTGACAAGCAAAAACCCTATTTAAATAACGCAAAAGGAAATAGAAAAAAATTAATTGATATAGATAAATTTTAAACAATATCGAAGTAATCTTAATCTAAATCTCAAAGGCCCATATCAACCGTCCATTTGTGAACATAGGCCTCCCTCATAGTATCCCATTGGGCTCTATTTTGCGCTTCTCTGATCCAGTTCAGCCCGGCAGTCAACGTTAGATCATTTGTTCAGCATGTTGGTGGACGACCCCTTTTTCTCCTCCCGGTATACGGTGTCCAATGAAGGATGATGTTGTTTCATCTTGAGTCGGTGCATCTCGCGATATGTCCTGCATAATTCCACTTTAAAGTTGTTATTGTTTCAACAGCATCTGTCATTCCTATTGTTCGTCTAATCCATTCATTGGTTCTCCTGTCTTTCAAAGATATGCCAATCATTTGCCTCTCTATATCTCTTTGTGTAACTGTTATTCTTTTTAGGATTTGCTTTGTCCAAGTCCAAGTCTGACATCCGTACGTAAGCACTAATTTCAATACAAGCTTTAAGGCAATGTTCTTATTTTTACGTATATGTGATAATTTTCCGAATGCACACCATGCCAGCCTTCTCCTCCTATGTATTTCACTTGTTTGGTTTTCTTTTCCAGTTGTATTTGGTGACCCAGATAAATGTGTTTTTCGACATTTTCAATTCGGTACTTGTTAATTATTATCTGTGGGTCTCTGTTACACATGATTTTGGTCTTATTCAAATTCATTATTAGACCAATTTTACTTGATTGTTCTAATTCTCGTAACATATGCTGCAAATCACCTGAATTTTCGACTATGATCATTAGCTAATCTTAAGTTACTCAGTCTGCTTTCGTTTATTTCAATACCTTTGTCTTGCCATTGTAGATGTTTGAATACCTCTTCTAATGCTGAATTGAATAAATTTGGTGAAATGACGTCTCCTCGTCTAATTCCTCTGAGAATATTAATTTTTTCTGTGTCTGTATGCAGTTTAATAGTGGATGTTGCCTTTTCATATATTTTCTTTATTATTTCTATGTATTTGTGGTCAATTCAAACTATCGACAAAAGCAAAACAGATGTCCAATTTGTATTCAACTGACTTTTCTATTAACATTCTCATTGTTAAAAGATGGTCACAAGTACTAAAATTTTTCCTAAACGGCGCCTGCTCTACAGGCTGGTAGTGATTTAATTTTCTAGAAACTCGGTTTGTTATAATTTTGAAGAAGAGCTTATACACCTGTGAAAATAAACTAATAGGTCTATGGTTTTCCAAATTTATGTTGTCCCCTTTCTTGTGTAGGAGAATAACTATCGCATTATTCCACGCATCTGGTATTCCGCCAGTTCTCAAGCAATCGTTGAATAATTGGGACATTCTAGACAGAAGTTCGTCTCCTCCTTCTTTTAACATCTCCACGGTTATATCATCCTCCCCTGGTGCTTTGCAGTTTTTCATACTCGATAAGGCCAACATGATTTCATCTTTACCAATATCAGGCATATCTTCTGATCCAACATTCATTATCTTCCCTGTCGTTGTTCTATATTCCGGATCCTCATCAAGTTGGGAAGTGTTATAAAAATTTTCTGCAATTGTTATTATTTCCTGTCTCTCTCTTGTTTCTATTCCTTCCTTATCCCTTAGACTGATGATTTGTTTTCTTCCTCCACTTCTTAGACATCTTAGATTCTTCTCATGTTCTATTGCTTTTTGTACCTCATTTTCGTAAGCTTTCTGCATATCTGCTTTTCTGATTAAACTTCTTGTTTCTTTGGAGACTCTCCTGAATTATTGCCTCTACGTGATAATTTATTCCTCCGATCTATTGATTCTCTTGTTTCTGCACCAAGTTTATCCGTTTTATTTGGTTCCCTTTTGGCCACTGCATTTGCTCTTTCTTTTATTGATGTTGTTAAATTAACTGTTAATACTTGTAGAAATGTGTTTTGTGTTTCGTCTTCATATTCCTTCAATTCTGCTATATGTCCCTGATCGAGACGGAGAGTTCGCCAGTCTTCTTGATCTGTTTTTAACCACTAATCCGGAGATTTACACGGTCAGCGTAAATCCACCGTTAGGTTCTTCCGACCATAAACTACTTTCGACATCGAGTATTCTACCAATCAGTGACAGAGAGGCGCCCAAACCGCGCAAGATTTGGCACTACAAATCTGCTAAATGGGAAGATCTAATGGAATATTTTCGAACTTTCCCTTGGTTGGACGTTTGTTTTCGATCCGACGACCCATCTGACTGCGCCAGGGAGGTTTCCGATGTTATTTTGGCCGGTATGGATGCTTACATCCCTTTTTCGAAGAAATGCCCTTCCAACGGCAAGCCTTGGTTTGACCTAAAATGCAAAGAAGCTGTTTCTCTTCTAAACATCTTGCATACCGACAGTGGCGTGAAGATCCTAACACCATAAATCGTAACATCTTTGTTCGTGCCAGGAACAGATGCAAAGAAATTATCGACGAAACCAAGGAGGTACACAATCAACGGATTAGAAACAAGCTTCTCGCTTGTCCCGGCAATTCCAGGTCCTTTTGGTCAGTCGCTAAGGCAGTTAGTCAAAATTTCACCAAATCCACCATACCACCACTCACACGGCCAGATAATTCTATTGCAACGACACCTGTTGAGAAAGCGAACTTGTTGGCTGAACTCTTTGCTTCACATTCTACTGTCGATTTCCAAGGAAAAACACCACCTACTATTCCCATAGTGCAGTCAAGGATGCCCGATATTGTCTTCAGACAGCGTATCATAAAACGTATTTTGATGAAGCTAGACACCAAAAAGGCTTCAGGCGCTGACGGAATACCTGCCATAGTTCTCAAGAACTGTGCGAGGGAACTAACACCAGTTTTCTGTAGACTTTTCAACCTATCCTACAGAAAGGGAATATTTCCTTCCTGCTGGAAATGTGCCACAGTTCAGCCGATACCTAAAAAAGGCAAGAAGGCCTTGCCAAATAACTACCGACCAATCGCACTACTCTCAATAATATCGAAAGTCATGGAAAAGGCTATCAATCAGCATCTTCTAAAATATCTTGAAGGATACAACATTATTAGTGATCACCAATATGGCTTTCGTAAAAATAGATCAACAGGAGATCTTCTGACTTATGTAACACATGTTTGGAACAACGCAATTGAACATTTTGGAGAATCTCGAGCGGTTGCTCTGGGCATATCCAAGGCATTTGACCGTGTTTGGCACGATGGGCTGTTGGCTAAGCTACGTTCTTATGGTATGTCTGAAAAGTTCTGTTTGTGGCTCTCATGTTTCCTCAGAGAGAGTTCTTTACGAGTGGCAGTTGACGGATTTCTTTCTAACACCTTCACTATCAACGCCGGTGTGCCCCAAGGTTCCATACTGTCTCCTACTCTCTTCCTCATTTATATTAACGATCTGCTGGAAAAGACCGAGAATCCAATCTACAGCTTTGCAGATGACAGTACACTTATCTCTTTATTCACTTTGAACGCTCGGACATCGACTACTCAGACGAATATCCGCAGACAGCAGGAAGTCATTCAACTTAACAAAGACCTGGAAGAAATTCTATCTTGGGGTGACAGTAACCAAGTGGAATTTAACGCTACAAAAACCCAGGCGGCAGTTTTTTCTAAAAAAGTTAACGTTGCAGAACCCGACATAGTTAACATATGTCGGGGCACTCCATCCCTCTAACATCGTCACTCAATCTGTTAGGCGTTAATTTGGGAGCAAATATGTCCTGGCATGAACATGTTGCAGGCATAGCAAGAAGAGCTTCTCAAAAGTTGGGAATATTGTTTCGAACCAGAAAGCTTTACACTCCACAACAACTGTTAATTCTTTACAAAGCTCAAATTCGACCAACTATGGAATACTGCTCCCATGTTTGGAGCTCTGCTCCCAAACATACACTGCATTTGTTGGATTCTATCCAGAGAAGAGCTGTTCGTCTGATTGGACACCCGGAATTGACCGACGGCCTTGATTCGCTGGAACATCGAAGAACGGTTGGCGACTTGAACCTATTCTACAAGTACTTTCATGGAAAGTGTTCGAAAGATGTGGCCCGTTTAATTCCTCCCAGAGCGGTGCATATTAGAAGTACACGTCGCGCTAATGCTTCACATCCGTATGAGGTTCAGCTTGTTACTCCTCGTACAACGCTTTTCAAGCAGTCTTTTATATGGAGAACATCATACCTTTGGAATGGTTTACCCAGGACTGTGTTTCCCATCGAGTACAATCTACAGCGATTCAAGAACAACGTGAATCGTTTTCTCCGCACACGTGTCGCTCCTGTAGCGCTTTAGGGACTTCCCTGTAGCACGTGTGCTAGACCCATAAAAAAAAAAAAAATATATATAATTGTTATTTTTCTGTTAGGCTTCTTTGATAGATTTTGGCTCTTACTACTCTGGTCGCTGGATATTTTTAACGAGTTGAGTACACTGACATCTTCAATTATATGTTTTCTTATGGCAAATAATTGATTGTGGATTAGAAAGTCAAGACGCATTTGTCCACGTTCGTTTCTCTCATCGAAGCTGAAAACTCCCAAGTTTTCTTCTGTGTCAACTTGCTTATTTCCCAGTTTGGCGTTGAAGTGGTCAATAATTATTGTGTATGTGTTTTTGTTTCTGGTGAAGATTGACGATAATCCTTCGTAGAATATTTCAACCTCTTCTTCAGGGTAGGATGACGTTGGAGCATAACATTGGATACATTTTATAGTCTGGTTTTTGGTTATTTTTATTGTTATCGCAGCTATTCTTTCTGATGTACTCTCAAATTTTACGACTTATATCGAACTAATACCGAATGTAATTTAACAAGTCAAGTAGTCACGTCGTCACACGATGTGTTAAAATTTCGGTTGTGTAAGTTATTATTTCTTGTTTGACTGATTTCAGAAGGCAGATCGTTCTAGTTTGGTAGCCTTCCTCGAAGTCCATAATTCCCTGAAAAAAAGCTCTTGAGTTATTCTGGTACGTTGTGTATGTTTCTTAATTTGGTTAATTTTATCATTCTGTTTTTGTAAATCTTATTCTGGGCAGAACTTGCTAAATTAAATTTATCGCTATTTGGTGGATGCGCTGATGAAGAATTTGTTATTACCAAAAAATATTTTGTTTTCAAATAATAGATAAGAAATCTTCTGAATTATGGTTTTAAATATTATTTTTACTAGGTTTGGGGTATCTTATCTATTATTTTTTTTGATTTAATACAACACAGTGTTTCATGTGCGGGTTGATTTGGAGGTAAAATCCAGTTTTGAACCTTCTTTTAATTTTTCAAAAATTTGCGAATTTGAAGAAAAAAGTATTGAATGTGTCTATATGACCCCACCAGACACTAGTTTCACTATATGTAGTGAATTTCATTGTTGATATAAGTGAAACCAAGTTTAAGTCGGAAAATGAAACTCTTAAAAATAAAATAAAATTTTAAAACTTGTAAGATCCAATTAAAGTGTAATTTGATTGTATAACATGAATAAAGTAGTTTTTAGCTTAAAACATTGTTGAATGTTTTGTTTTGAAAAAATTAACTGAAACTTTCAGAAATACCACATTATCAAAATTGTTTTAGAGAAGATTCTGTTGGTTCGACATCAGTTGTCAGTATGTAATTTAACAAGTCAAGTAGTCCCGGAGTCACGCTGTATCTTTAAAATTTCTGTAGGATCAGTTATTTGTCATTCGGTTCATTTCAGGAGGCAGGCCGTTCTAAGTTGGAAGCCTTTCTTGTAGCCCATAATTCCCTGGAAAAAAGCCCTTGTATTATTACTATGTCTATGTTCCTGAATTTGGCATATTTTGTCTTTACATTAAAATTGTCACTGTTGGTGAATGCACTGGTAAAAACCTGTCACTATAGAATTTGCTATTACCAAGAAATTTCTTTTGAAATGGTAGATAACAAATTATAGTTAATTATTATTTTTAATAGATGTGCATTAAATATAACTGCAAGACCTGCTTACAACTAACACAAGTAGGCAATAACGACCTGATAGACCTTAAGAATACATTATTAAAATTTGGGGGGGGGGGATTTGAAGATTTGAAAACAGCATTCGGAAAGAACGAGAAAATGGATAAAATTATCAAACAAATGGACTCAACAAATCTTTTGCTGCAGTGATATCCGACAACAGTAGCCCGACAACAGTAGCCTGACAGTATGTCATAACTACAAAATTGGTCTCTGTTGAAGACATTGTGAAGAATAATGAATCAATAATTACGAAGCCACAGAATATAACAACCAAGGAGACAGTGTAACATTCATTTTTTCCTAGATTTTAAGATCATGTTACGACACTGTTTTTCTCCCTATAATTTATATTTTATTACATTTTTTTATTTATTGCAGTGATTTAAATTTTTGAGCAGTGTAGCTTAAAACAGTGTTTTAAATTTTTGAGCAGTTTAATTTAAACCGGCAGTGTGTAACGCGTGTTGCCGACTTATTTAGTTTGCATTAATTTTGCACCCGGAAGTGAGCCATTTTAAAGAAGGGGCAAAAGATATATAAACGGCCCGATGGAATTTTTAACGGCTTTTTCCACCATGAAGCAGTAATGGCTTTTTCGAAGATGAAGCAGTAAGCCGTAGTGTCTTTCTTCTCCAGCATGCCGGAGAGTGTTTTTTTTTAGTGATGTAGTAGTACAGTAACGGTTTCTAGCTCTCAAGTTTAAGGCCTTTTTCCTTGCTTGAAATATCCTGCTCATCCTCAGGCATTTCGGGTCAAAAAGTGTTTAGCAACCCAAATGAAACTAGAATGATAAGGGCTGAGACAATATTTTTATGAGAATCTCACCAGGAGAGGCCAAGTAACTTGGAAAACCCTCGAGGAGAAGCCAATCAGTAAGTCATAAGCACACCAGTCTAAATATCTCACTTCATGTCTACAAGTGCGTTTCCAACGACTACTCAACACGTGTAACTCGCGGAGTTAATTTCACAAACTTTTAATATCGTGTTTGATCAAGCCTTTTATTAAAAACTTAATAATCCTAATTTAAAGACTCTATGCCATAATGTACACTCTTCTAGCTTAAGGGGTTTTTATTTATTAGAAGTAATTTTTAAGAGAGTAATAAAGTTAGGAATTTTTATTTTGTTAATAATATATCCTTCTTTATTTAAATGTGTAGCGTTTCACTTAACTCCTGCTCTTTCTTTCAGGACGAAACGGTTGTGCGTAAATTAATTTTATTTCAACAATTAAATAACTCTTTGTCATTTTTGGAGCTGAATTTAGATTCTTTTTATTCTAAAATGAATGGTGCCTAAAAACTGTACAACCAAATTTTAAACAACTATAGAGACTATTTTCAGAAGACGTACAAAAATTATCTCTTATCCATATTCTCTACCAGAAAAAAAATGAGCTAGCTTATATCTATTTTCTTTAGTTCTTTCAGTATTAATATCCACTTAATCCATTCTCAGAAATTAAGATATACATAAGGGGCAAATAACGGCTTCTATTTAATAAATAAAATACTTATTAAAATTAAAGAAAGTTGTGGCTATACAAAATAGCGGTCCAACGTGAGGTTATAAAAATGGCCCCGCCTCAAGAGGCTATAAAATTGCGCCTCGACGTACGGGCGTTATGAAAACGGCCCCGCTTCTAGACGGTATAACAGTAGTAAAACTCAATACAAACAACAAAATTACTCTTAGCCAGGTGGAAAGAGCTGTAAATTCAGCAACGACTGTAAATAGCTACGACAATGCGGCAAATGATAATAAGGAAAACAGCAATAAAACAGGTATGGATGGTTTTCATGTTCTGGATGGAAGGAATAATAATATATTCGGCCATTTTACTGGAGTCCCTCCTAAGAAGTGGTATGATGTGGGTAATGCATCTAAGGAGGCGACATGAAAGGCAGTATTAAGTTATATTAAGGAGGACACTTATTGTGTTATCATCGAATGGAAGTACAAAATGTTTTCAGGTGAGAATTAAGAGTCAATATAGTGAAACTTTGGAAAAACGTACTTTTTGGACATATAGTCTAGTAGATAGGTTAGGCGGGTACTGGCGACAGGATAAGGCCCTTTTGGCACCGTCGTTTACGGCGCTCGTCATCGTGGCAGGTCAGGTCTGGCAACGCCGCTTCGCGGCGTTGCCAGTTCTGACCTGACACTATGACTTGCGCCGTAATCGGCGGTGCCAAAAGGGCCTTATCCAGTCGCCAGTACCCGCCTACCCTATCTACCCGGCTTTAACCGCAGACAGATGGACAGTTGACAGTTGAATGGTTGTTAACAGTCAGCTGTCAGTTGATAGCTGTCAGCCGTCAGCTGACAAATGAGAGGCATACAGACAGACAGCAGTTTATTTTTACGATAGCGTTAACGTTGTAAATGTTTGAGATGTCTATTCCTTTTACGTTAGCGTTAATGTTGTAAATGTTTGAGATGTCTAATCGAGCGGATATTAATATTTAGTACAAGCAGCGCCATCTAGTTTTTTTTTTTATTGCTAACTTCAGACTTACAAGCAAATTTCCCTATATCTTTGTTTCCAGAACTTTATAAAAAATCAAGCAGATGTCGCTTATTCACCTGTAAATATGGTATAAATTCATGTGTAAATAGGGTATTGCGTTCTTTGTCAGCGTAAATTGAATTTTTTCCATATTAAAAATCATTTTTGCGCTGACAAAGAAAGCAATACCCTATTTACATGTGAATAAGACAAGGAAAGCATTCGAGTCGAGTTTCCTGCAGCGCGCCATTGACCGCGCGGCGCCTATAGCTACAGGCGGAAACTGTTGAACCACAAACATCTTAATTAGTTGCAAGCAACATGTTTCCCACATCGCTTGTCTATATAGTGCTATTCATATTAGTTACATCTGCTGAAAATACTGAAGATACATCTGGAGACATCGGAGATCATACTAGTAACGACGATGTCAGTATATTTGAAGATTATTCTGCTCTTTATAACACTAGTTTGAGTCTATATCTAGCTTGTTCTAAGAGAGCTGATGAATATTCAGAATTATATGATCAGGAACATATAATATCAGACATGTTCATGCATAGGCTGGAGGATTGTGAAACAGGTACAAAAAATTTAACAAATTCCATAAACTACACAAGTTTGGCAATGTTGAAAAGAGAAAATATCGAGCTAGAAACAGACTTGTTGACTGTGCGAAAGCAGAAAGAAGCATGTGAAGAAAAACGTAATATAGGATTGAATATAATTTCCGAATATAAGAATAAAGTAACTCTTTTAAATAGTAATCTAACAGCTCAAATTAATGTGATTTATATAGTGGACAGAGAGCTGAGTCAGTGTCAAAAAACCCTTAGTGATTTGGAAAAGCTTAAAGATGTGATATTCGAGAACCTTAATTCATGTTTAGAACGCGAAGAATTCCTCCGCGGTCAAAAGAACAAATATGTGTTACGTTTAAGTAAATGTCGAAAAGACAGAGAAAAGTTAAGATCACCACCACCCTCTACAAGAACGTAAATCCTATTGTTGTTACATTGGTCTATTTTTTATATTAATAAATAAATAAATAAATAAATAAATAACTAAATAAATAAATGAATATTCTTTTTCCTCACTAGTCCAACTTGCACGTTCTAATTGAATTCACCTACGCTTTAAAACCAACACATATTTTATTATTAAATTCAATTTTAATACAAGGAGCGGCATCTAGTATTTTTATTGATAACTTCAAACTTACAACCAAATTTCCCAACATCTATGTTTCCAGAACTTTATGAAAAACCTAACAGTTGGTTTGATGATGATGTATGTGATCTCAAACATGCAGCGTCAACGGCGCGCCGCCGGAAACTCGCTTCGAATACTTTCCTTGTCTTATTCACATGTGAATAGGGTATTGCGTTCTTTGCCAGCGTAAATTGAATTTTTTACATATTAAAAATCATTTTTACGCTGACAAAGAAAGCAATACCCTATTTACATGTGAATAAGACAAGGAAAGCATTCGAGTCGAGTTTCCTGCAGCGCGCCATTGACCGTCTTTTGCTGCATGATGACAAACACATATGAGGCTATGAGCGCAATAGTGGCCTAACCCCCAAGCATCCCTATTGGAGATAAATGCAACTTCTTTTTTTGTAATATTTTTTTCGCAAATTTTTCTCAGTAAGACCGATGTGCTGCCATCTGTCCTCGAAATAGAAAATTAATTTTTTGTTGACTCTATTGATAACTGAATCTAGTAATAGGGTATTTTCAGTTTTCATAGTTTTGTGGGTTAGGCCATTATTGCGCTCATAGCCTCATATATGGTTAACAACGCACTGGCGGAAGTTCGATTCGAATGCTTTCCTTGTCTTATTCATGCGTAAATAGGGTATTGCTTTCTTTGTCAGCGTAAATTAATTTTTAATATGTAAATATATGTTATAAACTTGAGATGGTCAACAGTTAGCATTGTTAGTAGTAGGAATATATTTTTCTATATAAGATTGAGATTTATCTAACTAAACGTAGTTCAATAACAGGTGTCTGAGATAAAACTACCATTAAAAAATGCCAGTTGTTGTACGAATAAAATGCCCCAAATGTAAAGGAGAAACAGATCTGTATAATGAAAGATGTTTGGCATGTGATGCTAAAAAGGTTTTCAAATTAAGGGATGGTGCAAAACACATTCCATCAAGGTATATTACCAGTAAAGAACAACAAGGAAATGTGAGAGAAGCCAACGAAAGACAAGGAAACAGATGACTTGAATGAATTAATTTAAACAATAAAAATTTATGTGTAGTAACATTTTGTATTATTTTAGAATTTATTAATATATTTCTCCATATACTCATACTTGTGTTTTATTCTCCTCTCATATTATAGAAATAACAACGAAACCAAACTAGGCTATTCATGTGTAAATAGGGTATTGCGTTGGATGACCTTGAAATGGCACCAAAAATGCAGAATGAGGCTCCATAAGAAATAACATGGGAAATTGATCCCGTACTGTCATTGTATATTCTCGAATACTTTCCTTGTCTTATTCATGTGTAAATAGGGTATTGCGTTCTTTGACAGCGTAAATTGAATTTTTTACATATTAAAAATCATTTTTACGCTGACAAAGAAAGCAATACCCTATTTACATGTGAATAAGACAAGGAAAGCATTCGAGTCGAGTTTCCTGCAGCGCACCATTGCCCGTCTTTTGCTGCATGCAGCGTCAACGGCGCTCCGCCGGAAACCCGATTCGAATACTTTCCTTGTCTTATTCATGTGTAAATAGGGTATTGCGTTCTTTGTCAGCGAAAATTGATTTTTTTTACATATTAAAAAACAATTTTACGCTGACAAAGAAAGCAATACCCTATTTACATGTGAATAAGACAAGGAAAGCATTCGAATCGAGTTTCCTGCAGCGCGCCATTGCCCGTCTTTTGCTGCATGCAACGTCAACGGCGCTCCGACGGAAACCCGATTCGAATACTTTCCTTGTCTTATTCATGTGTAAATAGGGTATTGCGTTCTTTGTCAGCGTAAATTATGATTTGGTAAACTTATGGGGAGAATGTAGTGAAAATAATTCAAACACAGGTGTTATATTATTATTCATTTATTAATATGTATATCTTTAGTTTTTTATTTATGCATGTTGGATTATTTAAAAAGTAATTGAACAATATATTCTAATATAACAAAATCATCATAATAAAATATATATTTATTAAAGTTGTTGTCGAGAACTGTATATTCTAATATAACAAAATCATCATTATAATAATATATATTTATTAAAGTTGTTGCCGAGAACTGTAAGAACTGTATTATAATTCGCATGATGGATTATTAAAAAGGCAATCGAACAATATATTGTAATGTATCAAAATCAATAACATTTTCGCAAATTGTTTTTACACATAAATTACTTAACGACAACATCTTCTTCTTCTTTTTTCTTCTTATTCAGTTATCTATAACAATAGAAAAAAAAGATTTAGCTCAGACAGTAGTGACCAAAAGGAAGAGTATCAAAATTACCTTGTTGAATATAGCGTTTATCATCACGAGGACTTAGCGCAATTTTTGTTTGCTCTATACTAAACACATTATGACTGTACGAACGGATTGAACGTTGTGTGACGTCAATTATTTTGCAATTTTTTAAACATTGTATATAGTCTTCAAAACTTAATTTATTTCTTACTATTCCATACTTTACACCCTTGAACTTTATAACTATACATTTTCGATCTTAATAGGATGAACCTCCTGCACCCATTTCATATTTATTAATATTTACTTCCAAATAAATTATTTTTTGTAAAGCAAACCCCGATTTGCCCTCTTCGAATTCAGATAATTTATTAAAAATTTTATCACAAACGTTTTCAAGAAACCATGTATGTAAATCTGTGCTTAAATCAATTATTGCATTTTTGGTATTAAAATATTTTAATTCAACGCATTCTTGTTTAACAAACTCTCCACAAAAAGTTGTATTGACTTTAATTAAGGAAAATCTTTTTAAAATTAAATTTATTTTTCTTTTAAATAATATAAAGGAATCTTGAAAAAATTTCTGCACATCCTTGTGCGCCAAGTTAATTATAGCACCTGTTATTATTCGCCTTTGAAAACATGAATTCACATTTCTCCATGCAACTCTGTGTTTAATACTAGGGGGTAGATTTAACCCTGAACCGTGGTGATGCAGGTGAATATTTTGAATAAATATTTTTAATGTTTTTAATTGTAGAATGGTTGTTTGCAAGTTGCGTTGAATAGGAATAGAGATATTACCTACACGAACTAAATTATTACAAGATTTAATATGGAAATTTATGCGCCTTAACCAAATAGTCTTATCTCTTATCGAAAAATTAGGAAAAATATGTTTTTAAGTGGTCTAAATGATGCAATTAAATTTTTAGCCTTTTTAATAATATCCATCATAAATACAAATTATAAAACACTCACGTTCTCTTTCTCAAGCTGTTTCTAATATCTCAAATGTGATCATAGGATTGAGATCACAACCTAAATCCTTCAGTCCACGGTAAACCACTGAATACCTTCCACTAACGAATTGATCAAGGTGAGGCTTGAATGTGGCTGTAACCCTCTTAGGTAGAAATACAGATGTGTTCTCCAATTCCAATCGAACTGTTTCACCAAATTGGGTTGTTTGGATGCTTGCTTTGTGGATTGGGTGTGGTACATTCACAGGTAGATCTTTTAGGCTTCTAGTTGTGGTGAGAGTGAGTCCTGTAAGGCAGGTAGCATTAAGACTCTTTAAATCCATCTGGAAATATAACAAATACTTATTGAAAATGAAAATATAATAGATCTATTTGAAATATTAAATATTAATTTACGCTGACAAAGAAAGCAATACTCTATTTACACATGAATAAGACAAGGAAAGCATTCGAACTTCCGACAGTGCGTTGTTAATGTGTTACCGTCATGCAGCAAAAGACGGTCAATGGCGCGCTGCAGGAAACTCGACTCGAATGCTTTCCTTGTCTTATTCACATGTAAATAGAGTATTGCTTTCTTTGTCAGCGTAAAATTGAAATAAAATAGGTAAAAATAAAAAGAAAAAGCATCGATAAAAAATTTTGCACAGGTAGTATTAAGACTTTTTAGATCCATCTGGAAATATAAAAAATACTTATTGAAATAATAAAACAGTTAAAAAACAAAAAAGAAAATGCAACGATAAAAAAATTTTGTACTTACGATTTTTGAATGTTAATTGGAGTAACGGAAATTGTGTTGGTCACTAATAAATTAGCACTAAACACTGCAACTTGTTGAAATGTTGTAAGCGTACTGAATGCATTGCCAGTTCAGCAAGCTATTTTAGAAAAGTGCAAACGCCCTACATTTAACATGCAACTGCAATCTGTAACCGCAAACAAATATTCCACGTCATGAAAAATATAAACATCGGTTTCCGTTTTCATAAATGCAAAATGAAAAAATACACAAATTCATAATATTTGAACTATTTATTTAATTGGAAAAGAGCACATTGTTTTTTGATAATTATTTTATAAATATATCTAGCAGTTAACAAAAATGCAAAAGTTATAATAGAAACTATAATACAGAGGTTTGCAAAATGAGCGTATATTATATAGTCTTTTAAAAATTCGTCAACATCAGTGGTTACGTTTACACCATGAATATATATATTAGTAGCGTTTATGGTAATATTATTTCCATTATTCACTTCCCCTAAGTGCATCGATGTGGTTAGGTTAATTGCAGACACTGTTGCAGACTCTGTTGTAGTCATCGGCTCCAAACCATCAGCAACTGATTTATTCACTATTTCATTTGAATCTGTTATAATTGTAGTCCATTTTGCAGTCTCTATGATTGTGTTATTTATGAGTTCTAACCTAATTTTAAAGCGATAAATCTTATTCTTTGAACTTGGTAGCATAGCTTGAAATGAGGGAACCATTACTCCTCCAACACTAGGTGAAGTATAATATGCCTGTCTCCATATGCCTACTTCTTTATAGCTATCGGTTTCAACTTGATAGGATGCTCTACGTACATTTGGTGGTGCATATATGTAGATAACATTGTTAGCAATTGCAGCCATAAGCGAAAAAGTAAAGATAAAATACATCTTGACTAGTTTAAGGTATTCAAACTACTGCTTCATATTATATGTTGCACAACCTTTTTGACAATATCGACATTTTTCTTGCGAATTTGGGGGACCATCGAAGTGTACAGTCATCCAAGGTCGGTTATAATGTAGAAAACATGGCAACTTTATTTGTAATGCAAAATTTTGCGTATATTCATACGGCAATATAGACCAAATATATAAAAGATCCATGCACTCAACCTTTAGGTAATATTCAAGAGGTAGGCTTTTTAAGAGTTCACTGGAAAGGTCTCTAATACTTTTACCTCCAATGAAATGCTCCACCAAATCTGTAGCACAATTCATGGTGACCTTTTTCACTGACCGCCGCACTATAAATGAGTTTATTACACTATTTACTTATGTCTTTTAACACATTGGCTTCATAAAAGTATAGGTATTCCTTAAAGGCACTAACAACATGCATATTTGCGGGAAAACATAGATCTAGACATAGTTGTAATATTTTTAATATGTTCATCTCAGTACATTCGCTATTTTTAGTGGAACAATGCGTTTTAATATTGTCAATTACGTTATAATAATAAGCACAAAAGTTCAGATCTTCTAATGCAGCTATGCGGTGATCAATAAGTTTTGAATTAATGTCAATGATTCTAAGTATATCTGTCTCCGAAAAGTAGAATACTGTGTTGTATTTCAGAAGTTCCAGTACCTTAACGCCATCATCATCTCGTATCATTTGTGTTAGCTTGCCAAAGTCTCCACATGGATATGGTATCGGTGTTGCTGCTACAGCTGGATCGTTGAAAAAATCTTCAATTCTTGATTTTATTAGATTTATAAATGTGTTCCACTCATAAGCACTAAACGATATTTTATGTTGCTGATATGTTAAAATAACTGCAGGACTAAAGGATCGAGCTGGACTCAATCCGAATCCTATTACATATGATCCAATCGCATAAGTGGAATGTAAGAGATAAAGATCTTCATTTTTGGCTGCAGCCTCGAACTTTTCTAAGATTTCATCTAATTCGCGGTTATAAGCCTCTATATCCGTATCCATATCCATGTCCCCTTCTTCACTAAATGTATGCGAATAATCACCACCTTCATCTGACGAACACATCTTCTAGCACACGTCGCAACTAGTACTGACAAACAACTAACATAATAACCTATTTAAAACCAGTCAGATCTTGTCTACACGACCGCAGAACCTGTATAATATGCTAAAACCGGATGCGGATGTTGTTAGGTTATATCCTTTGTTTGATCAATCCAGCTATTGTGTGACTTATCGAAACCCAGCCATTTTACATACAATTTATCACCTTTTTTACGTAGTACCTGTTCAATTAAATAAACATCTGTTTGTTTTGTTTTCTGCAATTCTTGTTCATTCCTCCCTCCGCTAATAGGATGTCCATTCATATCCTCTAATAAATAGGTTCTTGGATATGTAATATTAATCTTAATTATTTTAAAGAGCTCTGTGCTCCAATTTGGTATATACCCCTTTTGAAACACATGCTTATATTTACTTATACGTACGATGTCCCCAATTTTATATTTGGGGGTTTCAGCAACTTTTAAATGACTATAGACAGTATTTAACAATTTTCCCTCATTTTTTATATTAACATCTATAGGCTTCATACGCGTTGTTGAATGTTTTGTATTATTATACGTATCTGTAATAACCGGAAGCAGATCTAACCATTTATGGTTCCCATGTAGAGTAAAATACTTGAATAATTTCCCCTTAATGGTTCGAATTACTCGTTCAGCAATAGAAGCTTTTAACGGACTAAAAGTGCTATAGTGATTTATGTTGTATTTCTTCATTAAATTTTGAAATTGCGAACCGTAATATTCTTTCCCATGATCTGATAAAAGATTCTTAGGTATTCTTCCAGATTTTTTGAATATAACTTCCATAGCATTTGAGACATCTGCTGCAGATTTAGATTTTAACGGTGCAGTCCAAAGAAATTTAGAAAAACAGTCGATGACCACCAATATATATTTATTACCTTTATTTTCTCGACTGTATTGGTCCAACTGTGCTAAGTCGGTTGCAAATGTATCATCTAAGCCGCGCTGGATGAATCTCCTTCTTTTGAATTTAATTCGAGCTGGTTTGTGTAGCTCTCTAACAACCTGTTGCCTAGCTTCAATAATTTTGGATTGTTTTTTAACTTTCATTATTGCTATAGGTGTTATTTATCAAATTGTTTTTTAGATTGTGAACGTTTATTTCTTAAGACTGGTTATTTATAATTTTCTTCTACCTAAGGATAACTCTTCTTCAATTAACTTAAGCCTAGCCTCTATGTTTCTAATTTCCCCCCAAATATTGGCTATTTTATTATCAGCATATTCTTCAAAATGTATGGCCTTTTCTTCAGCAGCATCAAAGCTACCAGATAAAGATTTCTGTTCTTTAATAATATTAGCGAGAGAGGCACTAAATTCACTTCTAATGTTACCTACTTTCGTTTCAAAATTTGCTGGAATGTATTTATTGTTGGAATTTCTTTTTTTATTATATTATCTCTAATTGAATCTATGTATGTCTTTGTTGCAGCATCATGCTCATCCATTGGATTCTTTAAATTACTTAGACGATGATTTTCAATATCATATGCACCTTGAGGTGTTAGCGGTAGGCCTGATTGTATAATTTGCACGGGTTTACGTGTGATGTTCTTAGAATGTGCGGAACGACCGAACTTGTCCATGATTGCTATACTTATGACACAAAATTAGTTCTAGTCATGCTTATATAAATTCAATTACCTCAAGCTCTCTCAATTCTTCTAATATACTCATAATTTCATTGATGTTATTTCCGTTTCCAGCATCTTGAGAGGCATTCAGTTTAGCTAGTCTATCCACTAACTCGTTTACGTCATCATAATACACATACTCTTTAGGTTGTTTTGTGTACTTTAATAAACCAGAACCGGACTTGCCTGGAGCTGAATATATTCGTTTTTTATTTAACTTAGCAGCTGCAGATTTTGCAGAGAATAATGGTTGAATATACTGCTTGTATTTTACTGAGTTACTTCCTTTAATTTGACTTGATGGTTTATTATCTCTTCTATGTACATTAGTTTGGTTTAAAATCTCTCGATATTCAGCTTCATCGGTTCTCGTTGGGTACATGGGTTCTTTCATAAATATTAATTCATATAGCCCCCGAGTCCCCCTATATGTACGATTACCTATATTTATATCACCGTTTGTATTAAATGACAAGAGTTCTGACCCCATTTTCCACTTATCTACTGTTTTGTCATGACTCAGACCGTATGTGAGATCAATCTTTTCAGAATTGCGAAAATACTTATCTATATACTCTTGAGCAATAGGAGGATACTGATTTAGATATTCCAAATACCCAGCTGATCGTTCGCTAATAGATTTTTGAAGCTCATTGTCGACTTCTTCACGGTGTTCTTCAAATACATTATCATCAGAGTCATTATCCGCTCCCAATTCTCCTATAAACTTTGTGGTTAAAAATTTCGGTTCCTTTAAGGAAACATCCTCCTCTTTTGTCTCCTCATCCTTCAGTTCCTTCTTTAAGGCATCTTCCTTTTCTGCTTTAATTTTAGTTAATTCAGTGTTTTCTACAATTTTAGTAAGCGGTTCCTTTATGGGGTTTAATATTTTATTGAGAGCGTCATCTTCTCCGCTTCGTTCCAACTTTAAGGATAAATATTTTTGTTTAATGGTTTTCGCAGCATTAAGAATTTTCTGTTTAATTGCTTTATCTCGTTTACTTAAAACTTTAGGCATGACTGCTACCGCTGCTTTGTTGAGCAGTGTATTATATACTGATAATAGCTTGAAGAGTTAGGGATTTATATAGGTATCAAATTTACTTCTATATCTCCCCTTATTTATTTCATCATCTTTAACAATAACTAAAAATCCGTATTTTTCTTTCCAGCATTCCGAACAAATTCTTTTAAACGTTTCTAGCGTCATATCTGTGTTTACATGATCGCTATACACATGTTTCAAATTTAAGTCATCCTGTTTAAATAATATAATCATGTTAACATTATCACGAATTAACTGTTTAGGTATTTTTGAATAGGTTTGGCAAAGGTAAAATAAATCAATTTTATTATGCCTGCCCATAGAAAAATAATTTCTTATTTTTTCCTGTTTCTCGCAGGCTATATCATCGAATATAAATATCGAGTTTGGTTTGGTATTTTCAGGATTTATAACCGCATCGTTATCGCTGAATGCGTAATAATTCACGCCGGATACTAGACTTATGGTTTTTTCTAAAAATTTATATTTTTCTTGACTAAGTGATTTGCAATAAATATACACATTTTGAAATCTTAATCCGTTTTTATCGATTAACAAACTTAACATTACGTTGCTTTTCCCTGCATTACTAGGACCACAAATAACAGCTCTAATTGAATTTGGTAGCAATTCGCTATGACGTTTAAGTGTTGCAGGATTTTCACATATATCGAAATTGGTAATATTTAGGTTGAGAACTTGTTTTTCTTTTTTCATCTTATAAAGGCTGTTTAGTTAAGTATAACCTTAGTACTAATGAACACCTCAAGAGGTGCAGGTGTATTAAATACCTTAATCAATAAGCTACCGTTCGAACTTCATTTACCGGGTTATTCTTATTGTGGGCCAGGTACCCGTCTTAAAGAACGATTGGCTCGCGGTGACCAACCAAAAAATAAATTGGACAGGTATTGTAAGGAGCACGATATCGAATATTCAAAAACATCCGACCTAACAAAACGTCATCAAGCTGATAAAGTATTACAGGAGCGAGCCTGGAAACGAGTTACAGCTGTAGATTCGAATTTAGGAGAAAGGAGTGCAGCTTGGATTATAACGTCTGCAATGAAGGCTAAGCGAGCACTTGGAGCGGGTAATAAGAAGTTAAAAGCAAGAAAACTAAGAAAAATAAGAAGAAAGAGGCGGAGAAGGGCAAAAGCAACTAAAGGAAAAACATCGTTTAACTTGGGTGTTGTTAACAGCATAAAAAACATATGAATAAATATAAGGAGGGTGGTTCCTTGAAGGATAGCATTAAAGGTGCCATTAAAGCAGCTCGATTATCTGTAAAAAAATATTGGAGGAAAGAGAAAAATTAAGACACCTAGAGTTATCCGGGTGCCGAAACTTGGTGGAATCCTTCCCCTTATTCCTATTTTTGCAGGGTTAAGCGCGCTGGGCGGACTGACAGGTGGAATTGCAGGGTTGACCAAAACGATAATTAGCGCTCGAGATGCAAAAAATAAACTTGAAGAAGCAAAGAGACATAATGAAACAATGGAAGCTATTGCTCTCGGAAAGAGTAAAGGACAGGGGCTATATCTTAAACGATATAAGACTGGTTATGGATTGTATTTAAAGAAAATGCCAAAAAACTTCCATTAAGGTTACCCAATCAACCATTATCTAATATTAACATCGAAAAACAAGCAAAACATTTGAAAATACCCAACTTTAGGGGGGTGTTTATGAGAGACAATTTACCTGGAACTCCGCGGAAGACTGAATGTGGTATAATTAATTTAGATAAATCTGAAGGAGCTGGAACTCATTGGGTGGCCTATAAAAAATCTGGAAAAAACGCTGTTTACTTTGATAGTTTTGGAAATTTAAATCCTCCAATGGAAGTAATTAAATATTTAAAAAATTGTACTATATATTATAACTTTGATCAATATCAGAAGTTTAATACCTACAATTGTGGGCATCTTGCACTAGCTTTTCTTTACAATAAATCCTTATAAGTACATAACGTGTTTAATTTTTGTTAGTAATGTCTCAAACGTTTACATTGAAGGGTCGTTCTAGTTGTCTAAGTATTGACATTAGCCCGCCAATTGTACTGGATTCGAGGTATAATTATTCCTTAGCCCTCATTGCACTGAGCACCTGGAACTCTATTCCAAATATAGAACCTGGAAGTGATAAATTTTATTATACCAATTCGAAGGGTGTGGAGAACTTTATAAATATTCCAACAGGAGCTTATGAGATTAGCGATATTGAATCATTTCTTATTAAACAGTTGGATATCAACGAGGGTGGAACTGCTATAAAATTTCGCTTGAAACCAAACAACAATACTCTCAAGTCTGAACTAAGGTGTCTTTATGGTGTCGATTTCAAACCTAAAGATTCCATAGGGAAGTTATTAGGTTTTTCGGAAAAGTACCTGCAACCAAATACAATATACGAATCAGATCTTCCTGTGAATATTATTAAGGTTACTTCTATACGACTTGAGTGCAATATCGTCTCTGGATCTTATTATACGAACCATCCCTCTCATACGGTATATGAGTTTACACCGGATGTTGATCCTGGATATAGTATAATTATAGAACCGAGAAATTTAATTTATTTACCTGTTAATAAATCCAGTATTGATAATATAACTGTAGATTTACTTGATCAAAATTCAAACCCGATAAATTTTCGAGGTGAAGAAATAATTATACGGTTGGAGCTAAAGAAACATGGGCTTAGTGATTAATAATCGCAATTTAGAAAATTATTTAATTAGCGCCAGCAACCATCCAATTTCAGTCTATGATCAGACGCTAAAGCAATCGCTCACGTCCAGGAGTCTATTCCAGTTACAATCTATAGCACAAAAGTATGGCTATCGTATCAGAAAAACTTCAAATATTTCGCCAGGTCAACGCAGATGAATCAATCAGTCGAGAAGAATGGCATAGTTACCATCCATTTACATCTTCATTTAACAATAACGATGAAATCGAAATAGTAATTAACCAGCTGGATACTTTTATGGATATTAGCGAAGCTGTCCTTCATATAGAAGCGTCCTTTACTGAGGAAGTTACTGCAAATAAAACGGGAAAATGTAAGTTAACAAATAATCCTGGCGCATTCTTATTTGAAACGATTACATACGAACCGAATGGGATTGAAATTGAGAAGGTTCGAGATCCAGGACTTATCAGCTCCATAAAAGCAATGTTATGTCTTAATGAGCAGGAAAACAAATCTCTTCATGCAGCTGGATGGAAATGGCCTACAGGTGCGCTGGCAACCTTTGTTGGTACTGCAGCTGATGAAAATGGAAATTTCAACTTATTAATACCTCTACGGTTTCTTTTCGGTATATTTTCAGACTACAAGGGTGTTATAATGGGGAGACAAAAAATTAAACTGGTTAGGGCGAGAGTTGATGAAAATTGCTATGCAAATACCACTGGGGATAAGAAGGCTACTATAAGTATTTCATCAATTGTGTTAAAAGTTAAACATGTCTACCCTAGCGATGCTATTAAACTTAAATTATATGAAGAAATAGCCAGTAATCGGTCCATTCTTATGCCGTTTAGAAGCTGGGAAATTCACGAATTGCCTACACTTAGATCGGCAACGAAAGATATTTGGATGGTGAAATCAGCTTCCGAAAGAGCTCGATATGTTATCGTATTTTTCCAAACGAACCGAAAAGATAACGCCGCATCGAATTGTACATATTTTGACAATATAAATATTACCGATGTAAGACTTTATTTAAATTCAGAAGTTTACCCATATGAATCACTTAATTTAAATTTTATTGATAAAAAATATAGCGAAGCTTACAGAATGTATGCAGAGTTCCAAAATACATATTTACAAAAACCGTTTTGCGAACCATTATTAAGCTTTTCAGACTTTTTTTCACGTGCTCTATTCGTGATTGATTGTTCAAAACAAAATGAAAATATCAAATCTGGTATCGTCGATGTAAAAATAGAATTTCAAAGTTCTGAACAATTTCCAAAAGATACTCGAGCGTATTGATAATTATCCATGATCGTAATAGAACACTATAATTCCATCCATGACTGTAGTCGGTACAGGGCTACGTAACACCGAATTTTGAATAAAGAACTAGTAATTTATGATGGGAAGAAAATAAAATCATGGATTTTTAAACCCCTTATTACTGAAAATTTAAACAAAACTAAATATACCTTTTATCACGGCATAGGCTTGGAATAAACGACAAAATATTAGAGACGAATTATCAGATGTTGGAGTTATCTACGTAAAGGGCATATAAAGAAAGAATTTTGATGGATTATTCAAGAATGGTTGCATACTTGAATATTCAAGCATACGAGTACCAAAATTAGATAAGGATTATATAGGTCAATGCAATTACCATAAGCTTGCGATGTGTTCTTGTAGCGTTAACAATGCTATAACTTTATACAATTATATTACAAATAAATAGATTTTCAAAAATGTGTGTTTTTATTTTTCAATAAGAAAGCAATTTTTTACAAATTAAAAATCAATTTTACGCTAACAAAGAACGCAATACCCTATTTACACATAAATAAGACAAGGAAAGTATTCGAATCGAATCGAACTTCCGCCAGTGCGTTGCGTGCGCCATATATGTGTTTGCCGTCCACATGCAGCAAAAGACGGTCAATGGCGCGCTGCAGGAAGCTCAACTCGAATGCTTTCCTTGTCTTATTCATGCGTAAATAGGGAATTACTTTCTTTGTCAGCGTAAAATTGATTTTTAATATGTAAAAAATTAATTTTACTCTGACAAAGAACGCAATACCCTATTTACACATGAATAAGACAAGGAAAGTATTCGAATCGAATTTCCGCCTGTAGCTATAGGCGCCGCGCGGTCAATGGCGCGCTGCAGGAAGCTCAACTCGAATGCTTTCCTTGTCTTATTCATGCGTAAATAGGGAATTGCTTTCTTTGTCAGCGTAAAATTGATTTTTAATATGTAAAAAATTAATTTTACTCTGACAAAGAAAGCAATACCCTATTTACGCATGAATAAGACAAGGAAAGTATTCGACTCGAGTTTCCTGCAGCGCACCATTGGCAGTCTTTTCAATAAAAATACTAGATGCCGCTCCTTGTACTAAAATTGAATTTAATAAAATGAAATGAAACTAGCCTTACACATGAATAAGACAAGGAACGTATTCGAACCGAGTTTCCGACTGTAGCTATAGGCGGCGTGCATGAAATCATCCGCACGTGGTTTTCAATTTATAGCATAATAATATGTGATGGTTAAAGGCTGAGGCGCGTTGGACTATAGAGGAAAAATAATATTCATTTATTCATTTATTTATTTATTTATTTATTAATACAAATATAAAGTTAATGTAACATCATCCAATAGGATTTACACAGTTGTAGATGCTGGTGTGAGCTTAACGAGTGACACCTAACATATTTTCTTTTTATCTAAGTATTCTTCAATGGCAGTTTCAAA
Organism: Pachyrhynchus sulphureomaculatus; assembly: GCA_019049505.1. NCBI lineage: Eukaryota > Metazoa > Arthropoda > Insecta > Coleoptera > Curculionidae > Pachyrhynchus > Pachyrhynchus sulphureomaculatus. The sequence continues at coordinate 73,246,152 of CM032455.1, forward strand.
TTCAAGATAACTTAACCTTCGCAATTCTTTTAATAAACCCAATACAGATATGAGAAATGAATCGTCTTTAGTTTCTAGATAATTTTCACAATCTTGCACCACTTTTCCAAGCGTCTCTATAATTTCACTAAGCCATTCAGGATAATTTTCAGCATTTTCTTGCAATTCTTTCCTAACATGATCAGGATAATTTTCAATATTTTCCCTCTGTTTAGAGGCTGCATACATATATCCCTTTGGAGCCCATTTCACATCACTAGCACAAAGGTTACGTAGTCGTACTATTAGCGAATTCATGATAATATTGTTGTTGTTAATACACTGAGAAGCAATCTGTTACTAAAGCTATGTATGTATGGAGAACCAATATCCAAACCCAAATTCCATTTCAAGGTCAAGTGGCGTCACTGTGATGACCACACCAACGTATGTGCTACTCTTAGGTCTATCATCCGAAGATACACCCTCACATCACTCAATCAAACTCCTAGTTGAAATTACCTACACCTCAGATCAAAATATTAATATTTAATACTAGCAGCGACACCTAGTATCTTTATTGTACAACTATAGTAGTATTGATAGGCGGGTACTAAGAACAATAAAGATGTTTAGCATATTTTAATTGCAAAATATTTTAAGCCATGTAAAAAGGATATGGTTAAAATTAACGTTAACGTTAACGGTGAATATACGGAAGAGGTTTAATAAAGTGGCCGGCGGCGCTTCCATGGGCGTAGGTAATTTCATCTAGAATGTTAAAATTTCAAACAGATGTGCGTTGAACAATAGATAGATGGATTGAACTGCTGTCTGTCTGTATGCCTCTCATTTGTCAGCTGACGGCTGACAGCTATCAACTGACAGCTGACTGTTAACAACCATTCAACTGTCAACTGTCCATCCGTCTGTCTGTCCGTCCGTCCGTCCGTCCGTCTGTCTGCGGTTAAAGCCGGGTAGATAGGGTAGGCGGGTACTGGCGACTGGATAAGGCCCTTTTGGCACCGCCGATTACGGCGCAAGTCATAGTGTCAGGCCAGAACTGGCAACGCCGCGAAGCGGCGTTGCCAGACCTGACCTGCCACGATGACGAGCGCCGTAAACGACGGTGCCAAAAGGGCCTTATCCTGTCGCCAGTACCCGCCTAACCTATCTACTACGTAGACATTTCGTGTTTCAAAGAAATGACCGCTTTTAACGACCATACCATGCTGAAACTAATCAAGAACACAATAACCGAAATAATTTTTTTGGAGCAGGGCAATGGAGAAACCAATAGATAATATCAGGCAATGTCACATTTTAGTTAGTTAGTTAGTTAGTTCCTCGGTACGTTTGTAGATCATAGGATTTCTTTTAGGCACCATATAGATCACATATGTGCATATAGATCATCATATGTGCTAAATTAAACTCGGCTTACTTTGCAATTTTAAGCTTAAAAAGTACCTTTGATAGTGACGGTCTCTTGGCTGTATATTATTCATTAGCTTTTAGTCACATGTCTAACAATGTTGTATCCTGGGGTGCTGCTGATGTGAAAAGTAAACGTATATTTGTGAACCAAAGAAAATAATCCGTTTGATTTTTAATCTAAATTTTCGTGAAAGCTGCAGAGAAACGTTTATAAAACAACGAATCCTAACTTTTCCATGTCTTTACATATTAAGGTGCTTAACTCTTGTAAACAATAATAGACACCTTTTTGAGATGCTGGGAGCAACAAATACATATAACACCAGGAGTAATAGTGCATTAAAGGTCCCCATTCATAGATCAACGTTCTTCAAAAGCTCTCCCCTCTATAGTTGCATCAGCCTTCATAATGGAATGCCTGCAGAACTGCGAAATATGCGTGGTCCAAGATTTATATCTCGGCTAAAGTCCTTCTTACTGGGAAATGCCTTCTACTCGATAGGGGATTTCTACGGGGCCTGATGATCTCTAAGAGAGTGCTGGTTGTGAGATTTCTTTCTAGGTATTGCTGTCATGAACCTGAACCTACCTACATTATCTTGTCTTAAACCAAGTTATATCTAAATACCAATTTTAATTATTTTTGTATTTTTACTGCTTTTAAATATTAAACTTAACATTGTTTTGTCCGACTTTGTACAATTTCTTTGTATGTCTGTATATTTATGGTGTGTATGATTTATGGTAATCCTACACTATTTTTTATTTTTATTATATTTATAATTATAATTATTATACTATATTTGACGAACCAATGTACATTTTGTTGTATTTAATGGTAATATATATTATTATTACAAAAAGTTCTTCTTTCTCACATTTGATTAATGTGGTTCCATGTTTGGCTGACGGGCCAAAACCAAGTCAGCACAAACGCTATTACCATTCCTTATTAAGGAATAACCTGACAATGTTACATGTTTTCAAAATCACTGACTTCTGAATGTTTCTGTGTATGTCTGTGTTGAGTCCCAATTGCACTAAATGTGGTGTGAATGTTATTGGTGTAAGGCCTGTGGCTGATATAATGAGAGGGACAATGATGACTTTTTCCTGTCTCCATAGCCTTTTTATTTCCGTTGCAAGGTCTGTGTATTTGGAAATTTTTTCTGTGTATTTCGCTTGGATGTTTGTGTCGTTGGGGACAGCTATGTCAATCAGATAGGTGACTTTTCCTTTTTTGCACTGAAAAGTAATAGGTTGCACTGAAAAGTAATATTATTATTATTATTACAAAAAGTTCTTCTTTCTCACATTTAATCAATGTGGTTCTATGTTTGGCTGACGGGCCAAAACCAAGTCAGCACAAACGCTATTACCTTTCCGTATTAAGGAATGACCTGACAATGTTACATGTTTTCAAAATCACTGACTTCTGAATGTTTCTGTGTATGTCGTATGTCTGTGTTGAGTGCTAATTGCACTAAATGTGGTGTGAATGTTATTGGTGTAAGGCCTGTGGCTGATATAATGAGGGGGACAATGATGACTTTTTCTTGTCTCCATAGCCTTTTTATTTCCGTTGCAAGGTCTGTGTATTTGGAAATTTTTTCTGTGTATTTCGTTTGGATGTTTGTGTCGTTGGGGACAGCTATGTCAATTAGATAGGTGACTTTTCCTTTTTTGCACTGAAAAGTAATATCGGGTCTATTAGCGGAGACTGTTTTATCTGTATGGATACCGATGTCCCAGTAGAGCTTCTAATCTTCATTTTCAAGTATGGATGTTGGCGTGTATTTGTAGTAGGGATCTGTGTTTTCTATGAGTTTGTATGTGGTGGCTAGTGCTTGGTGAACTACTTTGGCAACTGAATCATGCCTGGCTGTGTACTCTGTTCCGGCCAATATTTTACATCCGCTCGTTATGTGTTCGATCGTTTCTTTCTGCTGGTGGCATTTCCTACATCTGTCCTCTGCAATAGTCGGGTCTTTGATGATATGCTTTTGGTAGTTTCTGGTTAATATGACTTTATCCTGGATGGCAAGTAAGAAGCCTTCAGTCTCAGGGAATAGCTGCCCATCCTGTAACCAGGTGTATGATTGTTTTTTATTTACGTGGTCTTGTTCTATGTGGTATCTGTGTTTTCCGTGGAGTGTTTTCTCTGACCACGTTTTCATCTTTTCCTGTTGTAATTGGGTGTGACTGTGTGTGTCTGCTGAGTGGTCTGCCCGGGCTAAGTCGAGAGGTGTGTAGTTTTTGTCTGCTTTCACTGTCGCTGTGTGGAGGCTGGTTTGCTTGCTGTGAAAGAATTTCCTAAGTGTTTGTATTTGTTTTGTGTGTAATGATCTGATGTCTATAATTCCTCTTCCTCCTGCCTTCCTCTCGATGGTAAGTCTTTCTTTGCATGCGTTGGGGTGTAATTTCCTGTATTTGGTGAATTGAGATCGTATAAGGATGTGAATATTTTCTATGTCTGTTTGTGACCATTTGATGATACCAAATGAATATGTGAGTATAGGTATAGCGAACGTGTTGATGGCTTTAGTGAGATTCTTAGAGTTGAGTTTTGTTTGCAAAAGTTTCGTCAGTCTGTTTTTGAATTCGGTTCTGAGCTCTGTTTTGATGTGAGTGTGGTTGAGTTTGGTGCTTTGTTGGAAGCCTAGATATTTGTATGTTTCTTCGTCGAACATGTTATCGAGTGTTTCATTGTTGATGGTTTCTGTCTCATGGTGGCACTTCCATTGGCCTTTGTTGATGTGGAGCACTTTGCATTTACTTATACCAAATTCCATATTGACATCTAAGGTGAATATTTCTGTGATTTTGAGGAGTTCTTTCAGCTGTGTTTGTGTGGCAGCGTAGAGTTTTATGTCGTCCATATATAGGAGGTGGTTTATTTTTTGTGTTGATTTACTTTTTGGTGTCTGATATTGAAGCCATGCTCTGTTCCGTTTAGTATATTTGAGAGTGGATTGAGACAGAGGCAAAACCATAGAGCAGTGAGCGAATCTCCCTGAAATATACCCCGTCTGATGTACAGCTCTTCTGTTTGGATCCGCTCGGTTTGTGTTTCTAGGCGTATTTTGGTTTTCCATGTTTTCATAATTTGCGCGAGAAACTGCCTGAGGTGTTGGTTGATTCTATAGATTTCTAGGGCCCTGATTAACCAACTATGGGGTATGGAGTCTAAGGCTTTTTTATTATTATTATTATTATTACAAAAAGTTCTTCTTTCTCACATTTGATCAATGTAGTTCCATGTTTGGCTGACGGGCCAAAACCAAGTCAGCACAAACGCTATTACTATTCCGTATTAAGGAATGACCTGACAATGTTACATGTTTTCAAAATCACTGACTTCTGAATGTTTCTGTGTATGTCTGTGTTGAGTCCCAATTGCACTAAATGTGGTGTGAATGTTATTGGTGTAAGGCCTGTGGCTGATATAATGAGGGGGACAATGATGACTTTTTCCTGTCTCCATAGCCTTTTTATTTCCGTTGCAAGGTCTGTGTATTTGGAAATTTTTTCTGTGTATTTCGCTTGGATGTTTGTGTCGTTGGGGACAGCTATGTCAATCAGATAGGTGACTTTTCCTTTTTTGCACTGAAAAGTAATATCGGGTCTATTGGCGGAGACTGTTTTATCTATATGGATACCGATATCCCAGTAGAGCTTGTAATCTTCATTTTCAAGTATGGATGTTGGGGTGTATTTGTAGTAGGGATCTGTGTTTTCTATGAGTCTGTATGTTGTGGCTAGTGCTTGGTGAACCACTTTGGCAGCTGAATCATGCCTGGCTGTGTACTCCGTTCCGGCCAATATTTTACATCCGCTCGTTATGTGTTCGATCGTTTCTTTCTGCTGGTGGCATTTCCTACATCTGTCCTCTGCAATAGTCGGGTCTTTGATGATATACTTTTGGTAGTTTCTGGTTAATATGACTTTATCCTGGATGGCAAGTAAGAAGCCTTCAGTCTCAGGGAATAGCTGCCCATCCCGTAACCAGGTGTATGATTGTTTTTTATTTACGTGGTCTTGTTCTATGTGGTATCTGTGTTTTCCGTGGAGTGTTTTCTCTGACCACGTTTTCATCTTTTCCTGTTGTAATTGGGTGTGACTGTGTGTGTCTGCTGAGTGGTCTGCCCGGGCTAAGTCGAGAGGTGTGTAGTTTTTGTCTGCTTTCACTGTCTCTGTGTGGAGGCTGGTTTGCTTGCTGTGAAAGAATTTCCTAAGTGTTTGTATTTGTTTTGTGTGTAATGATCTGATGTCTATAATTCCTCTTCCTCCTGCCTTCCTCTCGATGGTAAGTCTTTCTTTGCATGCGTTGGGGTGTAATTTCCTGTATTTGGTGAATTGAGATCGTATAAGGATGTGAATATTTTCTATGTCTGTTTGTGACCATTTGATGATACCAAATGAATATGTGAGTATAGGTATAGCGAACGTGTTGATGGCTTTAGTGAGATTCTTAGAGTTGAGTTTTGTTTGCAAAAGTTTCGTCAGTCTGTTTTTGAATTCGGTTCTGAGCTCTGTTTTGATGTGAGTGTGGTTGAGTTTGGTGCTTTGTTGGAAGCCTAGATATTTGTATGTTTCTTTATCGAACATGTTATCGAGCGTTTCATTGTTGATGGTTTCTGTCTCATGGTGGCACTTCCATTGGCCTTTGTTGATGTGGAGCACTTACTTATACCAAATTCCATATTGACATCTAAGGTGAATATTTCTGTGATTTTGAGGAGTTCTTTCAGCTGTGTTTGTGTGGCAGCGTAGAGTTTTATGTCGTCCATATATAGGAGGTGGTTTATTTTATGTTGATTCACTTTTTGGTGCCTGATATTGAAGCCATGCTCTGTTCTGTTTAGTATATTTGAGAGTGGATTGAGACAGAGGCAAAACCATAGAGCATTGAGCGAGTCTCCCTGAAATATACCCCGTCTGATGTACAGCTCTTCTGTTTGGATCCGTTCGGTTTGTGTTTCTAGGCATATTTTGGTTTTCCATGTTTTCATAATTTGCGCGAGAAACTGCCTGAGGTGTTGGTTGATTTTATAGATTTCTAGGGCCCTGATTAACCAGCTGTGGGGTATGGAGTCGAAGGCTTTTTTATAGTCTATGTAACCGATGTGAAGGTTTCTATGTTCTTTTCTGGTTTGTCCCATAATCACGCTATCTATAATCAGCTGCTCTTTGCATCCTCGACTATTTTTCCTGCATCCCTTCTGCTCTTCTGTGAGGATATTGTTGTCTGTTAGGTGTTGTTCTATTTTCTTCGAAATTGTGGCTGTGATGATCTTGTATAGGGTTGGAAGACAGGTGATAGGTCGGTAGTTTGACGGGTTTGTGGTGTCTGAGCTTTTGGGTTTAACGTATGTTATTCCTTGTGTGAGGAAAGTGAGAAATGTGTGTGGTTGTAGAATGGCTTTGTTGATTTGGTGTGTGAGTGCTTCGTGTGTGGTGGTAAACTGTTTGTACCAGAAGTTTTGTATATTGTCTATTCCAGGACATTTCCAGTTGTGTGTGTGTTTGATAGTTTCTGTAATTTCTTGTGTATTAAATGTGGTATTTTCTTGTTCTGTCACATGTTTATGTTTGTCTTCTTCGGCTTTGATCCAGGGGGTGTTATTATTGTGTAGTTTGGGTTCTGACCAGATACTTTTCCAATAATCTGTGAGTTCTTGTTTGTTTGGTGGTTCAGTCACTGCTATCTGTTTGTTGTACATAGTTTTCCGGTAGAACTGTTTTTCGCTTCTTCGGAAGAGGTTGTTGGTGTCTTTCCTCTCATTTGATTCTTTGTATCTACGGAGTCTTGCGGCATATACAGATAGTTTTTGTTTCAAAGTATCGAGGATTTCTGGCAGTGTTCTGTTGGGAGACTTAGATTTGATCTTGTTTGCCCCTTGTGTGACACGTTTGGACGCGTTCCCGCTTATAAACTGGGTAAGATGTCCTAGATCTCTCCTGATGTTGTTGATTTTGTTTTCTATTCTTATTTGCCATTTGAATTTTTAGTTTTGTCCTGTTGGGGTTTCCTTGTCGTTGAGGGAGTTTTTGATTATTTTGTGTTAGAGTGGTGATTGCTGCTGCGTATATTATTGTGTGAATGTCTTCGATTGTGATTAGGTCTGTTATATACTGAGGTATTATGTGCTTGTTTAGTGTGTTGAGGATTGGTTGCGTGCTCTGTCTGAAGATTAAACGAGGGATGGGATTTCTTGTTGTGGGGTCGGTGCCTGACCATCGAGCTAGATGTGACTCCATTTTTGCTTTAAGCGTTTGTATGAGAGGTGATTCGGGGTGATGTTGTGTAGATGTCGTTGAGGATGGCGAGTGATTCATGTTGTTGTCTGTGATATGGTGTTGCGCGGTACTCGCAATATTATTTTGCGTTATGCTCCTCTTGGGTGGTGGGTATTGTTGTGTTCGACTGGGTGGTTGTGTGTGTGAGGCTGGTTCAGAAACTGCTTTATTGTTTCTATTGTTTGGTTGGTCTGTGTTCAGTTCAACAGCCACTGTGTCCTTGATGGTTTGCAATTCGAGAGGTGTGAGACGATTGTTCTTGGTAATAACTCTTTTTTGGTCTATTACTCTCTGTTCTGAAACAAGTAATTGCAGATGTGGATATTCGGTCAAGAAAAGTCTGTGCAGTTGCTGTCTGTAGCCCGATGTTATTGTTTCGAGTTTGGTGGCGGTGTAGTAACCCCCGCATCACCGTCCTATTCATCCCATCCGTCCACTTTAAACCGCTGTCTTGGTTTTCCAGCCTTGGTAGTTGCATGTTGTCCTTGCAAAACATACGGGCCCTGGCCTGGCTTTGGTGGTCGTGTTTGTCCCGTATCTTCGTCGGTTGTGCTTGGGATTGATGTTGGTGGGTCCAAGCGGCGAGTGATTCTCTTCTCAGTGATTTCTTTGTCAGGTTTTGTGTTTTCATTACAGCAACGCATGGCGTGTTCGTTGATTCCTGTGGTGCAACTCATGCGCTGCTGTGATTTTCCCGCCTTGGTGGGTGTCGGCTTAGTCGCCGACACAACACTTTTGGCAGGTCCATTTTCGGTTGCCTGGTCTTCATCGTTTGGTCGAGCTGCCATTTCCCGCGACGTCCTCGACCGTTACGTCGCTCGCCCGATGCTTCTTTTATTGGTCTGTTGTTCTCTGGAATGTTTATTATTATGACTGTTCTCGTTTTTCTTTCTCACATTTGGTCAATGTGGTTCCATGTTTGGCTGACGGGCGCAAACCAAGTCAGCACAAACGCATTACCATTGTGTATTAAGGAATGACCTGACAATGTTACATGTTTTCAAAATCACTGACTTCTGAATGTTTTTGTGTATGTTTGTGTTGAGTCCTAATTGTTCTAAGTGTGGTGTGAATGTTGTTGGTGTAAGGCCTGTGGCTGATATAATGAGGGGGACAATGATGACTTTTTCTTGTTTCCATAGCCTTTTTATTTCCGTTGCAAGGTCTGTGTATTTGGAAATTTTTTCTGTGTATTTCGTTTGGATGTTTGTGTCGTTGGGGACAGCTATGTCAATTAGATAGGTGACTTTTCTTTTTTTGCACTGAAAAGTAATATCGGGTCTATTGGCGGAGACTGTTTTATCTGTATGGATACTGATGTCCCAGTAGAGTTTATAATCTTTATTTTCAAGTACGGATGTTGGTGTGTATTTGTAGTAGGGATCTGTGTTTTCTATAAGCTTGTATGTTGTGGCTAGTGCTTGGTGAACCACTTTTGCCGCTGAGTCATGTCTGGCTGTTATTATTATTATTATTATTTATTACAAAAAGTTCTTCTTTCTCACATTTGATCAATGTGGTTCCATGTTTGGCTGACGGGCCAAAACCAAGTCAGCACAAACGCTATTACCATTCCGTATTAAGGAATGACCTGACAATGTTACATGTTTTCAAAATCACTGACTTCTGAATGTTTCTGTGTATGTCCGTGTTGAGTCCCAATTGCACTAAATGTGGTGTGAATGTTATTGGTGTAAGGCCTGTGGCTGATATAATGAGGGGGACAATGATGACTTTTTCCTGTCTCCATAGCCTTTTTATTTCCGTTGCAAGGTCTGTGTATTTGGAAATTTTTTCTGTGTATTTCGCTTGGATGTTTGTGTCGTTGGGGACAGCTATGTCAATCAGATAGGTGACTTTTCCTTTTTTGCACTGAAAAGTAATATCGGGTCTATTGGCGGAGACTGTTTTATCTGTATGGATACCGATATCCCAGTAGAGCTTGTAATCTTCATTTTCAAGTATGGATGTTGGCGTGTATTTGTAGTAGGGATCTGTGTTTTCTATGAGTCTGTATGTTGTGGCTAGTGCTTGGTGAACCACTTTGGCTGCTGAATCATGCCTGGCTGTGTACTCCGTTCCGGCCAATATTTTACATCCGCTCGTTATGTGTTCGATCGTTTCTTTCTGCTGGTGGCATTTCCTACATCTGTCCTCTGCAATAGTCGGTTCTTTGATGATATGCTTTTGGTAGTTTCTGGTTAATATGACTTTATCCTGGATGGCAAGTAAGAAGCCTTCAGTCTCAGGGAATAGCTGCCCATCCCGTAACCAGGTGTATGATTGTTTTTTATTTACTTGGTCTTGTTCTATGTGGTATCTGTGTTTTCCGTGGAGTGTTTTCTCTGACCACGTTTTCATCTTTTCCTGTTGTAATTGGGTGTGACTGTGTGTGTCTGCTGAGTGGTCTGCCCGGGCTAAGTCGAGAGGTGTGTAGTTTTTGTCTGCTTTCACTGTCGCTGTGTGGAGGCTGGTTTGCTTGCTGTGAAAGAATTTCCTAAGTGTTTGTATTTGTTTTGTGTGTAATGATCTGATGTCTATAATTCCTCTTCCTCCTGCCTTCCTCTCGATGGTAAGTCTTTCTTTGTCTTTCTTATTATTATTATTATTATTACAAAAAGTTCTTCTTTCTCACATTTGATCAATGTGGTTCCATGTTTGGCTGACGGGCCAAAACCAAGTCAGCACAAACGCTATTACTATTCCGTATTAAGGAATGACCTGACAATGTTACATGTTTTCAAAATCACTGACTTCTGAATGTTTCTGTGTATGTCTGTGTTGAGTCCCAATTGCACTAAATGTGGTGTGAATGTTATTGGTGTAAGGCCTGTGGCTGATATAATGAGGGGGACAATTATGACTTTTTCCTGTCTCCATAGCCTTTTTATTTCCGTTGCAAGGTCTGTGTATTTGGAAATTTTTTCTGTGTATTTCGCTTGGATGTTTGTGTCGTTGGGGACAGCTATGTCAATCAGATAGGTGACTTTTCCTTTTTTGCACTGAAAAGTAATATCGGGTCTATTGGCGGAGACTGTTTTATCTGTATGGATACCGATATCCCAGTAGAGCTTGTAATCTTCATTTTCAAGTATGGATGTTGGGGTGTATTTGTAGTAGGGATCTGTGTTTTCTATGAGTCTGTATGTTGTGGCTAGTGCTTGGTGAACCACTTTGGCAGCTGAATCATGCCTGGCTGTGTACTCCGTTCCGGCCAATATTTTACATCCGCTCGTTATGTGTTCGATCGTTTCTTTCTGCTGGTGGCATTTCCTACATCTGTCCTCTGCAATAGTCGGGTCTTTGATGACATACTTTTGGTAGTTTCTGGTTAATATGACTTTATCCTGGATGGCAAGTAAGAAGCCTTCAGTCTCAGGGAATAGCTGCCCATCGCGTAACCAGGTGTATGATTGTTTTTTATTTACGTGGTCTTGTGCTATGTGGTATCTGTGTTTTCCGTGGAGTGTCTTCTCTGACCACGTTTTCATCTTTTCCTGTTGTAATTGGGTGTGACTGTGTGTGTCTGCTGAGTGGTCTGCCCGGGCTAAGTCGAGAGGTGTGTAGTTTTTGTCTGCTTTCACTGTCGCTGTGTGGAGGCTGGTTTGCTTACTGTGAAAGAATTTCCTAAGTGTTTGTATTTGTTTTATGTGTAATGATCTGATGTCTATAATTCCTCTTCCTCCTGCCTTCCTCTCGATGGTAAGTCTTTCTTTGCATGCGTTGGGGTGTAATTTCCTGTATTTGGTGAATTGAGATCGTATAAGGATGTGAATATTTTCTATGTCTGTTTGTGACCATTTGATGATACCAAATGAATATGTGAGTATAGGTATAGCGAACGTGTTGATGGCTTTAGTGAGATTCTTAGAGTTGAGTTTTGTTTGCAAAAGTTTCGTCAGTCTGTTTTTGAATTCGGTTCTGAGCTCTGTTTTGATGTGAGTGTGGTTGAGTTTGGTGCTTTGTTGGAAGCCTAGATATTTGTATGTTTCTTTATCGAACATGTTATCGAGCGTTTCATTGTTGATGGTTTCTGTCTCATGGTGGCACTTCCATTGGCCTTTGTTGATGTGGAGCACTTTGCATTTACTTATACCAAATTCCATATTGACATCTAAGGTGAATATTTCTGTGATTTTGAGGAGTTCTTTCAGCTGTGTTTGTGTGGCAGCGTAGAGTTTTATGTCGTCCATATATAGGAGGTGGTTTATTTTATGTTGATTCACTTTTTGGTGTCTGATATTGAAGCCATGCTCTGTTCTGTTTAGTATATTTGAGAGTGGATTGAGACAGAGGCAAAACCATAGAGCACTGAGCGAGTCTCCCTGAAATATACCCCGTCTGATGTACAGCTCTTCTGTTTGGATCCGTTCGGTTTGTGTTTCTAGGCGTATTTTGGTTTTCCATGTTTTCATAATTTGCGCGAGAAACTGCCTGAGGTGTTGGTTGATTTTATAGATTTCTAGGGCCCTGATTAACCAGCTGTGGGGTATGGAGTCGAAGGCTTTTTTATAGTCTATGTAACCGATGTGAAGGTTTCTGTGTTCTTTTCTGGTTTGTCCCATAATCACGCTATCTATAATCAGCTGCTCTTTGCATCCTCGACTATTTTTCCTGCATCCCTTCTGCTCTTCTGTGAGGATATTGTTGTCTGTTAGGTGTTGTTCTATTTTCTTCGAAATTGTGGCTGTGATGATCTTGTATAGGGTTGGAAGACAGGTGATAGGTCGGTAGTTTGACGGGTTTGTGGTGTCTGAGCTTTTGGGTTTAACGTATGTTATTCCTTGTGTGAGGAAAGTGGGAAATGTGTGTGGTTGTAGAATGGCTTTGTTGATTTGGTGTGTGAGTGCTTCGTGTGTGGTGGTAAACTGTTTGTACCAGAAGTTTTGTATATTGTCTATTCCAGGACATTTCCAGTTGTGTGTGTTTTTGATAGTTTCTGTAATTTCTTGTGTATTAAATGTGGTATTTTCTTGTTCTGTCACATGTTTATGTTTGTCTTCTTCGGCTTTGATCCAGGGGGTGTTATTATTGTGTAGTTTGGGTTCTGACCAGATACTTTTCCAATAATCTGTGAGTTCTTGTTTGTTTGGTGGTTCAGTCACTGCTATCTGTTTGTTGTACATAGTTTTCCGGTAGAACTGTTTTTCGCTTCTTCGGAAGAGGTTGTTGGTGTCTTTCCTCTCATTTGATTCTTTGTATCTACGGAGTCTTGCGGCATATACAGATAGTTTTTGTTTCAAAGTATCGAGGATTTCTGGCAGTGTTCTGTTGGGAGACTTAGATTTGATCTTGTTTGCCCCCTGTGTGACACGTTTGGACGCGTTCCCGCTTATAAACTGGGTAAGATGTCCTAGATCTCTCCTGATGTTGTTGATTTTGTTTTCTATTCTTATTTGCCATTTGAATTTTGGTTTTGTCCTGTTGGGGTTTCCTTGTCGTTGAGGGAGTTTTTGATTATTTTGTGTTAGAGTGGTGATTGCTGCTGCGTATATTATTGTGTGAATGTCTTCGATTGTGCTTAAGTCTGTTATATACTGAGGTATTATGTGCTTGTTTAGTGTGTTGAGGATTGGTTGCGTGCTCTGTCTGAAGATTAAACGAGGGATGGGATGTCTTGTTGTGGGGTCGGTGCCTGACCATCGAGCTAGATGTGACTCCATTTTTGCTTTAAGTGTTTGTATGAGAGGTGATTCGGGGTGATGTTGTGTGGATGTCGTTGAGGGTGGCGAGTGATTCATGTTGTTGTCTGTGATATGGTGTTGCGCGGTACTCGCAATATTATTTTGCGTTATGCTCCTCCTGGGTGGTGGGTATTGTTGTGTTCGACTGGGTGGTTGTGTGTGTGAGGCTGGTTCGGAATCTGCTTTATTGTTTCTATTGTTTGGTTGGTCTGTGTTCAGTTCAACAGCCACTGTGTCCTTGATGGTTTGCAATTCGAGAGGTGTGAGACGATTGTTCTTGGTAATAACTCTTTTTTGGTCTATTACTCTCTGTTCTGAAACAAGTAATTGTAGATGTGGATATTCGGTCAAGAAAAGTCTGTGCAGTTGCTGTCTGTAGCCCGATGTTATTGTTTCGAGTTTGGTGGCGGTGTAGTAACAGCGCATCACCGTCCTATTCATCTCATCCGTCCACTTTAACCGCTGTCTTGGTTTTCCAGCCTTGGTAGTTGCATGTTGTCCTTGCAAAACATACGGGCCCTGGCCTGGCTTTGGTGGTTGTGTTTGTCCCGTATCTACGTCGGTTGTGCTTGGGATTGATGTTGGTGGGTCCAAGCGGCGAGTGATTCTCTTCTCAGTGATTTCTTTGTCAGGTTTTGTGTTTTTATTACAGCAACGCATGGCGTGTTCGTTGATTCCTGTGGTGCAACTCATGCGCTGCTGTGATTTTCCCGCCTTGGTGGGTGTCGGCTTAGTCGCCGACACAACACTTTTGGCAGGTCCATTTTCGGTTGCCTGGTCTTCATCGTTTTGGTCGAGCTGCCATTTCCCGCGACGTCCTCGACCGTTACGTCGCTCGCCCGATGCTTCTTTTATTGGTCTGTTGTTCTCTGGAATGTTTTCAATGTTTTGTGGTGTCAGAAGCTCAAAGTGTCCCGACATTGGGTTGCCTGTTAGTAGAAGGTAAATGGTTTTGTTGTATTTTTCCCGTGCTTATTATTGTTGGTCTGTCCGTAAAAGTTATTTTTGTATGTCTTGTTCTTCGTTGTTTTGAGATTATTATTATTATTTATTACAAAAAGTTCTTCTTTCTCACATTTGATCAATGTGGTTCCATGTTTGGCTGACGGGCCAAAACCAAGTCAGCACAAACGCTATTACCATTCCGTATTAAGGAATGACCTGACAATGTTACATGTTTTCAAAATCACTGACTTCTGAATGTTTCTGTGTATGTCCGTGTTGAGTCCCAATTGCACTAAATGTGGTGTGAATGTTATTGGTGTAAGGCCTGTGGCTGATATAATGAGGGGGACAATGATGACTTTTTCCTGTCTCCATAGCCTTTTTATTTCCGTTGCAAGGTCTGTGTATTTGGAAATTTTTTCTGTGTATTTCGCTTGGATGTTTGTGTCGTTGGGGACAGCTATGTCAATCAGATAGGTGACTTTTCCTTTTTTGCACTGAAAAGTAATATCGGGTCTATTGGCGGAGACTGTTTTATCTGTATGGATACCGATATCCCAGTAGAGCTTGTAATCTTCATTTTCAAGTATGGATGTTGGCGTGTATTTGTAGTAGGGATCTGTGTTTTCTATGAGTCTGTATGTTGTGGCTAGTGCTTGGTGAACCACTTTGGCAGCTGAATCATGCCTGGCTGTGTACTCCGTTCCGGCCAATATTTTACATCCGCTCGTTATGTGTTCGATCGTTTCTTTCTGCTGGTGGCATTTCCTACATCTGTCCTCTGCAATAGTCGGGTCTTTGATGATATGCTTTTGGTAGTTTCTGGTTAATATGACTTTATCCTGGATGGCAAGTAAGAAGCCTTCAGTCTCAGGGAATAGCTGCCCATCCCGTAACCAGGTGTATGATTGTTTTTTATTTACGTGGTCTTGTTCTATGTGGTATCTGTGTTTTCCGTGGAGTGTTTTCTCTGACCACGTTTTCATCTTTTCCTGTTGTAATTGGGTGTGACTGTGTGTGTCTGCTGAGTGGTCTGCCCGGGCTAAGTCGAGAGGTGTGTAGTTTTTGTCTGCTTTCACTGTCGCTGTGTGGAGGCTGGTTTGCTTGCTGTGAAAGAATTTCCTAAGTGTTTGTATTTGTTTTGTGTGTAATGATCTGATGTCTATAATTCCTCTTCCTCCTGCCTTCCTCTCGATGGTAAGTCTTTCTTTGCATGCGTTGGGGTGTAATTTCCTGTATTTGGTGAATTGAGATCGTATAAGGATGTGAATATTTTCTATGTCTGTTTGTGACCATTTGATGATACCAAATGAATATGTGAGTATAGGTATAGCGAACGTGTTGATGGCTTTTGTGAGATTCTTAGAGTTGAGTTTTGTTTGCAAAAGTTTCGTCAGTCTGTTTTTGAATTCGGTTCTGAGCTCTGTTTTGATGTGAGTGTGGTTGAGTTTGGTGCTTTGTTGGAAGCCTAGATATTTGTATGTTTCTTTATCGAACATGTTATCGAGCGTTTCATTGTTGATGGTTTCTGTCTCATGGTGGTGCTTCCATTGGCCTTTGTTGATGTGGAGCACTTTGCATTTACTTATACCAAATTCCATATTGACATCTAAGGTGAATATTTCTGTGATTTTGAGGAGTTCTTTCAGCTGTGTTTGTGTGGCAGCGTAGAGTTTTATGTCGTCCATATATAGGAGGTGGTTTATTTTATGTTGATTCTCTTTTTGGTGTCTGATATTGAAGCCATGCTCTGTTCTGTTTAGTATATTTGAGAGTGGATTAAGACAGAGGCAAAACCATAGAGCACTGAGCGAGTCTCCCTGAAATATATCCCGTCTGATGTACAGCTCTTCTGTTTGGATCCGTTCGGTTTGTGTTTCTAGGCGTATTTTGGTTTTCCATGTTTTCATAATTTGCGCGAGAAACTGCCTGAGGTGTTGGTTGATTTTATAGATTTCTAGGGCCCTGATTAACCAGCTGTGGGGTATGGAGTCGAAGGCTTTTTTATAGTTTATGTAACCGATGTGAAGGTTTCTGTGTTCTTTTCTGGTTTGTCCCATAATCACGCTATCTATAATCAGCTGTCTTTGCATCCTCGACTATTTTTCCTGCATCCCTTCTGCTCTTCTGTGAGGATATTGTTGTCTGTTAGGTGTTGTTCTATTTTCTTCGATATTGTAGCTGTGATGATCTTGTATAGGGTTGGAAGACAGGTGATAGGTCGGTAGTTTGACGGGTTTGTGGTGTCTGAGCTTTTGGGTTTAACGTATGTTATTCCTTGTGTGAGGAAAGTGGGAAATGTGTGTGGTTGTAGAATGCTTTGTTGATTTGGTGTGTGAGTGCTTCGTGTGTGGTGGTAAACTGTTTGTACCAGAAGTTTTGTATATTGTCTATTCCAGGACATTTCCAGTTGTGTGTGTGTTTGATAGTTTCTGTAATTTCTTGTGTATTAAATGTGGTATTTTCTTGTTCTGTCACATGTTTATGTTTGTCTTCTTCGGCTTTGATCCAGGGGGTGTTATTATTGTGTTGTTTGGGTTCTGACCAGATACTTTTCCAATAATCTGTGAGTTCTTGTTTGTTTGGTGGTTCAGTCACTGCTATCTGTTTGTTGTACATAGTTTTCCGGTAGAACTGTTTTTCGCTTCTTCGGAAGAGGTTGTTGGTGTCTTTCCTCTCATTTGATTCTTTGTATCTACGGAGTCTTGCGGCATATACAGATAGTTTTTGTTTCAAGGTATCGAGGATTTCTGGCAGTGTTCTGTTGGGAGACTTAGATTTGATCTTGTTTGCCCCCTGTGTGACACGTTTGGACGCGTTCCCGCTTATAAACTGGGTAAGATGTCCTAGATCTCTCCTGATGTTGTTGATTTTGTTTTCTATTCTTATTTGCCATTTGAATTTTGGTTTTGTCCTGTTGGGGTTTCCTTGTCGTTGAGGGAGTTTTTGATTATTTTGTGTTAGAGTGGTGATTGCTGCTGCGTATATTATTGTGTGAATGTCTTCGATTGTGCTTGAGTCTGTTATATACTGAGGTATTATGTGCTTGTTCAGTGTGTTGAGGATTGGTTGCGTGCTCTGTCTGAAGATTAAACGAGGGATGGGATTTCTTGTTGTGGGGTCGGTGCCTGACCATCGAGCTATATGTGACTCCATTTTTGCTTTAAGTGTTTGTATGAGAGGTGATTCGGGGTGATGTTGTGTGGATGTCGTTGAGGGTGGCGAGTGATTCATGTTGTTGTCTGTGATATGGTGTTGCGCGGTACTCGCAATATTATTTTGCGTTATGCTCCTCCTGGGTGGTGGGTATTGTTGTGTTCGACTGGGTGGTTGTGTGTGTGAGGCTGGTTCGGAATCTGCTTTATTGTTTCTATTGTTTGGTTGGTCTGTGTTCAGTTCAACAGCCACTGTGTCCTTGATGGTTTGCAATTCGAGAGGTGTGAGACGATTGTTCTTGGTAATAACTCTTTTTTGGTCTACTACTCTCTGTTCTGAAACAAGTAATTGCAGATGTGGATATTCGGTCAAGAAAACTCTGTGCAGTTGCTGTCTGTAGCCCGATGTTATTGTTTCGAGTTTGGTGGCGGTTTAGTAACATCGCATCACCGTCCTATTCATCTCATCCGTCCACTTTAACCGCTGTCTTGGTTTTCCAGCCTTGGTAGTTGCATGTTGTCCTTGCAATACATACGGGCCCTGGCCTGGCTTTGGTGGTTGTGTTTGTCCCGTATCTACGTCGGTTGCGCTTGGGATTGATGTTGGTGGGTCCAAGCGGCGAGTGATTCTCTTCTCAGTGATTTCTTTGTCAGGTTTTGTGTTTTCATTACAGCAACGCATGGCGTGTTCGTTGATTCCTGTGGTGCAACTCATGCGCTGCTGTGATTTTCCCGCCTTGGTGAGTGTCGGCTTAGTCGCCAACACAACACTTTTGGCAGGTCCATTTTCGGTTGCCTGGTCTTCATCGTTTTGGTCGAGCTGCCATTTCCCGCGACGTCCTCGACCGTTACGTCGCTCGCCCGATGCTTCTTTTATTGGTCTGTTGTTCTCTGGAATGTTTTCAGTGTTTTGTGGTGTCAGAAGCTCAAAGTGTCCCGACATTGGGTTGCCTGTTAGTAGAAGGTAAATGGTTTTGTTGTATTTTCCCGTGCTTATTATTGTTGGTCTGTCCGTAAAAGTTATTTTTGTATGTCTTGTTCTTCGTTGTTTTGAGAAGATATGAAAGTTGCTATTTTGTGTTTCCGAGAGGGCAAGTATCTCTAGGCTCGTTCCATAGGTGCCATTTTTCCGCATATAATTATAATAGTAATTGAAGTCTTTTATATCGTCGACTTCAATTAATGAAAATGTGTGAAGTTCCGACCAGTTTTGTTGTAAATATCTTAGAGCAACCTCTCGGAGTTTCTCATGATGGTTCTGGTGGCCATATAAGTATAAGCTAACTGCACGGAAAAGGCAATTTCCATCACCTACAATGTCGGATCTTTATTATTATTTTTATTATTATTATTATTATTATTATTATATGTCAATGCGCAGAGTTTCCTTGCTCGCCGTGATGAAATAATTGAGGAAATATTTAATATGATACAATGCATGATTGTGCTTAGCGAAACAAGGACAACATTGGAAGAGGTGGAACTCTATGTACCGGGATATAATATTGTACGATGTGACTCAAGTACTCATTATACAGGTGGTGTGCTGGTATATATAAGAAATGATATTCATTTTGAGTGTGGAAATAAATATATTTTTGATGGTAGCTTATGGTGTCAATTTGTAACAGTTAGGAATTAAAGTGTACAGTGGAAAGTTGGTGGATTGTATCGTTCACCTTGAAGAAATAGTATATGATAATATATCTGTACGGCAAAGTTGTGTTTTGATTGGTGACTTTAATATTAATTATCATGATACAAGTAATTTTTATTGTAAAAAAATAAAATATAATATGGAAGCAATGGGAATTGAGCAAATGGTAAATGAACGTACTAGATCTAATATTAATAGTAGTACTCTTATAGATTATGTGATAACAAATTATAATAAAACACAGGTATTTCATACACCAAAAATTACAGACCATAGATTGGGGAATAATAGAAAAAATTATTGTGATACTTAAAATGATAAAATAACTCTCTCAAGATGTATGAAACCACGAGCATATTAAGAAGAGTGTAATTGAAATACTAGTAGTTCCGAAATAGATGTTACGTTTGAAGATCTGAGGGAAAAATGTAACTATATAGTTGATAGCTATAATCCTATTAGAGAAACTAGAATTAAAAATTGCCATGTTCCTTGGCATAATAAGAAGGTGAAAAAGAAGAAAATTAAAAGAGATAGGGCATATAAATTATATCAAAATTATTCTAATGCTAGAAATGGAAAATCACTATGGAATGATTATAAGGTGAAAATAAATATGGTTGTTAATATATTAAAAACCAAAAAGAGTAAATATTTTGAAAGTAATATCGATAAAAATAAAAATAGTTGTAAAAAAATGTGAAAGTGTTTAAAAAAACTTGTAGAAAAAAGGTGTGAGGATAACCATTTAACTGATATTATTTTGGAACAAGGGAGACAAGGATAACTGCAGCAAATGAGAGTCAGGCTGCCTGTGTGTTTAATGAATTTTTTTATTAATTATTGTGTAATTATTTTGTTAGGGACATAGCAAATAGTATCATTTTTTCATATGAATGGTCTTCCGAACTTTTACCTGTGTGTGTGATAAATATAACTAGCAGGCTTCATGAATTCAAGCCCATGTCTATAGATCAGTTAAAGCAATAGTTTTATCTCTACAATATTGTAATGATGCTCATAATGTTTTAAACTCAAAATTTTTAAAATAGACTTTTACAACAATCGGATATACAGTTTTAAATTTTGTGAACTCCTCTCTGCAGTTGTGAAATACCAATTGAAAGAGTTCAAAGTAATAATAACGTCGTTAACTTTAGGCCAGTGAACTCACTACCATGCATAGAAAAAGTTCTAGGAAAAACTGCCTATGAACAATTAATTGAATATTTTAATTTAAATAAGCTTTTCCTGGGCAATCAGTCCGGATTTCGTAAGGGGCATTCTATGAGACTGTAATTCAACTTACAGTTACTAAATGGAAAGATGTAATTGATAAGAATCAATATGTGATAGCAGTCTTATTAGATTTAAAAAGTGCATTCGAAACAATTGATAGAGGGATACTACTCAAAAAAATTGGAATATTATGGTATTAAAAATAAAGCCTTGAACTGGTTCAAAAATTATCTATCAAATAGAATGCAATATGTTAAGGTTGGCAGAAGCTTTTCTACAAATATTGAGAACGGGTATGGTATTCCTCAAAATAGCGTAGCACTGTTGTTTGTAATATATTTAAATGATATTAACTATAATTAGGGTTTAGAGTTTATCAATTTGTTTGCTGATGACACCTTAATTTCATGTAGTGGAGACAACTTGGGAGATCTGATTTTGGAGATGAATAGGTTGTTTGGAGAAATTGGATAGTTTTTTTTCCGTTAATAAGCTTAAATTAAATGCCAGCAAAACTAAAGCAATGATAATAGGAACTCACTATAAAATTAATAATATCGATAGATTATTGTATAAATTACGTATAGATAATGACTCTATAGAATGGATCAATCAAATAAAATATCTTGGTTTTATGTTGGACAATACATTGTCTGTGAAAAGGCATTGTGAATATAATCAGAAAAAAAATAGAAGGAAGCTGTTCTTCTTTTCTAGAGTGGCAAAAGGTTGATCTTTGTTTTCTAGAATAATGGTGTTTAAGACTATTATTTAACCATATTTTGATTATTGTGCAACTTTGTTGTTTCTCCTTGATAGTGGATCGATACAGTCACTATAAGTTTTATTTAACAGAGGTTTAAGAACGACACATTCCAATATACTTAATGCTTAGTACTTTGGGGTGGTTTTCGGTTGAACAATGATTACACTATCTTGCAATGATATTTATATTTAAACTGGTCAGGGGAATGCTTCCAGATTATTTTAATGAATTTATTGCATTACAAAGGGAAATACACTCCTACTTTGTAAGAAGCGTTAATAATTTTAATGTTGAAAGAACGAAACATTCATCTGCAATGATTTCCCTTTGTTGTAGGGGATTTAACGCATATAATGCTTTGTTCGCAAATATTATAAGTTTTGCAACAGTAAATGTTTTTTTATAATCTAGTCCGGAATGTGTTTTTGCCTCAGTTTAGGTTAATTTCTATATGTGGTTATGTTTAGTGTGATATGCAGTTTTTCATTATTAAGGGTTGTATCTACTTTTTTTTCTCTTGTTTTTTCTGTTTATTATTAGTAGGTGTATCTATTTGTCAATAAATTTCTTTTCATTTCGTCATATATTCAAGTCATTGAACGAAATTTTAACCACTAAGAGGCTCACCTAATTTAATATCTTCCTATCTGACATAACAAAAAAGTTAGTTTTTTGTAAGGAAGCCAAATATGGTAACAAGAAATTTCTCAGTTCAAATCTGGCAGATTCCAAAGCTATGATTTTGTTTGGAATAGCACTCTCTACGTATAAGCACACCATTAAATAACATTTGTCAGTCCGTTTACAAAAATATATCTCTCTCAATCCTTTCACCCCAATAGGAGTATCGGTGATACTATACAGTTGCTGTCTCAACAGTCATTCTCCAGGCATCTGGATTCTACGCGATCTGACTTGACTCGTGCATACCCATACCAAGAAGAGATCTTACTGGGTCGGACCATCTTATTGGAAACCATCCCCTTGATCTTCTACCTTCTACCTTCCCCGTTACTACAAGCTTTTCCATGGCATCCATTTCCTCATAATATGACCAAAATATTTCAGGTACTGTCTATTAATTCTACTTGAAAGTCTACTAAGCTCTTCAAGAATAGATACGGTGTTCGGTATATAATATTCCAAGGATTCTTCGATATGCCCAAATCTCAAACGTCTTTTGTCAGCTTGTTTAATGGTCCATATTTCCAATGCGTAAGTTGCTACGGGGAATATAAGGCTGGATAGCAATCTTAACTTTGTGTTTTTTGTAACAACTGGATCTTTTCAGACCATAATGAGTTTGATCGTCGAGTTTCTAGCCATAGCCAAACGTCTTCTTACTTCCGCTTCACAACCACCATTATTAGTTATGAGGGATATCACATAGGTGAAATGGTCTGCAACAGTTAAACCAGCAATTTCATTTATATGTGACAGATCTTCATTACAACTAACAATCATTACTTTGGTTTTTCACTCTATTAATTGTCAATCCATACTTTTTGCTAGTGATTTCCAGCCGCTTCATAATTGATTTTAGGTCTTGTATTGATATTGCAAGTATAACTGTATCATCAGCATCCGCGGATAATAGAAAAATATGTAATGCTTGATATTTGTTTTAAGTCGTACCGATGTATAGGGAATTCAAATCAAGTAACAGAATTTTAACCATTTACTCAATTTACTATCCTCCTATTTTGCACAAAAAAATATTCTTGTACCAGCGAAGATAGTTTTTTGTGAGGAAGCCAAAGATGATATTAAAAGATTTGTCACTTACCAAATCATGTGGAGGAAGCCATTTTAAAAATCTAGTTGTTTTTGTAACCTGCCAAATTTGGCAAGTGACAAATTTTTTTATCATATTTTTCAACAGTGAAAAAAATTTTTTCATGTGCTAAATAGGAAAATAGTATATCGGGTAAGCCACCGAAAATTTTAAACTTAGTCCAATAATTTGTATGCCCTGTGTATTGATAAGAACTCTAAATAAATATAAAGAGTTATATATTTTTGTAAATGGACTGAAAAATGCTATTTAATGGTATGCTCATATATAGAGGCATTTAAAAAAATCCAAGTTGGTTTTGTAATCTGAAATTTGACGAGTGTTAATTTTTTTGTTATGTATCATATTTGGCTTTCTAATACAAACTGCAAATGCCATTTAATCATGTGCTAATATGTAGAGGATGCCATTTAAAAAAAACTATTTCTTTTTGTAAACTGTCAAATTTGACACGTGGCAAATTTTTGTTATCATATTTGGTTTTCGCATAAAAAACTAAATTTTACTAGTGAAAAAAAATCGAGCGAGCCACTTAAAAGTTAGAATTCGATTCAATAAATTGAAAATCGATAATGGATGAAAATAAATCTTAAGTATTATATATATATTTTTAAAACAACTGAAAATGCTATTTAACGGTGTGCTAATATGTCGAAGGTGCCATTAAAAAAATTTCTATTTGTCTTTGTAAACTGTCGAATTTGACAAGTGACAGTTTTTTTGTTATATTTGGTTTTCTCATAAAAAAGTTTAGTAATGAAAGGAACTTTTTTATATGCCAAATACTTAAAACTTAAAATTCGGTTCAATAAATATCGGTAACGATTGAAAATAAATATAAAGTGTTACATACTGTTATAATCAGACTGAAAAACGCTATTTAATGATGCACTCGTATGTAGAGGGTTCCATTTAAAAAAATCCTAGTTGGCTTCGTAATCTGTCAAATTCGACAAGTGGCAATTTTTTGTTATCATATTTGGCTTCCTCATAAAAAAGTAAGTTTAGTACTCAAAAAATATTCTTCGTATGTAGAATAAGAAAAGAGTGAGTTAGGTAAGACACTTAAAAAAAGTCCCTGTACCTTATTGTATGGTTCAAGCGCCTTTTAACAAATATATGCTTTTTGCCTAAAGGTTATGTCTACAACATATTTTAAACAGTTGATATTTTTACCTATTTCATTTTGATTAGGATCAAAAGAAAAAATATAGTTTTCGAGTATTTTGCACCTTCCTTTGCATTCCGAACTCCTATATAACGTGTTAGTGGACACCTTACTGGGAATTGATAAAAAAGAACAAGATTCAAAGAATTTAAAAGTATAATTTAAAAGTATAATTTAAAAACTATACATAAAATTCTTATTACATTAACTCTACTTAATTTTCTTAAATTAAATTTTACAAAGTGAAAAATATACTTCTTAATTGATATTTAACTTAAAAATAGGAGTTTTAATAAATTAAATATTGCAAGTGATGTACAATATTTCAGTTTTATTTAAATTTTATTTTACACTCAGTTTTTGACAGTTAAACAAATTTATTAATTGTGACAGATATGTGTGCTTTTGGAGAAAAAAAAAAGTTCTTCAAGTTCCAAGATTGGTTATTGGAAATTAATAGATATCAAAGAATATTTTATATATATTTAAATAACTGGATTTATAGTCAATTAAATACTCAGATATCATAATAGTTAAAAACTGTAATGCATGTTAATCGTTAATCTGTAATTTGAACTTACTTGTAAAATTGGTCCTTAGAAAACTTTCTATAGCGCATAATAGCATGAAGTAACTATTAACATTAATAGTATTTTTTCTTTCCAAGTATATATATTTTTTATAATTATCATATCTACGTCTTAGACATACTTGGTTTATTCTTAAAATAAACTGTTTAACTATGTGACGCATTATCAACTATTTCATTACTTGAAATTTTATGCGGACCTGGCCCTTTATCCTTTATTTTCTCTTGAACTTTTTGAAAACTAGAACGAATTTCATCTAATGTAGATCCCAAACCTGACTTTATCTTATTGAATTCCTGAGATAACAATGAAAGTTTACCAAGAAGGAAATTTAGATTTTCATCCACTTCTGTCATACGTCCAGTAATTTGAGAAACCTAAAAAACGAATTTTTTATTTTCAGTGCAGGCAACGTAACATATAATAGCGTGTAGAAAATTTGCTTGTAGTATTCGGGCATTAACACAACCTTTTCATGCGATGCATTGAGAGCATTTAATCGCTTGTAACAATGCATTGTTTTTGGAGTATTCTGCGGGTGCGCACTGACACCATGTGAAATTTTGACTTACAAAACACCATTATTTGCTGTAATAACACCGTACAGGAGGACGTATTTTTATTGTTTTCTGGGGGTTTTGTGAGTGTGCAGAGATGAAATAACGTTTCAATTGCTTCGACTAATCGCATTCAGTTGCATTAGTATCCGGAGAACTTTACTTGAAGTAGAGAAACTAAATCTGCAACACACTGCCACTAGCGGCATGTCGCTTAATGCCTCTTTAAAATTCATAAACAAAAACATGAAATTCCACGGTTACTACCAATAAATTCAATTTTAATTGTACTTCTTATTTTTTTCTGCTACTTCTGCTACTACTACTACTAATTAGTTAAAATAATGAAGTAATTTTATTCAGCTGGGTATTAAATTAGTTTGAAACTATCTATATAAACTAGTTTCTGTTTAAACCTATCAATTTTATTTTTGACAATGAGTATATTGGTCACGTCCTCCTATTCTGCAGTGTACTTTAATCAAATAAAGCTAAAAAATTAAAACCGACTAAGAAAAAAACACGACAACAAATCTTTTATATACCTTCAATTCTCCATCTTTTACCATATGGGTTAATAAAAAGTTTCTTTCTTCTTTCTGTGTCCAGGTCCTGTTTTTTACTTCATTTTATATAAAACTTCTTTAGAAATATGTCAAGTTAAATCTTGGTTAAATTAAAAAAAAAAGTTCGAATTTGTCATATTAAATTTAACATTTTTATAATAATCGGGAATTATAAAAATTTTCAGTCTGCATATCGAATTTTAAAAACTTAAATATAGATTAACAATCTAAATCAATTTTGGTCGAAATCCAGAAAGGACGAATTTTTACTACGCCATTTTAATAACTTAGAACATTTTTTTTACCAAGTAGTATAATTTTGCTTAGTTCGTACGCTGCTATACAATTACTTAAACCGGTATTTATAATCGATCCTTACAGCTTAACGAGTTTAGCTTCTGCAGATTGACATTGTGTGTCTTGTTTAAGATCAGAAAATAAATTCTTAATACTAGTAGCTTACCTACTTTCCAGATCGTGGTTAGAAATGGAATTAAAGGTTATATTACGATCTAAAAGTTTTATAACTCGTTGCTTTAGTGGTTAAGTGTACTAGGACCAAAAAATAAATAACCAGTATATAATAAACAAATTGTACATAAAAATATTTTTAATTTATCTAAAATTAAAAATTCGATGTACTAATGAAACTTTGATGTTATGTGGTTAAAAATAACGACTCAACAAACCACAAAGTTTATCTGCATCCTCTATCGACCACCGAGTGATAGTAACTTTAGAACACATTTCGCCTCTCTTGCAGACACCATCGATCATTTCCAAACTAACTATCCAAATACCGAAATTGCCATCCATAACATCAACTGGCTTAAGTATTCAAATACTACCGATGAACAAGGTAGTGAAGCTGAATCATTCTCTATCAGTTGTGGCTTAACTCAGCTTATTGACGAACCAACACGGATCCCTGATCGAGACGGGGAGTTCCCCAGTCTTCTCGATCTGTTTTTAACCACCAATCCAGAGATTTACAAGGTCACCGTAAATCCGCGGTTAGATTCTTCCGACCATAAACTGATTTCGACATCGAGTATCCTACCAATCAGTGACAGGAAGGCGCCTAAACCACGTAAGATTTGGCACTACAAATCTGCTAAATGGGAAAAATCTCATCGAATATTCTCGAACTTTCCCTTGGTTAGACGTTTGTTTTCGATCCGACGACCCATCTGACTACGCCAAGGAGATTTCCGATGTTATTTTGGCTGATATGGAAGCTTACATCCCTTTTTCGAAGAAATGCTCTTCCAACGGCAAGCATTAGCTTGACCGAAAACACAAAGAAGCTGTTGCTTCTAAACATCTTACTTACCGACAATGGCGTGAAAATCCTAACGCCAACTTTGTTCATACCCGGAACTGATTCAAAGAAATTATCAACGAAACCAAGGAGGCACACAATCAATGGATTAGAAACAAACTTCTTGCTTGTCCCAACAATTCAAAGTTCTTTTAGTCCGTCGCTAAGGCAGTTAGCCAACAACACCAGTTGAGAAAGCGAACTTGTTGGCTAAACTCTTTGCTTCACATTCTACTGTCAATTTCCAAGGAAAAACACCACTTACTATTCCCATAGTGCAGTCAAGGATGCCCGATATTGTCGTCAGACAGCGTATCATAAAACATAGGTTAATGAAGCTGTACACCAAAAAAGTACTCAAAAATTTTGCGAGGGAACTAACACCAGTTTTTTATAGACTTTTCAACTTATCCTACAGAGAGGGAATATTTCCTTCCTGCTGGAAATGTGCCACAATTCAGCCAATACCTAAAAAAGCTAAGAAGACCTTGCCAAATAACTACCGACCAGTCACACTGCTTTCAATGATATCGAAAGTTATTGAAAAGGCTATAAATCAGCATCTTCTAAAATATCTTGAAGGATTCAACATTATTAGCGACCGTCAATATGGCGTTTGTCAACATAGATCAACTGGAGATATTCTGACTTATGTAACACATGTTTGGAACAACGCAATTGAACAGTTTGGAAAATCTCGAGTGGTTGCTCTTGATATATCCAAGCATTCGACCGTGTTTGGCACGATAGATTGTTGGCTAAGCTACGCTGTTCTGACATGTCTAAAAGTTCTGTTAGGGGCTCTTATGTTTTCTCAAAGAGCGTTCTTTGCAAGTGGCAGTCTAACACCTTAACTATCAACGCCGGTGTGCCCTAGGGCTCTATACTGTCTCCTGCTCTCTTTCTCATTTACATAAACGATCTGCTAGAAAAGACCAGAAATCCAATCTACAGCTTTACAGACGACAGTACGCTTATCTTTTCATTCACTTTGAACGCTCGGACATCGGCTACTCAAACGAATATCCGCAGATAGCAGGAAGTCGTTCAACTTAATAAAGACCTGGAAGAAAGTTTATCTTGGGGTGACAGTAATCAAGTGGAATTTAACGCTACAAAAACCCAAGCGGCAGTTTTTTTTTTAAAAGTTAACGTTGCTGAACCGGACATAGTTATGTCGGGGCACTCCATTTCTATAGCATCGTCACTCAATTTGTTGGGCGTTAATTTGGGAGCAAATATGTCTTAGCACACACAAGCGTATTATTTCAGCTGCATTGTTTAGTCGTTAAATACCAACAAATGGTTTTTTTCTACCTCCATTATATAAGCACGTTTGCCTGTTTGTTACCGCCTTCACCATTTTACATTGAAAAGATGGCTTTCCTGATTTACCCATACTTCTTATTTCCTACTGGCGACCAGTCTTTTGTAATTTTAACAATCCCTTGTATCTATACGTTTATTCTATTTTTCTGTTGAATATCCATTTATGTCGTCTTTATTTTCATTGCTATGTAGCGTATGCGGCTTGGTTTCTTACTTTGGCGTTGATATTACCAAAACTTGATGTATTTATGCCCAGATACTTAAGCTTAATTTATTGTATAATTTTTTCTTCGACAACAAACTTACATCATAATGGCGTTTTAGATGTTATCATGGACTTTGTCTTTGCTGCCATTACAATTTTTCTTGTCTTATTAAATTAGTCCAGTAACTTTCGAAGGTCGTCCTCATTCTCCCTCTCTCGTCAGCCGTGCTATACTTTGAGTATGCATGAACGAATCTTCTTTTCATTTATCTTTATTGCTAGATTGTATTCTTCTGACAGGTTTAGTGAAGAGTATCCTTTATCAGCTTAACCAGTCCATTTATGTCTTTGCCATGTTCCTTACTTTTCTAAGAAGTATACGTGTAGTGTGGCCTTTTGTTTTGACAGTAAATTTTGAATATATAACAAGCCTCTACTCCCTTCGGATCATGAAAGTGACAATCATTCTATGGCAAACTTGTGTTAATGATACCTTCGGTTAATATTTTATTTGTCTTTCTTTAAATATCTCGTATCTCTGTAATTGTCTATGTTATTAAGCCAAAAATGTATGCGAGTAGTGGAGGTAGCTGATATGTTTATCGCTTTCACTAAGTTCTTCACGTTCAGTTTTGTCCATATTAAAAATTTAATTTTATCTACAAATTTGAATAAACCTGTTTCTTTACTGTACTTCCTTCCATAAGTTTTGATTATTTTATGCCAGATATGTATAGAATTCACCCTCCTGCATGTCTCTTATTACTTACTCTATTTGTTTTGCATCTCATAGTTGAGAAGTTCTCGTCTTCCCTAGTATATGCTATGCGTTTTACACTTCTTCAACCCGAAATTCACATTTATACCTGCACACGTGAACTTTTTCTGAAATTTTTTTTATGTCGTCCATATATAAGACATGCGATAGAAGGTACGAATTTTTTTCTTTCTTCTTCTTTTAGCAGCCCTTCACAGTCCACTACTGGCCATAGTGCCAAGTTTTTCCAACTTTCTGTTTAACATCGTCTAACCAACGTTTTGTTCGTCTGCCAACTTTCCGTTTTATACCGGCGGGGTCTCCAGTATAATGTATTTTATCCACCGAGTGCTGTCTTGACAAACAACATGTCCTACCCAAATCCATTTTAGTTAGGCTATACGGGTTATTACATCTTCGACTTTTGTTCTTTGTCTTATCTCTTTGTTTGTGATGTGATCTCTGAGAGTTATTTCTAACATCATCCGTTCAATGGCTCTTTGTGTTACTCTAAGTTTACGTGCGGATTGGTTTGTTAGAGTTATAGTTTCCATTCCATACGTGATCCCAAGTATACAGGTATTAAGCATTTTTCTCTTTAAATTGATTGAAATACTGCTGTTTTTAATTATTTGTTTCAACTTTCCCCTTGCTGCCCATGTTAGAAGGATACTACTGTTGATCTCGGCGGTTTGATTTCCTCTACCTAGGTTAATGGTATGTCCTAAGTTAACATATTCGTCTACTTTTTCTACAACCTGTTCACTCATCTGATGCGCACAGACCAATCTTTGCCGGTTCCCTTTCAAGTTCTTGAAGCATAACTTCCAGCTTATTTATGTATTAGCTAATTAGCACATTTTATTTATGTTGGTATCTTTATTAATGATTACTGCGATTGTTGTATTTTTAGGTATATAGCTTAGAAGATTTTTATATCGAGAATCAATTCTTGTACACTCAAGATGGCCAAGAATTCCACTGAGTCAAAGGCCTTATTATAGTCAACGGAGGCGAAGTGAAAGGTTTCGTTATATTCATTACATTTTTCAATTGGTGTGCGGATGGATTGTATATGCTCGTTTGTGCTATAGCTTTTGAAAAACCCGGCTTGTTCAGAAGATTGATAGGCATCTAATTTATTCGTAAGTCGGTTTGTTATTATCTTTATTAAGAGTTTGTATAGATGAGGAAGAAGGCTTATAGGTTGATAGTTGTCTGTTTTTAGTATAGCGCCCAAAAGGGCGATAAACTAATAGCGCAACATTTCTTGAGCATTTTGCCATATTTCCGGCATTTTCCCGCCCTCCAGACATTTATTGAGGAGTATTGTCATAGATTTAACCGTCGCGTTTCCGCCCATTGATATCATCTCAGCTATAGTACTGTCTTCTCCAGGGACTCGACCTCTCAGCTCCGCAAAGCCAGTATTTATGATAGTTTTGTCGGCGACATTTGAGGGTTCCGAACTTTGTTGTTCATAAAGTGTACTATAAAAATTTTCAGCAATTTCAATCAGGTTTGTTTCACTTTCTTTTATATTACGGTGTGTGTCTTTTAGTTGGTGTATTCTAGGTCGTCCTCTATTGTTAACTTTTTTGAGAATCTTCATATTTTTGTTGTTTACAGTTGTTGTTTTCATCAGTTTTGCTTTATAGTGCCTTATATCCTCTCTTTTTTCTTGTGTTCTCTTTTTTATGGGTGGAATGCATTTTTAAGTTTACCAAGACCCTACTAACTTTAGTCTCTAACCTTCAGGACCTTCTGTCTTACTTTAACTGCATTAGTCAGTTGATACCTGCCCTTACTTTCACAGCCTTGTTTCCTAATCGCCTTCTCCATCGAGGTATATCCTTTGGCTTGCCGTTATGATTATTTTTTATCTCAGTGAGTTCACGGATATCAAGAGTTACAGAGTATATCTCTCAAAGAGGAAAGGAACAACACGGTTTATCTTGTCGATAATTGTCATCTGTATGTTGTTATCATTTAGATGACTATATTTTCAATTGGTGTTTTAGTATCTTCCGTGGTATTGACAACCGCTCTAATATTTTCTTCTAGCTTAAGTTCGTCTTTAGTTAGGCTTCTGATTCTATCCAAAATAGTTCGTGTTAATGACAGACAAGTTATTACTGTCGCCTTTTGATCTGACACTTTTTATTCTATCACTTGGATTTTAGGGTGCTCTGCCATAAATAATTCATACATCATGTGCATGGTTTTTCATCTACTAATATACAAATCTCGCAGTTGAGTCAAAATTCGTGAAAGGTAACGCCTAACATAAAAACGTATTTTTTTTCTTTTGAATTTATATGTAATCGAAAGCTAATATCGAACTTATAACTCGAGACAAATGTTTTTTAAAAAAATACTATTATTTATCAAGCTATTTTGATGCAGCCATTAATTAAAAATTAAATATATCGGAACTGAATCAGTCAATTTAAATAGGATTAATGCTCGTTTTATTTTAAAAGGAACATACTTTTCAACAATACAGACAAAATTGATAAATGGATTCAATATACCTATTATTGCAAAATTTTAATGCAAAATGCAAAAAATAAATGTTTTCTCATAGATAAAAAAATCCAATAAAAAGCAGTTAGAAGTATATTTATTTTGAGATAATAATGCCGTTTAAAAATTTTATGACCAGCGATTTGTTTAAATGTAGTCGAATTTATCGTCTCGCGCTGCAAGCCATTGTGCGCGGCCAGGCGCGACAATCGCCACAGCGATTCGCAAGCCTGGACACGTTTGATGCATCGTGACAATAAAAATGTACTTGTAACTATTTTATAACTTGAAAAAACCGAGTGTATAATTGCTAAAGCGTATCTACTTCTATTTACTGAAAAGTTTATTGTGACAATTATACCTAGAGCAAATCCATAATTCCGTCAGTAAAAAGAATAACAGTATGTATATTTAATTAATTTTTCAACTTTGTCTCCACTATTGAAAAGTATGTTCTTTTTACAATAAAATGAGCTTTAATCCCATTTAAATTGAGCGATTCAACCCCAAGATATTTAATTTTTAATTAAAGGCAGCAAAAATTTTATTGTATATAACTTGATCCTTACTTGATCAATAATATTACTTTGTTTAACATATTTGTCACGGGTAATAACTTTGATATCAGCTTTCGTTGCATATAAATTCAAAAGACAAAATACGTCTTCCCTTTAGGTTTTACCTTTCACGAATTTCGACTCAATTCTTCTTTCGTCCACTTCACTACCCCAAAGAGAAATATCGATATAGCCGGCATATTAGTAGCAGCAACTTTATTACGTCCCGTGAGTTCTGACGACCAGATGTTTTTTATTCGTTTTAAAGTTCTGTTTTAATAGTTGCTGAATCTTGAATGTAATGTTGTGCAATGCCTATATAGTTGTAAGTTTTCTAGGCATCTAAATGGCATAGAATGTTTCTAATCAGATAACTGCAGGTTTTCTTGTTGTTGCTTAACAATCACATATTTATCCGATCTAAATTCCATACCAAGATCCCGCCTGTATTCTTCAATTATTCTAAGTGATTAATTTAGGTCTCGTTCTGAAACAGCATAAAATTTTTAAGTTCATCCGTATAAAATAGATGAATGATTTTATGCATACGATTCCTTGGTGGCCACAGTTATATGTGATCTGTCTATAATTTTTGGAGTTGGTCAAGTCTACTTTTTTGGAATAAGTACCGTTCTTCCCTTTACACACTACTCAGAAATTGGTTGGCCCTCATTTAACCAGGTATTAAATATTCTAGCTAGATGTTTGTAATTTTTCCCTCCAAAAACTGCTGATGGCGTCTGATCCTGGAGCGACAAAGCTCTTCATGGCTCTAATAGCGTTTGAAACCTCTTCCCTTATGATAGCATGACCTCTAGGAACTGCGTTTAATGATTTCTTTGTTTTATGTGTCCTCCTAGAATGTGGTGTTGTTCTATGGATGGCGGTGTCTTTTCCTCGAGTAAGCGAAATAGTTGTGTAGTCAAAATTTTATTATCGACAATAGAGTTTATTCGCTGTGCAAGGCATTTTTTACTACCACTAGAGCTCATATTCCTTCTAGACTGTGGTGCTTCATGGTGTCCAAGAAGTCTTTAGAAAGTGTGTGATAAGTAGGATAATGTTTCTATGCTATTTTCCTTAAATTGGATGTGAATAGTCGACCAGTTGTATACTCAACAACGCACTGAATACGAGCTGATGCCTAGCCTTCTAAATATTTCTTGAGACTTGTCCTTTTTTTTAATTGATCTAGCACACGTACTGCAGGGCAATCCCTAAAGCGCTACAGCAGCCACACGTGTAAGGAAAAACCGATTCACGTTGGTTTTGAATCGCTGTAGATGGTACTTAGTCAGAAACATAGTCCTGGGTTAATTATTTCGAAGGGATGAGTTTCTCCATATAAAAAACTGTTTGAAAAGGGTTGTACGAGGAGTAACAAGCTGAACCTCACACGGATGTGAAGCATTGGCGCGACGTGTATTTCTAGCATACACCGTTCTGGAAGAAATGAAGCAAGCTACGTCCATTGAATACTTTCCATGAAAATACTTGTAGAATAGACTCAAGTCGCTAACCGTTTTCTTCGATGTTCCAATGAATCAAGGTTGCTGGCCAGTCTCGGGTCTCCAATCAGGCGAACAGCCTTCTCTTAAATAGAATCCAACAAATGCAGCATATGTTTGGGAGCAGAGCCCCAAACATGGAAGCAGTATTCCATCGTTGGTCGAATTTGAACTGTGTACAGAATCAACTTGTGGAGTGTAAAGCTTTCTAGTTCGAAATAATATTTCCAGCTTTTGAGAGAAGCTCTCTTTGCTATACTTGCAATAGGCTCATTTCAAGACATATTTGCTCCAAAATTAACTCTCAGCAAATTGAGTGACGATGCTGGAGCAATGAAGTGCCCCGACTTAACATCTCAGTTTCAGCAACGTTAACTTTTTTAGAGAAAAACTGCCGCCTGGATTTTTGTGGCATTAAATTCTACTTAGCTACTGTCACCCCAAGATAGAATTCCTTCCAGATTTTTGTTAAGTTAAACTACTTCCTGCTATCTGCTGATATTTGCACGAATAGCCGACGTTCAGCGTTCAAATGAAAAGATAAGTGCACTGTCATCTGCATAGCTGTAGGTTGAATCTTCGGTCTTTTTCAGCAGATCGTTAATGTAAATGAAAAAGAGAGTAGGAGACATATTATGGAGCCATAGGGGACACCTACGTTGATAGTAAAGGTGTTAAAAAGAAATTTTGCGTCTGCCACTTGTAAAGAATGCTCTTTGAGGAAACTTGAAAGCCCTTAACAGAACTTTTCAGGTATACCAGAAGAGCATAGCTTAGTTAACAATCCATTGTGCCAAACACGATCGAATGCCTTGGATATATGGTTGTTTCAAGCATGTGTTATATAAGTTTGAAGATCTCCTGTTGATCTATGTTTACGAAAGCCATATTGATGGTCGCTAATAATATCCTTCAAACTATTTTAGAAGATGCTGATTGATGACCTTTTCCGCGACTCTCGATATTATTGAAAGCAGTGCGACTACGCGAAAGTTGTTTGGCAAGGTCTTCTCTTTTTTGGATATCTTCTGAACTGTGACGCATTTCCAGCAGGAAGAAAATATTCCGTTTCTGTAGGATAGGTTGAAGAGAAAGCTGGTGTTAATTCTTTCGCGCAGTTTTTGAGTATGATGGCAGTTATTCCATCGGCACCAAAAGCTTTTTTGGTGTCTAGCTTTCCCTGTCTAAAGACAATATCGGGCACCCCTGACTTCACTGTGGGAGTAGTGGATGGTATTTTTTCTCGGGAATCGACAGTAAAATATGAAGCAAAGAGTTCAGCCAACAAGCTTTCTCAACAAATATTGTGGCAATAGAATTATCTGACCGTGTGAGTGATGGTATAGTGGATTTGGTGAAATTTTTACTAACTGCCTTAGCAACGGACCAAAAGAACTTGGAATTGTTGGGACAAGCAAGAAGTTTGTTTTTAATTCGTGGATTGTGTGCCTCCTTGGTTTCGTCGATAATTTCTTTGCATCTGTGCCGGGCACGAACAAAGATGTTACAATTTATGACGTTAGGATTTTCACGCCATTGTCAATAGGCAAGATGTTTAGAAGCAACAGATTCTTTGCATTTTCGGTCAAACCAAGGCTTCCATTGAAAGGACATTTCTTCGAAAAAGAGATGTAAGTGTCCATACCGGCCGAAATGATATCGGAAACCTCCTTAGCATCTAACCAAGGGAAGGTTCGAAAATATTCCGTGAGTTCTTCCTATTTAGACGATTTGTAGTGCCAAATCTTGCTCAGTTTAGTCGCGTCTCTGTCACTGATTTGTAGGATACTCCATGTCGAAAGCAGTTTATGGCCGGAAAAACCTAACGGAGGATTTACGGTGACAGTGTAAATCTGTGGTTTGGTGGTTAAAAACAGATCAAGAAGACTATCGAGCTCAGTTATGCCGCAACTTCATGACCTTTTTCGTCGGTAATATTTGAATACTACAGCCAGCTAATTGATGTTGTGGACATTAAAGTCGCCCAGGATGGCAATCTCGGCATTTAGATAATTAATCTGTGATTGATAAATAGTGTCTGCAAGAGAAGCGAAAACTGTTCTAAGCATCACTTGATGGTCGATAGAAGTTGCAAATAAATCTTGTGATTTGTTGAGTCATTATTTTTAACCACATAACATCAAAGTTTCGGGATTCCAGAGCCTCCTCTCGTTGACAAAAAAACAGAGTACAAAGTTACGCCTAAACCGGGAATAGAAGTCGTACCCACGATAGAGATAGTTGACTATGCTGGTCGATGAACTGACATTGGTTTCACAGAGAGCGAGTGCATGAGGTTTATTTGATGGCAGGTGTTAGTGCACTAAATTTATATTCCGAGTTTAAACCTAGCATATTGCAAAAATTTATTTTAAAATTGTGATCTCAGCATATTGACGCCCCTGAATTAGCCCTCACCCGGAGATCCGAACGGGGGGCTATTTTACCTCCGGAATTTTTAGTATCCAGAAGCCTTATCATGATATTTGGTCTCACAGTCCAGGGACATCGGCTCAGTTTTACACGCTTTTCGTAGTTCTTTATTCTATTATCTACATCGCTTTATTGTTTGGTTAGCATCAATTGTGAAGGAAAGTGGTAGACAGCGTTGTCTAGTGTCTCGATCGATATATTTTTTGAAAGTTCATTTCTAAGATGTTCGTTGACATTTGACAAGTCTTGCGATGTTATATATATTTTTTCACCTCTTTTGCTCCTTCGCTCGTAAAGTTTAACAATGTTGTTTAGACAAATGAGTTTCACAGTGTAGCTTATTTGCTAAGCAACTACCTCAGGATATTCTCGAATCATTCGAACGTAGTCGGATATACCATGTGGTCTCGTTGTCATTGGCTACAGATGTTTTGATGCCTGGATGTTTTTTCTCATCTGAAAGCGTGTATATATCCTCTACGCGTCGGCTCGGTCTCTGGATAGTAGTCACACAAGTTATTCCTGAGTTCATCAGTCCACTCGAAGCGTCCTTCTTCATTGCCAGGATCGTCATCTACGGGCTTTCGTCCTGCAGGTCTTCTAAAATGTTCATCGACGGAGATGGGTTCTCAGGCGCTTCTATCTGATTGCTCTTCGTAATCACGGGTTTTTAGAGTTAAACGATGAAGTGTTGATCCCTAAGCTGGTATCTTCTTTAGGTTTATCAGGACTGTGTTCCTAATTTCTCCAAAACTTTAATGACTAGGACCACTATTATTACTAAATGTCGGAGAAACAGAAAGCTAATTTCGTAGTTTAGATCTTTGTACTCCTCTATAACTACTATATTTATTTGTATGTGCCAAAAACTCAATTATAAAAATCTTATTATTATTATCTTATTTTTATTGTTATTACTCGTATTATTATTTTTATATAATAGAAAATAATCTAAAAAAATTAACATTGAATATGATTAATAAATACCGATTACAAATATATACCTTTCCTTTCATGTTGTCCATTACATTCAAGGAACCTGTGACATAAGAGTCTGTTTGATTCTGAAGATGGTTTAAAGTGTCCGAATTTTCGGTCATTTGTTGGTGCATAATTCCAATTTGTCGCCATACACGCCCTATTTCTTCTTGTATTTTTGATGTTAAATTATGCAAGGCTCCATAATCTCCATCTAAGATAGACAGTTCAAAAGCTTCAAACCTGAAAATGGGTATATATGGTTAAAATTATTTCTAGCTTTAAATATGAAAAATACAAGGTAGTTACCTCTAAATGTAGGATACAGCATAGTTTGGAACGGCTTCCCCATATATTCAGTAAAAAATAAACATTAAAAAATCAAATAATATCCAAAATATTTGGTCCTCACTATGATGTAGAATAGATGAAATTTTTGTCTTTATTAAACAAAGGTTATTGGGAGTCTTAATGACATACAACGGTAAATTTTGGTTAGAGTGTCAAAAACTGGAGCAAAGCAATTTGACTAGAATTATTTTTCCATAATATTTTTATTTTTGTGAGTGTGAGATATGAACACTCAACTCAGACAACAAAAAGCAAAATAGAAGTTGTTGCAATGTACCTGTACCGTCGGATGAAGCATACATCGTGGGTCAAAAGGATAATACATATTAAGGTCCTTAATCGCTTAAATAAAGGGAAAGAGCTACTAACAACTATCAAAAAAAAAAATGGGGCACATAATGGGAGGTCCAAGATACGAAGTGCTGGGGCTGATCATTGAGGGTAAGACCGAAGGTAAAAAATCAATAGGAAGACGCTAAAATTCCTGGCTTAAAGACTCAAGAAGATGATTTAATCGAACATCCATTGGTATCTTCAGAGCAGCAGCTTCCAAGATAACATTAGTTATTCGGATTGCAACCTCCATCAGGAGACGGCGCGCTAAGAAGAAGGAGAATGTTTCTGGATCCAACTCATCTTAAAATAGCCTTTGCATTTCTTTTAATGTTGCAATATATGTGCTTATTAGCAAGACAGTGACTCCACTCTTATGAATACAGATTATCACTTGCGAAAAATGAATGGGGTATAAAGAACACATTTTTTTAAGTTTAATTAATTTTTACCAACATATCTACTAATTTAAATGACTATATTCTCTATTGATCAGTCTATTTGATCTAGTAATTAGTATTATTTTTCATATTGTTGAACATTAAAATCGGATAATCACCTACCTTTCACTGATTTCCTGGGTTATGACATTTGATCCGACCTTCATCTGTTTCTCTACTTCTGCTAATATTTGATGAACTCCGTATTCAACACGCCGTTTTGTATCCAAAACACTGTCTGCAGCTTGTACCATTACTTTCTCTAGTTTGCCTAAATTTTGTATTTCAGATCTAAAAAATAGTTACTTTATCATTTCTTGATTTCTTTCTTTTCGTGAACAATGTAAAGTTATGTTGTTTCAAATAGATTTTTACACCTCTTTACTTAAAAGCTTAAGGAAATTACATATCACAAGGAAAACAAAAATGCAAACTCCAAAATTTTAAAACACACTGCAGTTAAAGTACATATTATATAATACACGATCACATCATTAAAAAGATTACATACTTAGATGTATGAAAAATTCTTAACAGACGTTAAAAACTTGCAAAGTATTTTCATTATTAATTTATTATCTATGTGACGATTTTTACACATAACCAGATTATCACGATATATAATTTGATAAGTAGTACTGTAGTTATCCGACACTTAACACTGGTCACTGAACTGTCTTGTATGAAGGGCTTGTTTCGATACCTGTTAGACAATGTACTAAATCTTCTTTTACGCCAGCTATTAAAAGTGCCTAAAAAGGATTTTTAACTACACTTGAAAATTATTGCATGAATTTCAGGCCTATTTTCCATTTCAGATAGCACGAAACATTAAGTGCCGAATATTCGCAAATGTGATACCGAATTGTTGACGTTATATAAGTGATATTGCTTAAGGTTATAAGTCTGGGTAAAGAAATTTAAATGTCCTATAAATAATTATGTTACGTCAATGATGTAACGCGATGCCACTTTTTAATGTTCTTAACGGAACACTTATAAGATCAGTTCGGTATCCGTCCGTCTGTCTGTCTGTCACACTCGATTTTCTCCGAAACTATTTGACATAGAAAGTTGAAATTTGGTACTAATATAGGAATTGGTGGCCTCATCAGAGCCGTGTAGTATTGAAAGTTAAATTTTGACTTCAGGGATTAGTTTTATGTGGTGAAATCGGAAATGAAAAAATTTTTTACTAGGTCAACGAGTGGGGTGTCAAATAAAAGCTTGTAAAAAGATGAGTTCAAAAATATATATAATGTAATACTTGCGCACACTTCGCTTTGTATTATTTTTAAAAAAGTGCGAAAAATCGCCGTCCTCCCTCCTTATCTCAAAAAGTGCTGATCAAAAAATTGCGCAAGTCCAACTTGCACTTCACCGGTTAAACTTGTTTATGATATTAGGAGAGTAAACTAAATAACCAAGTCCGTTCCTTATTGAAATCTTAATAGAATATTTTTATGTTAGTTGGAATAACATGCAATCAATATTTAAAACACAGTAAAAGTGTGTGAATATATTTTACTATAGAAAATATGACCAAAATAATTGCGCGTCTTGATTACGTTTTAAGTGATTACTCCTATATGAACCATTTTAAAATCGTGTAGATGATTGATATTCATGTAACTGAAGTTGATGCTAAAATGACCCAATCTTATAACACCTTTGAATTTCCTTGGTTACTACATGCTGTACTAATGTCAGTACAGTAAAGTATTCTGTGGGAGTTCTTGAGCAGTAGTAAGTGTACGAAAATATATTTACTGACCTTATATTTGCATAGTTCTGCGAGAAACTTTCTGTAAGGTGAGAAGTAATGTCGGTCAATTCATTAAAAGAGTTTTTAAGAGACTCATGGTTTTTATCAGTCTGATTTCTCATTTCTCGCAGTGCATTTGTTAGGTTTTCCACTAGACCGATAGAACTTGGAGGTATTTCTTGTTTTATTTCTTCAAGCTTATGAAGTGTAGTATTTCGAGATATATCAATGTATCCTTTACTTGGCAATTGCTTTACTTCATTATGGACAAGCTGTAAGTCGCTTTTTATTTCCTTTACTTCATTTCTTTGACTTTCTAGTGCTAAAACAAGTTTTTGTTTTAAAATTGATACTTTGATAAAATTCAAATAAATAAAATTGAAAATCTCATAAAACATATACGAGTATTATTTAGTCATTTAAAAAGTCGTCTTTGATTAATTTTCATTTAAACCAAAGTAAAGCCTTCACTTTTAAGCAACGGTAAAATTTTTGGACGTTCGTTTTTTCTAACTGAACTCTCGAGAAGTATATTTAAGATGATGAATATTACGGAACATTCCATTTAGCAACATTTGGCGATTTTGTAGTCATGGTAAAAATTGAATACGTAAGCCACAAAAATTAACAAATTGAAGAACTTTTTTATTATCATTATTTTATGAAAGTTAAAATTGATCACAATTTAGTTTAACGATATTTTTATTTGTACTTATCTGTAAGTTTGTTCATTTAAATTGTGTAAATGAAGTACTTAGGATATTATATTGGGACTTTAGAATCTTTCGTACAAGGACATTACCCAACCGTTATCAACACTACACGAAACACTTTATTTTTGTGCTTGCAGCACGTTTCGCTAACCATGTTAGCATTATCAGGAACAATGAGTAGCTAAATCTAATCATAAAAACTCGATTATTTATACTAAACTTGGTATTACTAGAGTTAAAGTACTTACATCCATAGCATTAGTACCGAGAACTGAGAGAAATAGTTCCTCGGTCATTATTTAGACTATTTTTACATTTTATTGTTTTAATACTTTCGTATGTGTCTAATAAGTACCCATCACAAACATTCTTTATTAACCTTAAATTCTGTAATGCTATGTATGACTAGTTGATGAGCATGAGCGTATCTTATATGATCTAAATGTTCTTTAAATCTTGTCTGAATCCACCTTCTTGTTTGCCCAACATACTTCTTATAATAGTCATTACAACTTATCTCATAAATTCCACTACTATTTCGTTCGTGAGTTTCATCCTTCGGATTTCTAAGGTATTTTTTTAGGTTGTCTGAAGAATTATAGACTGACGTGATGCCTAGATTATTAAATACCTTATTAGGTTCTCTAAGATAATTAGAATTAAATGGTATTAAAATATATTTCGTCATTCGCTAGTAAAAAAGGGGGAATTAAAAATATTTAAAACAAACTTAAATCTATTTATTAACTTGTTTAGTAAGTTTTCGTCATAACCATTG
The DNA here is from genome assembly GCA_019049505.1 of Pachyrhynchus sulphureomaculatus. Classification (NCBI taxonomy): domain Eukaryota; kingdom Metazoa; phylum Arthropoda; class Insecta; order Coleoptera; family Curculionidae; genus Pachyrhynchus; species Pachyrhynchus sulphureomaculatus. The sequence goes on from CM032455.1 coordinate 73,287,984, forward strand.
ATTTTAGCTATATTCTTAATACAATTCTTCCAATTTCAGAATCTGACCTCATTCAACGGGAAAGTGATTAAAAAATGAACCAAAGAGAACTGACATCAAATGAGATTTAAAAAAAAAATGTAATAGAAGTAGAATTTATGAGATAAGTTTTAGTAAATGTAATAAGAATTATGCTGTAACAACAAGAAGCTGAATTCAAATAAGATTTAAAGAATATTTAGCTTATTTCAGATACGGTAGATTAGAAAAATTAAGTATTGTTGAACATGCTCTACAACAGAATCAGAGAGTAACATTAGATAATTTAGGGTTAGTAATGAATGTACATATGTGATGGAAAATTATCAGAAGCATTCAAAAGTATGGAAATAATAAAATGTTAAAATAGTCTACACATAAGGACCAGATCTTTTAATATCGTCATACCGACGTTGTTGCGGTCTGCCAGTACTTCTTTTTTCCCCCCATGGTCTCCATCTGGTCACTTTTCCGCTCCAGTTATCAGTATTTCTGGCCATATGGCCAGCCTAATTCCCCTCGAGGGAAGATGATGTCGTGGAATCCTGTTTTTTTTTTTTCCTGATCCAATCGTTTGACTTGAAGTTCCTAAGTGATATATCTAGGATTTTCCTTTCAATTGCTCTCTGATGAACATGCAATTTTCTAATTATTTTCCGTGTCAAAACCCAAGTTTCGCTACTATATGTTGTTACTAGTAGAATGCTTTCATTATATACTTTACTTTTAAGTTTTAAAGGCAATTTGGACTCAAAGACTTGCTTCATTTTCCCGTAAGCCGCCCATCCCAGGCGTATCCTTCGATTGACTTCCAGTTCTTGATTCAATTTTCCGGATGTACCTTCCTGCCCCAAATATACATATAAATCCACCCTTTTCACTTGTTCGTGTATGGATATTACGTCATTGATGGTTATGTGTTCATTCGTCATGAATTTAGTTTTTGTGATGTTCATCTATAAACCGACCTTTTTTGCTTCAGTTTGTAATTCTTGGAGAATTTCTTTCAATTCGATATCATTTTCAGCAAAAAATGCGATGTCATCAGCAAATATTAAGTTATTGAGTCTCTCTCCGGATATGTTAAGTCCCCTGTGAAGGCTCTTGAAGATATCTTCTAGTACCAGGATGAATATTTTGGGTGATATGATGTCACCCTGTCTAACACCTCTCTTCATTTTTACTTCCTTGGGATCCTTGTGTAATCTCACTTTCAGTTTTGATTGTACATTGATTTTTGTTAGTATGTTAATATACTAAGTTGGGAATGTGGAATCTTTGGCACAATGATACTACTCAGATGATTGACAGTCAATCATCGCTCCTGATGAAGCTAACATGGTTAGCGAAACGCGCGTCGAGTGCAAAAATAAAGTGTTTGGTATAGTGGTGATATATACTGAGTAGTATGTTAATATACCTTTGATCAATTATTCCGTTTTCCATCGCTTTCTCAATTGCCCGGTATTCCACTGTGTCAAAGGCTTTTCTGAAGTCGACAAGTGTCATATAGGCTGTGATATTGTATTCAGTTACCTTTTCTATAAGTTGTCTGACCGTGTCTAGATGTTCGATTGTGCTAAATCTCTTTCGGAAGCCTGCTTGTTCTTTGGGTTGGTAATTTTTAGACATCTTATCTAATCGGTTTGTGATTACTCTCTTGAATAGTTTGTATATTTGCGATAGCAGACTGATTGGCCTATAGTTTTCCAAATTGCTAGGATCTCCTTTTTTGTATATCAATATAACTATGGCATTTTCCCAATCTTTTGGTATCACTCCTTCGATTAGACATTAAAGAGTTTTTTAAGCTCTTTGATTAATAGTGTAGCGTAGTTTAGCATTACCGGCAGGATGTCGTCTTCTCCTGCAGCTTTTCCATTTTTAATTTGGTTAATGGCCTTTTCAATTTCTTCAACTTCGATGTCTGATAGATCTTCCGAACCGATATTAAGTATCCTTCGGTTGTCCTCTGTTGATCCTCTCAGAGTTTTCTCATCGGCTTTCGACCCGTATAGATCTGCATAGAATTTTTCTGTCACATTAGGTATTTGTGGTCTTTCTTCTATAGGGTTTCCATTTTTGTCTATCAGTTTGTTAATCTCCCTTCTGTGTGAGTTTTCCTTTCTGAATATGTTCAAACCCCTATTCTGTTGTATAAGTTCTTCTATCCATTTCTTCTGGTATTCTCTAATATCCTGTTTTGCCATTCTTCGTGCAGTTCTGTTGATTTCAACATATTCCACCGTATTTCTTTTATTCGACCTTATTAGTTCTCTCCGTTTCTCCAGTAGTTGTTTTGTTTTTTGTGTCACTTTATCCTTTGTTTGTTCCTTTAATGTCATGTGGTTTGTTGCCATTTCTTTTATCAATTTTATCAGTCTTCCATTCATTTCATCTATATTATCATGAAGCTGTGATGATCCCTTTTTTAATTGTTGTGTTAGTTGTCTCTTATAGTCTTCTTTGTG
>CM032455.1:73296541-73384841 GCA_019049505.1 Pachyrhynchus sulphureomaculatus
ACATTATTAGCAGTCTCTGCAAAACGGGAAGATTTACTTGCTTACTGCCAACACTTGGACGTTTTCATGCTAATTTTACGGAGTGATATTCCAGAAATTTTAAACATGCAATTAGGTTTTAGATCAGAGGTGTCAAACTCAATTTTGCAGAGGGCCATATATTAAATTTAGAATGTGTAGGCGGGCCAGATTCAAATAAAAAAAATGTACTGAATTATTATAACATTTTATTTATTTAATTATATAGTATATAATATACGGTTGTTAAAAATTATGATTCTTCATTGCGATCGCGGGCCTTATTGATACGTCCCGGGGGCCGGATGCGGCCCGCGGGCCGTATCTTTGACATCCCTGTTTTAGATCCTTTCGCAAATGCAGATACAGCAGAATCATCAAATTTAGAAGAGGAACTCACAATTAACGAAGAACTTAAAGTAAAATGCAGAAATGGATACCCAGAGTTCTGGTTTCAAAAATCAATAACAGCTCTCTACTCTGGATTATGAGCAAGAGTGCTTTTCCTTCATCGTATTTGGCTGAGCGTAGGGTCAGTGCAGTAGCTAATTTACTAAAATTTACCTAAGACAAGGAACAGACTGCACATCACCGAACGTGGCAATTTGCGACTGATATTAACGAAATTGGAACCCAACATTAAGAAATGGTTAAAAATCCACTAGCCCCATTCATCTCATTAATTTTTTTATTTCTTATTGATTTTGTGTTTATTTTTAAATTTTTAATAAACAGTTTTTTACTACTTTTGATTGGTGTTTTAATTAATTTCTACTGTCTGATTCTTAATAGATAGATAGACAGATAAAATAGATATAGATAATATGCAACAATATTTTGATATTTGGTATAATTAACTATTATGGAAGTTGGATTTTTTTTCTTGTAAAGGGGGCGGTGGTCCAAAAAAGTTTGGGAACCTCTGGTATAACTTTTACCGAAATATATATATAAAATAACCGGTCAAGTGCAAGTTGAACTTGCGCAATTAATGTTCCGTGCGTTAATTGCTTTTAAAATAAAAAAATTTTGTTACGGAGGTATAAAATGATCAGTGACTTCACAAAACACATTCCAAATGAATTTTCAACAAAGTTTGTTTCCAATCTTTGCTGAAAACTGATGACCATGAAATATTTGTTTTTTTTATATATACCAGATAAATTGTTAAAGGTAATGCACTCGTGATAATTTTCATTCAATCTACACCCCGTGGATAATATTTCAGAATTTTTTAAAAATTTTTTGATAACTACTTTTCGAGACAAGGCGGGTGGACAGCAATTTTTCGCGATTTTTTAAAACATTTACCAAATTATTACCAAATTTCAACTTTCTATGACAAAAATAGTTTCGGAGAAAATCGGGTGTGGCAGACAAACGGACACCGAAGTCATCTTATAAGTGTTCCGTACGGAACAGTAATAAAAGAAAGCCTACTAAGTTTGTACCAATTACCTGCCTCCACCTATACACAAGCTACTCTTGGCTTGCACAACAGCCATGTCCGCTGTGATCAAAATAAAGTCATCGAATTTCAGCAACAATATTTTAAAAGGCAATGGACTGCAACGAATAACTTTATCGACTACGTTGTCTGCAACCAGGTTTATACCAATAAGAGAAATCTGTATGATGGTTATATATATATATATATATATATATATATATATATATATATATATATATATATATATATATATATATATATATATATATATATATATATATATATATATATATATATATATATATATAATATATATATATATATATATATATATATATATATATATATATATATATATATATATATATATATTTATATATTATATATATATATATATATATATATATATATATATATATATATATATATATATATATATATATATATATATATATATATATATATATATATATATATATATATATATATATATATATATATATATATATATATATATATATATATATATATATATATATATATATTTATATTATATATATATATATATATATATATATATATATATATATATATACATATATATAACCAGAAAGCTTTCGATTCAGTACCACACAACTGAGAGCGCGCGCGCCGGAGCCTCAGTCTGAATTTGATTGTCGCTAGTTCATTTCTCTTCTCGGCATTCGTTACAAAACAGTAATTTAAAAAAGTAATTTTTCTTTTTTTAAGTTTATCTTAAAGAAAATTATGATAGATTTGGATAGTAGATAAGAAAATGGAAATAATGTTTTGAAGGTAGAAAATGTTACTCGAAATTGTTGTTCGAAAACCCGTTTTTCAGTATTTCAAAAGGTATTTGTTATACTTCAAGGTGCGTCCCACTGATTTTATTGGTTTTAACAGAAAAAAGAGTATTTGCACTAATCAAATACATATATTAATATTAGCCATGATTTTCCGTGAAATCGAGATGTACATGGTGAATCCACCACCACATGGTATTTTGTATTTATTTATTTTTTTTTAATTTAAACAGTTTTCATTTTGTTCGAGGATCCGAAGGTACTTCAGGTGCTCAAGTAGTAACGCGTAGACTACTTTTTAACAAAACGCAGGAACAAAACTTGCCAAATTTTAAAGAAAAATTGATATACCTTAAGAGTTATATTTTATTGCGAGATGAATAGTGTGAAGAGCAAAGGCAAATGAAGCATAAGTTCTACTATTTGAAGTCACAATTCAAGAAAAGGTGAACAGAAGCGCATAAAAAAGCAAAAAAGCAGAAGTTTTTCTTAAAAAGAATAACGAATGGTTACAAGGAACAATTGAAATACCTAGAATAAAATGCCGTTCTTCTTATCGACCAACAAAGTCATTTGAAATATCAGGTGAGAGTAGCAAACGTAGAAAAACAAAGAAGTACGCAGTGCATCCCTTCAAAGTTCTAGACAGAATTGCATTCAGAATTCTAAAAGACATAACTAACTCTCTCCAGACAGCCCAAGCATACCAGGAAGCATACAAAATGTCAAAGCAGCATGAAAAACAGTCATAACTGAATCCAACAGCCGCCCTCTCAATGTTTGTAGAAGCTGACCTCTCAAGCAGACAGTATCAAATAATAAGGAATAGTAACAACAAGTATTATCCGAGTTACACCCTGTTACAGCAAGCAAAAAAGACGTGTTATCCTGCGAAAGAGGCTTATCGGGTAACTAAAACAGGTGCAGCTAAACGTTTGGACACATATTTGAAAGATATGCTAAAGGAATTAACTTTAGAGCGTCAATCATTGACATTCATTTCGAAATGGGGATGTGACGGATCGCACCAAGCACAATTTCAGCAAAAATGCAAGAAGAAGATGCAATTGACAGCCATATTTTTCAAAGTGGCTTTCTTCTACTACAATTGATTTGTAGGACAAATAAAAAAGTTACTTGGCAGAATCCAACTTTATCTTCGCCACGATACTGTCGGCCAGTGAGGATTAGATTTATTAAAGAAACAGTGGATATTACAAATTCTGAAATTACTTACATAGAAAATGCAATAAACACTTTGGTACAGCCAATTCGTAAAAGGAGACATCTCTTTTTCCATGAAACATATAAAGACGCTAACTATGGTCAGGTAAAAGTGTGCAATGATTCTACTTCAACTACATTTGTTGTGCTAGTTCAAAGCAGTTTAATAACCTCAACGTAAAAAATAACGTCGACACAGAGGCACTACAGTTTGACCTGTCTGTATTGCACGCTAAGATCCCATTATTCCAAAATATTCTGCATTTGTCACACAAGTTTCCTGTGCAAAAGTGGCAGCTAAGATCGGGAAGCAAAAAAGGCAGGAATACAGACAAAATTCAGAAGCTTTATCATAGATGTGCCAAAAGCTGGATTTGGTAACATCAATGATGGCAATACAAGCAGAAGATTTTTGGCCAATCCGGAGGTGCTTGCTGAAATTACCGGTGTCGACTTCAACCTCATAAATCGCTTGAAAGTGATTTTAGAAGTAATATCAAGTGGTCATAAAGTCGACTTGAAAAAATTTGCATATTATGGATATGAGACCACCAACATTTAAGTGAATGACTCCTCGATGCATAAAATTTTAATTCAGGGTGTAACTATAATGGCCATTGGATTACTGTCCGAAGAAGCAGCACAGGCGGGAAATAAGCACTTTCGCCCGTACCGGCAAAATTTTGCTAAAAAATTCTTAAGAGAAGAATGCAATTACTGTTCAGCTCAGCTCCCTTCATTTCTAGTATAAGGTCAAAACCCAAAAAATATCTATGTCCTTTAGCAAAGAAGCAATATAAATGCTTGTTTTTGCTGAACCTATTATTAACGACGAAAGTTTCGAAGAAGAAGAGAAACTAGCGGAGGAAGCCGAGGAATAGAGCGCGGGCGCAAACGAAGAAACGTGGGATTCTTCATAGTGAATAATTATTTTTGTAGTTTTTATTTAAGTCCAGATGTTTTTTATTGTTCCATATGGAACACTTATAAGATCACTTCGGTGTCTGTCCGTCTGTCTGTCACACCCGATTTTCTTCGAAACTATTTGACATAGAAAGTTCAAATTTTTTAATAATATGGCAATTGATGGCCTCATCAGAGCCGTGTAGTTTTGAACGTTCAATTTTGACATAAGGGATTAGTTTTGGGGGGTGAAATCGGAAGTAAAAAAAAAATTACCAGGCCATCGAGTGAGGTGGCAAATTCTTTGTAGAAATATAAGTTCAAAAATGTAACAGTTGCGCATACTTTTCTTTGTATTATTTTCAAAAAAATTGCAAAAAATCGCTGTCCTCCCCCTTATCTCGAAAAATACTGAACAAACAATTTTCACTTATTACCTCTAATAATTTATCTGCTATATAAAAAAAAATTCAAGGTCATCAGCTTACAGTCAATCAACTTCTCTCTCTCAATCCTTTCATCCCAATAGGAGTATCGGTGACACTAAGCAGTTACTACCTCAACAGTCAATGTCCAGGCATCTCGATCTTACGCGACCTGACTTGACTCGTGCATACCCATCCCAAGGAGAGATCTTACCTGGTCGGACCATCTTGTCGGAGACCGTCCCCTTGATCTTCTACCTTCCCCACTAATACAAACTTTTCCATGGGATCCACTTCCCTCATAATGGGACCAAAATATTTCAGGAATTGTCTATTAATTCGATTTGAAAGCCGATTTATACCAAGCTCTTCAAGAATAGATACATTAGTACGGTGTTCGGTATATGATACTCTGAGGATTCTTCGATATGCCCACATCTCAAACGCATCGATTCGTCTTTTGTCAGCTTGTTTCATGGTTGATGTTTGCGATACGTAAGTGGCTATGGGGAATATAAGGCTGGATAGCAATCTTAACTTTGTATTTTTTGTGACAGGTGGATCTTTCCAGACCTTAGTGTGTTTGATGGTCGAATTTCTAGCCATTGCCAAACGTCTTCCTACTTTCGCTTCACAACCACCATTGTTAGTTATGAGGGATCCCGAACAGTTGAAATGGTCTACAACAGTGAAACTAGAAATTTTATTTCGCTCTATTAATTATCAATTCATAGTTTTTGCTAATGATTTCCAGGAGCTCCATAATTGATTCTAGGTCTTGTATTGAAGTTGCAAGTATAACAGTATCATCGGCATATCTAAGATTACTTAGCCTTTTTCTACCGATTGTCACCCTCCACTCCAGCCATCCAAAACAGAACTCATTATATGTTCACTAAATATGGTAAAAAGTAAAGGTGACAGAATACAGCTTCTACGATAAAGGGATCGGAAAAAAAATTATTCAGTTTAATTCTGCCATTTGTGTTCTCATACAAAGATGGGATAAGGTTTACAAGATGTATAGGTGTTTCCATGCTGATTAGAATTGACCAGAGTTTGTTCCATTGTATGCAGTCGAAAGCCTTAGAGTAGTCTATAAAACATATATAGGTTGTTATTTGGAATTCCCTGACTTTTTCTATTATCTGGCGTATGTTGAGAATTTGTTCTCTAGTCTCTCTTCCTGGAATGAAGCCTGTTTGTTCGGTAGATATTTGCGGCAGCAGAAAAGTTTTGAGTCTTTCATTTAGGATCCAGCAGCGTGTGACACTAGACGGATTATTCTATAGTTGCTGCAATTTAAAGGGGAGCTTTTCTTACGCAAGGGTATAAATACAACAACTTCACACCAGTGTTTCGGTCATCTTTCAGTCCAATCAACGTACAGAACATTAATTGAGCAATTCCGACTTGCACTTGGCCGGTTTTTTCTCAATATACTGTTTTGTTTTAAATATTACAATGTATTTTTCTTCAAAATATACACTCCAAAAAGCTTTCCCTGCTATAGTAGAGACATGAGAATTCAGTTTACTAGACCAAACTATCCTCAATATAATTCGGGAAAAAGCTCAACCGGTTTGCAGAATATTTTGACAATACGGATTGAACAAACCATAAGTACCTAAAGGTTGAATTGACAGATCAGTTTGTAAAAAGGGTAGGGTGTGTATTGCAAACTAGGTTAAGCGACAAAAACTTACTCAAGGCAGCACACAGATATGCCCGCCCCACACGTAGCAACTCATTTGGAATTGTAAACTGAAGCAAGACAAATATGCAATTAAGTACTAAGTAATGCCTTCTCTTAATCTGAAAAAGGTGATACCAACCAACTTATAGAAGAAAAATATAATTGTCACTCTCACGAAAAACTCAAAAATTGTAAGCGATACGTAATTATTGATTAATGCACAAAATATAATACACAAAGGCAGAATATTAAACAAAATTTTGCAGTCGGCGCAAGTCATTTATTAAAACACAGCCGCCATGAAAGAAAGTTGAGGGAAGCAGACGATTCAATACCGTTATAGTAAATTATAAATCAAAACTAAGGCCAATTTATATATGATGAGATCGGTTAGGACACCTTCCTAATGTGTCTTCAGCGGAACGGAAAACTACAGGTCATTTAGAACGAAATCCTAAAATTGATCCTAGATGAACAGCGGATATATCCTTAATATCCACATAGACTTACAATTTTGATTAAACGGTAACATTTTCTCTGTTCTTCCCTCTTCCTTCTTTATATTAAAGTAATAAACAAAGCTAGACTTGCACTCAAAATTTTTAAAGTCATATTTTCCATATTAAGGACAAAGACGAAGAAATTTAAATGGTTTTTGCCTGACACAAAATCACAGCAGATCCCTAATATAAAATGCACTGTCACTATCAAAGAGATTAATAGAAGCTTCAAGCCTGATTAGCAAAGGATCTTCACCACACCGCCTTATTCCTAACAAAAACGATCTAAAATACATCTTTCGCGACCTCAGTGTACAAAATGTAATCTATGTAAATATGGACGTCAAATATCGAAGATAAAACATCATGTAATGGTCGCCAGGTATTTGCAGAGCCAGATCATAAGGCACTATATGACAGAGTTCGAAAGATACTGCACCAAGAACTGGTAGAAAAATCAAAGTTTTTACAAATGAACAAGACACTTTATTGCAGATTTGATCTCGCGCCATTCTTGAACAACTACAACCTGTAGTGGGACCGAACGATATTAACCGATCAAATAGTCATTCATAGTAGAACAAATATTATAACAACGGATGAAACCTCAAAAGACACTTCAAAATTTATTTTTACTTTTCTTGTTAAAGGTGTAAAATTATTGGTGAAAAAATCACATTCCGAGATCTTTGCTTTTTTTCGTATTCGTCTGTCGGTCTGTTAGCACGATAACTTTCGAAAAAAATGAGATATAAATTTAAAAGTTGATACATACAATAATTCCTAACAATGCGATGAAACCTGCGACTATATTGCTTCAAGGGAAGGAGGTAAAAGGGGTGAATGTCCATAAATTTGGTGGGATCTTAATAGCAATATGGTAATTATTCTACGTTCCTTCTTACGCATAGATATTTATAGTAATCACACACAGCGTTGATGGGTTGGGGATGCAAATTAGAGGTATCGTGTTATATGACCTTTTTAGTGTTTTTGAAGTCGAGAAATCTAAATATTAGATTATTTCTTTTTATTTTCAATTCTAAGTCAGGATGCGGTAAAATGAGTGTGAGTCATCAAATCTTGTATAGTTTGTGTAGTATTATGAGAATCTTTTCAAGTTGTTTAGTTGATATCATAAACAAATTTTAAGCATATAATTTATAGTAAAATAAATTAGGGGTTAAAGGGTTGGTTAAAGGGTGCTTGGTATATATGGTGCGGCTATACTATATATGATTTTTAGGGTTTTTAAAGTTAAGCAATTTGAAAATTAAGTTAAATTACTTTCAAGTTTACCACGGCAGGGAGGTGTGCTAAAATCGAAGGGTGTAGTTCCCTAAATATGACTAGGGCATTCGTAGGCGAAACGTCGGGAAAACATTTCAGTTTAACCCGATCTAATTCTAATAACCACGATTTCTCGTTTAAACAAGGCCGTGAAACCTTCTGTTCCATGATAGCAAACTTATGTCGTGATGAAATCAAAAAGCAAGTTTTTGAAGATTTTCGTACAACCAAAAAGAAGCTGTTCTTCCAATATCCCCAAAAGTAAGACACCACGTTATAATCAAGAGCATTTCTACACGAGCAAGCAATGCGCTCATCAGGGAAATGATCATGATCTGGATACCAATGTCCGTAAACTTCTAGAAATTCACCTGGCATTATCTTCCGTTCTAGAAACCGATACTTTTGATACCCCAGATCAAATCACCAATGCCCAGGCAGAAAAGATTCAAAAACAAATCCCTCAAAAGCAAAGAAGGAAGTTAGCAACCTTGCCGAATCAAAAGAGATCTGTAGATCCGCCACAAAATATAATAGTCAACCTCTACAGAACTCATCTAAGTGAAGGGCAAAAATCAGCCTTGTCCAACCGTAATTTCGCTATTTCGCATAAGAACATTCCGGTCGAATAAATAATCTCCAGTATTGAAGAACTGATTAGAAAACTATCATCTGGCCTATAGCTTTCAGTTCGAAACAGTGAAAATTATGAACCAGGCGAAACCATTAAGACCCAACATCACTACAAAAGAAAAAAGTGCTTTAAAAGAACTAAACCGCAACTGATCCATACTAGTTATTTCAGGTGATACAAAACCCAACAGTAGTAATAGACAACTATAGCACCTACAATATGATTCAAACGGACCCAACTGGTAAAATTGTCCAAGGAACATTTTACGAACAAACTGCAGGAGGAGCCATGCGGCTCCTCTATCTCCTGTGGTGGCGCTTATGTCCCTGGAAGTCTTTAAAGGGAGTACCTTAAGCTCAACTCCTTTAAAAACAAAGTTCTGGTGCAGATATGTTAATAACAGATTTACTCTCTGGCCACATAAAGAAAAAAATCTGAATGCTTTTTGAATTTCCTCAATCAACAACATTTAGATTTAAAATTTTTAATGGAAACTGAATAACATGGAACTTTTCTTTTTCTAGATGTAATGGTACAAAGGAAAAGTAATAACATCTTGAGATGTTCGGTTAATAGAAAACTAACTCATACCAACAGATTTCTGAAGGTTAATTCACACCATTAGCCTTCTCAGAACCTATGTATTATTAAATCAATGGTATATAGAGCTTTATCAATATGTGATGAAAGTTCTATCTTATCAGAAACAGATCAACTCACTGTCATTGCGCTGGGTCTCAGTTTGATAAACCTCGTTCAGATACAAATACTTGTCCTGTGCTTCCTCAAGCTCATTCGGCGTTTCAATCTCGAACAGTACATATCCCCGAAAATGCTTCGTGAAATCGTAGTTAAACCGTCGGAAAGTCACTTCAACTTGACACGATCTAATCCCAAAAACTACGATTTTTCATCGAATCAAGACCGTTCCTTGTATTATGGGAGGTTAGTATAGGCTGCTACGTATGCCTTTTTTAGAACTCTTGGAGTCGAGAAATCCAAAAATTAAAATCATTACTTTCAATTTTCACAGCTAAAAAGATAGAAAGGGGTGTGATGCCTTAATTCTGGTATAGTTTATCTAATATTTATAGAGTTTTTGGTTACGATAATGGACACCTTTTTTATTAGTATCTGACTAGAAAGTAACTTCTCTTTAAAACACTGAGTTGTAGTGAAAGAGAAAGTCAGATTCATTGTTTGTTTTAGAGCTGCGTGTTTGCAAGGAACGTACGGGGTGAATATTTTTACTATTTTTTTTATTTATTTTTACTTATTTTATACAATTATATTAAATAATAACAAGAAGATACAACGAGAAAATTGTCAGAAACAGGGATTTGAAAATACAAATAAGAATACAATAAGAGAAGATTTAAACTATTCTCATAATCTTATCGATAACAAATATCCAAGTGTATCATCAAAAATATTAAATGTCTTTAACACTTATACGAGTATTTTCTTATTTTAATAAAACATACAAAAATGATTTTACTTACCGTCCCTTTCAAGGGATCTAAAGTCTTAATTCGTTTATCAATATTAATTAATCCTTTTTTAAGTTGATCTCCTAGTTGTCTTTCTCTGAATTCGTGCCTTTCAAGTTTGTCGTCAATATTTCTTGCAACATTAACAAGTTGAAGGATTGCTAATCGTATATCTTCATTCCTAGAAAAATAAAGTTTTAAATTAATACATTTATTAGTAAGTGAAAAAAGATTTTAAACTGAATGTTACAAATGAAGTATTAAAGAATTATTCATTGCTATCTAAGACAAACATAATTTTTTTTTATAACTTTGTATAAAAAAATAGTAGATTTATTTAAGCACAAGCCTATTAAAAAATAAAGCAAAGATATTTTAAGCTCCACAGAAATGAAGATTTAGTTTTTATTCATTTTAATTTATTTAATTTTCATCCAGAAAATAATAAAGTATAAACGCCGATGATAAAAGCATTGACAGGCCCTTTTTTGAAAGTTTCTTTTACGTAGCATAACATCCTGTAATGCAGAACACAGCTTAAAATTTAACTGCTCCAGAAATGGAAACAAGCAAATAGCCGCCTAGTCATAGGTAAATTAAACACTTTAATATGTAATACTTTAGGATTTATTAAGTATTTAAAGGAAAAACCGGGCAAGTGCAATCCAATATGTATTTTCACGTTTTATCTTAGTCAATAATGTATAATAGTTCTAGCAACTTAGCTACCTAATAGCCAACAAATCAATCTAGCTCAATCTAGAATCTAGTAATAGAAGTGTAAAACAAATATTTACTATCTAAGTATTTGTTTAACTATAAACACATAATATAAAATTCTTTTGTCTTGATATAGTAGCGACGCACAAGCAATAATGTACTTGAAAGTATATTAACAAAACGTCCACTATTGTGTTGAGAAACAGAGCTTTAATTTTTTTATACCAGAAAAATTATCAAACGTAATGTGATAACTTTCACTCAACGATTTTATTTAACTCGATGACCTAGTAAAAAAAATTCTTCACTTCCCATTTCACCCCCTAAAACGAAACCCTTAACTCAAAAATTAACTTTCAAAACTACATAGATCTGATTGGGCCATCAATTTCTATATTTGTACCAAATTTCAGCTTTCTATGTCAAATAATTTCGGAGAAAATCGGTTGTGACAGATGGATGGACGGACAGACAGACACCAAAGTTTGTGTAAGTGTACCGTACGGAACACTAAAAATAATTAAAATGGAATCCTTTGGGCGTTTGTAAATAAGAGAAACGGCGGGAATAATACTACTAATTAAAACAGAAAGTTGTTCCCGCGAAATTCTGGTTGCTGTAAACATATTTTCAGCGTTCTGTTGTGTACAGTGTTGTAAATAGTAATTCCCCTTAATTTCAACCGGCTATAACAAACAATGTCGGTTTAATGGTCAGGTTTGTGTTTTAAAGAGCTATTAGAGGATTATTTTTAGAGCAGAAATTACATATTAGATAAACTAGAAAACAACCTTTACCAAAAGTATATCTTAATTAAAATTTTAAATACAATTTTTGAATGTTTTTTATTTTTATTTATTAAACTGAGAACAATGAGAGCTAAACAGATTGGACGAAAATTATTTTTATACTCCTAACTCTTCAATCTCCATTGATTAAAGCTTGTAGAATACAAGTTTTAACCAAAACCAATGATTATTTTCGATTTTTTTAGCTATCATTTTTCTTGATTTACTTAAAATTCGTAGAGCGATAACAATTAATGAAAATCAAACTTTTTGGGGTACCTAATGTAGTATTAAAGTAAATTAAAAAAAGAAACCAACCATGTGACAGCCGGACCTGCGCAATTAGTGTTCCGTACGTTGACTGCTTTTAAAATAAAAATTTTTGTTACTGATGTATAAAATGATCAATGACTTTACAAAACACATCCCTAATGAGTTTTCAACAAAGTTTTTTTTCCGATCTTTACTAAAAACTGATGAGCTTGAAATTTTTGTTCTTTTATATACCAGACAAATTATTAAAGGCAATAGACTCGTGATAATTTTCGTTCAATCTACTCCCTGTGAAGAATATTCCAAATTTTTTTCAAAATTTCTTGATCAGTACGTTTCGAGATAAGTTGGGAGGGGGACAGCGATTTTTGGCAATTTTGTAAAAATAATTCAAACAAAATTGTGCGCAAGTATTACATTATATATTTTTGAACTCGTGTTTTCACACGATTTCATTTGACATCCCACTCAATGACCTCGTAATTTTTTTTTTCACTTCCGATTTCAAAGATAACCCCTTACAAAATTTAACTTTTAAAACTACGCGGTTCTGATGAGGCCATCAATTCCTATATTAGGCCAAATTTCAACTTTCTATGTCAAATAATTTCGGAGAAAATCGGATGTGACAGATGGACAGACAGACGAACAGTGATCTTATAAGTGTTCCGTACGGAACACTAAAAAGATAAGACGACCTTGCCAAATTACTAACAACTAGTGGCAATGCTTTTAATAATATCAAAAATTATGAAAAAGGCTATAAAATCAGCATCTTCTACAATATAAAGAAGAGTTCAATATTAGTAGCGGCCATCAACATGGCTTTCGTAAGCAAAGATGAACAGGAAATCGGAAGATTCCCGTAAGTTAGAAAACTTATTTATTTATTTATTTATTTATACATTTAATTCCAACAGGCCAGGGCCCAATTACAGGAATAACATTTATACTAATGAGCTACATATAAAAGAAGAACATGATACAATTTAAATTAAATTTAATATGTTTGAACAATCTCCAAATTAAACAAAAAAATAAAAATAGTAATAATAAAAAACTACAAATTTGAGCAACCTCTAAACATCAAGCAGAGAACTAATAAGCACTGACAGCCTACTGCAATGGAAATCACCAATGACATTGCCGTTCTCGCACATTATATAAATAGGGCTGTGGAATAATATATTTAACCTAGCCCGGCCGAGGCTAAAAATAGGTGAGCGCCTTGCCCCAAGGCGTGGTACATGGAAAGATACATTGCTTAATAGGAAAGGGCAATCAATATGGTGATTTAATAGCTTATATAAGAATTTGATGGAGTGAATGTCCCTTCTCTTTGCAAGAGGCAACTCATTAAACCTTGACAAGATTAGTCCGTGATCAACACCGCGGTCCGGATAGACATCATCCCTCTTGAAAATAAGATATTTAATGAAGCGCATCTGTATCGATTCGATTGAGTTGTTATGGCAATTATATATTGGATACCATACAATAGAAGCCTAGTCAAACTTAGACCTAACGAAGGAATAATAGAGAAGCTTGATTGCAGATATGTTAGTAAAGTCTCTACAACTTCTAATCAGAAACCCAGCATCCTTGATGCACCAACAACCATTTGTTCAATATGGTCAGCAAAAGAGAATTTCTCGTCAAAGATGATACCCAAATCTCTAACTGAACGAAGATTCTGTAGAACAGTATCACCTACGAAATAATTGAAAAATATAGGGTTGTTACGATAGGAATATCGGACGGCATTGCATTTGGAAACGTTTAAGGTGAGCCTGTTAGTAGAGCACCAGTTGGTGAGAGCATTAATGCTGTTCTGTAATTCGTGGCAATCAGAAACCGAATCTATGCGTTTAAAAATCTTAAGGTCATCGGCATAAGCAAGCTTCCGGCAACCTATCTCACTCAGCAGGTCGTCAACAAACATATTGAAAAGAAGAGGTCCCAGATTGGAACCCTGGGGAACACCTGAAGTGGGAATATGGAGAGGCGATCTAAACCCATTGATTTCTACAAAAAACCTGATATCCAGGAGGTATGAATTTAAAAGATCAATCAGGTTATTTGAGAGCCCGAAACGAGATCCGACCTTATCCAACAGTAAGTAGTGATCAAGTCGATCAAAGGGTTTGCGAAAATCCGTTTAGACCACGTCAATCTGGCACCCATCATTAATACCGTCGCACACAAATTGCGAGAATGAGGCAAGATTTGTGGTGGTGGATCTGCCAGGCATAAAACCATGTTGGTCAGTAGAAAGCGTATTTCTCACTTTTGAGAAAATAAATTTATGCAAAATAATTTCAAGAATTTTAGAGAAATTACATAAAATAGATATGGGTCGATAATTATCAACCACACCTGGATCCCCAGACTTCAAGATAGGTCGGACCTTGGCCACCTTCCAAGTAGCGGGAAACGTATGAGTCGTCAACACTAGATTAAAGATATGGAGTAAAAGACCGGATAGAGCGGACACGCAATCCTTGACAACAAAACTGGAAATGACGTCGGAACCGGAGGTCAGTTTATTCTTGAGAGACCTAGCCGCAGTTACAATATCCCTCTCGGAAATTTCGGGAACGTCAACAAAGAAAGGGGGAACTCCCCAATAACTATACTCCTCAGGCCTAGCCGACTTGATAAATACGCTGTGAAAGCAATCACCAAAGGCAGTGACTATGCTAGGTGGGTCGTTATAGACATGATCATTATTTCTCATGTTATTAGGAATGCCAGATTGAGAGCGTTTACTCTGAATAAACGCCCAGAAGCTGGAGGGATCCTTAGAGATGTTATTCTCAGTACTGCGGATATATTTTCTATAGGCAACACTAGATTGCTGCTTGATTAACCTACGAAGAGAAGTGAACTTCTGATAGTAAAACTTGAGTTTGAACACCTTATAATTACGATAAGCATTTTTTTTTATAAATATTATCTATGATCTCCTTGGTGTACCAAAGAGGGAAGTGCCTTCTACGTTGTGACTTCTGAGACAACCTTGCAACAAAGATGTTATTTAGTAATCTTACAGCCTACAAATGCGACACTCTCAGTAATCAGCGAAAGGTTCAGTTTCTCTGAAGTAAACTTGTTGGTTACACTCCATAGTACTCCACCACCCCTAGAAGCGTTGAGAATATCGCACTGCCTATCTGCACGGCAGACTGTATATGACTGAGGAAATAGTTCGGAGTCCCCAATATCAGGTTAAAGCCACGTCTCAGACACACCAATGAAATCAAACTCACATGATGCAACCGAGTTATAAAAATCTAGCGTTTTGCTTCTCATCCCTCGAACGTTCTGATAATAACACACCACTTCATCAGCCTCACACCCCATGGACATGTTCGCTAGTTTTTTGTTTTCTGAACTATAGATGGGACACCACTTTGCCATCTTATGATCAGACCTTCCTCGCCATCCGCTCTGCGCCGACTCAGTTCATTCTTCACACCTTGGAGGCGCTCGATTTGCACAGGGGTCAGATCCGCTTCAACATAAATTTGTTTGGCAGTCGCAAACTTGCCACGATTCTTCCAAGCAGAGCCAACATCGGCACCACTCGACAGGGTTACTCTAACTGGCTTGTGGCCATTACGATTGGGCCTACCAACTCTACTTATGTCACACATGTTTGGAATAAAGCAATTAAACCTTTGGAGGAGCTCGAGCTGTTACACTTGATATGTCCAAGGGATTCAACTGTGTTTGACAGGATGAATTATTGGCTAAGCTAGGCTCTTATAATATGTCTGAAAGATTTTTTTATTCGTGTTTCCTTAAAGTACATTCTTTACAAATAGCTGTTAACAAGTTTCTTTCTAATACTTTCACGCCGGTGTATGCCAAGGCTCAATACTGTCTCCTTCTCTCTTTCTATTTTACATTAACGACCTGGTCGAAGTTTTACAGAGGAGAGAATGCTTATTTATTCACTTTTGAATATTCAAACATCAGCTACTCGTACACATATCCATAGTCATCAGAAAGTTGTTGAACTTAATAAGGGCCTGGAAGAAATTCTGTCTTGGGTGGAAGGAACCACGTAAAAATTTAAGGCTACGAAAACCCACGCAGCTATTTTTCTAAAAAAGTTAAGAATTGCAGAATCCGAAATAGCGTTGACGAAACATTCCATTCTTCCAGTACCGTCACTCAATATACTGAGCGTTCACTTGGAAGAAAATATGTCTTGATATGAATATGTTACAAGTATAACAAAGACAGCTGGGAACTAAAAAGTTTTACTCTCTACAAAAACTTTTAATTCCGTACTTCGCTCAAATTTAGCAATGACAGAATACTGCTCCCATGTTTGAGGCTCTGCTCCCAAACATATACTGTATTTGTTAGATTTTATTCAGAAAAAGGTTGTCCGCCTGAATGGAGACCCAGAACTCAGCAGCAACCTTGATTCCTTAAAACATCGAAATACACGTCGCGCTAACACATTCCATCCGTATGAGGTTCCGCTTGTTCCTCCTGGGACAACCCTCTTCAAGCATTCTTTCATATGAAGAACTTCGTCCCCTTGGAATGATTTGACCAGGACTGTATTCCTCATCAAATAAAATTGGCAGTAATTTGAAGTCAACGTTAAACGATTTTGCTGCAGCACGTGTGGTATGCCCATAAAAGAAATGCTATTCTCATAACAATCTATTTCAAAACGTAGAAATTTTGATGCAAGAGCTTATGACAAACAATGTAGCCCTATAACGTTTGGTATTACTTCTGGCAATTTGACGATAAGACTAGATCGATGTCCTGTTATAGCCTTGACGCCGTAAGCATCATAAAAGTGCAAATAAACATTTTTCGGTCGGCCTCTAACGGCTCATAAAATGTATGTAAAATAATCTTCTGTAATTTAATTTTTCATATCGTGCCACACGAATGCCGTAAACTGGGAATAGTTAAAAATAACTGTGCATTCGTCCTTCTGTAATAAGAAGTACGTGCACTTCTTAATATTTCCAACAATTTTAGTTCCATTTCTGCTATGATACCTCTTTTTCTTTGGATATTATTGTTGTTTACCTTACAACCCCTTTTTCACCACCCATTGTTTGCACTATTTCAACAGCAGCTGGAAAAAATCACATTATCAGCAAATAAATGTGGCTTGCAATGAGAAATGCAGCTAGATACTTGCTAGTTTCACTAGATGTTTTTCCATTAGTAGTGGTTGCTGATATACCAGGTGTACAAGTATGAAATGCGGATTCCAGACAACAAATGGTGCACCAATGCAATTTGTGCTATAGAGATTTGACACTGCGCCATTTTATTATGCCATCAAAAAGTGTCAGACGCGCACGAGTGATAAATTGGAAGAGTGTGTGCATAGTGTTGTGTTGTTGTGTTCAATATGTCAAAATTTATAGCGAACAAAGAGCATTCGCGGACAGCATTAATTTTTTGTTTTCATTTGAAGAAAACTGCTGTTAAATCATACCGATTACTTCGAGAAGCTTATGGTGAACATGCTCCATCGCAAGATACGTGTGAACGATGGTTTCAGCTGTTCAAAAGTGATGACTTCAATGTTGCAGACAAGGAACGTGGAAAACCGCCAAAAAAATACGAAGATGTGGAATTGCAACCATTGTTGGACGAAGATGATTCGCAAACACAAAAAACAACTCGCCGAGCAATTGGGCGTTAGTCAACAAGTTGTTTCCAATCGGCTACGAGAGATGGGAAAGATTCAGAAGCCGGTAGATGGGTATCACATGAGTTGAACGACAGGCAAATGGAAAAGCGCAAAAACACGTGTGATATTTTGCTCGCTCGGTACAAAACGAAGTCGTTTTTGCATCGTATAGTTACAGAGAATGAAAAGTGGATTTATTTTGAGAATCCCAAGCGCAAAAAATCATGTGTAGACTCAGGCGTACCATCCACATCGACCGCAAGACCGAATCGCTTTGGCAGAAAGACGATGCTCTGTGTTTGGTGGGACCAGAGGGACGTGGTCTATTATGAGCTGTTAAAACCTGGGGAAACGGTTATTACTGAACGTTAACAACAATTGACCGATTTGAGCCGTTCGCTGCTTGAAAAAAGGCCAGAATACCTAAAGAGGCAACACAAAGTCATTTTTTTTCATGACAATGATCCATCACATACGGCAAAACCAGTTCGCGACACGTTGGAAGCACTCAACTGGGAAGTTCTATCCCATGCGGCTTTCTCACCAGACTTGGCTCCTTTCGATTACCACTTATTTGTATCGATAGGTCACGCACTTGCTGAGCAGCGCTTTGGTTCGTACGAAGATGTGAAAAAATGGCTCGATGAATGGTTCGCAGCAAAACGGGAAGATTTTTACTGGCGTAGTGTTCAAATTGCCCGAAAGATGGGAAAAATGTTATAACAAGCGATGGAGCATATTTTGAATAAAATACTTTTTATCATTCTTCCGGATTTAACATGTTTTTCTAGAAAAAAAAAACACGCATTTCATACTTGTACACCTGGTACAAGTGGCTTAATCCTTCTGAGGGAAGTTTAGCTTTATTTCAAAGAATTCCACAGGCATGTCTTTTTTGTCTGTTTGCTAATTAAAAGTCGAAGCCTTTTTATGGCTTCAACTTCACTTTCGATAAGAATTCCAATAATATTTTCAAGAATCTACCCATATTTAACAAAATAATGAGTATTGTTGCCCTTTTTCCTTTATTAATAAATACTGATCCTCTTAAGAACCAAGATTTATTGCTTATTATGTGAAATGTGAAAAAATAATAAAACAATTATTTACACAAACTTTCCACTATATTTGTAATGCAAAGTACACAGTGTATTACAAATATAGAGGAAAGTTTGTGTAAATAATTGTTTTATTATTTTTTCACATTTGACATAATAATTATTATGGATTTCCACCAAGTATCGGCTGAAACAATTGTAAAGATTTATTGCATTTTTGTACTACTGACATTGTTAGGAGGTGAGAAGAAAATTCTGCTCGTGCCCGACGGCCTAGGGGTGGATTATTTTCTAACATAAAATAAGAAAAAGGAGTCACTGGTCCAAAGAAAAAGACTCACACCAGACCAGAGTATCACTCCAATCTTATTAAAGACCCCTAAGCTTATCTGATACTCCCTAAAGAATATCTCTATTTGAGACTCTTATCGCTTGGGTTAAGTAGAGACAAAAGCAAACGAAAACATTCAAAATATCAAGTTTATTATAATGAATCAAAAATACTAGAACCGCTAAGACATAGGCTGTTTATTAATAAATCATAAAGAATAACAAATTTATCCCTTAAAGTTCATTTTACTATTTACTACGGTGAAATTTCTTCGTAACATTTCAACTTATAACTTATCCTAACCAATACTGTACTTAGTAGTCAAAAGTACAACGCCCATGTGAGAAATTACGTCTCGGTGTTTAAAAAACATTAATCTAAAATTTCCGAAGGCTTTACTGCCGCGAGTTGCTCGAGAACAGCAAAAAATTGAATTAATTCATATAATAAAAGAATAAATTTATACACACTGAACTTCACAAATATAGGTTTAATAATATTACACTAAAAAAATAACTTGATGCAAGCGTTACTATTTTAAATAATGAAGTGAAGGTTGAACATAATAAAAGTATGGCAGATACAAAGACTGCCTTAATATGTTTCCATTTTCATTTTTTATACTATATTCAATAAAAATTTAGTTTTTCTATTTAGCTTAGTCACCGGAGTTCATTTACTTTGAATCATATTGAAGGTCAAAATTTTTGAAGGAAGAATGAAAAACTGATACAGGAGTATGTAAATTACATGTCTGTTGTCTCGCTTTTTTAGAACACTTTATATAAAATATATAATTATTTATAATGATATTACCTAAAAAGTTATTGTTTTTCAAGTATGTTTCTATAGTAATACTGCTTTGTTCACCTCAAAATTTTTTTTTATGATTAATATTATAAGGTAGATATTTTTGAACCAAAATTTAAGACTTTATTTCTATACAGACGAAACAAAAGTTCTAATTGTTTTTTCGATTACATCCCCATTCTCTCTATTGGCGATTCCCGTTTAGATTGAAGGTAATGAAAAATCAACATTATTCCTCGATTCCAAGAACACCGAAAATGATATTTAAGACGGTATATTCTAAGCTACCCCTTTCCCACCCTCTTTGAATTCATTTGTTTCTTTCACATGATTAATTAAAAATAACATCAAAAGTTGTTTGTTTATCTCTTAGCAAAAACAAAAAAAAATTATACGAAATATTTTTTAAATATATGACTGATATATTCGAAGTTACATTTTAGTGCGGCATAGACTAGTTTTGAGGTAAAGCAAATAATAGAGAGTGATGACCTTTTAAAAAAATGTACAAAAAAATAATTGTTTTTTAAGGAAGAGAGAAATTAAAATGTTTATCATATATATATATTTATATATATATATATATATATATATATATATATATATATATATATATATATATATATATATATATATATATATATATATATATATATATATATATATATATATATATATATATATATATATATATATATATATATATATATATATATATATATATATATATATATATATATATATATATATATATATATATATATATATATATATATATATATATATATATATATATATATATATATATATATATATATATATATATATATATATATATATATATATATATATATATATATATATATATATATATATATATATATATATATATATATATATATATATATATATATATATATATATATATATATATATATATATATATATATATATATATATATATATATATATATATATATATATATATATATATATATATATATATATATATATATATATATATATATATATATATATATATATATATATATATATATATATATATATATATATATATATATATATATATATATATATATATATATATATATATATATATATATATATATATATATATATATATATATATATATATATATATATATATATATATATATATATATATATATATATATATATATATATATATATATATATATATATATATATATATATATATATATATATATATATATATATATATATATTTATATATATTATATATATATATATATACATATATATATATATATATATATATATATATATATATATATATATATATATATATATGTATAAAAATACTAAAAAAGAAATAGGTCTCTTAATATAACATTAAGTACCTAATATTTTGTGCCTACATGGCTTTCTTGTTTTTTTTCACGTTTAGGATCCCTAGTCATGAAAAATATACTCACTGATTTCCATTGGCATGGTAACTCTCGAATGAAATAAGATAATAATTTTATTTTATAATACTTAACGAGTTTTTGAACTATATCACTTCAAGGGAAAAGGTTGAAAAAGTTGAGTGTCGAAAATTTTTTTAAGAATTTAGTGGTAATATCACAATTTTTCCTAGTTCTTTGTTACGATAGTAAACAAATTTTAATCATAAATATTTAT
Organism: Pachyrhynchus sulphureomaculatus; assembly: GCA_019049505.1. Classification (NCBI taxonomy): domain Eukaryota; kingdom Metazoa; phylum Arthropoda; class Insecta; order Coleoptera; family Curculionidae; genus Pachyrhynchus; species Pachyrhynchus sulphureomaculatus. Next base: position 73,318,342 of record CM032455.1, read on the forward strand.
AGTAGAATGTCGTGGTATACATCCTTTTCAGTGTTTTGAAGTCGACGTATCCAAACATGTTTTCATTATTTTCAATTTGAACTGAAATATTTAGGTAAATTTAAAACAACAAATCAACAATAACCCTCCACCATTTTGAGTATAAATGAAAAATTATGAATATGTTTATGTATATATATATAGTGAAATTCCCCTTCGCGGACACCTCCCTTGAACGGACAGTTTCTCATTGTCCCAACCGACTCTCATATAATTGGCATTGTGTTAACTCCCTCTTGGACGGACATTCTCTTGAACGGACGAGGACACAAAAAAATGTTCTCTTAACCGGACAAAAAAACAATAAAAAATAAACGCCTTGTCTTATTTTTCTATGGCGAGTATCGCTGTTGCGTTTCCCAATAGCGTCGCGTGCCAACGTCGCTGCCTGCCTTCACTGAGGGACTTCCCCGAGTAAACCGGAGATTTACCGATCTCAATTTTTCGGTACAAGGGGGGATTTAATATTAGTCTGACGCCTATGCGAAAAAGAGACACAGTTGGCGACACATTCATTGTGAGAAATGGCACCAAATAGAAAAATTCTCACGCTTAAACAAAAAATTGAGAATGTTGAAGTTCACAATAAGGAAAAGTTAAGTGTAAGGAACTTATCCAAGCGTTTTAATATCGGAAAAACACAAGCTGCTGATATAATTAAACATAAAGAAATCCTTCTAGACAAGTGGATGTCGAACATCAATTTGAATGAAAAAAGAAGCTTTTTGACTGGTGATATTACCAAAATTGACAAGTTGTGTATAACTGGTTTATATTAGCTCGTCCTAAGGGGATTCCTTTGACAGGTATGCACATGAATTATTTTTTTTTTAGATAAGGTTTTCTGAAATATATCAATTCAAAGAATGGATAAAAGGGGTGAGAGTGTCAGTAGGCTTGTCGTGACAAAAATGCAAAACTTATTGTTAGTTTTTTTTTTTCAGGTCCGCTAATACGATGCAAAGCAAAAGAAATAGCTGAGCCTCTGGGACATTCTATACTCAGTGCTTCTTCTGGTTGGCTTAATAAATTTAGAATCCGCCACAACATAAGTTTTCCCTTCTTTAATTAAGGAATATTCACCGAGAGACATCTATAACGCCGCTGAGGCCTGTATTTTAGGGCTCTATCCAACAAAACGCTAACATTAAAAAAAAAATTGTTGCTGGTTAATATCCCCAGAAAAGGGAGGAAATGGTCAAGGATGGTTTTTTATTGTATAGTATTATGAGAACTATAGCCTTATGAGAAGAATTTAATAAACGTTAAATATTGTATGTTCTCAATAGTATTATGGGAAAGATGAGAAATTGTGGTCCATGGGATTAGACCGTGTTATAAATTGGAGTGGAAACAAAACTCTTTTACAAAACAGAAAGTATCTTAAAATTCTCTGTTCATGTGGTACGGTATATGTAAGAGAAACTGAAAGATCAATAATAACTAGAACTAAGACACATGCAAGATGTTTTAAAAAGAAATAAATAATCCAATTAGCTCTAGCTGAACATCAGCACTTTATAGGTCTGGTATAAATACTTTACTCGTGCTTCCCCCAGCTCATTCAGTGTTCTAACCTCGAAGAGGAAAGATCCGAGTTACCACCTTAATTAACCTTCTTACTTTAACATCTGAAGAAAGGAAATCTCTTAAGTTAGGCAACTCCAAGATCACCCGGTTTTACGGACACCCAAAACTTCATAAGGCCAATATACCACTCCGCCCCATTGCAATTGATTCTACAACTTACAAAATAGGTAAATATTTAGCAAACCTTAATCTTTTCAAAGGGAAAAGTAGTTCATTTATCAAATCAAATAACTGAAAGTTTAAAAAATATAAAGTTCGACCCAGGAGATATTCTGGGAAGTTTTGACATTACATCACTATATACAAATGTTTCATTGTACGATTTAGTTTCTATAATATATATCGACATAACAATGTCGATTCCGGTTTGGTAGATGGAAAAGCAGCGTGACTGATCTACGTGATTAATTTTCCAAGGAAAATTTTATAAACAAACTTCAGGAGCAGCCATGGGTTCGTCACTATCTTCCGTAGTGGCGAGTCTGTTTATTCATTTTTTTTTTGCTTTTAAGTGAGTATCTTCAGCTCAGCTCCTTTAAAATCAAAATTTTAATGCAGATATGCTAATGACTCTTCTGTTTTCTGGCTACATCGTGAAGAAAACGTGAATAACCTTTTGAATTACCTAAATAAACTAACCGTCAAATATAAAACTTACAATGGAAACTGAATCACATGCTAAACTCCCATTTTTAGACATACTGATACAAGGAAAAAGTTAAGCCATTTTGGGATTCGGTTTATAGCAAATCAACTCATACCAATAGTTATCTGAATGCTCCCTCTCAAAAACCATCTGTCCTAAACTCATTAGGATATAGACTCTTATCAATATGTGATGAACATTCTATCTCATCAGAAACAGATTTTCTTATTTAAATATTGTATTAATAATTAAAAAATGACTCATTGATATTAGATTACAATTTTATCTCGTATTTTGAGGTAAAATGGAAAAATTTTGTTTCCAGAAAAATTGAGAAATCAAAAGTATCCACAAATTAATAAACAACTTGCATATATATATATATATATATATATATATATATATATATATATATATATATATATATATATATATATATATATATATATATATATATATATATATATATATATATATATATATATATATATATATATATATATATATACATATATATATATATATATATATATATATATATATATATATATATATATATATATATATATATATATATATATATATATATATATATATATATATATATATATATATATATATATATATATCCCTAACAATTCACGTCTTTGTAAACGACATAAACTGCCACTTTACACTTTTTGGTTCATCGTTTAGTCACTTTCCCGTTGCGTGAAGTCAGATTTGAAAATAAGAGAAATCGTATTAAAAACATAAGTAGAATCAATGATTATGACGAAAACTTAATAAACAAGTTAATAAATAGATACAAGTTTCGGCTAAATATTCATAATTCCAACTTTTTTACTTGTTAGCAGAATATGGACAAATATGCTTCAGTACCATATAATCCAAAATATACCAGCACTTAAAGTATTCGTTAATGTAGGTCTCCCGCCCCACTTTAGTTTATAAGTCAGCTGACAAAATCTACCTTAGGAAATCTGAAGGATAAAACTCACAAACGTAATACAAGTGAAATTTATGAAATAAATTGTAATGATTGTAACAAGAAGTATAGTATGTTCGGCAAACCAGAAGGTCGATTTAAATAAGATTTAAAGGACATTTAGCTTAGATTAGATATGGTTGATCCGAAAAATCAAATCGCAGTTTTCTGTATGAGTTACTAGACCGGAACTAAAGCTCCCTGTGTAATTAGTTCCACACGAGTGATTCTAAGTTTAGTATAAATAGTTTGATTTTTATCCTTAGATTTTGTCAATCCTCGCTCCTAACGATGCCACGATGGTTAGCAAAAATCGCGTTAGTGCGAAGATAAAGTGTTTGGTGAAGTGGTGATAACTCTGTGCAGAATAATAATGTAGAATAGAAAATATAACATAATAAATATATGATACTTAAATGTTAATTATGTATAAATTAGGTAATGAAACTGGAAATCTAATATTTAGTAACTAAAGTTATATTTATATCTTATTTTCTTTTAAACCGATTATATAACACACAAAACATAAAATTAGAGGATATTAAGACAGCAAAAATAATCATCATTTATTATTCAAAGAATGAATTTACAAGTAAGTTATAAATTCAAATAATTGGTTAAGTGCAAGTTGGACTTGCGCAATTAGTGTTCCGTAAGTTGATTGCTTTTAAAATAAAAAATTTTGTTACGGAGGTACAAAATAATCAATGACTTCACAAAATACATCCCAAATGAGTTTTCAACAAGGTTTTTTTTTTTTTTCCGATCTTTACTGAAAACTGATGATCTTGAAATTCTTGTTTTTTTTATATACCAAATAAATTATTAAAGGTAATGCACTCGTGATAATTTTCGTTCAACCTACACCCTGTAGAGAATATTTCAGAATTTTTTCAAAATTTTTTGATCAGTACCTTTCGAGATAAGGGGGTAGATAGCGATTTTTCGCAATTTTTGGAAAATAATACAAAGAAAAGAGTGCGCAACTATTACATTATATTTTTGAAAACGTGTTTTTACAACACACCCCGTAAAATTAACCCCTTAAGTCAAAATTTAACTTTCAAAACTACGAAGAGAGGCGTGTGAGTGACGACCGAGTTACTTACTAGTGGAAAAACCATTTGGCGGTATAGTGAAGCATTGCTAGCGACATAATATCGACTGTACTACGAAAACAAGCTCTTTTGAATTTTACTCGACTTCTAGTTATTTTTATTCCCAAAGTGAGTAGCGGTCACTCAAGTTCGGCATTTTTAGGATATAATTATGATATTACATATACTATGTGAAATCTGATTGAAGGTAGATCGCTACGCTTCATCTGAATCCCTTGTTTGTGATCGCCCTGATGGTAAGGACGGCGTTCCAGGTACTTATTTTGAAAATATTTTTTAAATTTCCATTAAACTAACATTGTGCAAAGTTTCTGATTTAAACTTCAAACTAGAATAACTGTAAAACGTGTAAATTTTTATTTCTAATGTTGATATTTTAATGTTCATGTTGGGGATGTTAAGATAACAACTTGCAAGGAAATAATTTATTAGAAGCTATGGGTCAAAATAATTTAAAATATTTATACTTATATGCGCCTTCACCCGCAAGGAAGATATAACTATAGATCTGACTCTGACAACCCCAATTCTTTATTAACAAATTATGAACAAATTGCCATAACTTGTCATTTTAAACTTAGGTTTACCTCTGTCAATAATATTCACAAAAAATTGAACATAAAGCAGGCAAACTGGGATTCTTTTTGCTTGAAATCTTTTTAAGAAGTTTCGAACAGTGTTTTTCTGAAACATTTATGACAAATTAAAGAAGTAAATAAATCCATTCCAATAAGCAATGCTAATAAAAGGGGTATAACTTGGTGGGAAATGAAAGGAAAGTATATATACAGTGTAAATTGGATCTGAGTGCCTTAAATTTACTAGCATATAACCTATTGATACTTTAGCGAAGAAGCCGTAACTGTTTTACTATTTCTGAAATCTTTACCCTTTTTATATTTTATGTCGACGTGTTCAAACTAGAACTTGCAAGTTGTTTATTAATTTGTGGATACTTTTGATTTCTCAATTTTTCTGGAAACAATTTTTTTTCATTTTACCTCAAAATACGAGATAAAATTGTAATCTAATATCAATGAATCATTTTATAATATTAATACAATACTTAAATAAGAAAATCTGTTTCTGATGAGATAGAATGTTCATCACATATTGATAAAGGTCTATATACTAGTGAGTTTAGGACATATATCTATTGGTATGAGTTGATTTGCTATAAACCGAATCTCTCAAAATGGCTTAACTTTTTCCTTGTATCAGTATATCTAGAAATGGTAAGAGTTGATTTTCTATAAACTCAATCTCCCAAAATGGCTTAACTTTTTCCTTGTATCAGTATGTCTAGAAATGGAAGTTTAGCATGTGATTCAGTTTCCATTGTAAGTTTTATATTTGACTATTAGTTTACTTAGGTAATTCAAAAGGTTATTCACGTTTTCTTCACAATGTAGCCAGAAAACATAAGAGTCATCAGCATATCTGCATTAAAATTTTGATTTTAAAGGAGCTGAGCTGAAGATACTCACTTCAAAGTAAAAAAAAAAAATGAATAAACATACTCGCCACTACAGAAGATAGTGACGAACCCATGGTTGCTCCTGAAGTTTGTTTATAAAATTTTCCTTGGAAAATTAATCACGTAAATCAGTCATGCTGCTTTTCAATCTACCAAACCGGAATCGATATTGTTATGTCGATATATATTATAGAAACTAAATCGTACAATGAAACATTTGTATATAGTGATTTAATATCAAAACTTCCCAGAATATCTCCTGGGTCGAACTTAATATTTTTTAAACTTTCAATAATTTGATTTGATAAATGAACTACTTTTCCCTTTGAAAAGATAAAGAATGTTTGCAAAATGTTTACCTATTTTGTAAGTTGAATCAATTGCACTGACAATTGGGCGGAGTGGTATATTGGCCTTATGAAGTTTTGGGTGTCCGTAAAACCGGGTGATCTGAAGAGATTTCCTTTCTGCAGATGTAAAAGTAAAAAGGTTAATTAAGGTGGTAACTCGGATCTTTCCTCTTCGAGGTTAGAACACTGAATGAGCTGGGGGAAGCACAAGTAAAGTATTTATACCAGACCTAGGAAGTGCTGATGTTCAGCTAAAGCTAATTGGAATATTTATTTCTTTTTAAAACATCTTGCATGTGTCTTAGTTCTAGTTATTATTGATCTTTCAGTTTCTCTTACATATACCGTACCACATAAACAGAAAATTTTAAGATACCTTCTGTTTTGTAAAAGAGTTTTGTTTCCACTCCAATTTATAACACGGTCTAATCCCATGGACCACAATTTCTCATCTTTCCCATAATACTATTGAGAATATACATTTATTAAATTATTATATATATAAATATATATATATATATATATATATATATATATATATATATATATATATATATATATATATATATATATATATATATATATATATATATATATATATATATATATATATATATATATATATATATATATATATATATATATATATATATTATATATATATATATATATATATATATATATATATATATATATATATATATTATATAAATAAATATATACAGAGTAGTGTATACCATGAGATAAATTTTTGCTTTATTGAGGTTTTGTATAATTTGTTTGTTCCACGTTAAGTTCAGTACCTCGCACATACATCAGATTTGACATTTTTGACATTGGAAAGTTATAAGATATGGACAAGAATCTATTGACCCTCCTTGGTCGCTCTTTACATGAGGTTAAAGTTTAGATGAACTTAGGGTCTTGTGGATTTGTGTAAATAGCTATCTTAGGTAACTTCGCATCTCGAACTGTGAAGGCTTGTGTGGTCAAAGAATTTTTAATGGGTAAAAATCTCTCCTCCTTTTTCTTTGTCCATTAGGGGCAAAATTACGACAAACTACTTCTAATTTAATGTTTATAATATATAAAAATTCTTGGAGCCGAATTTCATCACCCAGAGATAGCAGTTTGTACTAAGCCAGCTAGGGTATAAATATTTCCCTCTACCCCTTTAATGGTAAAATTTTGAAAATACTTATCAGGTATGGATTTATGGAAAACTATATTTTGTAAATATAGTCAGCTTGAGATGAACTGAACCACTATCTATTAAAATAAATATTTCCATAATACATGAACTTATTATGTTCATTAGAAATATATATTACATATAATAGACTTCCTTTGCAAATACAAGTTGTAAAGTTAATTTTTTTTTTTGGGGTCACTCTATAATAACAACATCCTTTACTTCTGTTAAGATTAGAAGTAATCAAAAATAATATAATTTTCACATTCTTGCACTCTAGTTCCACTCCAAAAGAACACAGGATGACTAAAAATAATGAAAAGAACATAATTTCCAGATTCTTCGATTCCAAGAACCCTAATAACAACTTATATAATGAGATATTTAAAATTGCCTTATATGTTTCACTATAAGCCATTTCACTTAAAATGTGTTTATTATCTCAACCAAAACTAGGGAAAATTCACATTCAAACTATATAAAAAATACCCTTTTCATTCATTTCCCTCAAAGTTCCATTACTCAGAACCTATAAGTTCCATTTCTATGTCAAGAATTTTAGTGTACCAAAACAGACCGATGCACAGATAGACCGACCGAGATGTGAAAAAACGTTTTTTTGTACTCTAGAGGCACTAAAACGTAGGTGAGGAGGGTGATTTTACACTCACATAATATTTTCATGTAGTAAAAGATGAAAAACGTGATGGAATACCCATGGCAATGATGACTTTTAAATTTATTATTAATTATTGGAAATTGGAACATTATTTTTATCTTATTGCGTCTATCCACTTTCTCTTATAACACATAATAACGCAGTAAAAAACGATGGTAACCTTATTTACGCATTACTTCCCTTGTAAATCCAAATTGTAAATATATATAGAATTTTAGTTTCTCACGTTTGTCACCACCCATATTTTAAAGAAGGAAATAGTATCTAAAACAAAAAATAATGGAACTTTTTATATGAGTTAATGAATACGTCTAAAATTAGCTGTTTTTTCTAACCTAAAACAAGTAAAACATGAAACTAATTTTTTTTTCAGATATATTCATATCTTAGTCTTCTAACATACTGTTTCTGTTAAAACGGAAATTAATGAAAAAATATCACAAGAAGAACAACTTCTTTAGTTTCCTTTCTCATCTCTTTACATGATTGACTACAAATAATTAAAAATATTGAAAAATAACACCATTTTCAGATTTCTCAATTCTAAGAAACCTAAAAAGGATGTATAACACGATTCATATGGAGTACTTCCTCCTATTTCTTCCACACTACTAAATCTTTTTATATGTTTGCCGTAATAATAAATAAGGAAAAAATAAAACAATTTTCCAATTCAATCCAATGATTGAATATTCGAATAACCTCAAAAAAGTTATATGTCACGATATGTGCAGAGCAGCTCCTCTAAATCTTCTCCTTAGCCCTTTAACTCATTATTTGTTTGATTATAAATAACAGAAAAAAACATAATTTTCGGATTCCTTGATTTAAAGAACCCTGAAAAAGATATATAAAATGATATAAATTTCGCAATCTCTCTAACTCCCTTCACTTTTACTTTAACCACTTATATATTTCAATATAATTAATTGAAATAATAAAAAAACACGCATTTCAAATTCATCAACTCCAAGAAGTCAGAAAGGGAAAACAACTCTTCTAATTTTGATCCTTACCCCTTCAACCTCTTGCATGTTTGACTAGAAATAATTGAAAATAATGAAAAACTAACATAATTTTTAGGTTTCTTGACTTTATGAAAAGAACTTATAACACGACATTTATGCACCAACCCTTATAACTCGTACACTAAGATCCAAACTCCACTGTACTGTGCCTGTAACTCCAAATAATTATGCTTAAAATTTATTCATCATCTCAATGAAAAACCAGAAAAAAATTCTCATATTAACGTAGTCTCCGTTGGGACTTCGAAATCTTTGACACCGTGACAGTACACAACAATTATAACCACTATATCAAACTCTTTAGTTTTGCATTCGAAGCACATTTTGCTCACTATGTTAGCATTATCAGGAGCGATAATCTACTAAATCAAGGAATAAATACTAGGTTATTTATACTAAACTTGGAATTACTCGAGGAATTAATTACACCCAAAGTAATAATTCCGGTCGAGCAACCGGTTCAGAGAACGGTGAGGAATAGGTCTTCGGTCCTTATTTAATATATTTTTACATTTTATTATTTCAGCACTTTCGTATGCGCCTAATAATTTCCTATCACATATATTCTTTATTAACCTTAAATTATCTAATGTTAGTGCATGAATGTATTAAAGAACATATTTGGCAGTATTTGCTTTTTCAGATCTACCGTAAGCTTTAAATGTTACTTGAATCGACTTTCTTGATTAATTTACCAAAGAAAACATGTTTTTGTTTGTTAAACAAAAATGGCTTAATTTGTAAGTCAAAACTATGTACACGAAACGTAATAAGTTAGAAATAGAACCATATAATATTTATAAAACACTTACTTCAGGATTAAATAATATCGAATATGAAGAAAGGAGCAAATTTCAGAGGAAAATATTTTTAGTAATTGGTATCAAATTCAACAATGAATTTTCCTCTTGAAAAAAAAATTAAAAAAAAACTAATATTTAAAAAAAATCCACCGGAACTCTTAATCATTGTAGAAAACCTTTTGGTTTAATCTTTTACCTAAAATGATATTACTTTCTTAAATAAAAGTTTAAATTTTACAGTAACTCTGTGTAAAGATAATTTATCTGAAATAGCAGGTCATATTGAAAGTTCTATCATTACACTTTCAGAAACTAGTAAATTATTTGTTAGGAAGGCATACCGTAACCAAATACCAAAAAACATAATCAATATTATAAATTCAAATTCAAGGATTTAGAACATAAGATGCTTTCTGTCTAAAAACCAATAAAAATAACAAGGTTGTTATATTGGACAAAAAACAATATTTTGATGTCTAGATAACCCAGTTGAAACAGGTCCTTATGAAAAAGTAATACGAAAAACTCCTAAAATCACAACAGAATTCAAACATTCTTTAAAAAATTTATGAACCTTATCTCCGAGTTATATTATTTACCCAAAATTCTTAACCCTGGAAAAGCAATGCGACCTATTGTGTCGACGGTAGGATCACTCACGCATTTCCTTTCTAAATGGTTGGTAAAAGAATCTGAAGATATATGTTTAAGAGGCAACATTTTTTCGGGGAAAAACCTCTTTAGAATTCCTTAACAAAACGAAAGATCTAGTTTTCAATTGAAGCCAAATTTTAATTTCTTTTGACGTCAGTTCTTTGTTCCCTAGCAAACCAATACCACAAACCTTGCAATACCTCTGTGAGTTATATTTCTTTCCATAACTTGTTCTCCATAATGTTAATTATTAGCAGTATATTCTTCATTTTCGCACGCTTCGCAACAAATGTCTTGTCATGCATAAATACAGTCTGTCAAGTAAGAACGTACCTCCGATAATTTATTTTTGGTAGTTGCGATTCTAGCAATTCAACAAAAAATCGGTAAAGGGGACCATTGTCTACAATGAATTTTAGTAAAAGTAACAGTCGATTCCGAACTTTCGTCGAAATCACATAAAATCCAAAATGAAGCACTTGTTTGCGCGTCGGTTCGAGGCAGTCTTTCTTTTTTCCCATCCAAATATATTAAAAAGTCGGTGTCGTTTGTGAAGAAGTGGGTAAATCGTTTTAACGAGACAAAAAATGTCAACAACTTGCCTAAACGTGGCTCGATAGACAAAGTCACTCCGAAAGTCGAAAAACGAATCGTGTCTTTGTTTTCATGGGACCCGAAATTAACGTTGGGTCAAGGAGCGGCAAAATTAAGAAAATCGGGTTTGAATGTATCCCATGAGACCATTCGACAATATCTTCGTGCTCATGATGTCAAATTCCGAAGCATGTGGAAGAAACCTTTGCTGGGTGAAAATCACGTCGCGAAGCGGCTCGCTTAGGCCCACGATAAGATATTAGAGTGGCTTTCAAAATCGCGGGAGGCCAATCTTATTGAAAACGTTTAGCCCCTTGTAAAGAGAAGGCTTAGAGGAAAGACTGTGAGAACTTTGACTCAGTTGTCTTACGAGATTCGAAAATTTGAAGATCATTGTCTCGCGAGTATGCCAAAATTCTCATCAACAGCATGCCTCGAAGATGTCAGGCTTTTATTGATGCAAGAGGCGATTGGGCAACTTACTAAGGTAATTGCGCCGTTGTTAGCACACCAAAGAATACACTGAGGGCAAAATATTTTCTCGAAACACAAATTTTTTTAAGAATACTAGCGGTCACGTTCTTACTTGACAGACTGTATCTTTGAGGGATAAACTCAGAATAACGAAAGGTTGTGTAGCGTGCTAACAGAATACGCAGGAAAGATATATAATAGCTCACGGGAATAAGACTCTGTGCTTTTGCAATAGAAATAGGCAAATCCAAAAATAATGGACGAAAAATTGAATTAGATTTTAGTTATTAAAACTAATAAATTAGAATTCGACATCTATATATAAAGATACCGCAACAGATACATACATATATATATAAATATATATATATATATATATTATATATATATATATATATATATATATATATATATATTATATATATATATGTATATATATATATATATATATATATATATATATATATATATATATATATATATATATATATATTAGGGTGACCGCAAAAAATCGATGTCGGAATTTTGTTCGTCTGGACCCCACAAAACGATTCCCCTTTCCAGATATTGAGATAGCCGAAATTTGAGCTCGATTAAACGACGTTAACCCGTGCCGCTCGTCGCTCAAAGTTTGAAAAAATCGAAATTTTTGGCCAAAAAGCTGACATATGGAGCCATAACTCCAGAACGGTAAATAATAGAAACACGCTTAATATCTCAAAAGAAAGCTAATGTTGTTCTTCAAAATTTATATTCTATACATAATTGTTGTTATTTTAAGTCAAACCGAGTTACAACAGCCTTTAGCCCCAAAAACGTGACCTGGTACCAGTAGGAGCCAGTTTGGGAGTATTCTAAGAATTTTACGGGTTTTTACATAATGTGTCTAGGAATTAACATTTTTTTGTTAAAAAGTATTTTGAAACTCAATTTTCAAACATAAAGAGCCTTTTGTTCAAATTTAATCTTTTATTATATGGGGATTACCTGACTAGTTTACCAAAGAAAGACCCGTTTGACAGGTAAAAAGGAGGGCGAATCTAATTTCAATTTTAGGGATGGTGATTTTACTTCAGCGTACAACCGACCTTTTATTTATTCAGTTTAGTTTCTAAAGTGCCTTTGAGCTGGTTAGATCGAACAATTATCTAGTGAAGATATTTTAACGTTTTTTTTTTTTAATTTTCCAAGTGTGTGTGTTATTGTTTTTATAACTATTATAGTATTATTTTAAAAGACATTTGAAAACATTTTATTGAAATTAAAGTTTGCAATATATTTTGTTTCATTTCCCAAGTTAACTGTTATTTACCTATTGGCCTCTGAAATGGCATCCACATCAGGTGTACAAAGCCGGACCAAGGATAAAATATATCTTGTGGGCAATCCTATTCAGCAGATCACCGGTTGTAAACTACCCTCAAATCGTCAAGTTTTGTGTGCTTTATTTTATAATTTACGTACTGTGAAATTAACTGTAAGAGAATCAGCAAAACTTACAATACGAGAAGTGTTCATTTTTTGGGAAAAAGCTCGAATCCCGACTAAACATGAGCAAGATGCAATTACTAAGCTGGAAAAACTTCACGCCGAGTGGAGAACTCTTCAAAAAGACCGGAAGAAAACATCTAAAACGGCCAAGAACAAATTTAAACAGTTTGTTGAAAAGTTGGATGATCTCTTTGATATTGCTCAACAAGATGCCTTGGCTCTGATGAAATCGGAAGAAGATAAGGCGTTTCTCGTGAAACAGAGGCAGAAGGGCCGCCCAGGTTCCATGACTGGAGTGGATCTCAAGTTGTGTCGAGCTAGACTATAAAGAATGTGACAACGACATTGCAGAAATAGCCCTGACCAAATTTTCGAACCATTTGTGGTATTTGAATGCAAAGTTGGTGGGATTATCGTTTTTTGATCCCACCATTACAGACGATGAAAAGTTGGTAATGGCTAATAAATTGCTCAGTAGCACAGATGAACCATCACAGCACGCTAGGGTTGTAAATCCAAAAGTTAGGAAAGAAAACTTAAAAGAGGTAGTTGATGGAGGATTGGTAAATTTACTTACCAAAGAAACGATTACATTCTTTGACCAATTTAATATAAAAACAGATTTCCTAAGACAACATCCAAACACCTGGCCTCAAAATAATGACTTCCAAGAAGGATTGAAAATTGTCAAAACATTAAAAGTAGTTAATGATATGGCTGAGCGTGGTGTTAAATTAATAACCGACTTTAACGACCTTCTGACAAAAGATGAAGACCAAAAGCAATATGTCCTGCAAGTTGTAAATAAATGCCGAGCATTATATCCTGACGTTTCAAAAACTACTTTAACAAAAGCTCTAGAATAGATTAGATAACTATGTAAAATTATCAACTCATGTAGGTACTACGTCTGTATCTTTTCTGTGTCTGTTTTGTATGTATTATATACCTAATTTTTATATTTTAAAATAAAAAATGTCATTAGACTTATCAGTATTACTTGTTTTTTTATTATATTTCTACTTTAAACTCACAAATATGCCAAAAAAAGCAAGATTTATCACTTAATAACAAAATATACGAAGTATGCTCCTAGTGGTACCAGGTCACGTTTTTGGGGCTAAAGGCTGTTGTAACTCGGTTTGACTTAAAATAACAACAATTATGTATAGAATATAAATTTTGAAGAACAACATTAGCTTTCTTTTGAGATATTAAGCGTGTTTCTATTATTTACCGCTCTGGAGTTAGGGCTCCATATGTCAGCTTTTTGGCCAAAAATTTCGATTTTTTCAAACTTTGAGCGACGAGCGGCACGGGTTAACGTCGTTTAATCGAGCTCAAATTTCGGCTATCTCAATATCTGGAAAGGGGAATCGTTTTGTGGGGTCCAGACGAACAAGATTCCGACATTTTTTTTCCCCCTCTATGAGATCCGGTCACTCTAATATACACATTTATATATATATATATATATATATATATATATATATATATATATATATATATATACATAGATATATATATATATATATATATATTATATATATATATATATATAGGTGTGGATTGCTCCTATTGAAAAATCATGAATAAACTTAAAAATCATACTCGGAGAACTTTTTCACTTGGAGTTTAACTCTTGTTATACCTCTTGAGATACTTGAAATAGTAGTTCATGAAAGAATCATAAGGATCTAAACTATCCTTTTAGAAGAATTATTAATAAAATTAAAAAACAAACACAGAGAATTTGTTCTCCTTGAGTGTGATACCTCTCACATTTTTGAGATAATTTAACTAGTGGTTATAAAACCTGACGTTTTGAACTCTTAATAAGGGTTTAAACAATCCTTATTAAAAAATTGATATTAAAATACACAGAAAATTCGTTCACCCTGAGTTTGATATTTGTTATACCTCTTGAGATATTGTAACTAGTAGTCATACAGTTTTGCACCTTAAGTCCTTGACAAGGATATATTCCTTAATGAAAAATCATTAATAAAATTAGAGAAACATACATAGTCAGTAAGTATAATTCAATATATATATATATATATATATATATATATATATATATATATATATATATATATATATATATATATAATATAATAATATACATATATATATATATATATATATATATATATATATATATATATATATATATATATATATATATATAATATATACATATATATATATATATATATATATATATATATATATATATATATATATATATATATAAATACAATATATAAAATAAAATTCGTTAAGCAAATTAAAAAAAAAAACAGAGAAGTTGTTCCACTGTGAGTTTGATATAAACTATATCTTTTAAGATACTTCTACCAATAATTATACATCATCGCGTCTTGAACCCTTGATAAGGTTACACACCACTATTATTTCAAAAATATTAATTAAATTAAACACATATTCCTACTTTATCAATCCACCATTGATGACTTTAATAGAACAATTCTTTGGAAACAGGATTCTTGTTTAAGCCTTCTCTCTAATATATTCACATACCTTGTTTTCCATTAGGGATGTCCGACTTTTGACAGCTAATAGCGGCCATGTTGGTTGGCAGATGTTTGACATCTGATGTCAGTTGTGTTTAGTAAGGTTTGCCATTCAATCATGAATCGTTTCACTTTAAAAAAAAAACGCTTGGAAATTGTCCAAAATTACTATGCAAATTCGCGTTCAGTTCGCGCTACGCAAAGAGCAATTCGTTCAAAACAAGGTATTTATTTCCAGAATTTGACGAAATGGACACAGACGACTTTTATTTCCAACAGGATGGCGCACCGCACCATATTTCCGACCCAAATATGGCTTTATTGCGCGCCAAATTCGGTGAGTCATTAATTTCACGAAATGAGCCTACCGCTTGGCCGCCGAAATCGTGTGATTTAACGCCTTTGGACTATTTTCTTTTGGACCACGTTAAATCACAAGTTTATAGCAACAAACCAAACCTTAATGGACTTGAAGCCAACATTCGTCTTGCCATAGCCGGCGTAAGGCCGGAAATGCTGGCCCGAGTCATGGAAAATTGGTCTAAGCTGATTCGTGTCTACGAAAGGAACCGCGGCGGCCATTTGAACGATATTTTGTTTAAATCTTAAATGGCATAAAATTTCGCGTTAAATAAAGTTTTAGAATGAATTTTACTTGAAAATTCTTTGTTTTATTCAATTTTAAAGTTAGGACGCTCTTAATGGAAAACCCTATATATAGTTCTCCCAATATATTTAATCACGAGATGAAAAACCAAAAAATTGTGGTAATACCAAGATGAAGCAAAGTCTGAAGAAAAAACTTGAAGAGAAAAACTGATAGAAAAAACTGGATCCTACATTAGCATCTTAAAAAACTGGAGGCATTAAAGTTCATATTAAAGCTGGTCCGTTAAAACTGGTCATGAAGTTGAAACATTAAGCTGGTATTAAATTTGGCCCTTAAATCATGTAAAGAAGAGTAAAGCTTGATACTATTTGAACATTTCTAAATAATGTTACCTCATCGGCTTCATAACCTGGTCCTACGGTGATCTGAAGAAGAAATCGTGAACACTGTATCTTGATCTGCAAAAAAAAAACTAAAACGGGTATAATTTTTTCAGGACAAATCGGAAAAAAAAACGAAGCAGTCAGAGAGAAAAATCTAGAATGTGCCTAATGAAATGAGCTTCCCATCCAAAGACGCAAAACAGGCTTGATTTTTTAATCAAAGCGACAAAAAACCAGGTTAACAAAAAATAGAACAACCCTCTGTAACCACTGCCTATTTATGAAAAATTTGACTGATTTAGCACTAAAAGCAAAATGTTAAAGAAACCCGGCAAATTCGAACAATGGCATTAAAAGTAAGTTAAAAATACTTCCAGATAACGAGGGTGAGCTCACAAATAGTGCTAAAGTTAAATAAAAATAAATAAAGAGACAAGCAAATCATCGATATGAATACAGATCAACCAATCACGCTGTTCACAAGATATAATTACAAAAATATGTTGCGTTTATCAAAAGTAAAAAGCAAAATAATTTTTTATATTGATATAACATATATACTCAAGGTTACAACGGTATCATATTTTGTAAAGATAAGGCGCTAGAAATCTTGTCAAATGAGAAGTAAATATTTTGTTATGAGCAAAATTCGATTTCTTGAAATATAAATAAATATTAAATATTTAAATCATTTTGGCCTTTTCAGTAATTGTATAAATTAATATATCTATATACATATATATATATATATATATATATATATATATATATATATATATATATATATATATATATATATATATATATATATATATATATATATATATATATATATATATATATATATATATATATATATATATATATATATATATGTATATATATATATATATATATATATATATATATATATATATATATATATATATATATACATATATATATATATATATATATATATATATATATATATATATATATATATATATATATATATATATAGATATATAGATATATATATATATATATGTATATATATGTATATAATTCCTAAATTAGCTTATTTTAAAATATAAAATTTAATTAATTTATATTTACAAAAAACAGAACTTACGTCTTCGCATATTAAATTTTGGAGACTTTTCTTGCTTATGCTTGGGGAAATAGTATGTGGTTTTCTGATTTTCATTAGCTATTGGAAAAGTTTATTTTTCTTGAATAAGTAATTTTAAATAAACAAACATTGCATTTTACATCTGTCGAAAACTTTTGAATTTTTCTTCGTATGGTTCTTCGTTTTGTTATTAAGATGGATGTTACAGTTTAGGTCAAGTACGCTACAATTCCAATCTAAGGAGATTGCTTCCATGTTCTAGGACCATCCTGAAGAACAAGAACGAAATTCCGATCTAGATTGTTTTCACTATGTTAGATAATTCTGTTGGCAATTTGGACTTCCGGACTGAAAGATGGAGACGCTTTAATCTCCATTGCCCTTTCACGTGCGGATTATAAATTTACTATAAATTCTGAAAAGAATGGGAGAGAGTATATATATATATATATATATATATATATATATATATATATATATATATATATATATATATATATATATATATTTAAGCAGCCCCACCTCCTTCATAGTTAGGTGACCTTTGAATATGTAGTAATTATCTGTTAGTACGATTTACCTCATTTGGGTTGGAGAGGTACTGCCATCTGAAATACCGAGATAACATTTAAATATCCTTTCTTCATTAAAAATTAAATAACAGTTAATTCTTCTTATTGTCAAGAATTGTTTTGGGTTAGGGTTTTTATTAAAATTTTCGTATCTTCATTTATACATACTCGGGTTTATAGAAATTCGGTGTCTATAAAGTTTTACTTTTGGTTATACTTACTACTTAAGTGAAATCATCTTTAAAGGAACAGACTGGAGCCAAGGGTGTATAAATAAAGTTAGTATTTCGTTCGTAACATAATTATCTTTATCGTAAAATCTCTAAATTTTTACATAATTACTATAATTATCTTTCGACATATAAAGTTAACATGTCTCATAATTATCTTTTGGCATACTAAATTGTATCATTACTTTATGAAAACCATTCTCGTTGTTATTCTTGTTCGGCTAATAAGAATTCATAAATCCTTGCTAACAGATATAATCTTAATGTACATATGGATATCCATTACATTCAATTTTTACTCAAATTTGGGGGATTTGAATATATATTTTCTTTGGCATGCGTTGTATTTTTAATACAATCATATCAGAATAAACCATCAAATTTCTTTCTAGAATACAAGTAGCTAGCTTAAAGTAATTTTTTCCTGGATTTGACTAAAGATTAATAATTTTTTAATCTCTTTAGACCGACTCATAATAAAATAAATTTTGATGATTCCCATTTGATCTCTAATAATGATGACAAAGTCTGGACCAAATAATTGAAAAAGAAGCAGAATGAAATGAGCTAGCCGCATATAGGACTACAGAAACTCATGAATTTTGGTCGTTTGTAGGTAAGCGCTGACCTGTAGAAAGATTTGGTTCAATGAATTGTAGAAATAAAGATGTTTCAGATTTAGCTTAAACATTTTTCTTATGTAATTGATTAGTCTGTGTTCAGTTTTATGTATCTTATGGGAACTCAACGGAAAGACTAAGTACAGTGAGAGAAAATTCCTAGCTGCAATGCTTGGGCTTACCTACCACACCAGCGTTTTGTTAGTGGAGCCCAGGAATCTTCAATCTAACAGAAACCGCTTATACTCACTAATTTATAGCAATTTTTTGGTAAACCTCAAACTAGAGAGTTTTTAGTTCTTATAAACCAAATTTTCTTTATTTCAGTTGATCGGTAATGTCCAATTTTGTTTTAAGATTTTTCAATTTAAAACTTCTAATACTTTTCTTATAAAAACGTGTTGTGTTATAAAAGTAAAGATATTGTAAAAAATAAACTCTACATTAAATTGATGTTTAAATCAGGACAGTTTGTACATTTCCATAAATAGTATTTTTTTTTCTTTTTCCTGGTTGTTTTGCGGTAATTCCTTTTTTAAGGATTTCTTGCCAGTTAAGTAAGACTTAAAAGACTTAAAATGTAAGTCTGCTACAAGCCAGGTTATTTAAGTTTGAAGGATCTACTTTAAATGGGTGCCTAAACTGGTTGCTTCTAGTCGTAATGACTCGTTAATATTGGTTAGAATGAGTTTGTCATCTTTAAAACGACATGCGTTTTATCGCAGGAAATTTTCTTATTACTATCGATTAATAATATTTTAGGAGGCCTGCTAATATAACGTGTCATTCTTGAGAAAACTTCTATGTGCCGAACTTGGTGGTAACTAAAGTTCTTAACTACTCTTCTGATAAAAAATATTTTTCATTCATTTGTCGGTGAATTTCTTGTCAGGAAACAAATTTTCCAGGATTAAATAATTGAATTTTTTATTTTACTCTAATAATTTCCTTAAGATCAGTTACGATACCTGTAATATAATCGGACTCAAACTTTAATCCGATTACTTCGCGTATACGTATCAAATTCAAGATAAAACAAATTCTCTGAGAATTTTTCTTAATTTTTATCATCCGAGTGGCTTACACCCTTACCAAGAGTTCAAGACGCGAAGTTGTATGGCTACTAATTAAAGTATCTCAAGAGGTATAACAAATCGCAAACTCGAAGTGAAACAAATTCTCCTAGTATATTTTTTAAATTTATTAAAAACCTTTCAATAAGGGTGATTTGTAATCTTACCAAGAGTTCAGGACGCGGAGCTGTATTAAGAACTGGGTTAAGATTGTAGCGTTCATTATTTACAGCAGGTTTATTTTGCATCACGCTGCTGGGTTTTACTAGAACAATACAGAAGTTTGGTAACAGCATGCCACTTCTCACTTGATCAGATCTCCAGTGTAATTTAGGAATAAAAAACCCACCATTGAATGTTTCTGTTTTCCTTTTCGACTGTCTTCTTTTCTTTTCTCTTCGACTTACTCTTGAATTTCCAGTAAACTGTTTGTTTTTTATAGAAAGCCATTTGCAATATAGCATTCTTTCAAGGAATAGATAAGGTAAAATTATTTAAAAAGCTTAAATATGTATATATATATATATATATATATATATATATATATATATATATATATATATATATATATATATATATGTATGTATGTATATGTGTGTATATATATATATATATATATATATATATATATATATATATATATATATATACAGGGTGCCCCATATGTATTGAATCATGATGCCACAGCATTTATTAATCCGTGTATCAAAAAAATTTACGGCCTACATGCTGACGTTGACGATAAAATGTTTTGAACTGTCAGCTCGAAGAAATTACGCCATCTTAAATTATAAAGCCCTGTATATTATTTTATTTTTGAGTCCTAACAAAAATTATAGAGATTATTTGTCTAACATACCATATGTCTAAATTGAACTGTTTTGGAATTATTGATATTTGAAATTAAGATCAAATTAAAAAAAAAAATTAAACTGGCTTGTGTCAAATATTTACTGTCAGGTAACGACTTAAGGCGTCAAAAAATGATTTATTGACGGAAACGTTTATTGCTGCATTTTGTGAAACTGCAATTTGAGCGTAATATCATAATGGAACTGAAACTGAAAGAATCACTTTGTTAATGATGGTTGGTTACGGAGACCGTAAGACAACACAACAGGAGGTGTGTGATCTTTTTAACGCAGAATATCCGAATCGGGAACCTATTACCCAATCCGTAGTCAGCAAAACATTAAAACGATTTAGACAATCAGATAATGTTAAGGATCGTTTTAAATCTGGATCTCCAAAAGTTAAAACTAGCGATGATAAAAAGTTTTACTGGAAATTACAGAAAATTCCCATACAGCCACTCGTCAGCTTTGTCTAGACCACCACATAAGTAAAGGTACCTTAAGTCGTATACTGAATGAAGAAAAATTGCATCCATACAAACCCATTCTATTACAAGAATTATCTGAAGATGACCGTGATAGACGTGTTGCATTTTGCTAGGTCATGATGGAACGAATCAGTAATGATCCTAACCTATTTCATAATATTATTTTTTTTGGCGAAGCCACATTTTGTCTTAACGGAAGGATTAACAGGCATAACGGTACTGGTCTACTGAGAATCGTGTGTGGGCAGGGATTTGTGGATGTCATATCATTGGTCCCTTTTTTATCGATGGAATTCTTATAGGACAGCGGTATTTACAGTTACTCCAAGAGCAAGTTATTCCAACTCGTGGAGGTCTTTTTCTCAATGAAAATAATTTGGATACCCTAACAGGAATCTGTGATATCAACAGGACGAAGCACCTCCCCACTATGAAATCGTAGATCGTAGATATTTGGATGCGATTTTTCCTAATCAATGGCTAGGCAGAAGAGGTGCTGTAGGTGCCTGCAAGGAGTCCCGACCTTACGCCTCTCGAAATTTTTATCATTTATCATTCCAAAACAGGTCAATTTAGACATACTCATAGTATGTTAGACAAATAATATCTAGAATTTTTAGTGTATATATGTATATATATATATATATATATATATATATATATATATATATATATATATATATATATATATATATATATATATTAAAAACCTCTACACTAAGATACCTATTTTTATATTAAGCATGCATAGGTGGAGCCGAAGTATTAAAGGAAAAGCATACTCAGTAGCGTTTGATATCTAGAATCCACTCTCTACTGCGTATGAGTTACTGTCTTGCATAGGTAAATTTCACCAAACCGCCACAAAGTATCTCAATCACTACCACAAGCATTATCAGGGAAAACAAATTCTCCGAGTATATTTTAAATTGATTTTGACTTTCCTTGCTGAAGGAAAGTATTGCATTAGTGAAAAAATCACAATCCGAGTTGTTTGCTTTTCTTCACGTTTTAGGGTTCCTAGATTACGAAAAACATTCCCATCGGTCTGTTTGTTTACCTGTCGATCTCCCAGTCTGTCGATCTCTTCGCACGATAACTCTCGAACAAAATGTGATATGTATATAATACTTAATAAAGAGTTAAATTCTATAATATTGTATTTGAGCGATATCTCTTAAGGCGAATGGGGTGAAAGGAGTGTGAATTGATAAATTTTGTAAGGTTTTGATAGTAATATGGACCTGGTTTTATAATAAACAAATATTTTGCATAAATACTTAAACCTAAACATAAAAGGGGTGAAAATATGGGGAAAGAGATTATACGGGTTATTTTGTATATATGTACGTTCCAAGATTTTTGGGGTCGAGGAATTCAAAAATTAGATTATTTTGTAATTATTTTCGATTTTAACCCAAGAAGGGGAGTGAAAAGGGTCATTAAATATTGCATAGTTTCAATAGTATTTTGAGAACTTTTGCAGGTTTTTTTATGTAACTGACAAATATTGAGCAGATAATTTATAGTAAAAAAAATTAGGGGGTTAGAGGGGTTGTTTTATATATATCGTGCTATATGACCTTTTCAGGGTTCTTGGACTATAGGAGATGAAAGGGATGGACGAATCTTGCATAGTTTCAATAATATTATGAGAAGTTTTCCAGGTTTTGTGAATGATAAAATGGGCAAACTCTAATCATAATAATTTATGTTAAAATATATAAGACGCAAAAGGGATGGAGAAGGGAGGTAGAAGAGTGACTTCGTATTTATCTTGTATAGGAGTTTCATTATCTTCTTTGTTAACATGAGAAGAGGGTGAAAGAGGTGGGGGTCATTGTAATAGGGTAATAATGTTTCCGGAATGAAAGGGATGAGGTAGAAGGCTAATATCTTAATATATTTTGATTTTAGTGTTCTTGTTTTTCCATTATTTCCAATTTCGACAGAAATATTATATAGAAGGGATTGAGATCTGATTACAGAGTGACCTAAAACAAACGTTGAATTGAACATAGAGGAAGTTTTACAAATATAAAAGGTTAAGTTGGCGGAAATGTACTTATGGAACAAATAAATTATTGTATTTACTCTACCTGCTAAGTATTGATTTTGTGAAAAAATTACCCTCCAAAATTTTTCTTCTTAAAGTGTAATTTTTGTCATATATGTAAATGTCTTAGGGTTTTTAGATCACAAAAAAAAAACATACTTTTTTTAACTTCCAACTTCATAGTAAATAATAATAAATATCGCAAAAATATTAATTTAGCCACACATCATAAAAAAGGTTTATTTTATATACACATCAAGATGTTTTTCTTAGCATACCTGACAATTTTTTTATCTGTATCCTTCACATTTTAATTCTCTTCTTTACCGTATACACATATTTCGTTGACAGAGAGCATATATTGTGTTCGATATCATTTTGAAAGCGAGGCGTGTAATTTTTTAATCATTAAATACTTCTTTGGATTATTTAAACCAGGTAAATTTCTTATTTTTTTATATTAATATTTCAACCTTAAACTGGTTTGTATTAAGTAATTCTTTAATATGAGATAGTCAAATTTGGTGTTTATTTTAGAATTGCATATTGACCAGGAAAGTACAGGAGATATCATTTTACCATTTTTTTAAAAAAGGGTCCACCTTCATGTTGTATCTGCACTTTGTCGTGTCTTTGTTTTTCAAAACAGAGAAGGAGCTTGCTAGTATCACCAACACTGGAGATCCATCTTGGATGGCATGGTTTATCACCGTGCTTTCCATAGCCGTCCCAAGCTGAGATGCAAAATTAAGACACACTTTTCTCCAGGTCACAATCAGACAACTTTTATAAGCACAGCACAAACCCATGAATACAGGTACGCTTAGATCCTATCCTAATAGTAACAAAACCTTACACCACACTTTACACAGGCTGTATTCCTTGGGTTCAAACAGAGCTTCCTAAACTATGTCGCTGTAAGAGGATGCACAGCTTAAAGTTGGGATAATAAAAAAAAACCTGCTAAATACGATAAATGTGATAATAGTTCTCCCCAAAAATCCTGGGAACCAACTGAAAGAAATCCTCCAATTGATAAAAACACAGAATGAAGGATTAGGCACTAATAAACCACACCACTGAAGACAATGGTGTTACGCTTGTGTTAAATATCAACGAAACGTCTCTGAAAACCCTCCTGAAGTCCAATATGAAAACATGTATGCGCTTCAGCAAGCGGCAGAAGTGCTGGTTCCAGAGAAAAACCTAAAGTTCCTGGAAGTAAACTTACAGCACAATAGTGCCGATGGACTAACGGGCGGTAAGTTAATATACAAGTCATCTAGTAATGCTAGGACATGTATCTACGTAAGTAACGACGTAGAATGTATGCCCGTAATAAATTCTGTTCTAGAGACCCTGCGACCATCAAACTGGGATATTTTGATGTGGAAGCATCAGGGAGCTGCTAATCTCTTCAGCATTCCATTCCATTTGACTCTCAAGAGATTCCAGCTCCTTCTTGTTCTTAAAGTGCCATCTCCGATGCGGACGTAGGCGACCCTCTCGCCTTCGCGTGTGTGGTATCTTTTTAAGTATTTTCACAGGCAAAAGGGACCTACAGTTTAATGCCGGTTCCCAACGGCCAAAGTGAGAGGGCTATACTAGACATGATACTACCGGTGGTTTGCCTTTGCCTTTCCGAGAGAGAAGACCGTCACGTTGTAAATTTTATTTTGTTTTATTTTATTATTTATTTATCT
This sequence comes from Pachyrhynchus sulphureomaculatus, assembly GCA_019049505.1. Lineage (NCBI taxonomy): Eukaryota > Metazoa > Arthropoda > Insecta > Coleoptera > Curculionidae > Pachyrhynchus > Pachyrhynchus sulphureomaculatus. The sequence goes on from CM032455.1 coordinate 73,343,705, forward strand.
TTTTCTATTATTATTTCAGGTGTCGAGATATGAACTCGGATCGCTGGCGTAAAAAAGCAGACACCTTAACCACTACGCTATGGACACCTCCTTTCAGCTCCTACAGAATTCAAATGGACTACTGACCTTTGGAATACAGTGGACACATATCTATACACTAATCACATATCTATACACTAATCACCTTCAAGATGCACTCACCACTTCTTTTGAAGAAAACCGCCCTTTTGTTTATAACTGCCCAAAAAGCTTTCATTTCAAGCTAGAATGGACTTGCTAAAAACTATTAAGAAAAACAAAACAAAGATCTCAAATGAATGGAATAGGTACTATCAGTCACATACAGAGTGCAATAAAATCCAAAAGATTCTCTAAAAACACAACGGAAACCCGGTTGGCGCGATAAAGAATCCAAAGAGAGTATACTGCACCAGGAAAGAAGTGCCTTGAAGTGCTTCTCCAGGTGCACTCTCCGGATCGAAAATTCTAGAACCGGAAGTAGCTCAGATATAACTCAACCTTTGCCATAAGGCCAAGAGAGCTGATTGGGCAGCTGTAAACCAAATAGTCACTTACGAAAGAATCAGATGAGCTATGGGAACTTTTGAACCCTATAAAATACCAGGATCTAATGGAATTTTTCCAGTACTTCTGTAGGAGGCGATAGACAATCTAGTACTGCACTTATGCAGAATATATTAAGCATGCATTGCACTGGGCTGTATCACCCACATATGGAGAACTGCAAATGTGGCCTTCATTCCTAAACCTGGATGCGACACGGACACCGAAACGAAGATATATCGATCAATTAATCTTACATCTTTTCTTTTAGAAACGTTGGAAAAATCTGTAGATAGGCATAAAAGAGAATAAGTAGTTCTATAAAACCCTCCACACAAACTTCAACATGCCTATTAACCAGGGAAATCACCTGAGACAGTTTTACGCAGCCCTCACAGTGGGCGTCGAATCATCACGGTACCACAAGAAGATTTCCTGGGCGCTTTCATTGGCATACAAAAAGCTTTTGACAATGCATTCTTCATCTCAATGATTGCAGCCTTAGAAAGACATAGTATCGACGACATCACAAGCAGGTGGGTAGATAAACAATATACTTTTAGATTAGAATAAAAGCCAAGGAAGATCATTTTTAGAAGCCCGTCCCCGATTTATGGAAAATTATTGAAGACTTTTTTTTAATGTAGAATGGTATAATGCATATCAAGGAGTATACTGACATATATGACAGTTGGTGAAAATGACGCCGAGCGCCGCGTTGCCAAACAACTTTTTTCCATCGACATACCTTTTGTAAAACAGCATTGGAAAGCCCTAATTTTTTTCAACATTTTTCCCTTAAACTGTTTTTTCTAATTTGCAAAAATTGAAAAAAAAGTTATGTAGCAAAAACCCTATAAAATATTATTTTTTGATCATCGCGGTTGTCATGGATCGTATGCCATGTTTGGCAGTTTTCAAACAATTTATCTAGTAGGCGACTGTCATACTTTAATCTGACAGTTCTTGTTTGCACACCTAATCAATTTAACAGAGTTAAACTAAGTAAACAATATGTTAATAGCTTCTGGTTGAAGTCGTTTCCCACGCTGAAAAAGTAGATAAGTTTCTTATTTATGGAGAAGCAAGAAGAAATTTTTAGGAACCCGTTAGACTGTAACGAGAACTTAGTTGTGGATAAGCTGCTGATTTGGCTAAACTCACAGGGCTTTTACGCCCAGCGATATGATGATGATATAGTTATACTCATTCAAAGAGAGTATACGATCTCTGTGGCAAAGCTCATGCAAAGAGCACTGGACAATGTACAGACTGCTGTTATACTGTTCACAAAAAGATGGACCCATGGCAAATACAACAACTTGAGTATCTTTGGAGAATGAATAAAAATGAACACAAATATCTGGGGTTGACTCTAGATACAAAATTAAGGGGGAACAAATAAATTACAAAAAACTTCAATGAAGCAAAAATGTGTCTCATGAGATGCAGGAGCTTCTTTGGGAAAACTTGTAACCTTAAATCGTGACGTATAATCAGAGAGTGCTTTGGTTATAAGGCACGGTCATTAGACCAATGGTTACAAACAAAGCTGCAGTATGGTAGACGAAAACAAAGCAAAGAATGATAGCCACGGATCTAAATCGGCCACAGAGGCTATCTTGCTTATGTTCTACCGGGGACATATGTAGCTTTCCCACCACAGTTATAGAACTAGTTCTAGGACTACTACCCCTAGATATATTCATAAAAAGTGAGGCTGTTAATAGCGGCTATTGAACGGGGACAAATGTGGATTGGAAACAACACCTGTATAATTTGGGCACATAAGAGTTCTGGATCTAATCGACGACAAACTGTTGTTTATTCAATTTGACTACACGACAACGACATATAATTTCGAAAAAACATATAGAATTCGGTGCGATCCAAATCATCGGGTTTGACTTACAGACTGGTCAAAAACTTTGAGGGAAGTAGGATGCAAAAAATCCTAAGTGGAGCTTTAGCATTCCACTAGGGACATGTGCAACAATATATGAGGTAGAAATTTAAACTATATAAGCATGTGTTCACGAGAATATTAGACGGGACTAATGCAACGAAGAAATATAAATTCTCTCAGACACCCAAGCTGCTCTAAAGGCTTTAGATGCTTATCAGGCCAACTACAAGATCACGATGGAACGTAAATGTGATCTGTTAGAGTTATCGTCCAGGAATGATATGGTTGAACTACTGTGGCTTCTAGGACATTTGGGAATAAAAAGTACTGGGAAGGGGGACGAATTAACAAAATTCAGAGTTAAAAAACCATATAGGGGTTCAGAACCATCGTTTGATGCATCAAAGCAGATGCTAAGAGTGACAGCCAACAGATGGTCATATCAATCACATCTAGATCACTGGCTTGGAACATTTGGCCAAAGACATGCGAGGGACGTAATTGGCAGTTCCTCAAAGAAACTAGTAACTATCGTCCTTTGTTTAACAAGAGCCTTGACCAAACTAGTGGTAGCACTGATCACCGGCCACAGTCACTTGAGGAAACCTTTACAGAAAATAGGTGTCCACAATGGTTCTATGACGTGCAGACTATGTGATGAAAAGGAAGAAACGTCAATTCTATAAGAACTTGCGGCTTTAACTCGGAACAGACATAAACTGTTCGGCGATCCACATCGTGGCGATAAATTACCACATAAAGGGCTTGGAAGGAATGACACTCATGTAATCAATAGAGGACAGTACAATAAGCTAAGCTGCAGTGCACAAACAGGCTTATATATAAACGTTTCAAGACGCAAAGCTATACAACTACTAGTTAAAGTATCGTGAAAGGCAGAACAAATTTTTTAAATAAATTTTCTTAATTTTATTAATAATTTCTCATAGCAATGGTTCACAGCGTCATCAAGGTTTATATGTATAAATAATAGTTAAAGTATCTCAGGAGCTATAAGAAGTATCAAGCTCAAGATAGAACGTATTCTGCAAGGCATGAAAATGTTGCAAGTATAGCAAGGACAGCTTCTCAAAAGCTAGGAAAATTATTTCGAACTAGAAAGCTTTACACTCCACAAGAACTGTTAATTTTGCACAAAGCTCAAATTCAACCAGAGATGGAATACTGCTCCCATGTTTGGGGCTCTGCTCCCAAAGATACACTGCATTTGTTGGATTCTATTCAGAAGAGAGCTGTTCGCCTGATTGGAGACCCGGAACTGGCCAGCAACCTTGATTCATTGGAACATAGAAGAACGGTAGGCGAGTTGAGTCTATTCTAAAAGTATTTTCATGAGAAGTGTTCGATAGATATAGCCCGCTTAATTCCTCTCAAAGCGGTGCACGCTAGAAATATACGTCGCGCTAATACTTCACATCCGTAGGAAGTTCAGCTTGTTACTCCTCGTACAGCCATTTTCAAGCAGTCCATGAAGAACCTCATCCCTTTGGAATAATTTGTCCCGGACTGTGTTTCCCACCGAGTACAATATACAACGATTCAAAACCAACATGAATCGCTTTTTCAGCACACGTGTCGGTCCTTTAGCGCTTTAGGGTTTTCCCTGCAGCACGTGTGCTAGGTCCATAAAAAAAAATATTTTTATTAATGATACCAAGGGTTCAAGACACGAATAACTACTAGTTAAAGTATCTCAGGAAGTGTAACATCTATCAATCTGAAGGTGAAATAAATTCTCTTTATGTGTATTTTATATTTATCAATGATTTTTCAATAAAAATACTTGGAACCTTACCAAGGATACAAGATGTGAAGCTGTGTGATTACTATTGGTAAAGTATTTCTACAGATCTAACAAGTTTTAACCTCAAGGTAGAACAAATTATCTAAAAATGTTTTTTAATTTCAATAATAATTTTTCAATAAAGGTGGTTTACACCCTTATCAAGGGTTCAAGACTCGAAAACGTACAAGTACTAGCTAAAGAATCTCAAGAAGTATCAAGCTCATGGTGGAAAAAAATTTTTGTGCACTTTTTAAATTTTTTAATAATTTCTCAATAAGGGTAGTAAACACTCTTGCCAACGGTTCAAGACGCGAAGCTATATTACTACTAGTTAAAATATCTCAAGAGACATAACAAGTGTTAAATTCCGGGTGAATCAAATTCTTTGAGTGGACTGATGATTAAACAACATTAATTTTATAACTGTGTAACCGTCAGTGAAAATAATGCAAAAGAAATAAGGGGTTTTAAACTTAAGGTGTAACAAAATTTTTGAGTAATTTTTTTTAATGTTACTAATTATTTTTAACACTCATCAAGGGTTTAAAATACGCATCTCCGACAAACTACTAGTTAAAGTGTCTCAAAAGGTATAACAAGCAGGAACCACATTCTCTGGGTATAACCGTTAAACCACTAGTTAAACTATCTCGGAAAGTACGAGTACAATACGTATTAAACTGGAGGAGGAACAAATTCTCCGAGTATATTTTTCTTAGAGCTATAACAAGTATTAAACTCAAGGTTTTACTACTAGTTAAAGTAGTAAAACCTTGAAGAAAGAGGTATAACAGGGATTAAACTTAAGGTGGAACGAATTCTCTGTGCATGTTTTTTACTTATTGTTTAATTTTATATTTAAATGAGGATATTTCTCATCCTTTTTAAGTAACATAGATCCAAGGCTATATAACTAGTATATAAAGTATCTCAAACTACATCGCATAAACTAATCTTCTTAAGGCCATCAGTCAAATTTTGACTCATCCACTATGCACACATAATACAATAACACCTGTCCAGAAAGCCAACTTGTTAGCTCAACTCTTGGTTTCACACCCTGCTGTTGAAATATTATAAATACGAGTAAAAAGTATTTGTCATTATTGTTTAGTATTCAATTCAGTCAACATTGTTTAGGTCATGAGTCAATAAATGCTCCTGTGAATCAAAAAGTAGTTTTTTTTTTAAAAGTAACTAACTATTCGTACATTTAACTAACTTCTGGCGCTGATAGAATACCTGCCCTATTACTCAAATATGTGCTAGCAGACTTCCTCCACTTTTTTAGACTTCCCTACAAAAAACGAATGTTTCCTTCCTGCTAGAAATTCGCTAGTTCAGCTGATATCCAATAAAAACAAAAATTACCGATCATTCCTTTCAGTAATATTGAAAGTCATAAATGAAAGGATTTCATATTATTAGCAACCACTAATATGGCTTGCGTAAGCAAAGATCAACCGGAAATCTTCTTGTCTATATCACACTTACTTAGACCAACGGAGTTTAACATTTTGGGGACATTGGGAACATTTGATACATCCAAGGCATTCGATGGGGTTTGGTATGAAGAACTATTGACTAAGCTACTCTCTCGCGGTACAAGGCTCAAATTCGACCAAAGCATTATAACAGGTATTAAACTACTCCCATCTTTGGGGCTGTGTTCCCAAATCTATGCTGTATTTGTTAAATTCTATTTAGCAGAGAACTATTTGCCTGATTGGAAACCGAGAACCCACTAGTAACTATTCGATACGTACTTTCAAGAATGTGTTCGAGGGATGTAGCCCGCTTAATTTCTCCCTGGGCGGTGCATGCTAGAAATTCTCACTCCTCGTTCCACCCTTTTCAAGAATTCTTTTAAAATTGAGAATAACCCATTGCACAGGACTTTAAGTACCATTTGCAGCAATTCACGACCAATGTGAGTGGCATTTTCCATACACGTGTCGCTTCTGTAAGGCTTTAGAAATTTCCTCGAGCATTTATGTCGTACCCATAAAAAAGAGATAGTACAAATTCTCTATGTATATTTTTTAATTTTCAAAAATCAGAATCCTCGTTGGCATATTCGAATTTCATTTCCTTCTGTCTTGAGCCACAGGTGCCATCGTTCGTTAATATGATATAAGTCTACGGACGATTCAACTTCGCTGCTTAGTCCGTAAAGATTGGGCAGCCCATACAAGTAAATAGATTTCTGAATTTAATAGAAACTAATTACTTAGTTTATAGTAATATGAACTAAGTAACTGATAGGGACTAATTACTTTTAATAGGTATAGAAGATTAATAACTTCACCAACCAACATTTCATTGCCTTTCTAATTATTCGTGGTAAAAATAAAAGGAAGTAAAAGGAAACAGAAATATAGATTTGTAACCAGTGTTAGTATTGGTCCCTGTTTGATTATTAAATAACCTATTGATTTGAAATTTATTGACTTTTTTCCAAACCATTTAAATCCGATATAACTAATCTTACCGCTTTATATTGAAGATGTTAAAGATGAAAAGACCAGTATTGTTATATTATTATTAAAAATTGTTGTTGTTGTTTAGGGGGCAGAGCGCGTCGACTGCTATGATCATTTGGCACCCCATTTAGAGATTTTTATTTAAATATCATACTGATATATTCATCTCGTTTAGATATTTGCGGATGTTATTTTCGGTTAAAGAAAATTGATTAATCATATGCGTAATCGAATGAGGGATTTTGTGTTTTATTCTCAACAGGGAGGAGTGATCAGCCTCAAAGATATGTTTAACTGAGAGGATGGCATTACAGGTTGCACATCTCGGTACAGGTTCTTTTTTTTAATAAATATGAGTGAGTTTGATAGATATGCCCTATAGCTAATCTCCTTAATAAAATGTTTTCATATCTTTTATTGCTCATAATATGTAAAGGTGGGTAAACCATAGGTTTTATTGACCATAGTTTGTTATCATTATTTTCCAGATCCCACTCCAGTTGAAATATATTCCTATTTACTGCTTGAAGCAGATTAAGAAAATCATTTTTGTTGTTTTCACCTGAGAAAGGGTCTCCATTGATTGCTGCTATTTTAGCTTTCCTATCAGCTATAACATTGCCCTTTATGTTCGTATGTCCCGGGATCCATAAATATGATATTTTGATGTTTCTCATTTTTGCAATATATAGGAGGTCGATAATTTGTCTTTGATATGTATTATTAGAATTACTGGATTTGATGACCGTTAAGGCACTCAGGGAGTCTGAAGCTATTGGTATTTTATTTGTCTCCGAGGTTGGAGAAATCGCAAATCTTGTTGCCTCCTTAATGGCAAGTAGCTCAGACTGGAGATTTCCAAGTGACCAGTCTCAGGGCCTGATTTTAAATTGTGTTTAGAGATCTCTTTACCCCCTGTGACGCTGAATTATATAAAAAGTCCCCGTATCTCAGTTTAGAGAGAATTAGGGATTTATACAATGTAAGTAATGTTGGAAAGTCTGCACCCCATTTGGTGTTAGCTAAGGATTTTAATATATTTAGATCTTGAGTAGTGCGGGTCTTGAGATTTCTGACGTGTGAAGTCCAATTCAGTTTGTTGTCAAAAGTTAAACCAAGAATTTTGGAAGAACTCATTGAAGGAATTGCTTTATTATTTAGAGTTAATATATTGATTTTTGTACAACTACGTATCTTGCAGAAATATATGCAAACAGATTTTGTTGGGAAAAAAGAAAGGTCATTTTCTTTGGCCCATGCATTTATTGTAATTATTCTGGATTGAAGTTCGTGAGTTAATTCGTTTGAAGAAGTATTCGAATTGTATAGAATGAAATCGTCAGCAAATAGCTTGAAACTCACTAAGGCAGGAATCTCATTTATTAAGGACAGCATGACTATGTTAAAAAGAGTTGGGCTCAATACCGATCCTCGGGGGACCCCTCTGTTTGAATGATATGTATTTGAGAGTAGGCCATTTGACCTTACTTGAAAGGATCTGGAGGATAAAAAGTTCTGAATAAATTTTGGTAACAATCCCTCGAATCCAAGATCCTGCATCTGTTTTAGGATGATGTTACTATTAATCATGTCAAAGGCATTTTGCAAATCCATGGAAACAAGAGAGGTGTGTTGCTTTCTGTGCATTACCCGTCTAATATGAGATTCCAATGAAGCCAATTACTCCATTGCAGATGCCTTCTAAATCCATGTTGATGTTGTGATAACATTTTATTTGATTCAAGCATCCATGTTAGACGATGGTGAACCATTCTCTCCATGATTTTACATAACAGATTTGTTAGTGATATAGGTCGGTAATTCTCGGGAGAAGATCTGGGCTTACTTGGTTTGTGTATAGGTATTATTGTAGCTTTCAACCAGTTTTTCGGGAAGTTTGAGTCAAGTTCGGGAGGATTTTAAATAATATCGCTATTTTAATAACATTGAACTTACCTATGAAATCTGAGGCAATGTTTACGATATATGTATAAAAAAGGTCCCAAATCTTTGTTTTCATAGTAGAAAATAATTTTCGGATCAGTGCATTCTGACTGTGTTTTTCCAAGTATTTTCTGTTTTCTGCGTTATTTTGTAGCAAACCTTTAATTGTCGAATATGTGCATAAAATAAATTTATAGCTGCAATAAATCGGCCTTTAGATATGCTACCACGGTCAGTGCTCGCCTTTTTCATCTAGTAGTTTATATCAGTGAAAAAGACATTTAAAATACTCAACTGCAAATTGTAATTCAGAAGTAAATTTATTCTAAACTTTTTATTACATCCCACATATTATACTGGATTACTAAGTATATTTTATGCTAATTTTACTAGATTAGATAGATAGACTTTTAACGGTAATCAATTGAAAATTCCTTTAAATTTTGGGGATACGAAAACTTTGTATAACAGACCAATTGTGCCAACCAACCAAATTGTTAGTGACATGACTGATAACGTAAATAGTTAGTTTCCAAGGTTTTTGTTCAAGATACATAATTATCATATAAATCCACCAACCTTTTATGAAATATAGTATCTTATTTATGAAATATCCCATTTATAAATTTTTAAAAATAATTAGAATTTTTTTTAGGTACTTTTTTAGAAATTTAAACTATCTATCACCTTTGATAAAAATGAAAAACCTATTAAGTTCAACACTCAATCATATATGATGTCACTATATATATATATATATATATATATATATATATATATATATATATATATATATATATATATATATATATATATATATATATCCTAATCATTCGGGTTGATGGCAAATTTTTACTTTCCTTGTTAAAGGAAAGTATTTTATTCGTGATAAAATCACACTTCGAGATTTTTTCTTTTCTTTCACGTTTTAGGGTTCCTAGATCAAGAAAAACATAGTCCCTTATTTCCGTCGGTTTGTCTCTTTCTGGGTCTGTTGACACGGTAACGCTCGAATGAAATGAGACATCAATTTTAAACTTAGTACAAGCCTATAGTTTTGAACGATAACACTTTCCGTTAAGGGGTTGAAAGGGGTGAAGGTAGATAGCAGCAAAGTATAAGGTGAAAGGAGATAGAGGGTTAGAAGGATGGTTGCGCATATATCATAATATACTTTTATTTCAGTGTTCTTACTTTTTCATTATTCCCAATTTTAACAAAAATAGTATGTAGAAGGGATGAAGATCTGATTACATTGTAACCAAAAAAATGTTAAGTTAATTATAAAAATAGTTTTAAAAATACAACTATTTAAATTGACCGAAACTTACGTCCTTCTGCACAATAGGTAAATTATTAAAGAGTTAATTGATTGGTCCCTTACTTTCTGACAGTACATTTTAACAAAACTTCTTAATTACTTTGTTAACTGTCACTGAATATATTTGTAAAGATTTTACAAATAAGTCTTAGTTAAACGTTTGACAATGTAGTTGTACTACGAAATCGCGATAACGCAACTGTAAAATCTTTACAAATATATTTAGTGACAGTTAACAAAGATAAAGAATTATCCCCTGCAATTTTTTTGCATGATTTTAGGCATATTACGGAAATTTACCTTCCTTTCACTTGAAAAAATTAAATACAATACTTATTTTCGAACTACATGTTTGCAAAGATAATACTGGGTAAATAATTTTACCGATCCTTCAAAGTTTGTTGATATAGTAAATTTTATTCCAAGGTGAAAAATAAGACTTAAAAATCTTTAAAAAAATTATCTACGGAAATATATTTTTTCCTAACTATAATTAAGAACCAAGACCCCAAAATACCAACAAACCACAGATCTGAAAATATTTTCAGAAAAACATGAACACGCGTGTTCTTACGAGCTATGTCATCATAAGAGAGTTAATTACTTGTAAGGACCTCTAAACTGAGTTAGCGAATATTTGTAAATGTGTACTATGATACAGAGCGTTAATATTCTGTACTGTAGTTAAAATTCTTATTATTTTCACAAACTCTGGCCACTTTTTATAGCGATATGGAGCTATCAGTTACTTTGTGCCTTAGTAAAGAATTCATTCACGCGGGCGGGCTGAAGTAAGAAAAGAACTGCTATAAATTCTTCCGCTCATTGAACTATCAATAACTAGATTAAAATTTATAACTACACATTAATATTATAATTTATCTTGTGAAAGATATAGTGCATAAATCATATTAATCTTTTTATACAATTATTAAAAATTTTCCATACTCTAGCGCTCTCTGCCTATTATATAAGCTTATTCAGAAAAACCGGCGATCAACTAGCTCTTAGTACAATAAAATTACTAAATTACTTTGTTAACTGTCACTAAATATATTTGTAAAGATTTTAAAATTGCGTTATCGCGATTTCGTAGTACAACTACATTGTCAAACGTTTAACTAAGACTAAAACAGATTTTTGGTATTTTATGTTTATATAATGAACAGATGTGTTTCTATTATGTACTAAAACAGTTTGAACAGAACGAAATTTGCTACGTCTAATTGACTATTCAATAAATTTATATTATGATCCTTTGAATGTCTGTAAATTTCTATGGATTCTAGGAAATTGAGCTTTGACCCTTTAGGTGCCGTATGGAGTATTTGTAAACAATTGATATTGGGAAAAGTATGGCCCGTTTCTAAGAAATATTTAACAAAGTGTGATTTTTCATTTCTTAGCCTATAAGAGGCATTGTGTTCTGCGAGCCTTGTTTTGAAATTCCCTCTTAGTAAAAATAATTTGAAAAAAGAACTGGACACATACAAAAATATAGCACTCAACAACGGCTTCCAACCTAAAATAATTAATACTTTAATAAGTCGTAAACGAAAACAAATCAATTTCAGCTTAATCTACCCCATAAAAGAATACCGAGAAAAGCAAACATTCATACCTCTGACATATTTTGGTTCCATTTCGGATAAAATATCCCAAGTTCTCACGACCGAAAAAAACAAGAATAGCTTTAAAACCCGCTCAAAATTATCCAATATATTTTTCAATGCCAAAGATAAAACTAATAAACACAATAAATCAGGAGTTTATAAACTTAATTGTCAAGAGTCCAATAGCTGTAACGTAGGCCAAACGGGACGGAATTTCAAAACAAGATTCGCAGAACACAATGCCTCTTATAGGCTAAAAAATGAAATATCACACTTTGCTAAATATTTCTTAGAATACTTTTCCCAATATCAATTGTTTACAAATACTCCATACGGCACCTAAAGGGTCAAAACTCACTTTCTTAGAATCCACAAAAATTTATACACATTCAAAGAACCATAATATAAATTTACTGAACAGTCAATTAGACGTAGCAAATTTCGTTCTGTTCAAACTGTTTTAGTACATAATAGACCCACATCTGTTCATCATATAAACATAAAATGCCAAAAATCTATTTTAGTCTTAGTTAAGCGTTTGGCAATGTAATTGTACTACGAAATCGCGATAACGCAATTGTAAAATCGTTACAAATATATTTAGTGACAGTTAACAAAGTAATTAAGTAATTTTATTGTTAAAATGTACTGTCACAAAGTAACGGACCAATCAATCAACTCTTAGTAGTAAGTGTCATATTTGTTTAAATATGGTATATAGGTTTAAATAAGTTAAAAAAGATAATTTGAGTAATATTTTATATATTATATTAGTAGCTTTCTGTCCAATTGTCTCCCTGATTACGGCACTGCACAGAATTAAAAGTTAGTGTTCATAATTTCTACAACTGCAGTTGGTTTACTTATTGAATAACATCTGGCCAGCACTTTTTATTTTTGTATGGCTTAGATTTATAAATATGAGTAGCTGTTTATGAAACGCCTAACATAAAACGACAAAGGTCTAATTAGATACCATAAGTTTTACTAGGTCAGGAAACAACCTTAACTGACAATGTATTTTAAGATAATCACTTATAAAATACATGTATTAGTTATATGATATTTAATTAAACATATAAGCTAAATATATATACATTTGGTTAAGTAATATTTTTATTTAAATAACCGATCAAGTGCAAGTCGAATTTGCGCAATTCGTGTTCCGTACGTTGATTGCTTTTAAAATAAAAATTTTTGTTACGTAGGTATAAAATGATCAATGACTTTACAAAACACATCCCAAATGAGTTTTCAACACAATTTTTTCCGATCTTTACCGAAAACTGATGCCCTTGAAATTCTTGTTTTTTTATATACCAGATGCACTCGTAATAATTTTTGTCCAGTCTAGACCCTGTGGAGAATATTCCAGAATTACCAGTATTACATTATATATATTTTTGAACTTGAACTTACAAGATTTCATTTGACACTCCACTCGACGACCTGGTAATTTTTATTTCACTTCCGATTTCACCCCTCAAAACTAACCCCCTAAGTAAAAAATTAAATTTCAAAACTACACGACTCTGAGGCCATTAATTCCTCTATTAGTGCCAAATATCAACTTTCTATGTGACAGACGGACAGACAGACAGACAGACGGATAGACACCGAAGTGATCTTATAAGTGTTCCGTACGAAACACTAAAAACGTATTTGTACTGATTTTAGAAAATATTGCAGCACTTTTAATATTAATAAGTTTATTAAGCTGTCTATAGTCTGTCTGTTTAGGAGGAAATAAAACTTCTGGCTTTATAAAATAATAAATGTTTGGTCTTTAAATCTCTCTAATAAAGAAGAAATATAACAAAAGCAGTTTTAAAATGATTTTTTCTTTTATATATATAATAAAGGAGTAAACACTTTTTTGTTTTATTTGAAGGAATAAACAGTTAAAAGTTAAAAATCGTTTTAAATTATAAAGTGTGGGGCTCTAAAACCATACTTTATAATTAGGTAATTGATAATTTTTTTTAGTAAATATGTATTAACAACGATGGAAAAAACTCTTATTTACAAGGTCCAAGAGAATTGACATTTTTTTGCGATATCAAAATTAAGCGTCTAAAATAATTTGTTTCATACGTAAATATATATATATATATATATATATATATACCATATATATATATATATATATATATATATATATATATATATATATATATATATATATATAATATATATATAGATATATATATATATTTATATATATATATATATATATATATATATATATATATATATATATATATATATATATATATTAAGATAGAATAGTTTTATATTTATTTTTCATTCTTACTTTCAACTGGTGAAATGCTCGGGTCTATTTTGAATAAATGGATGACAGATCTCCTTTTTGTTTTCATCGTTTGAGTAAATACGTTAACCTTTCTACTGTAATTTAAGATCATACATAGAAACAGTATGCGATAACAAGATGCATGAAAAATCACCTCTCCGAAGAACCTAACGTTACTTTTTCATGGGATAAGTTAAGAGAATTTAATTACATTTAGTAACTCATTATTTGTGGAGTATATGCGATTTTATTTCTACACTAACCCGAAAACATTAAAGATACCATTTACAATATGTTGACGGGGGTCTAAGAAAAATTTCACTATTTAATATCTGGAAGAAGCAAAGCTTTCGAATTTTCAGTCTTTTTGCACCAAGTGAAATGAAATTTTCGGATTTTTTTTGTGATCGTTATATTTTTCGAGACAAACATGTTTTGTAAATATGATCCTTTTAGTTTTTTTAAACTTTGATATGGTGTTATCTAATTTTTTAAAATGTGTCTTTTTTGTGTTTTAATTCCTTTCAATCAAATTTCAAAAGCTTGAGAACCCCTCAGTTGCCCTCTTCAGGTGAAAGCCCTGCCCTGGATTTACTTCTGTAGAATGACTAAAAATACACATCCACGTCATTCGTTAATTCTGACACAGAAGTTAAAATAAACACCAGTTCGTTTACCCCCTAGAAAGAACGAATGTACAATATTGCTCATGACAACACTTGAAAGCTTCCATTTTACTCAATAATAAAATGTAAGTATTTGGTCTATCAAAACAGACCCATGTCAAGAAAGTTAATGATTGCAATAAGAAAAGGAAAATAACATGTGCCAACTGACAGATGGCTATTTGAGAGACATTTATATATCGTGTGCTATTTTAGGATCTCGCGCTCGAAAAGTACATCCAGTATTTAGCTTTAAATATTTAGGCATTGGTAATATTAAACAGTTAACGGACGGAGATAAATATGTAGTAAAAGATCAAATAAGTCATAATTCCTGTATATTTTCGCATTTTCTGATAAATTCGGTTATGATTTGGTTTTGCATAAATCAAGAAATCTTCGAATTGAAAATGAATGTTGTTTTCATTTTTTAAAGCCTAATGTTGAAAACGATTTAATTGACCTATTCAATTTGTAACTACTAATTCTTGATAACAAAAGATTATCAACTAATGATAGGCCATATAGATAGTCAGGGGTCCAGACTATACCTCTTTAATTCGGGGTCCTGAACCCTCCCGTCTTCTTTCAAGATTTAGAAAGATTTACTTCAAGATATCTGTAAAACCTTTTAGATATTCGATTATCACTAAATTTGTTCTCTGCGATAAAATTGGGTTAGAGTCTTGGGATTTTAGAACCAGATCTCTTAACTTTAACCACACCATTGTGAAAAATGCAATGACCTGTATGCTGGTTTCCAACATATGTGTTCTTTGTAATAAGGACTCAAAAGCAATTAAATGCTAAGAATGTCTGCATGATGTTCAACTTATTTTGCGAATACTAAATTTAATAAAAAAGTATAAAAGGTGACATAAGATCTCCTTCCCATCAGAGCAAAGAACATTTTATTACATTACAGCATGGAATATTTTAGATTTGAAGCAATTATTTTCTTATGTACAAAATGTGTAGAGCAAAGTGTTAGGATTACATTCCCATAACCCTAAAAATTATGAAAATACCAAGATATGTTAAAAATGTCATGAAGAGGATGTCTTCTTGAATTTAATAGATTAAAAAACATGTTTCATCCTTTCTCAACTTCCAAATGATAAAATTAAAAATTGCAAAGGATAGGGAGTTTACAAAAATTATTTTATAAAAATTTTATGAATTTTCTAAAATAAGGTAACTTAAATTTTAATATTATAATCGGATTACCTAAAAAATGAATGAGTGGATTTTAAAAGATGGGGCAGCAATTGCCTTCAAAATGGGAATATACTTCTAACTTTAAAACGTTTCTATAAATTCGCCAACCCCTCCCAAAGTTTTGCCTATTTTTGATTTTGTAAACTGAAATAATTTGAAAAGTCGGTAAGGTTTACCGACTTTTCAAATGAACTCAAATATATAGCTTTTATAAAATACCTCTTTATACTGCATCAAAAAATGTAATAAAATAAAGCAATTAAATTAAAATAAACCAAATTTTTTCTGTTAGGTAAGTTGCAAATAGTATTATAATTAATTGTTATAACTATATGATTGAATTTTCTTATTTCTAATTTCTAAAAAACTCACAATAGTATTTTTCCACTACTAATAAGTGATTTTAATATAATAATTTTTTTATCCAATTAAATTATCCAAATAATTTATTTAGTTATCCAAATCCAAAAAAAGAGAAGATTTTTAGAAAAATTTTCAATATTTTTATTTTTTTCTAAAGTGCAAATAGGTTAGAATGCTTTATGTGTGAAAAATAAAAACTGCTAGGTACTATCCCAAATTTGTCACTAAAATTACTTAATGTTTTGAAAAATCAGACAATTAAATTTTTGCTAAATCACCAGTGACGGTTGCATTTCCCAGAGAATACTAAAAAGTTTAATTAATATAAATCATTTTTTAATTTTTTGTTCAGTATAAAATACGGAGACAACTAAAGTTAAATAATATGGAATATTGCCACAGTTTTTTTTTTTTAGTTGTCACCTGGCGACATGTCATTGAAACAACGGCAAGCTGGCAAAGACAAAGATAGCTAATATAGGGTTATTTCTGGTTATATCTGAATTAATTGAACTAATTCTCAAAATTTTCGACTAATTGTGTTATTAATTATATTCCTAATTTCAGAAGCGTATGCATACAGAGGCAAGGATACAAGGGTTTTTAAGTAACATGAACAAAAGTAGAGTTAAAAGGCATTGGGCTAGAAAAGGATAAGAATAAAATAAAAAAAGTGTAGCTTAACCACTTCCATAGTCAGGTGAGTTACTAATTTCTTTATAAAAAAAATGCCATCAAAGTCTGTTTCGTTCTATCTACATTAATCACCATAATGGTCAAAAAAGGTAGATTTCCATAGATCTAGAAAATATATTAAAATTGTAAACTCAAAAATTCCAAAGCCAATATTACTAGAAATTATATTAAGGTAATTTCATTTATTAAAAATTATGTATTTTTCATTTCAATCGGATCTTTTAATTAAGATTGAAATAATCATAGACACTCCTTAGATTACTTTTATTATTAAGTTATGACATGAAAACGTAACATTTAAGTTTTTATCTTTTTGTCAAAATAGTAATGTACTAAATAAAACGATAAAATTTTGACGAGTGAAAAAAATAATAATATTCAAACTATAAATGAACTATTCATTATTTATAGGCTCAAAATATTTTATTTCAACTTGAGGATAAAATGCTGACGTGGTGGTAATATAATCAAATTCGTGTTTAATTAATAAAATAATTAAACACTCTCTTTAAACTTGAGTTTTAAAACTTATATTCTAAGAAATGGTTTCTCTTCTCGGAAAAACCTATTCCTCCTCAATTATTATTTTTTTGTAGAAAGGTCTACGTTTTTAAAATTTCATCGTAAGAGACTTTTTATTTTTGAATGGTTCCTCGAAGATCATTCATTTACTGTGATAGGAAGAGTGCAATAAAGGACGTCTATTCAAGGAGCCCTTTTTCTGATATAATTTTTTTGTTGTTTGAAATTTTTAAAGTTTTACTATAGGAGAGGATTTTTCTTTTCTAGGTGCTCCTCCCCATTATCGATTTTTTCGCTACTGCTCTGGGGAGTTCCCAAATTTTTTGAACCCCTTCGTTTTTATCAGTTTAGAGAAAAGCGCCCCTTCCCCCCACAAGCAGCTTCACCTTTAATATTCTTTTTTTCATTAAGAACAGACTCTTGTTATGTACCTGTCGCTCAATCCTCTTGAACCCGGTATGGCACAACTTGTTTTATTTACACTTCCTAAATATAACAGTTAGTATAAAATATTCAGTAAATAGTTATTAGTATAGCATAAATTGGAAAAAAAGAAAACATAAAAAGTTACTTACGTGACTACTGCATCAATTTTAACCACTGAAGATGCTAAACATAAAATGAAAACGGCTCGGGGATGCATTTTCATTTTTAAAGGCAAATCCTAAAACTAAATGAAGAAACAAATAACCACTTATCAGTATTAATATTTAATGAATGTTTTGCAAAATAGTGTTAATACTAAATAATTAAGATATTAGTTAGATGACCCGACCTTTCAATACAGGGTTTTGATGCAATTGAAAATTATGGCTGTCAACATTAACTACATATTTTACTTTGTGCTTCTTCTCAAAATATATTTCCAATTTTTTGCTTCAAAGAATTTATATGAAATTGCTATTGTAGATATTTTGAATATAGTAATAACTGCCAATAATTTTCAATATCAAGAGTTATTTTTGAATAGGTTCACCATGTAACAATATTCTTTTCCGTATTTTCAAAACATACAAAGATTAGTACGAAGTCAAAGATTCGTTGTAATTTTGTTAAACTAATAAGAAGAAAACGGTTGTAAGCATGCCGGTTTGTTGTTAAATGTTAAGTAGTGACAGTTCGTTGTCGCTATTCTTCAACTTAGTTCTTCTATAAAAATTACCTGATATATCATTGGGAAAAGAGAACGGCAAATTAAGTAAAAAATACTAGGCAAAGTTCCTGTTCTCATTATATCTCTAAAGTACAGGATCTGCGAAAAGTTTTGCATATTATTTCTAATTATATTAGTAAGTTTTTTTAAAAAGGATTCAAATGAATGTTGTTTATTTTTCTCTGACCACAATATTTCTTTAATAACTAGCTGATCAACAACATAAGGATTTTTTAAAGCTGCTCCCTGAATAGATATTGAGACTCTACAACTATAGGCTATACTATCTAAATACGCTTTCTCTAATAGAGCTTATACCCAAATAATAGTTTCTGCGATACTAACATCTAAAAAGTGTTTTTGTTTTAATTGTACCATAAAAGATGCATTTTTAAGTAACACTGCTTCAGTGTTCCCATTTTAATTTTTTATTCACGTGCAATAAGTCAAGGCTGGAATAAGCCTTGGTGACGCTCAGAACAAAAATACTGATGCGTTGCTTTTCTATATTTAGAGTTAAAAATTAAGACGTATTTATGACACTACATAAGATAAAAATATTATTCCCGAGATCTATTCTAGAAATGAGAAAGATCTGTAAACTTATGATTTCCTGGATTCATTTTTGATGTATATAAATAGTAAATAACAAATTTGTGATTGCAATATTTTTTCTAGCATTTAGAGTTTCTAATTTTTAAAATAGCTTTCATTTAGACCACTCTGGTTTATTTAAGGAAAAATACTCAAATATGTTCTTACAAATATCATCATCATCATCATTAGCATCACCATCATCATCATCATCATCATTAGCTTATTCCATCCATAGTCGAATATAAGCCTTCCCAAGTTGTTTCCGATAAGCTTCGTTGTTTGCTTTTTGCATCCAATCGTGTCTAGCTAACCTTTTTTTGTTGTGGTCTCCCTCTGCATCTTTTGTGTTCTCTAGGCCTCCATTCAACTATACGGCATGTCCGTCTAATATCATTTATCCTTGCGATATGCCCCGCCCAATTCCACCTCAATATACATATTCGTTTTATTACATCTGCCACTTTTGATCTTCTTTTAATCTCAATGTTAGGAATACCATTTTGAAGTCTAATATTTCGCATTCTCCTCTCCAATACTCTTTGGGTTACCTGGAGTATATTTAAAGCCCACGTTTTTAGTGCCATACGTTAATACCGGCAGTACATATTGATCGAATACTCTGACTTTTATTGTATTTGGTATGTCCAATTTAAATGTAGATTGTAACATTCCGAATGCAGACCAAGCTAACGAAACTCCTCTATCCAAGTCAGCTTTTAAATTATTTTTGATATTTCGATTTTTTGTTCCAAATTCCTACCGAATCAAATGCTTTTTCTTAGTCAACATTGCTATCGACAAGATGACCTTATATTCATTTGCTTTTTACACTAATAATCCATTTGTTTGAAAATGGTCCAAACTGCTGTATCTCAGTGTAATACAGGCTAAAATCAAATTCTGGAGTATTACTGCAGCAAGCGATAAGTGTATGTAGTGTCAAATACGCTTAATCAATTATGTATGTGTAAGCAACAGTTTATTATAGTCCAACAATAACTTTTGTAAGTAATCAGTAAAAATAAATTTTGTTTTCATTACTATCAAAATTATGTTTTTTTTTTAATAATGGTTATGACTGTTAGCAAATTAACAAGAATTTGATAAATTTAATAGTGGTGGTGAAATGGTAATGACGCTAATTGAAAAATGATTGGATCAAACACTCCCATTCATTCTAAAGATCTGAGATATTTAATTTTAGAGGAATCATATAAGTAAAGACTAATATAGAGCGAATAGGTAGGGTCTATGTTCTATATTTTGCAACATAGTTCTTTACTTTGAGGGATGTGTACAAAAATCGTGAAAGTAATTTGAGCATTTCATGAATAATACCGAGGCAGCCATAGCATAGTGGTTAGGGTGCCTAGTTTGTACGCCGGAGAGCCGAGTTCGGATCTCGGCTCCGGAAATAATATTAAAAAAAAAATACAAAGTGACGGTTACCTCTCTCGGGAATGGCAAACCACCTGTAGTAGCATGCCTAGTAAAGCCCTCTCACTTTGACCGTTTAAAACCCGCATTAAACTTGCCCTTTGTCAGGGCACCAACTTAAAGCAAAGGCCATTTCAAGAGGAAGACTGAATAATAAACCAGCAAATTACAATTAAAAAGTATAAAAATAGTGGTTCACTTGTATATTAGTTCTCCAAAAAACGCGTGAGTATATTTGGTTTATATTCTGTGCCAAATTTTTCTAATGTTTGTAAAATAATTTTTTGCCCCTAAAAGAACGGACTTCAGAGAAAACGCCCACAGGTGACTTCTGCCAACTAATTTCTGTTGTATTCTCGTCAAAACGAAATAAATAAAACAAAATTTGAACATTCACGTCATTTTTGGAGTCGAGAATAAAGGCCGCTTCGGGTCCCCGGGCCAACATCGACTCCTGCCAGTCATTGAGCACAAGTCCTATTGAACTCCCTAATGATACTGTACCACGCCTACGGTGCTATGGTTCACGCCAAAAATGGCATATTCGAATTGGGGCTTATTGGATAATGGGCCAGTAGCGACGGCCCAAAATACCTGAAAGGTGAACAGTTTCTGTGCCAAATGAACCTGTCAAAGGGGCAAGTTGCTACTACCTACACCACCTTATTTCCCGTAGCTCTTGGTATATATTCAAGAGTGGTAAAATATATTTTAAACCGTATATTAAATTTGAAGGATAAGAAAAGAATCGTATCAGAAAAGAAAATGGTGGAAACAGGAATAAAAGTAAACAAGAATGATAAAATAGAGCTTTAGAAATTACTAAATGTTTGAATTAATTATGTTCTCATTTTAAAGCAGATTCATAAAACACCATCTATGTTATGTTTTTGAATTAGATATACGATTAAGTCCACCTACTTTTTCAATATTTTTTTTAAATTAAATTCTTTCAACGTGGTTTTTTTGGTAGGATAATAGTTTTGACGGCATAGTGACATTTATTAACAATATTAAATTTTTAAGTATAATATGCGAGGACTTTGTCTTCCTACAGATCATATATGCATTTAGACTACTATTTCTGTATTACTAAAAATAGGTTTTCGAATTCATAAAATATATCTAACCTTGAAAGATATTTTCTCTTCATTATTGCTGGAAGACCTGTTCTGTATTTTTTACCTTATCGACTCTGCAGCATGTAGCCAAAGATATTTGGCAGGCATGTCGTACAAAATGGCTTCGGTCCGCTTGTTGTAAAAAAAGACAGGAAATAGGAATTCCAGAGTAAGTCTAAAAGGGATGAAATAGTCGAAAAAAGAAAGAAGATTTTTCTAACTTAAAATGACAGGGACAATTTTAATTTAGGGATACGAAGTTTTCAAAAAATTAAGGTAAAACACCAATCCTTCGACGTTCTTTATTAAAAACTACTCACGCTGTCACCGACCTGCCGAGAGCCGGTTGTGCTACTTCCAACAAAACAGGTTTACGAGTACTATAGTACCATTGAAAATCGAAAATAAATAGAAAACTAGAGGTGAAATTTTTATAATCAAACAGATGTGAACTACAAGAAGGAAATATTACACCCTATTAGGTAATATTATTAATATAATTCTTTATATTAATAATATTATGTAATAGGGCGTAATATTTCCTTTTTGTAGTCCACATAAAGATGGTACATCTGTTTGAGTATAAGAAACACTCAAGGTAAAAAAATGGGTCTTTTCGGGTAGGAACAGTTCTCTAAAAAAATCTAATGAAATTGAGGTCGCCATACTATTACCAAACTTTTGTGACATCCTGGTAAAAAATCAGCAGCGTAGTTTAAAAATGAAAAACGCTACAAGGTGTTTATTTGTACATAGTACATTTAAACGCCACTATGTTTAGTGTATTAATAGTTAATTACATGTCGAGCGGTATTTTGCAGAACCAGTAAGTAAATGTTAGAATGAGGCCTGAGGCAGAAAGTTTACGTGTATAGCAATAATACAGTGACTTTCCGAATGTATTGGGTACACGATTGATTGTGAGTTAATATAAATTAATAATAAAAATAATACTGTCGGAATTGATACATTGACAAAATATTTCACTGATTTAGTAACGCGTTTCTAATCTCTCACCATGCCTAAATTGTAGAAAAAATTTATTTTCCGCACTAGATGGAAGAAACGCACAAGATAATATTTCTTTTGTGAAAAAATCAAATGTGAATAAACCTTTAAAAGAAAAAAATTGTAACAGTAATAAGAAGTTGTCAAAGTAGATGACCAATCAAATTAGCTGGCATGTTGAAATTTTGCTGGCGAGAGCCTCAAACTTAAATATCTTCGTAAGTTACCCTTTTAAGCCCCAGAACACATTCCGCCCTATAG
The DNA here is from genome assembly GCA_019049505.1 of Pachyrhynchus sulphureomaculatus. Classification (NCBI taxonomy): domain Eukaryota; kingdom Metazoa; phylum Arthropoda; class Insecta; order Coleoptera; family Curculionidae; genus Pachyrhynchus; species Pachyrhynchus sulphureomaculatus. The sequence continues at coordinate 73,366,698 of CM032455.1, forward strand.
CATTTTAATAATGACACTAAGAACTATTTTGTTTTAAAATATATAACAACAAAAGGGACAATCTTTATTTTCAGGGATTCTTTACATTAGCTTAAAAAATATTTTGATTTCAATTTGTAAGTGAAAAGAAATCGGTAAGCGAGTATTAAATTTTTCGGCCCTTTTCGGTGGTGCAGTTGTTTTAAAAATTTAAACTATGAAGTTACATGGGATAGAAATGGGTGAAATGTTTAAAGAAAAATTGGCAAAACTAACTTTTTCTAATTAATTACATGAAAGATGACTATTATTCCTCAAGTTATTTTCTGTATTAAACAAGTAATTTTGATTAAATATTATTAACAAACATTGAATTTTTTTTAATTGCAGAAATTTGTGACTTAGGCCGAATTATGCAGAGAAGCTTTCATAAATAAGAGTTTGGTGTTCAAACTTTTTTGGCTACGACTCTTTATGACGACAGATTGTATAAAAAATTGAAAATATCTTGTACACGTTTGGCCACATTTTTCAGTTTGAAAATGTCAGTCCAAGTAAACAACCGGCTGTGTGACTTTACCATGCATACCACTACATTTTGAAAATTATCATTTTATCTTCTATTTCCAAATCTTACAGACAGTTTGCTCGCAGTGTATTAATATTCTTATCGAATCAACAATGTCGTCCAATGGATGGAAGTTTTACTGAAAATATCTATTTATACATATATATATATATATATATATATATATATATATATATATATATTTATATATATATATATATATATATATATATATATATATATATATATATATATATATATATTTATATATATATATATATATATATATATATATATATATATATATATATATATATATATATATATATATATATATATTTCTATATATTATATATACATAAAAATTTCTAAAAAAGTTAACGTTGCTGAACCCGACATAATTATGTCGGGGCACTCCATTCCCCTAGCATCGTCGCTCAATTTGTTGGGCGTTAGTTTGGGAGCAAATATGTCCTGGCATGAACATGTTGCAGGCATAGCAAGGAGAACTTCTCAAATTGGGAATATTATTTAGAACCAGAAGGCTTTACACCCCACAACAACTGTTAATTCTTTACAAAGCCCAAATTCGATCAACTATGGAATACTGCTCCCACGTTTGGGGCTCCGCTCCCAAACATACACTGCATTTGTTGGATTCTGTTCAGAGAAGAGCGGTCCGTCTGATTGGGGACCCGGATTGACCGGCGGCCTTGATTCGCTGGAACATCGAAGAGCGGTTGGCGTCTTGAGTCTGTTCTACAAGTATTTTCATGGAAAGTGTTCGAAGGATGTAGGCCGCTTAATTATTCCCAAAGCGATGCATGTTAAGAATACACGTCGCGCTGGTGCTTCACATCCGTATGAGGTTCAGCTTGTTACTCCGCGTACAACGCTTTTCAAGCAATCTTTTATATGGAGAACGTCATCCCTTTGGAATAATTTGTCCAGCGCTGTGTTTCTCAAGAACAACGTGAATCGCTTTTTTCCGCACTCGTGCCGCTCCTGGAGCGCTTTAGGGACTTCCCTGCAGCACGTGTGCTAGACCCATAAAAATATATATATATATATATATATATATATATATATATATACATATATATATACATATATATATATATATATATATATATATATATATATATATATATATATATATACATATATATATATATACATATATATATATATATATATATATATATATATATATATATATATATATATATATATATATATATATTAATAATAAATTAAAAGTTAATTTTCTCTAACCTAATATTGAAATTTGGTTTTAATGAATTTAATATTAACTATTTTATTGCAATCAAAAAAAAAGTGTGAAATGTTAATTTTCGTTTTTAAGTTCTTTTGAAAAAAAACCCTTTATGCTAGATCAATTAAATTCCATATCTATCTTTTGAAAGAAAAATATACAGCGCAGTTCACAAAAAATTTTAGTTCAGGTTAGTTCAGGTTAGTTCAGGTTACTTTTTTACGTTATTACTGTGTAATAAACAAATACTTTTGAAATTATAAAGTTTACGTGTCGACGTATCAGTTGCGTTACCTGTTAATGTATCAATATCGTTACGTGTTCACGTGTCAATGGCGAAATCAATTCGCTGTGACAGAAGCGTCGAGAATTTAGTCATAATACCCAGTAATGGGTATTAAAAAACAACCGGCAATTAAGTGTTCCGTACCGCGAGTCCTGAAATATTCTATGAAATTCGATCACACACTCATCTTCAATATAAAAATTACCAAGAATATATAGAAAGCTAGACATCATTGTAGTAAAAGTATAAAACAAATATTTACTACCTAAATATTTGTTTAATTATAAACAAATAAAATAAAATTATTTGGTCTCGGTACCTATCCATTGGTCACCAGTCATCATGGAAATTTATATTATCTGGGATTGACCAAATGCTTAAAGTGTAAAGTATATGAGTATATTACCAATTGCAATGAATACTTATTGATATTTTTTTCCACTTAGACTCGGTTAAATTTACAACTTGCCACGAAAAAGATCACCATATTATCAAGTCAAATAGTTTTGTTTATGCCAGATAAATTATCAAACGTAATGCTCTTATGAAAATTTTTGCTCAGTCTACACCTAATGGAGAATATTTCAGAATTTTTTCTAATTTTTTTTTCAGTGCTCTTAGAGAAAAGGAAAAGCGATTTTCGGACATTTTTTAAAAGTAATATAAAGAAAAGTTTACGTGAGTATTATATCAGATATATTTTTTAACTTGTGTTTTCACAAGTTTTCATTTGACACACGACTCAATAACCTTGCAATTTTTTTTCATTTCCGATTTCACCCGAATTTCAACTTTTTATAGTTTCGGAGAAAATTAAGTGTGACAGACAAACAGACAGATACCGAAGTGATCTCATAAGTGTTTCGTACGGAACAATAAAAATGATAATTTTAGTAGCTGAATAAGAGCCTCAGAGTCTTTAAATATGAAAATTTACATATAATATTTTTTTAATTTAAAATAAAATATCATAACAATATGGAACTGTTCTACTAAATATTGTAAACTTCTACTATATTTTACTACGAGAAATATTCTTCACTTAAAACGAATTAAAGGTGTACAACCTTTTAGGGAACTCGTCATTTCAATTTTATGTAGCAAACCATAAAAACTCATTAAAATTCTGTAAAATTTTATAGATTGCCGATAAAATTCTCCAAATCAGTATCAAAAAAATAACCGGTCAAGCGCAAGTTGGACTTGCACAATTACTGTTCTGTACGTTGATTACTTTTAAAATAAAAATTTTCATTACGGAAGTACAAAATGATCAGTGACTTCACAAAACACATCCAAAATGAGTTTTCTAGTTTTTTTCTGATCTTTAGTGAAAACTGATCTTGAAATTTTTTTTTTTTTTTATATACCAGATAAATTATGAAAGGTAATGCACTCATTTTTATTCAATGTACACCCTGTGGAGAATATTCCAGAATTTTTTCAAAATTTTTTTATTGGCACTTTTCGAGATAAGGTGAACACGTAACGATATTGATACATCAACAGGTAAAGCAACTGATACGTCGACACGTAAACTTTATAATTTCAAAAGTATTTGTTTATTACACAGTAATAACGTAAAAAAGTAAATCAAACTTTTTTGTGAGATGCGCTGTATATTTTTCTTTCAAAAAATATATATGAAACTTGATTGATCTAGCATAAGCGGGTATTTTTCGCACTTTTTTAAAAATAATACAAAGAGAATTGTGCGCAAGTATTACATTATATATATTTTTGACCTCGTCTTTTTACAGGCTTTCATTTGATATCCCACTAGCTGACCTGGTAAAAAAAAAATTTTCACTTCCGATTTCACCTATCAAAACTAACCCCTTAAGTCAAAATTTAACTTTCAGAACTACACGGCTCTGATGAGGCCATCAACTCCTATATTAATGCCAAATTTCAACTTCCTATGTCAAATAGTTTCGGAGAAAATTGGGTGTGACACACAGACAGATAGCAGACGGGCACAGTGATCTTATAAGTGGTCCGTACGGAACACTAAAAATATTATACAATTCTATTATAATTTATTATCATATTATTTCTTCAGACTCATACGCTTATAAAAAGTTAGAAATGTTAATTAATGTTTTACATTTCACTTCTATATTGAAATTCATCAAAACTTTAAAAACAGACCTATAAAATCTTGCCAATTGAAATTTAATTAATTAACCTGAAATCATCATATAATCATCAGATCCTATTAGATTTTATAATTGCACTACTTCCAACTGTCTATAAACTCATTAATTTTTACGCGCAGCTGTCATTTTTTTTTCTATGTCTATTTCGAATTACATTATTGCTTATACAAACATATTTCGGTTTCCTAATAGAAGTGCCTTTTTTATATAAGTTTTTATGAGAGATGTTTGTCAAGGACTGAATATGTGTATATATATGAAACCTCATAAATGGGTATCTACCCATTATGTACTTTTTCTGGCGAACTATACAAAAATAAAATATAAAGGTGGCAAGTGAACAAGGAAAATAGGTATCATAATTTTATAACTTTCATAAAATAAGAAAAATAGTTCAATATAACAATTTTCCTTATAACTAATTGCTTATTAATTAAAACTAAAATGAAAAATGATAATATATCTTCTTACCTTTTACACAAAATACTTTAAATTATTTAAATTTTGTAAAATAATGAGATTTTTCTATTTATAATTTATAACATTGAAAATCTGCAAGAGTCATATTATTTTACTGAAAGACACCGAGCAACTACCACGTTTTGAAGAAATTTACTTAGGCATTGCCTATGTATTTTCGGAATTCAAAATTCTTCTGAAATTACCCGCCACCTCCGGCAAAAACCCACTGGCACAGTGTAAGAATACATATTTGAATGGCCTTAGTGGATGGTTGTAGAGAAGCCAAATAATCAAAATAAATGTTGTCAAGAGATGGCGCATACATGTTTGTGAACTGTGATTAATCGGATAACTAACTTCTAATCTAATCGACTATGGCTGGGTAGTGGTTTTACATTCCGATTGATGTAAACTGCCAGATATTTTGACAGTGTTAGGAATCTAATGATATCTTTCATTTTTCATTCAAACTAGCTAGTTAGTTGTCAATTTCTAGTATATTGTTTTGTAGCATATATTCGATTTATACATTTTATTTATTATTATTAGTTCACCTCCCCTCCTCAGTAGGAATGTAACACTTTCCTATACCATCGGCAAGAACGTCAGCGTTGTTCAAGTGCCGAAACATATATTTGAATTTTACCTCTCCTTTTTAATAACGCGATAGTGCTGTCAGGGACATTATTGCATTTCTGCAATATTTACTATCTATGTAAATAACCAAGCCAGATATACCTAAATACATAAATAAATAAGTATGCTGACTTGTGAGTATTACACCCGAGACCCTAAGTATCGTAAGCGGGAACTATACCATCGTGCCAGGGCCGCCTATATTTTCTTCAAAATATATGGATTCCATTATCACGCCATAACCCCCATTATCTAAACTTATCTCTGCTTATCTCTCATTATTTCTCCTTATCTCCCATTATTTATACTTATCTCCCATTATCTCACCTTATCTCCCATTATCGAGGCTTATCTCGACTTATCTCCCATTATTTCTTCTTATCTCTCATTATCTCATCTTACCTCCCATTATCTAGGCATATATTGAATTATATAGAACATATGACAGAGAGACGTTGCATTTTATATATATTCTAGATAGGAGATTATAGATAACCTGGCCAGAGAACAAATGTATGAATTTAAAAAAAAAACACGTATAAGTGGTTCTCGAATGATAAGCGCACTAACGGACAGACAGACAGACAGGGATACGTTGCATTTTATATATATTATAGATGTAATAAAATATATATCTATAACCTGATCAGAGAACATATGTAAGAATTTAAAAAATCACGTAAATCGGATAAGTGGTTCTCGAGGGATAAGCGCACTAACGGACAGACAGACAGACAGAGAGACGTTGCATTTTATATATATTATAGATATTCTCTGCTACATAATATTGTTCCATATTTAATGGTTTAGGCTGTGTATTGCAAGGGAACGCGCTAGTGGCAAACTTTTTTCCGACTTCATTCACTATCTTTTCAGGTCAATTCTCTTTCAAAGTTCACTTTTTCTATCTTTCTTGGAAATTTATTGGTGTTTTTAGAATCTAAAACTTGGAACTATTTCTAGAGTGTTTTTGGTAAGTTTTATATTATACATGTCGTTTAAAACCAGAAAATTTTAAGGAATGTTGACTTTTCATTTATTACAGATCATAACTTTTGAAACTATGTAGAGATAAAAAAAAAATTAGGGTTATTGGAAAGATATTGTAAGGAAGGTAATTGGTCTTATTTTACCGATATTTTTTTTTGTGATACTGAAGTTTATAAATATAAGGTTTCGGCCTGATAATCAGTAAGCACTAACTTTCTGAAGTATATATATATATATATATATATATATATATATATATATATATATATATATATATAAAACGCAACGTCTCTCTGTCTGTCCGTTAGTGCGCTTATCACTTATCCGATTACGATTTACGTATTTTTTTAGATTTATACATATGTTCTCTGACCAGGTTATAGGATATATTTTATTACCTTAGATAATATAAGAAATAAGCAGTGACGATAATAGTGAATCAAGTCAGAAAAAGTTTGCTGCTAGCGCACTCTCTTGCAACACGCTGCCTAAATATGGAACAATATCATGTAAGAAAGAATACAATATACAAAATGCAACGTCTCTCTGTCTGTCTGTCCGGTAGTGCGCTTATCATTCGAGAACCACTTATCCGATTTACGTGTTTTTTTATTTAAATCTTAACTTAATATTTATCAAAAAAAAATCTATAATATATATAAAACACAACGTCTTTCTGTCTATCTGTCCGTTAGTGCGCTTAGCACTCAAGAACCACTTATCCGATTTATTCCTTTTTTTAAAAAATACGTATGTTCTATGTTACGTTAGGTAACATAAGGAATAAGCAGTGACGATAAAACTGAATCAAGTCCTCGAGAGCGGAGCCGCGGGCACGGCTAATATATATATATATATATATATATATATATATATATATATATATATATATATATATATATATAATATAATATAATTTTTCAAAAAAATATTCTTACAAAAGTTTGTTTAATAAGCAATTTAACTTCTTATATTTAGAAAGTGATTTGGTTTGTCTTATAGCATGTTACACTAGGTAAACTGAATGTTTTTGTATCTAATTTTATTTAATATATGCCGGATTCATTAATGCCAATAAGCATATACCTTATGCACTAAGTTTAATAATATTTGTAGAACATGACAAATAAAAATTTTCTCCATTATAAAATATAATTCTGATAGACATCGCGGAAAGTAATCGATAACAGGACACTAATCTGCCTGTATGCTGATATCTACATGTATCGATATACATCCGACATGGCTAAGTTTATGACACAGGTGTGGGTTTCACTCGAAATACTCGGTTTTAATATTCCCCTGATCAAGTGGAGAAGGAAAAAGTTCTTATGAAAGAAAATCGGGTAATCGTATAGTTATCCTGCGCTTCGTTGAATATAATGATTTTTTTAGATTACAGATGAAGATTACAAAAATGAAGACAAAATTTAGCAGCAAGACTTACTTTTTTAGTCATTTAATCTGTGCATTTTATCAAATCTAAGTAATTTTTTCGGCCTTCTTTTTTTAGCTTGGTTAATTTTAACGCTAACGGAATTAAATTTGAATAATATTTTTGTATAATTAATTTTTAGTTAGGATCAGGTTTTTTGATTGATATGCGAAAACACAATTAACCTCCATAATAGAACATTGGACCAAAGGTGTTATAAAAATATTACAAAAATTTCATAAAAGAAAAAAGTTGACTCTATTACTAAAGTACCAGAATAAATACTTATTTGGAAAGCAAACTGGATTTTTACAAAGCTACTCATGTTTTAGGGATATTTTTTACACAGTAACGAAAGTTTTAAGACACATCGTAGCCTGTAGTAATTATTACAGGGATGTATGCCAAAATAAAAAATTAAATTCCAAATATAATTTACTTTTACTATTCATTGTAAGTTTATATTTAATGATTTTCTCAAAATACAAAAAATAGGCAGCATGGGTTATTAAAATCGACGACCCGAAGTTTGATAGAAGAAAATATAACAAGGAGAGATTAGTCGAAGGGAGGTGAGTCTTTGGGAGTTACGAGAGGGAATCAGGAAAAGTAGTTTTGGTAACAGGACCTACTATTCGTACTGAGTCTCTCTCTCAGCTAATAGACCAATATTGAACATTGACACAAATAGACTGTTGGAGGGCATATACCACCCTAAATAGGATAGAGTTCAGATATTTTAGAGTCAATCATTCACACAATTTTATCGATTCAGAAGATGTCTTAGTTTTCTTTTGTATGAATGTCCTAAAATTTTTAATTTCACCTTTTTGTTTTAGGTGCCCATACACAAAATATTGAGAGATGGTGGAGGAAAGTTAGAAGTCCTACGATATGGTACTAGAAAGTGCCATCTCATAGAATATTTGTCCACATTTTTATTTAAAACAAAGTTTAAATATGAAGACGAATGGAATAATTTTCCATTTGGAAAAACATATTTAAATCATTTTTGTTTGAAATTAATAAAAGTTTTTATTTTTGTTTTTTATACTACTGTATATAAAAATGTATTCAATCGTCTTTCGCCATTCAAATCTTCGTACGTTTATGAGTAAGACATTTCGATTTTTTTTTCTTTCAAACAAGTAATTCTCTTCTTTCCAATATTTATATAGATTCATTCTTGTCTTGACGTGATTATTCATTAACTCGAAACCTTTTATCAGTACCAAAAAATTGTATACCATCACTGAACCTCTGATATGATTTACATAGATAAATAAACAGATTTTAACACGTTCTCGATTTTTGAATGTGTTTGTTTTTGACAAATTTTTATGTATTCTGGCGAAACACACTGTAGGATCCAGCAATATCTTGTTATATGGATTTTGAGTAAAGAAAGGTTTATTTAAAATTTAAAACTCACCAGGTGGTGGCACATATGCTGTTGTCATTTTAATATTCTAGTGAGTACATATTAATTTTTTAGTACAAAAATAATAACTATAAAATTGCATTGACAATAAACTGGTTTTATTCTAAAAATTCGACAAAAATAATATTCAAATTTAAATCAGATAGCGCTAGTCAGCCAACTTAAAAAAAAAACAATCATCAAATTACTATACTATATCTGTTTGCAAGGCGAAGTACGAGTAATAAAGCATGTAAAATTATGCAAATTAGAATTAAAGGGACCCAGTGGGTAATAAACCAAAGGCGGGTTGTTTTACCTGATGGGATTAATTTGGATTATAAACCGTATCGAGGGTATACTCTCTGTTTATTTTCTCACGTAACATGTATTGCATCAGTTCAGAACAATAAAGATGTCTTGCCCAAAATGTCAAAAAATAACGGCTTGCTTAAATGAAAAGATCGTAATTAGGAATGTGTTGAATTACATCAAAAGTGATGAAAACCTTAATTTAAGTGTCGACGATAGTGTTCAAAAGTGTTCCCTAATGACCGGAGTTGGAAAAACAACTATCTATCGAATTTTGAAGGAAGAAAGGACAGGAGAAGTTACTGCACCAAAGCTAAAGCCAGATAAAATAAAACTGGAGCTGATAGAAGATGTAAAAAATTCTCCGAGAAGAATCATTCATGGATTTTTCATTAAAAAAAATCCCAACTTTGGACTTAATTCTGGAGGCTGTTAAAAGTAACCCACAGATACCAACCATGGGCAGGACCAAGTTGTGGGACGTTTTAAAATCAATCAATTTTGGTTGGGAAAAATTTCAAAGAAAATCCTTATTAATTGAAAGGGGAGAAATCGTACGCTGGAGAAGAGATTATCTGAGAAAAATTAGAAATGAGCTTTCTCAAGGAAAACGTATTTATTATTTAGACGAAACTTGGCTAAATGAAGGGTACGTAAATAAGTTTTGGAGGACCAAAAACTTTTTGAGTTCAAGACAAGCTTTTATGGAAGGTTGGTCAACCGGTCTCCGTCCACTATCCTGAAAAGGACGCCGATTAATTATAACACATATAGGGAATAGCCACGGTTTCGTTAATTGCGGTCTGCTTACATTCGAATCGAAAAAAACAAGAGATTACCACGAGGATATGAATTTTGATGTGTTTGAAGAATGGTTTACGCAGATGATAGATTTGATTTTCCGAAGCTCAACATGGATAATGCAAGTTACTATTCCAAAAAAGTTGAACGTGTTCCCACGATGGGATGGTTTAAACGTGATATACAGTCTTGGTAACTCAGTAAAATATATTATTCTTTGATGACAATGTTAAAAGCGAGTTTAACGATTAGTCAAACATGAAGTTTTAAGAAACAAAGATAAGTGCAATAAGTACGTTATCGACGAAATTGTCAAAACTCGGGATATAACTGTTCTTCTCTTGCGACCATACCACTGTGAGCTTAATCGTATAGAGTTTATTTGGGCTCAAGTAAAAAACGAAGTGGCTAAAAACAATGTAACCTACAAATTAACAGACCTTAAAAATCTATTTGCAAAAACAATATGTAATGTCACTTCAGAAAACTGGCAAAAATGTGTTGAACACTTAATGGGCCAAATTGTAGAACCACTAGTTATACCATTAGGTACAGATGATGCAATGTCAGATTTTAGTTCAGATATGTCTGACATGTCGGATATAGAAAGTGTTTAAGATTAACATAGCACTAGGGCTAGATATAATAATTTTATTCGTCATTAAATTGAAGTTATAGTTTAAGGTGTTATTTTATAAATGATAAACTTTTAATTGTTACCCTCAGTGTTAAATCGGCATATCCCGTGGATAAATAAATAAATAAATATTAATGAAAATAAAAGAACCAGTCAACATACAGTTATTGTGTCTTCCCTATGTGACATTTGTATTTGTTTTCTTTTAGATTTTAGGCTTTAAATAGTGTTTTGTAAAGGCACATACAGGAGCATGCACCTAGGTGCGTTTATATTTTAAAAGCTGTTTATATGTAATTAATTTCCTATTTATTTGTAAATTTATATGTTTTGATAAATAAATTTGATTTGTTTTCATCTGAACTATCATATTGTTTTGTATGCATATAATATGCAGGTAGGTAATCATCTGGCATTGATGGGCGCCGTTCTGCCATCTTATTATAATTCCTCAATTTTGTTTAATACTAGTTTTACTCTTGCAATATTATTGTAATATGTGTAATATTTTGTAAAATATTTTTTTAATATAACCAACCTTTATTATAGCTATAATTAATACAAAAGAAATCAGTCGATACGCCACTACTCGGTCATTCTCGAGATTTTCAAGGCAAAAATGCCATAATTCTATTGTAATTTTCCATAAATGTTAGTCCAAGCTAATAATACCGGTACAAATAATCTTATTGTAACTTTTTTGCGTAAAATGTACTGTGCGATACTGAGACTCGTACTATCGCGTAAAGTTAATTTGCATAATTGTACATGATTTATTACTTCGTCTTGCAAACGGATAGAGTATAAATTTGGTGAACTGCATATATTAAATGATTCAAATTTGTATAAAAACTAATGATGAAATGAAACAAAAAAAAAAACTGAAATAAATGAAAAAGACAAAGTGGGTAAGTGAAGCATTTAATATTACAGTCATAAAATCTTATAACTTAGTTTAAATTAAAATTTCTCAGAGATTAGGTATAAAAGTTATTGATACTTTTATATGGTCCATAAATGGATAAGTGAAGGAGGGGTAAACACCCTACAGGCAGAATTTCAATGAATCATGAGGCATTAAATAATCCCACAACACTAAGTAATGATACTACTAAAAATAATAATAATCAAAAATCAATTAATAAAGAGCGTCCTTACGTCATCTTACAATAAGAAGAAAATAAGAACCAGATCAGGAAACAAACCAAATAAATAGATAATATTTATTACTGTATGTTGAACATTATTTTATTCATAGTACTTCCCCTGCTAAAAGAAAGTATTATCTTTGTGAAAATATCACATTTCCAGATCATAGCATTTCTTTACGATTTAAGGTCACTAGATCACCAAAAACATAATTTCCCTTTTCCATTGGCGCGTCTTTTGGCACTATACCTCTCTACCGAGAGGAGATATAGTTTTCAAACTTAGTACACATATAGTAATAGAATTATAAATAGAGTCTACAGTTTCTGACCGATATTATTTCTGGGGAAGGGGGTGAAAAAGGAGGAGGTCGTTAAATATTTTATAGTTTCAATAATTTCGTGAAAATATTTCTTGGTGTTTGCATAATATAAGGGATACATTTTAAGCAAAATTATAAATAATCACACCTGTTAAAGGGATGGTTGGGAGGGTTGGGGTTACTTCTTATTTATTATGTTATATATCCTTTTCAGAGTTCTACAGCTTTCCATAGCTCAACTTTTTTTTATTCTTAAATTAGAAAATTATTACGAGAATTTTTCTTGGTTTTGGTTGAAATATTATTATAATCAAATATATAATGGGTTAGACGTTGCCATCTACGTCATCTTATACAGAGTTTTCAAAGTTCTATTGGCGATCTATTGTCTTTTAGCACGTTAACACTTGAACAAAATAATATGTCAATTTCAAATTTGTTATCCACATAATACCGAAAGAAAGGATGACAACTGTAGTTTTTGAGTGATTTCACTTCAGGAGTAGGGGATGGCTGTCGATAATTTTTTTATAGTTTTTTAAAATAATATAGTAATTTTTACAGGTTTCTGTTGAGATAATAAACTAATTTCGTGCATACTTATTTATGTTAAAACATATGTTGGATTAAATGCGCTGCGGAAAGAGGTTAAAGGGAATATTTCGTAAATATCGTGGTATATGTCCTTTTTCAGGCTCTTAGACTTGGGGAATTTGAAAATTAAGGTATTTTTTTATTATTTTTAATTTTAATAGGAAAGGAGGTAAAAGAAGTGGGAATCGTTAGTTGCAATAGTATTATGCGAATTTTTCCAGGTTTATGGTAGCGGTATTAGCCAAATTTTAAGCATGTTATTTATAGTAAAACATATAAGGCCTGGAGGGAGATTAGAAGGCTTGCTTCACATATATTGGTTATGTGTTATTTTCAATGATTTAGAGCCGAGGAGTCTGAAAATTAACTAATTTTTTCATTACCTTCAATTTTAATAGGGAAAGGGGGGTGAGAAGGATGAGGATCTTAAATATTTTATAGTTTTAATGGTATTATGTAAATTTTTTTTCCTGGTTTCTAGTTGATATAATGTCCCCATTATAAGTATTATTATTTATATTAAAACATATAATAGGTTAAAAGTTCTTCAAGGCAAAGAATCTGAAAATATTCTGACGGGGAGGGAGGATAAAAGATAAAAGGAGTAGAGATACTAAAATATTTTACCGTTTCAATAGCATTATAAGATTTTCGTTGAAATTTCGAGGAAATTTTACCATAATTATTTAATGTCACGTGAGTACAAATAATGAATTGAGGCATATATTCCAATACGAAATAGTTTAGTCTTTTTTACTCTTGTTATCAAGACTTTTTCAAGTGAATTCGAGTATTATATTTCTTTTTTGTAGAAAAACAATAAGTTTAGGATGCCATGCAAGTGTGTAAATAGTGCAGACAATTTTTACTTTCTCTCTGAAAATGTAACAATAAATGCTTATGGAATGAGAAAAAATATTTCTAGTGATGATTTCATAAGATGAGCTCGGCGACATTAATAGAGACTTGGATTGATCTAAATAAAAATCAAAGCATTTAGGCTCTAGGTGCAAACAGTCGGTAGAAAAACTTAATGTCATATTTTAGATTATGAAAGAGTTCCGATTGTTGGGAAACTTGACTCTTGATAGAAAAAACGTGGAGCACTCCTTTCTCGTTGAACCCGAAAAATTCTTTTACCGCCGTTACTTATAAAATTAAAATTAGTGAAACACTTCCTTACGACAATAGATAAAGATGCATATAAGCAAAGCTAAAGTGAAAGAAGGTGGTCATGAGGTCACAAATCCGAGACATATTTAAAGACGATAATTTTGATTTGCTTCTACAGGACCGTCAAAAAGAGACATGAAAATCATTTATAGCAGTTATTCATGAATCTTTAGGTAATAAAAGAACAAAAACTGTTAAATCATCTTCTGCAAAAGTTCTAACGAATGAACTGTCGCTCACAATACATTTCGTAACCCGAAAATATAATAATTCTCGGTAAAACTCCGTATTTAACGTAAAACACCGGTTTGATGTTATTTTCGGTGTTTTGACAGTGGGTTTGGCAGTTGACAGATGTCAAATTGCATTTGTGTAATTGAATTTACAATTGGCACACCCAAAATATGAAAAAACAACTGGTTTTTCCATTTTACACTTTAAACTAAATGTTTATCATAAATTTAGCAACTTTTTTTTGTTAAAAGTCACCTTTTGGTTGATTATGGCCCCCATGTTGCGACGCCATATTGAATTTCAAAAATCGCCAAACGGAATTTGAAATGAAAATTCTGAGGCCCTACAGATCCTCCCATCTTAAAATCTGTAATGGAGAGAATGGTGTCGCGCTTGACAAATAATGCCTTATATATATATATATATATATATATATATATATATATATATATATATATATATATATGTATGTATATATATATATATATATATATATATATATATATATATGTATGTATATATATATATATATATATATATATATATTATATATATATATATATATATATATATATATATATATGTATATATATATATATATATATATATATATATATATATATATATACTAGCCGGGCCCGCGGCTCCGCTCGCGTGGACTTGATTCACTACTATCGTCACTGCTTATTTCTTATGTTACCCAACGTAATAAAATATCTCCCATTATTTCTCCTTATCTCCCAATATTTCTCCTTATCTCCCATTATCTCTACATAATTTCCATTATCTAGGCTTATCTCTGCTCATCTCCCATTATTTCTCCTTATCTCCCATTATTTCTCCTTATCTCCCATTATCTCACCTTATTTCCCATTATCTAGGCTTATCTCGACTTATCTCCCATTATGTCTCCTTATCTCCCATTATCTCACCATAACTCCCATTATCTAGACTTATCTCTGCTTATCTCCCATTATCTCACCTTATTGCCCATTATCTAGGCTTATCTCGACTTATCTCCCATTATTTCTTCTTATCTCCCATTATTTCTCCTTATCTCCCATTATCTCACCATAACTCCCATTATCTAGACTTATCTCTGCTTATCTCCCATTATCTTTCCTTTATCTCCTATTATTTATACTTATATCCCACTATCTCACCTTATCTCCCATTATCGAGGCTTATTTCGACTTATCTCCTATTATTTCTCCTAATCTCTCATTATCTCACCTTATCTCCCATTATCTAGGCTTATATCGAATTATATAGAACATATGTATAAATTTATAAAAACACGTAAATCGGATAAGTGGTTCTCGAGTGATAAGCGCACTAACGGACAGACAGACAGAGACGTTGCATTTTATATATATTGTATTCTTTGCTACATGATATTGTTCCATATTTAATGCTTTACGGAGTGTATTGCAAGAGAACGCGCTAGCGGCAAGCTTTTCTCCGACTTGATTCACTATTGTCGTGACTGCTTATTCCTTATGTCACCTAATAAAATATATCCTATATCCTGGCCAGAGAACATACGTATGTTTAAAAAAAAGGCATGTAAATCGGATAAGTGGTTCTCCAGTGATAAGCACACTAACGGACGGACAGACAGACAGACAGACAGACGGACAGAGGGACATCGAATTTTATATATATTATAGATATTCTCTGCTACATAATATTGTTCCATATTTAATGGTTTGGACTGTGTATTGCAAGAGAAGCGCTAGCGGCAAACTTTGCCCGACTTCATTTACTATTATTGTCACTGCTCATTCTTTATGCTACCTATCGTAATAAAATATAGCCTATAACCTGGCCGGAGAACATATGTATGTTTTAAAAAAAAAAGTACGAAATCGGATAAGTGGTTCTCCAGTGATAAGCGCACTAACGGACAGACAGACAGACAGAGATACGTTGCATTTTATATATATTATAGATGTAATAAAATATATACCTATAACCTGGTCAGAGAACATATGTATGAATTTAAAAAATCACGTAAATCGGATAAGTGGTTCTGGAGGGATAAGCGCATTAACGGACAGACAGACAAACATTGCATTTTATATATATTATAGATATAGATTATTATTATTATATTAACCTGGCCAAAGAATATATGTATGAATTAAAAAAAAGACAGGTAAATCGGATAAGTGGTTCCCGCGTGATAAACGCACTAATAGACAGACAGACAGAGAGACATTGTATTTTATATATATTATGGATTATAAATTACAGATATTCTTTGCTACATAATATTGTTCCATATTTAATGGTTTAGGCTGTGTATTGCAAAGGCACGCGCTAGCGGCATACTTATTTCCGACATCATTCGCTATTTTACGTCACTGCTCATTCCTTATGCTACCTATCGTAATAAAATATAGCCTATAACCTGGCCAGAGAACATATGTATGTTTTAAAAAAAAAAGTACGTAAATCGGATAAGTGGTTCTTTAGTGATAGGCGCACTAACAGACAGACAGACAGACAGAGAGACGTTGCATTTTATATATATTATAGGTTATAGATATATATATATATATATATATATATATATATATATATATATATATATATATATATATATATATAAATATATATATATATATATATATATATATATATATATATATATATATATATGTATGTATTTATTTATTTATTTATTTACTACATTTTACAGTATTCCAATTACAGAATGGGAAAATAAACTAAACCTAATTAAAATTAAATAGCTTATTAACAACATATTTTAAAGCTACATTTTTTTTATTTTTGTCACGCTGCAGTTGAAAATATCAAACTGGTTCTGCATTTGATTATATTTCTCGTAAATTTGAAAAAGGGGAGAAAATTTTAGGACATTTGTTCTTGGGATTGGTAAATTAAAAGTTTACAGACTACGTGCCGCGGATCTAGGTACCAGAAAGGCAAGACACTACAAGAATTTGTTTGCATCAATTTTGTTTGATATTATCTTATGTAAAAATATAATTTGGGCTTTGTTTCGGCGTGCCTCTAAACTTTCCATAGCGTATTTTAAAAAACGCTTTTTCAATATTTTGAATGTGCGCTTGATAAAAGGGGCACCAAACAACAACTGAGTATTCAAGCCGTGATCTCACGAAACTATCAAAAAGTAATTTTAGATATCATATTCAACAAAGTCGGCACTACTACGTATGATGAAACCCAATAGTTTAAAACTCTCCGCCGTAATCTTTGCAATATGGCCACGAAAAGTATCCAGCAAAACACCCAAATCACACACCGACTCACATCGCTCTAGGACCTGACCGTTCATACTGTAATTGAATTGTATGGGACAATTTTTTTGTAAAGGCGATTACATTGCACTTGGATACATTCAAAAGGAGTTTGTTGTTACTACACCAATCGTTTATAAGATTGAAGCCATCCTGTAGTCTTATGCAGTTGTCTTCGATAGAGACACTCGGAAATATTTTAAAATTCCTTCAAAACCTTGCCGTAACAGGTCCTTTTCGCAGACCGTTAAAAACGCTAGAGCCATTTGGAAGGCTGTCTCTGATTATAGCTTTACGTCATCAGCATAAAGTAGGTATTCAACATTCACTTTCTGAGTAAGATCATTTATAAATATATTGAAAAGGAGTGGCCCCAAATGTGATCCCTACGGCACTCCCGATGTGGCAACAAAGCTAGAAGAAT